>OZ038490.1:3130953-3213453 GCA_964036315.1 Acanthosepion esculentum | reverse complement strand
TTGCAATAGGAACAATAATAGAGTTTCTCAAACATTTTTTCCTCAACTTGGCAGCTTTGTGCAGCCTCACGTTTTGAGATTAGAACTAGCAGCCTATTTATATCCACTACTTGAATTTTGCACCTCAACTACCAAGAGGCTGAACAGATGTTTTTTTTTTAACTTTCTGTTGTACTTATTCCTTGTAACATTTCACACTAGTAGTATCCTTGGCTTTATTTTTGCCAAGACATTTTGGCTGGCGTGTTCTGTGTCCCTCCACAAATGTAGATTTCATCTGGTTATTCTTTTTATTCTTTTATAGATGGTTTTAGTTTTGGACATCAAATATTACTAGGTTATCAGTCCCCATAAAAAGAAAATCTGGTTATACATTTACAAAACACTGACCATTCTCTTTTTTAAATATGGAAGGCTCTTGTAGTTACATTTGGCTTTAGTTATCAAAGGCACCCTCATACTGTTGAATTCTGTGTGGTCACTCTCTTTTGCCATTTGTAAACTAGTTTCTTTTTTATTATTGGTTTACAGAATTTATTTTTGGGAACTGGGAATCTATATCTATAATTCTAAAAATGTGTGTGTGCATGTATGTATGTGTGTATGATCAGATGTTGTTTATGTGTTTCCACAGTTTTCATCCAATTTTGATGAAATTTTTTTTGTTTGATAGATAATTCTTCAGTGTCGGTTTAGAGTTCAAATTGACTGGAAAAAATTACAACCTTGAATGTGAAAAATCGAAAAAAACTGATTTTTTACACAAAAATCAAAGGCAAAATTTAATGTCTGTAAAAAACAGCATACAATCAATTTGGAGAGTTGAAATCTACTGAAAAAGATTATTAGAATTATAAAACAAATTATAGATAAAAATTATCGTATATTATTATTATGACAGTCCATGGAAGAGGTTCCTTCCTTGCAAGATTGAGAACGCAAAAACGGCCCTTTTCAGTCCCCCCCCCCAATTAAAATTGTTAACCCCCTATTTGGGGATGTGTCTCAGTCGCACCCAATTGTTGTTACTAACATTGATTTTCAGGTGGGCTGACTTTAAACTTAAACTGCTCCATTTGGACACAAAAAGTTCCAGTAATGAAACACTTGGCTGAAGACGGGTTATACTGCTAGTCATTGTCTGAGATCAAATCAGATATTTTATCCTTGTATTTCTGAATATTGCATGATGGGCCTGATTGCAACAAGGAGCAAGCCATTGGGATTTGTTCCTGTCATAAGAGCATTTCTACTATTCTGAGATTTTTCAAGAGCTTATTTCTCATGCTTGATACTCTCCTTGATGTAAATATATGTAAATTTATACCTATTCAAAAATTAGGAAGTATTTGAATCATAAACTATTAGACATTCTCAGCATATTTACCTGAAAAAGAGCTTTTTTAATTGATTACACATGACTGGAGTATCTTATGTCTGATTAAATTATTTGGTTGCTTTACTTCGCAATAAAATAAACCAGAATAGATATACAAATCCAAATATATTACCACACACACACACACACACACACACACACACACACACACACAGATATATACATATATATATATATATATATATATATATATATATATATATATGTCAGTTTTCACTGAAACCAAAAAAGGAAAAAAAATGAAGCATCTACTCAAACATGTCTAAATATAACTTTTATAATTAGAAGAAATATATATTGGTTAATACTTTTGTATTCTAATGATGAAAATATAATTTATCCTGCAATTCAAATATTAATTATGCTATATAACCTTTGTCCTTGTCAGTGCTCTTAATTTTGTAATGAATATGAATTATATAGTTTGAATGTTATACAGTGAAAATTTCAGATCAAAATTCAGCTCATCAGTGCATATCGGGCTGCAGATTTATGAGTTAATTTCTTGTTGATCTAATTCAAAGTGTCAGCATTGATTGGTCAATAAATATCTTATTTGAGTTTAATTGAGCTGTCAATTTGAAAAAAGGAATCGACTGAAAAAGCAATTTAACTAATACCAAAAGTTGACTGGTTCTTTTCTAATCAAGAAATTTATTTTATATTTCAAAAACTAATTTTATCACACACACACAAATATAATTTATGTATAACTTGAGAGATTCAAGATTTTACATGTCTACAAGATTGTGCATAGATAAATGTAACAGGTATCACATATTTTAAAAGTTATCAGAAATATTATTTGAGAGTAGATATATTGTGCAATATTAACTTCACAAGTAAAATATTTAGAATATTTATATATACATATAATATTTTTCACAAGTTAAAAAAAAAACGTTAAAAGTGTCTAATGTAGAATAGCTTCCCCAGTAAATAAAACCATTTTCTTTCATTTTCCCCAATATATAGTATCCGCATTCTGAATTTGCAAAACACAATGTGTGTATAAGCTATTCCTTTACCACTGTAAATTTGTGACATGGCATGAAACTAGCAGTTGTGGATTGATAGGAGAACAGACATATTTACTATTTCATATATATCTCTATCTATAAAAGGCAGGATGTGTGTGTGTGTGTGTGTGTTTGTGTGTGTGTAACGAATGCATGGCCGCAATTTTTGACGGATTTGCACCAAAATTGACATGCACATGCTCCAAGTTAGCGTAAAGACCAAGACTGACTTTGCATTTCCCAACTCCCATCGATAGTGGAAATAATCGATTTTTTCATGCTTCTACGGCAGTTTTCATGTAGTTTGCGGCCATTTTCTACTGGCCAGAGTGAGAGCCTATAGCTGGCTGTCACGAATAGGCAGGAAGATTCTATTGGCCAGCGTGAGAGCCAACAGCTGACTGACACGAATGTTAACTAGCCTGCTAGCATGCAGAAAAATCAATAGCTGCATTCGTGACAAGTGGGAAAAATTTAAATCTGCATGGCACTTTACTCCAATTGGCTCATTTGCTTGCTTAAACTCAACGTTGATTCTGATTCTGCAGAACTGCGTTGGGTGTGAAAAAGTATTTGTTGTTAACATTCTTTTTTCATTCGGTTTTCCAGTTATGAGTCCTTTTTTTTTTAAGCTGATCGTTTTGTGTTCATTTTGTGTTCATTTTGTTTAGTTCTTTACTCGTAACAGATTTAATGTTTAGTATAGAGCTTAGAAAAAATTTGCAGTGTGAGATAGGCAAGAAGTAAGGCATGTAGCAACATCAGCACGGCAAAGGGCACTCCTTTAAAGGAAAGGAAGGGCAAAAATATTTTAAGTCAAGTGATAGCGATTGCTGTATGAGTCGTACGATTTTTGAATCAAACACGGGCAACACCAGGCCATGCTGCTAGTATATATATATATATATATATATATATATATATATATATATATATATATATATATATACATATATATATGTGTGTGTGTTTGATTAAATAATATAGATATATTATGTCTATTTTTATACTGATCCTTTCCAGTTCTCTAATCAGTTTCTTGATGTTAAGATTAAATTCATCAAGGAAGGTGCTATGGTTTTTCCCTACCCAAGTCCTTTCAATCTCCTTCAAGATCATATATATATATATATATAAATATAATGAAATTTTCACTTGGAGATTGATATGATATCTACTTGTTTGGTGGGGGTTATTGTGAAATTGAATATATTTACAGAAATCATATCTTCCTTAAAAGACATTACTTAAATTTCTGTCTAAAATCAAGTAATGTATTTTAAGAAATATGTGATTTCTGTAAACAATTTCGTTTCCCTGACAAGTTGATATGATATCCATAAAACTCTAAGTAGGAAGAGATAAGTTGAATATTTAATTTCATTTATTGCTATTAATGCTCTCTCTCTCTCTCGATACTGAGCTCTTTAATTACAAAGACTGCTTAAAAACATTTTCCTCCTGTAATACACAAGATGACCTTTCCGTTTTTGCAAAACACTATCTTTGCTATTAGAAATATATATATATATATATATATATATATATATATATATATATATATATATATATAATTGTTTACAGTGAAAAGAAAATAAGAGAACTTTGCTACTTTTTTTCTTTCTACCCAGTTTATCATACATGTTTTAATGAAATCGGACAGCTCAGTACACTTACATTGATTTTTGTTTATTGATCACTTTTAAATAATTTTGTTGCTTACATTTGAGTTTTTTGTTTTATTTAATAATATGTAGCAGTTGGTTTTCTTAAAATTTATGAATTTTTATGATAAATAACTTTTGGCAAATATTTAAAAATTTAATTCTTAACAAACAAACATGAAGTAAAGGAAAGTGAAAAGTGAAAAAAATGTTTATTTCCACTTTTGTCTGGATTTGTACCTAACTTTTTTTCCTTTGTAGCTTTGCAAAACAATATATGACGACTATTTATTTTTGGATTTACCATTTTCTATCAGCTGTTTATTAATCGCTGTCTGTTGATAGATGAATACAATTCTCAGAAATCAAGTAAAATAAATTTTTGGCAAGACATTGTTAAAATATGCTGTGAACTAATGTTATAGAGGTTGCAGGTATTAACATTATTGCTATGACCTGAAGAATATCTGAAACCACAAAAAATATTTTAAATTTAATTTATAACACTGCCTAATGAAAACCTGAGGTTTGATTCATAGGGAAAATTTAAACCAGAAAAAGCTGATTTTAAGTATATTTTGTTTTTATAAAATAAATAGTTTTAATTATTTTATTTTTAAATAATATTTTTTTTCTTATTCAGAGATAATTTTATTTCATTTTATTCTTTTTTTACTAATCTTTTTTCATCAAATATAAAAAGCATTTCAATCATGACCTTTTATATTTTATAATAATATATACATGACAGGATACCCGTTCATAAATATGCAAAATGTCACCTGTATACAGACACTTTAGCAGATCAATGATTAAAAATATCTTTACTTGAATGAAGCCTGTAGGTCTTAATAAGGACCATACTGTTTCAAACCTCATGGACTGGCTGTACAGAATCACAAACAGAACTGTACCAAATAACAGAAACCATATCACTTGAAAACTTTCAACAGCAGCAACAATTAAACTCGATAGTACATGGAACTCAAAGAGAGAGAAATGACATAATCAAGCTGTTAGAATTCCACACTACTTCAAACAAAAGGTTAGGAAGGAAACTCTGCTCAGTAATGGAAAATGCAATAAGAGTTAGTGCATTTGAGAAATCTATTTTCCAGAAGACTTGTTTCTGGAGAAAGATTTTATACATTTCACCTGAAGGTAGTACAGGCTGGAATGCTGAATGTTTCCTTATAAGGAAATGGCTAACATTACCATTGTCATATATTTTGTGATATTTTTATATTCAAATGGGATCATAATAGAGTTGAAGTTGTAAGGAATCTAAATTTGGTTACAGTGTTGTGAATAAATGATCAGTTTGGTTTTAAACATTAGAGAAGGAGAGATTTCAATTGGGAAAAGCCTGAGAGAGCAACGAAAACCATTAATGGTAAAAATTTAAATGCTTTGGTGGGAAATTAATTGAGTATCTTAGAAAATCTTGGAGTAATTTTCAAGATTTTGATAGGAATGTTTTACAAATCTTCTAAGAATGAGTTGCAGGGAAAAGGCTTCATAAATAGATTTCAATTGAATTGAATGAGAATAAAATAGAATCCCTCATACCTGGACATGATTTTGATGTCTATATTTGAACTATTTGGGTGATATGTAACTGATTTGAAAATTCTGTTTTTCATGAAATTTACTTTGGATAATTGCTTATGCTTATTCCCCCCCCCCTCATGGCTTGTATTGATGCAAAAGATGATGGGAATAAGAGGAAAAGAACAACTTTGGAGTTAACACAAAATGTGAAAATTTTAAACAGACTAAATGCTAAATGTTCATTGTAACTCATGGCTGAGTCCAACATAGGAAAGTCAACATTGTATGATATAAAATCTTCCAAAGAAACTATTATCCATTGTTCACAATGAACAAAGAAATAAAAAACATGATTGTGATGAAACCTGGACTGAAATTGAGAAAGCTATTGAAAAGGTGTGTCAGTTTTATGGAAAGAAAGCCAGCATATCAGCTATGACAATTGCAATAATGCACGCAGAGTTAAAAAGTGTCTTTTGTTTAAAATATTTTAAGAACAAAAGCAAAATGAAATGTGGAAAAAAATTGAGAATAACTTTAGAAGAGAAAGAACCATCATACAATAGCGATTTAAAAAATCCTCATTACATTATTTGTTTTGTATATGTGGCATACTTAATGAATTTTCATTAACATTACATAATTTATTTCTTTTTCCTTAAAATTAATTCCATTATATTTCACTCACCATTAGCTTATTTTGTTTACTATAAAACATTGAAAATAAATGTTGAAACCTGATCTTTTATTTTAATCTAAATATAACCCCTCATATCCTCATATCTGGTAGGCCTTCTTTGTCTGGTTGTCAGGGATTCTACTGTATATGAGAAATAGAAATTTGCATTAATCATGAGAAATGTTATGAAATGATCCATTTTTATATTGTATAATGACTTTGATGTAAATTGGATTTTATATAATGACTAGACACAATCTGCCCAATAGGTGGATGTAAATGAGACACTTCATCCTTAACTGAAACTATACAATCATCTCTCTGGAAGATGAGGGGGGGGAATATTTGGTAGAATCCATGTGAGTTTATGAATAAAGACAAAAGGAGAACTTTTGTCTTTATTCATATTGTTCAGATATATATAGTTTAGTTACATTTGAAATTTTACACACAAAGCTTGGCAAATGACCTCTATAGATGTGTCAATCAACTTGAAATAAAGTGTTCAGGCCTCAAACATTTAATGAAAAGAAAGAGTTACTGCATAGTAATGCACACTCTAATATTACAATAAGGACACTTAGAATTAGAGTTTAAATTTCTGGGACACATAATGAGGAAAGAAGGCTTAGTGAATTTGACACTCACAGAACATATTGAAGGCAAGTGGCAGGACAAAGGAAAACATCAAGTTACCTGTCCTATGAGCATGTGTTAATGGATTTCAGAACAAGGAGTGGGAAAGATAGTATAAATATAAACATTGCTAAAAGATGAAAAGGATAGGAATCTGTGGAGAGCCGAGATCGCACACGTCAAGAAAGGACAGTGCACAGAAAAGAAGAATATACTTTTTTTTATCTGACCTCTTTCCTCGAGATTATTAACTTTTTTGAGCATGTAGACCACATGCTGAGAGGCAAGAATTTTAATCAGTAGAAAATTGAAAGTTTTCAATGAATGTATCGCTTCTTTGAATGAAGAATTCTTTTTGAAGGGAAGTGATTAATTGCTGCCAGAGTGCATTAAAATGGATAGAGGCTGAGAGGGAAATTTTTGATTGAATATATGTTTTTTTTTTTCTGAATATTTTAAAATTATTTTGCTTAAATCAATCAGCAGAATTTCATGTTGAGCAAGTAGAGAGAGAAAGAAATGTGCCATGATCCTTATCACCAACAAAAATGTATTTTCAGATGGGCACTGGTCTAATGTTTCCTCTTGGGTTCTGTGATTAAAGAATTCATAAGGAAGAGAATTGATGATTTCTTTCTTCTTTAAACTGAAGAAATAGATTTAATTTCAGGAGAACAAAGAACAAGAAGAAGATATAATCTTCATTATTATACTTTCTTTCTTGGCTCCTAGAAAAAGTTGAGCTTGTAAGTCAAGATGAGAAGAAACCATGAATCAATTCATCCCATCCACCTATCCTGTCATTGATGGACATCTCCTTGGCCAGAATGAACCATCTTAGCCTCCTTTTTCTTTTTTTTTCTTCTCTCCACCTTCTTCTTCACTTCTGACTCCTGCTTATCATAACTAACTTGGCAGAGGTTTGGAGTTAATTTTGGTTCTTGAACCAAAACATGCCAATGTTAATTAGAAGAAAATAAAATCTTGGGCTGCTTTGAAGTGCATGACATTATTTACAATTGGATGTGTCTATAATCAGCAAGCTTTCTTCTGTCTCATCTCAGAACAATATCAAGAAGCTAGCTGTTTATAATTCAGTCTATAACATTTTGGAGACAGTAAGAGATCTGTCGCAACTATACATTCTTTTTCTGTCTCGCTATTTCTGAGAAATTTTTTTTTCACTAATTATTCAACCAGTTCAAGGCCCAAACATTCATCATGATAGGCAAAAATTTATGAAATCCTTTATTTTTATATTTGATTCTAATTTTCTGTGCCAATAACAAATTTAATTTTTTATGATTAATGGTTTTGTTTGCTCTCTGTTGCTTTTCAAACCAAACTGCTCATTTATTCACAACACTGTTCCCAAATTTAGATTCCCAACTTCTTCAACTCTACCTGAATATTAAAATATAACAAAACATATGACAATGGTAATGTTAGCCATTTCCTTATAAAGAAACAATTAGCATTCATTAACCAAGCAGCCAGTGCTACATTCAGTTGACATTTTTCAACTCTTTATTTAAACAGTTTTTCTGGGAAATATGTTTCTCAAGTCTATTAAATCTTATTGCTTTTTCCAGTATTGATTATGTTGTTATTTTCTCTTCAAGTTCATGTGTCAGCCACTTTAGTTGTTGCTTCTGCTTTAAGTTCTCAAGTGATGTGGTTTTTGTTATCTGGCACAATTCTTTCTTTGTGATTTTATAGCACCAATGCATAGGTTTTGAAGAAGGATGATCCCTGCTAAAAACTTCCTGCTTCATTTGCTCAAATCCATTTTTAATCAGTGATCTTCAAAAGTGGTTGTATACAACTGACAGTTTAGATATTTCTGAATGATTTTAGCATCATGCATGACATCCATGTGAAATTCTCGATGTGATGAGTCTATTTAAGAACATGGCTCAAGTTTTAGGTGAATATCCTGCTTTTGTTGTGTTCTTTTTGAGAAACTACTAGTTGTGTAGCCAATTCTGTGTTCGATTTCCTTATTTCCTATACTGTATTATTTTATAACTGATTTATTTGAAATGTTTAGCATTTACTAATTCGGCATTTTGAATTTTTGAGTGATTCAGGGTAGGTGCCATCACTGCTCTCATTCCAGTTCTATAATTTCTGTTTTGGAAAGGTTTATGTTGAGTCCTATTTTTTGGAACACTTTGTAGAGAATATTAATTTTTTTATTGAAGGTTATTACTGTCCCAACTATGAATGCCTATATCATCAGCATAGCCCCTATCATCATCATCATCACACTGACCTTGGGAGGGAAACAAGAATGCAGTTCATGAGAAAATGCCACACCAGCTGACAAATAGCTCTTTAAAAAAGAAGGTGCAGAGAAAATATAAATTGTTAACTGGATTTGAAATCAGATTGAGTTTGCTTGTTTTCACTTTACAGTAATAATAATTTTGGGCAAGGCATGAATGTACTTTTCCCCTGATCTCTAACCTATCATCAGATATTTTGACAAAGATCTTGTTTGCATGCCATAGAATGTGATAAAGAAGAAAACCTTTGCAGTTGTTACTCTACAAAATCCACAGTTCAATCAGTTCTGCTTGCCAGTAGGACAGTTGCAGTGAAGCTGGGATTTCTAAGGAACACACAACTAAATTCAAATGATCTCCAGATTATTCAACTCACCAACCGTTTACTTCAAAAAGAATTCTTTTGTGATTTTTTTTTTTAAATACTTGCATTTTAGACTGAGGGATAAATTTCTCTCTTTCTGTATTGAGAATATTTTTAAAATTCAATTTCATAAACAACAATTTGTTTTACTTTTAGGAAGTCCTATGTGGTGTAAAGGTGAAAAATATATTTGCCATGAAAGGTCGTTGATTGCAAATGAAGAAACACATTTTTCTGTAAATAGTAAATTAATATTCAGAATGTTCTGCTGGTTTTTATTTGATGTATAGTGTGGGCTTGATCAATAGAGCCAAGTGGACATTTAGTTTTTGAGTCCCCTTATTGATTTTTAGGTCAATTATGGAACTGTAATTGTGCTTAGTGAAGAGCCAAAATTCCTGAAAAGAGCTTGCACTTTGGAATTAATCCATTTAGAATTCTTTTTTAGGTATTTGCAGTGCTATATTCAGAACCTAAACAAAAACTATAGGAATAGATGTCCAGATCATGATTTTCTGATAATACAAGGAAAGCTATATTGAAAACTAATATTTGGAGCCTGACATATGGTGCCAAAAGTAGGTAATAAAAAAATTATCATATAAAAGGAACTGAGTAATTTTCCAAAAAACAATTTTCTTACATTTTGCAGGTTTTTAATTGTTTTAATATTTGGGAGCTTACACTAAAAAGGAGAAAAAAGTTTTGCCTCAGGAATTTTTTTTGTTAGCAGGCATAATATAGCAAAAGAATTGTTTCAATTTAATTGAATTTTGTGTTGTACGGCCCCCAAATCACTTGTAGGTCATTTTTGAAAAAGAAGTTAAACTTGTGTGTCACTTATAACATGAATTTATGAAAGAGTCCAATGACATTCCAAGCAAAAAGAGGCAGAAAAAACAACAAACCAGAATTTCTTTTTCTTCTATATGTCATGTCCCATTATTGGTTATCTACAATTTTCTGTCTTTTGTATCTCTTAGTAAATTTTGTCTTTTTGCCATCTCCCTCAATCCCTGTTCTGCCAAACCATTTACAAAAGATCACTTGGTAGGTTATTTGCTGCTTTTGTCTGTCCCACTTGCCTTCAGTATGTCCTGTGAGTATCAGATTCTTCAAGCCTTCTTTCCTCATTATGTGTCCTAGAAATTTCAAATATCTCTTTCTTATTCTAAATAGAAGTTTCCTTTTTCGTTTCATTTTCTTTAAAACTTCCACACATTGATTGCATGAGATTCTCAGCATCCTTCTGTAGAACCATATTTCTGTTGTCTCAAGTCTCTTCTTCATCTTTGAGGAGACTGTCCAACATTCACTGCCATAAAGGTGAACTGATATTACATAACAGTTTAGTACTCATTTTATTTTTTTTCTTCTAACAAAACTTTCCTGTTTCTTAATAGTTTTAATTTTATTTTTACTGCAGCTGTTCTGCAAATTAAAGGAACAGGCTAGAAGCATACATCTCACATTGTCTATATAATGATTAGATAAGTCAAAATGTTACAGTTGTCTCAAATTGTCTTTTTGTGATTGCTGAATCGGAGACAAATTTCAGAGCCAGTCTTATGAACATAATTGCCTCAGTTAGAATCATTACAGGCAATTTGATAGACAGTTTAATCCATTGTAAATTGTATGGTGGAAGGTAAGTTACATTGGTAACAATGTGCTTTATTACATGCATAATTGCCTTGGTGAGAACTTGGGTGTTTCAAGAACTGAGGAAGGCTAAAGAGGTAGCCGAAAGAGTTTGTAAATTTTAAAAATTTTACTTTACTCCCACCTGTCAACTAAATAAACAGAGATAAAATATATACAAAAAAATATCTTTGTCATCACTTTATATAAAATATGAGGAACCTATGTGGATATTTACTATCTGTCTATAAACATGTATATTTTGATCCACAATTATTTCTCTCAATTAGCATTTAGGATAATTTGAAATATAACCATTACCATGATATATAATGAAGCACAATACTCATTAGAATAATACAATAAACTGGAAACAGCTGAGCTTGCTACCCATAATGCCCCAGCATATATATATAGTCAAGCCACTGCACAATACACATATCCTGAAGATTGTATTCAAGCATGAAACAGACAGTCGTCACTCGGTGTTAACCTGTTTCCACTTTCATATATATATATATATATATAATCCTGCATCATTTGTACTACTCAGAGTTTCATACCAAATGCAATTGTCAGGTGTTGAGTGTGTATTCATTTAATGCTGGTGTAGTTAACCTCTATCTATATTCAGATATATTTTTAAAAACTTAAAAAAAAAAATATATCTCTCATTAAATTCACCAACTGCTATAACCGGTTTTACCATAAAGGTTAAGTATGTATTATGAAGTATTCATTTTAATTATTAACTTTATTTATTTATTTGAGTGTTCAGTTTGTTCTCTTTTTGTCTTGTCTTGGCTGAGAAGGAAGTAGTGTAGGGTGTTTATGATTGGTCGCTTGCTATTTCAAGATCACCAGTGACAGTTATTTATATGTCCGTTGTTGTGTGCTTGGTGGATTTTTTTGGCTTTAGGATCACCTGCCTGAATAGGTATTATTTCAGTATGGTCTCTTGGGTGAACAGGTATGATGTTGAAAGACCCAAAACTTGTCATGAACCCAAGTCATGACATCACTGATGAGGTGATCCTGTACACTTTTTGGAGTGTATCCATAAAAAGTTCAGTTATCAAGTGTTGATTAATAAATAATTTATATAATGGAAGGGAGCTAACTTAATCTAATTCAATATACTTTAATAAGATTTAGTATAGAATAATAACAATATTAAAGGAAAAATACTAAAGGAATACTAAAGAAAAAATAAGTACCAATACGACAGATAAAAAAAATAATAAATAAATAAAAATAAAAAGTATAACAAATAATATATATATAAAGAAATATACTCTTAAGATGTGCTATATTTATGGGATAAAGTGCTCAATATCAGAGATAGAGCATATATAAATATAAAAGTGAACATTGAAGTCAACACTCAGAGACGACAGGCTGTTTCATGCTAGACACAATCATCAGGACAGATAATATTTTTTTGGCAGTTGCATTTATTTTTTTGAAAAAATTTGTTTTTACTGTGGTCTGACGATTGCGTCAAGCATGAAACAGCCTGTCGTCTCTAAATGTTGACTTCAATGTTCACTTTATATATATATATAAGATAAAAAAATCTATATTAGAAAAAGCAATAATAATTCATAATGCATAAGAAAGTAAATAGACAGTAAATAAATAAATAAGCAAATAAATAAATAGAAAAATATATATTAAACGAAAACCAAACTGAGATCAGAGAGATATTAATCTGAGTCTACGTGTTTAAGTAGATATTTGCTTTTATGTCTATATGTGACCATCCGTTTATTTGTCTTATTCAGTAAGCCTGGGTTATTTAAATGTTGCAAGCTGATCATTTTTTCAACTAAACATAGGTTACACTTATTCCCCTTGACATTAAATGGCCTAGCCCTTACCATTATATTCCATTTAATCGAAGGGGAGTTACCAAACTATTTCAGTTGCCAGAAATAATTAGAGAGAGTGGTGCTATTTCTTTATTTAATGTTAGCCAAAATCATATGGTGGTGGTAGAAGTGAAGCTTCCAAGGATTTTCAGTGGAAGCAAAATAAAATTTAACATTGCTACTGGAATGAATGCATGCTTGATATACAACACCATCGTTCATACATTCACTGTTTAATGGACAAATCATATTTTTTTGGCAGTTGCATTTATTTTTTTAAAAAATTTACATTGTTATTGTTAGAAAGATGTTTATTTAATATGGTGTTGTTGTATAGAGATATCAATCTATCAATGTTATCAGTGCAGCTATAACTGATTTTGACATTATTTTTGTATGTCTATATTTCTGAGATGAGGTATTATGTACACTATTTACATTATTCGGACTATTGTCCTCATCTTTGTCGCCATATTTATTACAACATTTCGGCTGTTGTACACTTCGGCCTTCTTCAGGTGGTTGGAATGTCGAACTGAACCTTTAATTTCACTCACTGGGGTAGACTGTTCTAGTTCCACATGCCATGTTTAATGGATGTCAGTTATCTCCTGTTAATTCCCCTCTCCAAGTTCTCCATTCCTTAACCAGGTATTGAACTCACACTCTTTGGGTCCTGTTACTGGATCTAACAGCCTTTATCCTTGAGGACATCTGTATATAAATTTCTGGGTATTTTTGTTAAATATCTTTTTTAATGTTGGTGAATATGTAAAATACTTAACTTCAGGAAAATTTTTCCGACATTAGTTTGGACATTACAATTAAAAGGTGTTTTAAACCATATGATGTTGCATTTGCAGTGTGTTTTCATTATCTTTTATCATCTTTGTTTGTTTCCAAAAACTGTAACCTTGTGGTTGCTAAGTCCCAAGGCCTTAATAATATTTATCTTTAACATTATTAAATATTTCTTTATTGCTGGAGTTGGTGGATAATCTAACTTGTACTGATTTATGCAAATTATCTGGAATTTTGTGATGGTGGTTAGAATCTTTACTAACACATCTATGGTTATGTAGTTCTTTTGTGGATGGTTTATGGTAACCATCGTCCAGAGCTAATGTTACAACTAGAAAATGAATCACTTTAACATTGGTGGTGGTAATGTTTAGATCATGGTCCTTAAAAATTTTATAAGTTCTTTTCTCAATTATTTATCTTGTGCAGACTAGTTTTCTGGAGGAGAATTACACTGTCAACTCTATATATCCTGGTGTCCTTAATGTTGAACAAAAATCTGAGATTCAACAGAATTCCAACAATATTTATGAAGGACCCATGCATCAGTTTTTGACATGAGTGTCCAGCAGCTCAGTTCTTAGAACTGAACAGCCAGACTACCCACACATATGATTTGATTATAGTGGGGTGAAATCTTGTACAGAAACGACCACACTTTTTGGAAGAGCCATATACCAATAACTGGTGCACAGCATGTCACAAAGTCCACAAATATCGCTCCTAAGGTTTTGAATTAAAAGAGTCTGTTCTGCTATTTACTCATAGTGGTGGGGGTGGGGGATTGGTTTCATACCTTTACCAAGGTTAGAGAAACTTCCTTGCCTCCTATCAGCATGGTTGATGCTCAACTCCACGAGAGTGCTTCACTGGGCCTTCTTGGTTTCATGTTTTCCACTGACCTAAGGTGGAACAACTACATTGAATCAATAGCTGCATCTGCCGCAAGGAAAGTTAGTTTTTTTGTGCCATACCAGAAGGTTTTTCTCACCTGAGTCCATCCTTCACATCTACATATCTACCATTTGTCAATGCATGGAATACTGTTGCCATATATAGTCTAGTGCCCCCTGCTGTTCATCTCAAGGTTCTCAACAAAATCCAAAGACAGATATGCAATGTGATTGCTCCTGACTTGGGGTTTTGACTCCAGTCACTTTTTCACCAATGTAATGTGGCTTCCCTCTGTCTTTTCTGTAAATATTTTCATGGTAACTGCTCTGATGAGCTATTTTCACTGGTGCTCTGACGGCATGAATTTAAGCATGCTTCTAGATTGGCATCTCGGCCCCACCCTTTTACTGTTGAAACTGTTGAATGTAATCACCTCTTCTACTCCAACAGCTTCTCTCGCACTTCCCAACTGTGGAACTCACTTCCTCTTACTTGCTTCCCTGATAACTATAATCTTCAAAAATTTAAATGTAATATCAATAGGCATCTTGTCATGCCTTGATCTCTGTTCTTTTTATCCTTCTCCATTCTTCTTTTTATCCTTACCTCAATTCCCCCTATAACCAGTTTTTTCCCTGACTTTACTCTCTGTAGCTGCCTTTGTGAAATGTTTAAAAAAAAAAAAAGTGAATGTAATGAACTCAACTGGAATTCAAACTTGGTTCTCTGATTCCTCAATCCAAGCTGCTATATATTACTCCACTTTGCCTCCATATATATATATATATATATATATATAAAACTATTTTGGATGTAGTTCTTTGAGATTAATCTTGTAGAAAATAGTATATTTGATTTATTTCTTGGGACTTTATCATATTTCAAATGAGATTAGAGTAGATTGTATTCTACTTCTTTTAATGCCTTACCAGGAATTTTATGGGGGTATCCTTATTTTTCAGAAAATGCTTTTTTATTATCAAAGTTTCAGTTCAGCTAAAAGTTCTCTTTTTTTTTTATTGACTTCTTTGCGAATGACTGACAGTTAAGTTTTTCTCATTCTTAATATTTTGACAGATTCCTTTCTATTCCAAGTTTCATCAACAGTGAGAAATGATATCAGGTAAAAAGGTGATTATTTTTCGCTCTTTACTTTCAGCATCGTCTGGCATTGGGATTATTCCCAACCTAAATTGTTTGTTAAGCATAACATAGATATTTATTTAATTAATGGGCAAAGTGTTAAGCCAACGTTACGAAGCATTTCAAACGTGATGCTCTTTGGTGCAAACCTCTGGGAATGACTATTAAAAGCATCCCCACACCCCCAAATTTATTGACAAATCTCACAGATGCATGTTGGGATTTCTTCCTAACCAATGAAAATGGACCAGTTCTTGGCCATATTTATTTTTGTTCTTTCTTCTCTTGAACTCTGGATGTTATAATCACTTGACTATATCCCTTTTGTGTGTCAACACAATTCTTACTTTGTAAGGGTTTGCTTTTTACTGTTAGTTTGCTAGTTTTGACTTGCATACTTATTTTTTAGTATTATTTTACCCAGTTCATTTTCTTATTGTTTGTTGTAAATTTTGTCAATTACACATGACTATGATCAATTATTCCATACTCTTTGGTTGAAAACAGGCAAATAACAAGGTGACCAAATGTCAGTCATATTATTATTTATTAATATCAGGATTTCACCTTTGCATTTTGTTTTCATTCTTTCAATTATAATATGCACCACAAATTTGTCAGTTTTTAATTTTCTATAGCAATATTTTATTTTCAAGTGCAAAACTATTCCCTCTTCACTGGAGGAATAAATGTTAAAAGAAAAGTCATTGAAGTTAATTATTTTTAATCCATTAATTTAAAAATTATAACAGAAACATTTCAGTTGATAATAGATGATCATGTCTTTTATTAAAAATCAAAAACAAAAGCCAATTTTGGTAATATTACAATGGAATGATTTTTGAAAATGGGTGAATATCTATAAGTAAAAGGGTTAAAAGCATTTCCCAGAATGGAGTAATTATGAGAAAAATGCATCTGTGAGAAATTCAGCTTTTTTTTTTTTTGACTTCAACCAAAAATTATTATATAGACTGATAATCTTTGTCAGCAAAGGACATTCAGTTGATGAAAAACACTTGTGTAATTCTCATTTGTCCCTTTTCATTCTTGAAGTCTGAAAATGCTTGTATGTTGTTCTGACCCTATTTTGATGGTGATGTTTTGAATGAAGAATTTAATATGACCTCTTATTTTTCTTTGTGTTATCAAAGCATTGCATTGTAGTAAATTCAGTAGACTTTAATATGCATTATTGCTTTGATGTGTATGGAGCCTGTCTTGAAGCTAGCAATTTTGAAAACTTCTTATGTGATTATATTCCCAATACTTAATTGATCTTGGCTTTATTTATGCCTATATAATTTTATTGATATCAGTAATAAATGTTTGAATCATTCAGTATGTGTTCAAGTAATTAGAGCATTTATTGCTGACATTAATACAAATGGCCAAGTAGTTAGTAATCATGACACCCAGGTTCAAATCTCATTGTGGTTGATTATTCAATGAATTGACTTCTTGATCATATCAGCCTTCTGTGGGGTGGGGAGATACCAGTGTGTGGCACTGTTTGGAAGTGCATGCAAAAAACATACTCCACAGGTTGAGCCAAGCCTTGTTAGTTAAATTGGTAGATGAAACTGTTTGGAAGCCGTTGATAGCTGTGCTATATAGTTACAAGTTCTTGACTAATTGGCACATAGAAGCTATTTAGTCTTGGTTGGCAATCTGTCTAGATATGATGTCTCAATAAAAGAACCCATCTCCCATTTCTCATGCCCACTCATGAGGATGCAGAGCCTGGAAAATGTACAATGACTAACATTTTTAAGAAAGACAGGGTGGATGTGTAAATAAGTGACATTAATTTGTAATCGGTCAGGGTGAAATAGGATAAAACATGATAAGAGCTTGTTGCAAAGCCTTGATATAACATTCATATATAATGAATAGACTCTCTTCTCTTTGAGGGTTACTCAATCAAACATGCAATGACAGAGAGATAGTTTGTATCCTGTCTGACCATGGCATTTATAATGAAGAATTAAGTTTTCTGTATTTTTTTGCAAAACATCATATCACCCAGATCTGACAAAATTGGGTAATGTGATGTTTTGCCCCACAGCAATCCAAATTTGGCATCCCAGCAACTCCTGGCTTTTCACAAGGCTAAAATCAGCATGAATAGGATCAAATTAATCCTGACAAGACAGTTTACAATCTAAAAAAGAGGACTTTATTGTGCAGACTGTTTGGAAAAGAACAGATGTTAGAATAACTGAAGTCCCAAGATGATGACAGTGACTCAGGCATCCTTCTTCCAAGTTAATTATACATCATCCTGAATATCAAATGGTTGGATAACTTCTGGACACACACTGTGTAAACTTGTATATACATGATCTTGTGTCTAGATGGACCTTTAATTCTTGGCCAATAAATCATCAATTTAGGACCTCCTCATCCAGAAAGTGACTCTAGGTTTTAAGGTTATCAGACAACAAATTTGTGTAAGAAAAGAATTGTGTATGTCTTTATAACATAGTTCAGCGTAGTGTCTACATTTTATGAACCAACGGTTGCTATGTGTGAAAAGTGAAAAGAAAAATGTTTACCATTTATGAGAGCAATTGACACTGAAAAATTCAGTGCAAAATTTCTGTTGTAATTGAAATTGTTTATTCAAGTCATTTTTGATAAAATGTCTGAAATTTTTTTCTTTTCGTAAATAGAAATGCTTCCAAGTTGGATTACTGAAATATTTGTTTCAAATACAATATTTGATTAGTTTAGAAAAATTGTAGGTTGTTTTCAGCTTGAGATTTCCTCTGACTTTTATCAAAATAGTTTCTACTAAAAAGAATGTTGTATGACAAGTTTGCATCCTGTCAATGATTACATGTCATTGACTGAAGATTCTTCACAGCTTTTCCTGTTCCATTACTTATTGATGAATATTTGTTATGTCTAAGGCTAAGGATTGCTTCACACTCTATCAAGTATGAAGTTCAATGATTGCCCTCCGGGGTAGATGAAATATGAGGTTTAGCAGAAGAATTGAATAAAAAAAATGTTTTATGCTTTTAAGTTGCAAAGTAGAAGATATTAAAATAGTTCAAAAAATTGTTTTTGTTCTTTTTGTCAGGTGCTCTTGATTTTTTAACACTTACTAGCTAAGTATAATCACAATAAAGAAATCATTGTTTTGATAGATTACAAGTAAGCTGATCACACAGAAGACCTTAACTAAGTGATTAAACCATTAGACCTGGGTTCAAATCTCACTATGGCCGATTTGTCAGGGTGATGACTACTAATTAATTTTATCCAGGGTACATGACTGTAGCAAATGCCACTGTTCAGAAGTTTTATTTTAATCATTCACTGTAAACAAGGCAATAAAGCCACTAAGACACAAGGGATTACTTGATATGAAAGAATATAAAAAAAGAAAAAAACATTAAGGAGCAAGGACAATAAAAGAAGTGTAATTTAGAAGACAGTAGATAATGATTCAATTCCAGATGTTATCTCAGTGATTTTTAAGTAAACACTTAAAAAAAAATGTAATGATCATCTTACTTCACATTAAAACTTTGTTCATTTGTCCTGTTAGACAATAAGAAAACAAAAATGTGTATTTTTTTAGTTTTTAATCATTTATCACATTTGCTGTTTGCTAAAATAAATCCTTACAAGAAAGATTATTTCATGAGAACATTTCCTAGAAATTATCTCTTGACTTTGCACTTTGACCTTTCACTGCTTGGCTGCCTGTCCATAATACCAGTATATCTGGGAGAAATATTTGTCTTTCAGGCTAGAAAATATGGCTGTTTGGTGCTGATGAAAACTGTATCTTTTTTTTATTTGTTCATTTTTTCATAATGTCAGAGCTGTTTCTTGTTGGAAATGTGAATGTCTCTTGTGTAGAATCCCAGAAGAAACTTGTTCTTCCATTTTCCAGAACTGTTCATGTTTCAGATTATTATTTCCAGTGGCTTTTTCTTTCCTTGAGTATCATCCATGGTTGACTTTGGACAATGTTATGCCTTTGGATGGATTAGATTTTAGATTGGATACAACGTTTGTTTTGCAGGTAATTTGGAGTCATATTTATTTTTAAAATAATTGGAAAAAGAACATTATAAAATACCTTCTTAAAACTTGTAATGCTGTAAAAAGAATAGGTTGTTCTTTTTTTAAATTCTGTTAAAAAATTATCTGTGGAACACGTAAAAAAAATAAAGTTTGAATAGAAATAAATTTGGTGATTTGTGAGAAAGATAAAATCATGTAAAAGTCAGTTTTTCAGCTATACTTTCAGAATTGAAAAGTTACCAATTACTTTTTTACCAAAATTATTGTTTGGTAATGTGAATCTTTGAACATTATCAAAGCTTGGGTAAAAGACCATATTTGGTGACAGAGATTCTGTCGATGTCAATTTGCTAATATTAAAAATATCTTTGCTCACAAAGATTCTGTAAACAACATATATATTTGTGTGTTTAGGCAGCAATCCTTCTTTCATGCACATTTCATTGAAAACGACAGACAAGTTGCTTTTATTTAGTTTTTTATACAATTTCTCATGCAATCTAATAATTTTTTTCTTTTCGGATGATAAATTATATAAAAACTGTCCGAATGTTCTTTTTATCCGAGCGCTTTCGGCTATACATTTAGCCATTTTCAAGGATTATATTTTAACTGTTAAAATAAGAAATAGTTTGTTGTATGTATGTTTTATAAAATGTTTTCATTTTTTTTTAGAAACACGGTCAAGATATTATGTCCATGTTCAAAGTTAATATTATTAAGTGTTGGTTTGTTTGTTTTTATTAATAAGGCTTCCATTATTTTTAGCCTTTTTTTTGTAGATGATGCTATTATATTAGTGTTGTCAACAAGTATGTTCCAAATAGTGTCTGGTAGGTGTCCATCAATATTTAAATGAGATCTAATTGAGCTATTGTCAGAAAGGTGTAGAGTGAGTTTCTTATTTTATTTCAATGAAATATATATATATATATATATATATATATAAAGATTTTATTGGTGGTACAAAATTTAATGAATGGCATAGTCAAAATTTGTTTTTATTACCACTCATAATAACAATTTTTCCTTTTAATTGTTATCATGAGTAGTAATAAAAACAAATTTTGTCTATTTATGGCAGTCGTGTGTGTGTGTGTCTGTGTGCGCACGCGTATGTACTTAGGCAGCAAATTCTCTTTTAGATATGTCTTATTGAATAAATTGCAGACATTATGTTTGCTAATTTTTAACAAAATCCGTTCATACTCATGAATAAGCTTCCGTGTATTGATGTTAAAGGATGAGAGAAATGTGCTATAGCTGTTTTAATTTACCAAGTACTCGTCCTATCCTCCATCATGAAAACACAAATTTACATTACAAATACTAGAAACAATTTATATTAAAAAATTAAAGCCGGCACTGAACAAAATGAAGTATGAATACTGCAGTAATGTTTTGAAATGCCTGTAAAGGAACTGTTTTTTCATGCTTTAATGCATGTGTAACCATGACATTATAACATAGAAGAAAAAATTTCACAATGGATAATTTTTTCCTCTAGTTCATAATTTCATTTTCACATTCTAATGAACACTTAGCACATTGTCAACCATTTTGCATTTAAAAGCATAATAAAAAAATTATGGTAATGGATAACAACATACAACTTTATATAAATACATATATATATGAACAACATATAATTTTGTATTACTTGCACCTCTGAAGATGATCTTGGAAGAAGATTACAGTATTTGGGAAATGAAAATGAAAGAAATTTAAACAGCTATAGCACATTTCTCTCATCCTTTAACATCAATACATGGAATACTGTGAGTGGAGAGAAGAGATTTCCTTACGGCGGCTCTTCCATGATATGCAGCCTTATGGAGCTCATGATGAACAGTTTTAGTAGAAACTGGACTATTCAGATGATTATTCAACTCAGCACTTACTTTGACTGCAGCAGTCCGATGATTTTTTGCCACATTGCTTTTTCGTCGGTCCCTGTCAGTAAGTTTGCAAGTCCAGTCCGAATTGCTATGGTTGCTAGGGGTTTTGCCCTGTTTCTCGAATTGCGTCATAGTTCTTGATATGGTAGCTCTTGAAAAACCAAACAGTTCAGCAACCTTAGGGATCGAGGCTGCTGACATGCGAGCTCCAACAATTTGCCTTTTTTCAAACTCGGAGAGGTCAGGCATTTAACTTAAATTTTACTAAATTCTAAAAATAAATAAGACAAAGACAGTAAATTAGATAAATAAATGTATTTACAATAGATATAACCTGCAATTATGAAGTTTTAGTTAAAGTTCTTAATATAACAGGTCTTTGAAATATAGGAGTGGAATTTGCACTTGTTCCAATTATTTTGTCCAACCCCTATATATATATATATATATATATATATATATATATATATATATATATATATATAGAGTGAGGTTTGCCTTGTACAAGTCCTTGGCAGGGACCACTTGAGGTAGAGGGTTACATTAAGTGGCAGTTTATACTGATTGGAGTGGAAGATAATGGTGCACCCTAAACTTGAACAGGTCAAGAGTGTAATGATCAGGGGAACATTCTCCTGGGAGTCAATTCCACAGAGCAGTGGTTAATGGGAAGAAGTTTTTCAAGTGGAACTTCTCACTGATGGAATACAAAGACAATCTGAGTGGTTTGCTACAATGTAAGTGGCATGGTGGGTCATAGCTGTGAAGGTTAGGACTGGCGGAATCAAGGTATGTAATTTGTCTGAGCACTTTCCATGAAAGTAGCGAAAGAACAGTGCAAGGCTTGCCACGTCCTACCTGTGAGAGAGTGGTTGTAGGGTAGAAAATAATTTGTCTCCTAGAAGGACTTGGAGATGCTTCTGAATTCTATCATTACTGGAAATCAAGGACTGGGCAGCTCACACCCAAATATGACATTTACAGTGAATAATGCAAATTTGAGGAATCTATTGGACTAAATGACATTTGGTATAATGGCCACATTACTGGAAAAATCGATCTTCTTCCCATCACTTTGAATATGTCTGTTTGTAGAGGGTAATATCTAATGTCACTTTCCACTGTGTGATTATTCAAAATTGGCCTTCTTGATGTAGAACCATCTGTTGGGGGACTGAGACTTTCGAATTAAACTATTAACATGAAGAGGATCTGTGATGTGCTGTCAGGAGGGACTGATTCACCTAGCTGTGTCCACCACCCATGCTCTTGTCTGACTCCTACTCACAAGTCTTCAGGAATAGACACGGGCCTCATCACCACCACGTCACCATGTAGAAACGTCACATGGTGACAGAGATGGTTGTGAAAATGGTTGTGAAACCATCTCCATCACCACCATCAGAAGGGAGTAAGAGACACGATGACGATCCTGATGATTGGATGTGAGCAGGGGCAGATGATTCAGCCATATAAATTTGAAGTGAAATATTTATGGGACTTAAAGATTGCATATCTAATATACTTATATATATATCTTAACATTCTCTTTGTGCTTGAAAACTATATATACTTCTATACTTATATGTTGTATCTGGTTGTCCTGTTATTGTGCTTTTTCGAAGGAATCAGCAACAGTTTTGTGCTGTTCCCACATGAAAATTTGAGCCTTCATAAATAGAAAATATCAACCATACCCAACAGAGAAACCTGCATAGTTGTTAACCTTTGACATTCTGGAGGTGATTTTGTTTGCAAAGCAAAAATGTTATCCTGCCATTGCAAGTGGCTCAGATGAATAAATGATAGCACATTTGAATTTTGCAGTTGTGTTGTCATATCCTACTATGGCAACAGAAAATGCCCATAACTAAGTGGTGCAGTCAAGGAGCCTTGAAAAAGAATGCAGTGGAAAGGAAAGTAGTGAATAATGCAGTAAGTTAAAGGTTAAACATTTTCTCCCAGGAAATTCTGTTTTTTCTTCTTTCATCTTTTATTTTGTTTTTGTTTCTTGTCTTTTTCGTTTTCTTGTTTTTTTTCTGTTTCTTGCTGTTTTTTCTTTTTCTTCTTCCATTTCATTTGTTTCTTCTAGTTTTGTTTCTTCTTGTTTCTTCTTTTTCTTCTTCATTTGCATTTAATTTTTTCTTTTAAGAAACTGAACCAATCACATGATCACTTTTATGCAAGATTTTTATTGAAAATCCAAAATTGGTCATAATTCTTAAATGTCAGATTCCAAAATTTAATATTTTTTTAATTTGCTACTGAAAGCATTCTATGCACAATTATTTGTGTATTCTCCACAAGTCAACACCATTTTTTTTTGCATCAGTCAAGGGGAAAGACAAATGTGAATTCAAAACCAGTTGGGTGCAAGACTAATAACTCTAACCTCCTTGCAAGAGAAACACCAACAGCAAAATCCTAGTGAATTCTAATCGAATAGTGAACTTTTGTAATCATGTTCCCTGCAAAAGAAAGAGGAAAAACAGAATTACATCTCATTCTTTATAGAGTTTCACTGTCAAGTGACTCAGATGAATTAATGATAACATGTTTGAATTTGTAGTTGTGATGTCATATCCTGCTATGGCAACAGAAATTGACCATGACTAAAATTAAGTAGCGCAATGGAGGAGCCTTGAAAAATGATGCAGTAGAAAGATATTTAGTGAATAATACACAGAGTTAAATGTTAACTTTAGCTTTAATAGCCAATGTAGCTTTCTTAATAGAATTCAGTGACATGCTTGGATTGCATAAGCAGTTCCATTTTACTAAACTCACCTTACTCCCAAAAAATGGTGGTTCTCTGTAATTTATTTTGATTTCACTTCATAGGAGAATGTTAGTTCCATCTGTAATTGCTTTGTTGTTTGACTTTTGAATGTTAAATCTTTAACAGGTGGCTGGTTTCCTATCATAATTACATAGCATAAGTTTTACAGCATAGTGGAATAAAAATAATGCTGGGAAATCCAACTTGGCTGTCATAAACCAAATAAGAAAAGCAGTTAAATGTGGCCAGACAGTACCATAAAGAGAGAAAACAAGATATATCAAGACCTTACTTGAGAGATTTCAAAATTGTAGAATATGAATATAAAAGTCACACTAATAATAATTGGAGCACTGGGATTAACTTTTGTAAACCTTTGAAAATTAATACGAGTTGGTAATCCAGAGAGGATTTGAGGCAAATCAGATCATAGCACTGTTGAATTTCATAAGAATTTTGAGCTGGAGATTTGAGAAAGAAATTCTCACTTGAATTGATACTGATGACAACCATATATCTCTAGTGTTAAAATAGTAAATTGTGATAGTGACATTGGAATAATATAGTTTAGAAAGGTGATACCAAGATACCAGTTAGTTGTTATTGGTTGAGGAAGTTCATAAATGTACCGACCCAATTGTCCATGCCTTTTCTTTCACCCAAACTTTTAAACTCTATTTTCCTGCTCACTCCCCACCAACTCACCTCCTGGAAAACTGCCCCCAACACTTGCTCTTCACTATTTCTCCATTTTTAGCCAAGAACAAAAATATAATCTCTTTCATCAAATTCACTGGAGACCTTTCTTGCCCTCAACCCCAAACAGCCTGCTCCCACTGTCATTCAGAAATGAGTGTAGGTAGGGTCTAGTTTCTGTGTTCTCCATATTTTGCCTTTCTTTCCATACCAGGATGAATTATTTGACTCCCTTGGGGCAGCAGATCAAGAAGAGGAGTACAAAAGTGGGGGTAGGGAATTGTGGGTGGGTGGGTTAGGAGAGCCATAATAATAGTATTACTCATATTTGATAGTAATTGTTATTAATTTCAGGTAGATATAGCTGACTCTCCTTGTGGTTGTATTTTGCCCCTCCCCATGCTACAAAACGCCCCCCCCCCACACACACAAAAGTCTGTTCACTATTTATAGATGCCCTTTAAAGGATGCTTGAAGATCACAGGTTGAAAGGTTTCAACTGACTGGTGGGTTGGCTACTTCCTCCCACTTTCATTAGTTGCTTGAACAGGTCTCTACAGTGGTGGTGGTGGTGGTGGTAGTGTGCTCTGAATGGGTGGTGTGGGGTGCCAGATGTGAGATGTGTTGCTTTTCATTGGTTGACTTCAAACCCCTGAAGTAAATCAATGCCTCAACAGAACCCCCACTTTAAACAGTGTTGGATGGGGAGAGTTATAAAAATGGCAACTCCCTTTGACTTGGAAATTTCTATTGCTTACCATACAGACTGAGAAATTTAACAGTGACTGAAGAATTATTTTCAAATCAGTTTAGAGGAAATTTTTACACAGCTGTTTGTGACGAAAATTCAGTTTCAAAACAATTTTTCTTTATCATAGATTTAACCAATACAAAAATATTGATCTGGTTACGTTGTGTTATTTGAATATTGGATATTTGCTTAAAAAGAATGACTTTAAAAATCTCAGAAGAATTTAAGCTTTCATTAATCATTATTAATAATATGAAAATTGTCAAGTACTGAAATACATTTTTATATCAGATTTGATGATGTTCTCTAAAATTTATCTAAACTTTATTTTATGAATTCATGTGTTGTATTTGCTGATGTATTAGACTCCTTTTTGAAATGGCATTTTTAGAACTCTTATTCAACACAGCCGCCCTTTAGCATTTTAGTGTATGATCACCAAAGTTAAGCAACATCAAGCCTGACCAACCTAGATGATGACCAGTAAGGAATACCAGGTACTGTAAGCTTGAATGTGTGGATGATGTAATGGATAATGGCTCAAAATTGGAAATCAGAGAGCCAAGTTCTCATTCCAGTCAGATTCATTATATTCATTTATGTGCAAATAGTTTTGTGAAAATTATGAAAACACCTCTTCTCCCCCAGCTATGGGTTAATGAGCTTGATGTGTGTCACTAAATCATTATTAGCACCAAAAAATTTTTAAAATCTAAAAATATTTTCTGACTTTAAATAACCTGCAAAAGGTTGATAAACTGTAAAAGACAAATCCATCAATCAGTCAAGTGCATCCCATCCCTAATAACAGTAGATTGGAAACAGCATAATAATTGGATAGTCTTTTTTTGTTATCAGTTAAACTCATGAACTTAGAAATACAATTATCAAAATAAAATTATATTTAATATTATATTTATATTATTCCAGCATAATATTAAATAAAATATATAATACAAACAAACGTGGTTTTGTAATATATTTGCTATATAATAAAAAATATAATACTGCCTATTTACAAAATTAAATTCTGTATTTGTTTAAGTCTATGTATTTAGAGAAGGGTTTTTTAGATGACAAATATATTTATTATTAGCTCTTTGGATAACAGCTTGAGAATTTGGGTTTAGTCACCTCTGCATAAAACCAATGGATTACATGAAGTGTAAAATTTGGTTGCTTTCTTTATGTATTTTTTTACAGTAATGTTCATCCTGTACATGGCCCCAAGAGCCACTCGAAATAGAGAGTTACAGAGTAAGAGGCACGGTTTCAGGAGTTGGTTAATTCTAGTCTTGGACATGATTGTGATTGGCAAAGCATCTTCTTGGCTTCCAGAAAGCAATGTTTGTGGGAAGAAGCTGCTCAAGTGGAACCTACATCACATCAAAGTAATACGAAGGGAGTGAGGGTGGTTCACTACAATTTGTGTGGCATTGAGGGTCTTTGCTGTGAAGGTTACAACTGGTGGAAATAAGGAATAGTTCATCTGAACACCCTCCATGGAAATAATGATGGATCAGTGAGAGGCTTGCAACATTACATCTCCGGGAAAAGAGGTTGTAGAATGGAAAATAATTTGTCACTCACAAGGACACAGAGACGCTTTTGGACTCTATTGAAATGGGAAAGTGAAGACTGAGCAGCTCCTGCCTATATATGGCAGTAGTACTTCATTTTTGGCTTGATCTGGCTCTTGTAAAGATAGAGGATAGCAGGAGGAGCCAGGTATTTACAGAAGTGGTACAGGGAAAGATACAGCTGAATCTTTCATGATGGATCATATGTATAAGGTCTAGGTTGAGCTTAAGTCCTGTTAGGCACACAAGGTGTGGGGCCTCTCTGAATGCCCGCTCATTGTGATAAGGTCCACATTTATTTTTAAAAAGTGTGGCAAATATAGTACAGGTCTAAACCTTTCAATTCAACAAAATTTGATCCAAAAGCGCTATAAAGTTTTATTATTTGTTCTGATAAATGCATCAAGCTTAAAAACTGACAAGTGTATAATCTGTGGGCCAGGAGTTGTTTTTATTGTTTGTGTTATCAACACTTCATAAAATCAAAGTCATCTTGGTGCTGTACTTTGTTAGTTGTTGATGTATAAATATTTGTTGCTCTGTCTCTCTTTAGATTCATAGACAAATAAATTAGTTCTTTTCCTGCTACTTTCCTTTAAGGCAATTCTATCATTCCACAAACTTTCACAAACTGTTATATCAAAAAAAAGAAATATAAAAGTATGCACTCCTTGAACTTTAGTACAAAAGTTGACTTTTTCATTCCTTATCAGTATTGTGAGACAAATTTGGTAAGCATAGTATTTCAATCATTTATCAATTATTATAAGTAAATTTAGTTATTGCTAATTGGAACAATAGAAACTTCATGAGTGTTGACAATTGAAATTATTTATTATCTTCTGCTAATCTTTAGCCATTTTCAGTATCTTCTCATTCTCTTCCTAACTCATTCCAATCTTTGTTGCCTGTCCCTGTTTCTAAATGCTAAGCAAACAGATTTGTTTCATATGTGAAAAAGAAATATTTTCTATTGCAACATTTTGTTTCCTTTTTTTTCTTTTGTTGCATCTATCCATAACATTTTTTAATGTATTTCAAAACTTACTTCCTATGCAGACCTCATTGAGAAAGTATAATTGAATGCTTTGGCATCAAACAGATGCAACACTCTGATATTCTGAAGATGTACATCATGATCAAGTATACAAAACATCAGAAGAAGAGTAAAGATTATTGTTATTATTATTTACATTATATCCTTTTTTACTAATATCCTCATCTTGGTTGTTATTATCACAACATTTTGGCTGTTTTGCTCCCTAAACTTCTTTAGGTTTTTTTCAATCCAGGTCATCTTCAGGGAATTTTGTACTGAAACCTTTATTTAATCTAGCTGAGTGGATTAAAGTATTGGCCTGTGAACTTGTTGACATAGTAATTTTGTGTTCAATCCCTGGACTGGGTAGTACACATTTAGACAGGATGAGCAGTAACTGAGCAGTTCTAAATAATGAGGAGGCATGGTGGAGTAATGGATAGCAGCTCGGATTGAGGAATTGGAGAGCCGAGCTTGAATTCCAATCAAATCCATTACATTCACTTACATGCTAATACCCTTGGGAAAGGTATGAATCCTCTTCTTCCCCCCACCAGCTATGGGTTACTAGTAGGACAGACCAGGTTCTATAGCCTTGGATGGCAACTGGTCTACCACAGAAAGAAATGGCAACCTACTGCAGGAAAAAAATCTGCCTTGTCAGTCTTGTATCAAAAGGTGCATGATTGCCTAAGCGTGTATCACATAATTGACTGACTGGTTAAATGAGGACAAGATGAGTTATATCCCCTAGACATGGACAGCGGAATGAGAACAACCTATCATCATTGATTAAATAAAGGGTTTATTTTGAAATTCCCTGAAGGCTCTCTGGATCCATTGAAAAAGTACAAAGTGTATAATAACAAAAATGTTGTAATAATAATAAAGATGAGGACATTAGAAATTCAAGTAAAATATTATTATTATTAGAGGTTATGTAATGATATAGAAATAATTTTTTCAGGTTTTTGTATATTTTCTATTATTGCCTTTGTTTTTGGTTAAATACAGTTGTTTCATTTTTTGGCTTCAATATTTTTCTCTTGACTATTGCTTTAGGTTTTCAGCTGAAATGTGAACATCAAAGAATGTATTGTCTCAGAAAATTTATGATTATTCTGTTACTGTAGATTTGACCTTTGCTAGCCTGTGAACACCTCAGCAGCACCCTGCTAATAGCTGACACTATTATCTTTCTCATCATCTGTATGGATAATCAGTTCCTTATTTGTTGGTTGGGTACAGGAAATAGGTTTCATATGAATTGTGCTTATATGGAAATGTCTCAGCAAAAATACAAAAAAAGAAATATTTTACTACTGATTCATAAGTGGCATTTTTTTCTTGGTTCTTTCATATTCTCTAAATATTTGTTATGCTTCACTTTACAAGCATAATGTGCCTGTGTTTTTCTTTGTATATTTTGTTTATCTGTGAGTTTTTTCTTGAGTGGTGTAGATTTATTGCTTTATTTTCCTTACTTTTTCAATCTTACTCTTATCTCTTTTTCAGTAGAAATTATGTATGGTGATCTTTCCAAGTAAAAAACTTAAAGTAGCAAAATAATGATATCTTTTTTTTTTAAGAAGAATATGTTTATAATTGTTAATATGAAACACTTAAAGATGCATATTATTTGCTTGTTAATGGATTTATATCAAAAGAAAACAGTTTAGAAAATAGACTGTGTATTTTTCAACCCAGTTGGATGAAATCTGGAGCTGCTTAATATATATTATCATTAACTGAAAGCATCAGTATAAAATTGTATCTTCAGTATTAAACTATTGATGCCCACCATAAAATCCAATATCAATTATAAAAATCAAAATTAAAATCCAATATACATTATCTTCTTATTTCATTACCAAACAGATCGTAGCGGAGTCATGAGTGATGATGATACAGCCAACTGCCATCAACCAGATATGTTTTCTGCCTCACAAACTATCATCAGTGTCCATCCTGGTATATTCTTTGATGTTGTCCATCCAGCTTTTAGACTGCCTCCTCCTATGTTTACCCACTTTCAAGGTACCTTTAAGGACTGTCTTGGGTAGAGTATTGTGATGTATATTTCAATACCACAACAGCTTTCTCCTTTTTAGTGTTGCCAAGAGGGGATCCTGTGGGTCTGCCAGTTATGTTACTTGGCCCTGTACAAAGTTGTTTGTCTTGTGTTCTCTCCAGAAGATCCTGAGAAGGTGTCTGAAGCATTTTGTTTCACATGTTTAGACTCTCTTGTTGGTTTCAGCTATCAATTCAGCTTTCACATCCATAGAGAAGTATGGGCAACACAAGGGACTTGTAGAGCTTCATCTTGGCTGGAAAACTGATGTTTTGCTCTTCCAAGTCTTCCTGAGTTTTGTCATTGCCAATATTGCCATAGCCAGTCTAGTCTTGATCTCTGTTGTAGAGTGTCCATCTTTGGTGAGGGTAATGTCAAGGTATTTAAAGGCATCCACTTCTTCCAGTTGTTCTTTGTTCATGAACATCTGGGCCCTGATGTTGGTCATACTATTGACCAGAACTTCCATTTCATATGCTCCTGCTCTGTCTGTCAATATGTTTGTGAGACCCTGCAATTCGGAGTTACTTCTGCCAAACAGGTCAATGTCATCAGTGAAGCATAAGTTGTAAATGATTCTCCCTCCTATGGATATAATAAACTGAAAGTCTTAGAGGATTTCTTGCATGCAAACAGCCTTGACAGATGGCAACTGTGGTCTTGAAATAGTCACCCACCTGATTGTTGAGGAGGACTGCACTGCTTGAAGTCTTGTAAAGTGCCTCAGTGGTTTGGTGGAGGCTCTCTTCTATGCCAAAATTCCTCAGGACCTGCCATAGACCATCATGCCACACTCTGTCGAAGGCCTTCTTGAAATCTATAAAGTTATGGAACAGATCCCTCTGATATTGCAGATGTTTCTCCATCAGAATGCAGCAATTGAAGATCTCCACAGTGCTTCTCCCTGCCCTAAAACCAGCTTGTTCTTCTGCTAGATGTTCTTCAGCTTTTTTCTTGAGTCTATTTAAAATGGTGTGTATCATGATTTTACTGGTGTGGCCAATGAGGCTGATGGTCCTGTAGTTATGGCACTGGTAGAAGTTTCCTTTTTGGGGTATGGGGATGATGAGTGCTTAAGTCCATTCTATGGGCCATTGCTTTGCCTCCCAGATTTTCTGGCAGTTTGATGTTATTATCATGACCAATTCATTCCCTTCATGCTTAAGCAGTTCCACTGGAATATTCTTTTGCTCCTGGGGGCTTCCCTGTTGGTAAGCTGCATATAACTTCTTCCATCTCTTCCCTTAACATCGGAAGTGATGATTGGTGAAGGTATCCTTGTTGATGTTGAGTCCCCATCAATCAAACTGATGACAAGTTGTATGGGGTGTGGTTGTATAGGTCCCAACAGTATTGTGTCCATCTGTTCAGAACTGCATTCTGCAATGTTCTTGGTAAGAAGTTCACCTGATCTATCCTCAATGACTCTGGATCTTCTCCGCCATGACTTTGTAAGCTTTTTCAATATATCATAGGCTTATATGCGGTTTCCTTTTTTCATTCCATTCTTGATGTTTTCACACTGCTGGTTGATTCAACATTCCTTGGCTACCTTCATCTGCTTATCTACTTGGTTGTTGGTTTCATAGTACTGAATGGGACTTTCAGGATTGGAGTTTTTAGTCTTCTTCAAGGTTCTTCTCTATAGATTATAGGTTTATATAAACAGAATCCAGTGTAAGTTTTTACTTATGACCAACATTCTTCCTTGAGATGCTGGGCCATAATGGAGTAATCACCATCTATCTTGCTATCCAGCCCTGTACACGACTATACATACATCCACACACACACACACACACGTGTGTGTGTATATATATATATATATATATATATATATATAATGTAGAAATATAATTTTAAGGTATGCTATATTTATGGAATAAAGTGCTCAATATCAGAGATAGAGCTTATGTAAATATAAAAGTGAACATTTAAGTCAACACTCAGAGGTGACAGACTTTTTCATGCTAAATGCAATCATCAGGCCACCATATATATATAAATGTGTTTTAATTTATGAACATGGTCAGAACTTTGTAGCCATGTTCATAGTAGATATTATTGAGAGTTGTCTTCATTTTATTATTAACACTCCTTCCATTATTTTTAACAATTTTTGGAGTGTGGATGAGTCTATTATGGTTATATTTTCCACAAGTATGTTTCTGACACAGATTGTAAATTAAGTCTTCTTGATTAGAATGTAGTTGTATGTCCAATGTAAATAAACACTAACACAGATTGTAGCCATAAAATATATACATAATTTTACTGTTTAGAACTATATTTTTTCCCTTTCCATAATAAATATAATCTTAAAAAAGGGTTGTAAAAATTTAAATGATAACAAAAATTTGCATTGAAATTTTCCTGGAAATCTTTTCACTGAAGCCATCAATAGCTGAATGTTTTCAGATTAAAATTGTATGCATACTTGGATTCCTTATATGTTCATTCTCTTGAATTTAAGGCAATAGTTTTATAAATGTTATACTATAAATAAGCTAGGAAGTAATATGTCTAGTGTGAGAAAGCTGCATCATCTCAGGTGTTGAAAATGACTGATAAAGTGAGTGTAGAGGTTTACTGATATTTTGAAGATGTCAACGCTGTGTATGTGAAAGAAATGTTCTGTATTGTGTCTTGTCGGATGACTGGTGCTTTTGGCAATCCATCTTTAATCAGATTACAGAAGATTTGCAGGAAAGGAGTGACAATTCTTATTCTGAATATAGTCAAAATTTCTGGCTCCATCTTCAGTCTCCAATAGCCATTTAATTGAATAGCACTGACCTTGATCCTCATGATTGTATTTCATCTGATGATATTCAGTTTTCTTCCAACCATTCAAAAGAGAACCAATGAAGAGCCAAGAACAAATCTTTAGATTTCTGGAGGTTAAAAAAAAAAAAAAAAGGCATGGTACATGTCCATTGTGTTTATTACAGGTTTTGGCATTTTTCTCTTCATTTACTGAACTCACATTTTTATTCAGTTGTTTACAAAATAAAATAACTTGTTTCTTTATAAGTTTTGATAATGGAATATAAAAGATCCTATTTTCTCAAGGACTAAGAAATATTAACTTTTAACATAGTTTTACAAAGGTACAGTGTGAACAGAAATACTTCCACATAGACATTAGTAGCAATAGTGTCTTTATCTTGTTGGAGGTATTTCTACTGCATCATGTACAATCAAAACTAGAGTAATGACCAAGGCTGAAAATTAATGAGACTTTAGTATTTAATGTTTTAATATTGTAATGGTAATATTAGCCATTTCCTTATAAGGAAATATTCAGCCTGAATTGACTGAATTGTTAATACTGCTTTCAGTTGAAATTTATAAAAGTTTTTGTCTTAAAACAACTTTTAAGGAAAACAAATTTCTCAAGTGCAGTAGCTGTTATTGCTCTTTCCAGTATTGATGACGTTTCCTTCCTAACCTTTTATTTGAAGTAGTGTGGAATGTCAGCATCTTGATTGTCATTATTTTCTATATTGGTTGAAATTTATAAAATCTCTCTTAAAACACTTTTGTAGGAAAACAGGTTTCTCAAATCCAGTGGCTGTTATCACTCTTTCCAGTATTGATGGAAGTTTCCTTTCCAACCTTTTATTTGAAGTATTGTGGAATGTCAGCATCTTGATAAGGTCATTATTTTTCTCTTTGAGTTAGATGCGATATCCTTTTTAACTGTTGCTAGTCCTTAAGTAATATAATTTCTGTTATTTAGTACAGTGTACAGTTATGAGATTGATGGAGCTGCGCATTTAGATATAATGGATGCCTGATATTTTAAAATTTAAAATACCCACATCTACAGCATTTACCCTCAGTGCATAATTATAACAGGTTTTTGATTTTATTTCCTCTCTCCCTAATTCTATCAATAAAAGCACATTACAGTGGATGAAACATGTTAGACAGGAGTCGATTTAGTCATTTAGTTTCCTTGTGTAGAGAAATTTATATATAATGTTCTGGTAATTTATATTCAAATTATGTAAGTCTTTACAGCTTGCCTTAGTCTAACAGAAGGCTACAGTAAAGAGCACCTAGTGAGGATTTGGAGTCACTAGCATGTTCCCTTGATTTGTTTTAGATTGTCTTTTATGTGTCATGTCTCTTCAGGATATTGGCAATCATGCCCCTCCACAATTTTCTGTTCTTTTTGTCCTTTTGTTATTTTTCCTGAATCTTGTTCCACCATTCATTTAATCAAGCTTGCTCAGCAGGTTATGTGTTGTTTTCCTCTTGCCTTCAGTCCTGTACCTCTTAATTCCTATTGTTCCCAGGTCAATCCTGACCCAGGATGGTACCACCTGTTAGGATCCTAGGTATGGACAAATAGTGGACCCCCAAAATGGGGTCAAAATATAAAATGACATTGCAAAAATTACCAACATTACATTTTCATAGAAAAAAAAAATTATCAGCAATGCATTTTTGGAAAAAAAAATTACCAAAACTCACAAGAAAATAAAATTTCAGCATTAAATGACCCATATGGAGTTGATATGCCATTAAGCAAACAAACAAACCAAACAAAACCATCGATCCTGTGCATATTTTCCAAGTACCCTAGAAATTTCAACTTTCTCTTTCTGATGTTAAGTATAAGTGTCCCTTTTGTTTGCATTTTCTCTGAAACATGTTTGGTCCATGGTATTCTCAGCATCCACATGTAGAACCACATTTCTGTTGCTTCAAGTCCCGTTTCTTCATCTTTGAAGACTTAGTCCAGCACAGCAATCACTGCCATATAGGAAGCCTGATTTTATGTAACAATACAGTATTCTTTTCTTTTTATTTGTAACAAAATTTTTCTGTTTCATAATACTTTGCTTAGCTTTTGGAAGACATCTTTTGCTATCCCAATGTGCCTTTGGATATCCATGTTGCACTTTCTGTCCTCCATAAAGAGTTTACACAACTCACTTGTTCTTGCTCTCTGGTATTATGTAAACTTGTCTTTTCTGGAATTTGGATAAATCAAATTATGACTTTTAATCAGCCAGAGATCTCTGGTAGAGTCCCATCTTTGGATTATTTTTAAACGTCTTATCCAAAATAAGTCAGATGTCTTGAAGCTAGACAAAAGATGATAGATTAAAAAGAAGATTAAAAGAAGATTATAGATTAAAACTGTCTAATCATGACTGCTTTGGTCAGTTAATTAACTTTAAAATATTTGAACTCTGTATATGTGTGTAGATTTGTGTTAATATCTGCAACAATGGCATCTTTAGAAGAATTTGCGAACTGGAACCCATATAAATCCCAAATTCTTCAGGTTGTCATACATTTTGGTTTTGCTTTCAGGAACCTGTCTTTTTAGTTTTGTTTTAATGTGAGATGACAGCAGAGATAAACTAATTTTATATTTTAGGTAATGATTAATAATTTTGTTGTTTTTAATTGCTTTTTTTTTTAGTCAGCCAATTCCTAACCTTCATCATTAACTTATATAACCCATCACTCTTGTAATCCTTGATTTGCTTCCAAGATTTGGTTTTAGTTAATATATATTTAATAAAAATAAGTTATACATTGTTGGTTAAATATTCTTCAGCTACAACCATGTCTTAAGATAATGTCACAATTTATGTCTGTAGGAGAACTGATTTATTATTCTCAACTTGACCACTCATCATAATGTCAAGTTGGAGGGTGTTGACAGTTTAAATGCCTAGCTATGGGAGGGCTCAGTATGTGGAATAGAGTATTTGTAGATATAAACATTGCAGTAATGCTGATAGATTTTTAATGTATTGAGTTCATGGAGGGCACTGTTGGTAATTTTGAGTGGGTCCCCTTCAAGGGAAATTCAGTGGGTCCCAACTAAAGTTTCTTAATAAATTGTAGTGTTAAACTGCAGAGCTCTAGACAAAACATTTTTTACCATAAAAAAAAACAAACTTCATTTATCCTGAATGACTTAAATTGACAGAACAAATGTCTTTTTTTATTTAGTAAAATAAAACAACCAAAAACAATATTAACACTTAATCACAGTTCAATTAAGAATTTATATATATTTATATATATATTTTGAGAATTATGACAGAAAATTTTTTATTTTTTTAAAAATTGAACAGATTTTTTTTTAAAATTTAATAATTTAAATGCGTTGACCAGTTTCTTATAAAAAGTGAATCATATCAGGTGAACTTTCCTTTAAAATATTTAAGTAATCTCCCTTGAATCAACTTAGAAATATGCGACTAATTAATCAGTGATGTTCCCAACTGTATGATATAAAATTCACAGAAAATAGTTTTTAAATAGAGGTGAGTTTACAGCAGGTGAAAAAAACATAGCACATATTCAGGTAAAAGCAGAATGGTGACTGTAGTATATAAATAGCACCAAAATAAATTGATATGAATGATTTTAACACATGAAAAAAATATTATGATCACATTGACAGTCTACAAACTGTCACCAACATCTTTTAGTCTGAAAATAATCAACTAAATCAAATGTAATGTTAATTAATGAGAAAATTAAGCCAGTCAGTCACTATGAAACATTTAGCACAACAAGGAAACTTAACTAATACAGTGGAAAGTATGTTGAGGAAGATCAAACAATGTAGGTAGGTTTGTGGTGTATTATAATTGGTTTAATGTAAATAGACTCAATAGGATTTTTCTTGATTACTTGTATTTCATAGTGTACAACTATCCCTGCTTAACTCCTCTCCATTTGGCCAGTGCTTCTTCAAAAGGGACCTTTTGGGCACCAGGATGACCTTAAGAAGCTCTTGATGTTCTAATGAGCAGCCCGTTCAGTGAGGACCAGGTTCTGAACAGAGAATCCTCATTCACAATCAGCTGTATGCACAACCAATATGGTAACTAGTTGAGTAAGAATGGTGGTGTCGGGGAAATGTTTTAGGTGATATTTTGTCACCAATGGCCAAAGTTTCCACATGCTGTCCCTGGGGGAGTGCAGTGCTTTGACATTTTTCTTCAACAGGTGCCTCTCAAGTCAAGACTGAACAGCATTGAAGAGAGCCTGGGTAGTCATCTGGTGATCTTCTCCATCCCTTCATGCATTTGCTCATGTCCATAATGGGTTAATTAGAATTTCCAACTCCTCCTCTCTTTAGACTTTCAATTCTTTCTCAGTGATGAAGTAGATGGAATGGTGACTTAACACACAAAATACACAGGTGTGTTTAGAAACCTGGAGTGCATGTTACTTATCAAGATGTTGCTAAATTTGATTCACAATTGTTTCATATTGAATGTGCACTTTGTGATCTGAGGTTCACCCTTGTACCCTAGATGTCTTTGACTAAACTGTCAGGCTGGGAGATGTCATTTACTTTTTCAGATTCTTGATGGCAAAATCTAGTTTTACTTTTATTAAAGCCATATCCACATTTTCTGTTTTCCTAAAGAAGTGTGTTTTAAGAAAAATATTTTATAAATTTCAACCAAAAGCAGTACTGGCTGCTTGGGCAATAAATACCAAATGTTTCCTTGCAGGGAAAAAGTTTGAGATTAGACGCTGATGTCAGAGTGAACGGACATGTTTTTTCATGCATGACATTATTTTTTTTATTATTCATTCAGAATAGTCAATTTCTGCCTCTATTATTTATCTTTTCAATATTTTTAACAACAACAATATTAATAACAATAATAAGTCTTAACATGGTACATTTGATGACAGACTTTGACATCTAGTGCAAAATATATGTTAATTTATGTATATATATGCTTATGGTAGATGGAACTCATCAAGCCAAGAGGGCAGTCCATCTAAGAGAAGGAAAATTTTAATTTGAAACCCCAATTGCCTTGTAGCCATATCCAATCATGGGAAAGTCTTCGGGAGTAAACCCTGAGGATAAACCTGGAGCTGGAGTCTCTAAAACTGATCAACTTCATTCTGGTAACTCCTGCGACAACATCATTGCCAAGCTGTATGGGACACTGCCTTTCCCTTGGACAACATCGGTGACATGAAGAGGGGAGATGTGCTGCATAGGCAACTGTTGATCTCTCATAAAACCCTGCCCAGGTCTGCATCCTGGAGAGAACAATCTGTTTGACCACATGGTGAGTCTACTCTGTCCAAGCTGGGAGGAGGGAATAGTGCTGCTGGATTTGTGAGATGGCAACAAGCTCACCCTCTATAAGAATAAGAGAGACCAAAGCAATTACAACAGTTACAGAGGAATCTCTCTGCTAAACATTGTCAGGAAGGTCTTTGCCCATGTGGTTTTTAGTATATTAGAGCAGCTCACTGAAAGGGTATATCTTGAATTCCAGTATGGTTTCGGGTTGGAATGTTTCACATGATCTCCCTTCAACAACTACAAAGGAAATGCTAAGAAGAGAGACAGCCACCATACAATCTTCTGATTTTGTGAGCAGTGATGGCTTGTTCAAAATACTCCACAAGATCAATTGTTCTCTGAGCCTACTCAAGATTGTCCAGTTGTTTCATGCGTATATGAAACATATCATAAAATTTGGCAACTCTTATTTAGAGGTGTGAAGCAGGGTTGTGTGCTTGCCCTTACCATATTTGGCATCTACTTTATGGTCAGAACAGGCAGAAATATGCACAATTTGTCAGGGCTGTGGGGTGAAATCTGTGCAGACATAGTGAACCAGAACCAGAGTTGAATCGCAGAAATGGTGAACAGAACTTGCCTTATTCTCAATGAAAGAGTTTGTCTTTGTTTGACATGTAGGACTTTTATTTGACGTAAGGCAAGTATGTTGTTCCATCAAAAGAGACCCTTCTTCTTTGTTGTCCTACAAGAAATTGGTTCATAAGCAACTGTGTATAATATTAATGTAGCCGGACAGAATCAAGTAGGGACATTCCGGTGTGTTAGTGCTCCATTCTGAGGTGCCCGTATGTCTATCATCCGGCCAAGTGATTGGTGATTCCTCATTATAAGCAGACCATCATGGAGATGAGAGGGGGTCTTCTATCTGGGTACATTATACATACAGTTGTGATAGGAGGAACGAATGATGAAGATGATACAAGAAACAGAACAGCAATAATTACCAAGGAACCGGTGTAGAGGGAAGAAACACTCAATCTGAAATTATGTCCCAAAACAGAGTTGCTAACTTCTTTGACCACAAAATCCAATGTCTGTGAGGTGCTCGTTAGAGACATACTGTTGGTGCAGTGCTGGCACACTCTGAAAATCAATTGCAATTTCTCAAAAGCCTGCCAAGTGTTCAGTGTGACCACCAGTCTGAAGAAGACCAATGGGCCAAGGCACTGAACAGTCTCCCACCATTAAAGTCAACAACTATGACCTGGAGGTGGTTCATAAATTTACATATCTCGTCTCCACTGTTTCAGACACCCTCTTCCGAGACACTGAGATCAAAAGATAGATTGAACAAGCTACCACTATGTTTACCAGGCTGACCTTGAAAATCTGAGGGAACAGAAGCTTGTTACAAACACCAAAACTGCTGTCTGTATATCATGTATCATCAGTATGCCTTGGTGTCTCTACTCCAGATAAGAGTGACGACTCAACACCTTTCATCTTCACTGTTTGAGATGCCTTCTGTGCATCAATTTGTTTGACTGGGTCACCAATGCTGTAATTCTCACCTGTGCCTAATTACTGAGCCTCTACACCTTTCTCCAACAGTGTCAATGCTGCTGGTTTGGACATATATATTGTATGCTGGATGGGAGGATTCCAAAGGTCCTTTTGTATGGGGAACTAACCACCGGCAAGAGGGTGACCTCATCTTTGTTTCAAGGTTGTCTGCAAAAGGTACATGAGAGTGATGGATTGGACATTGAGGGTTGGGAAGATATCGTCAACGATCATTCATGCTGGAGACATTATACATACATACATATATTCATGCTGGAGACAGACAGACAGACAGACATACATACAAGTGGTGAGTATATCTATTTCAAAAATTTTAAATAGTTCATTGTTTTCATTCTTGACTTCAGCTGGATCCAAAATTAATTGTTTTAAATCTGTGCCTCAAAATATTAACCAAAATGCATTAAATTGATATTATCCATAATAAAAAAAAGAAAGAAAGTAAAAAAAAAAGAATGAAATAAAATTAATGTGGCTAGACAGGCTCAGTAGGTTTTAGCCTGATTCAAACTGGAGACATACTTAATAAGCAATATATTTTTTGCTTTAATTTTATAAATAATCATTTAAAAATAATGACTTGTATGCCCTGTTTTTCAAAGAACACTCTCATTTCAATTTATTGTTTGCATATGTCTATATTAAATAACTTATTCTATACAGTATAAGGTTTTTTAGTGGAATGTATCTTTTGGGAAAGGGCAAATTAAATTTAGCCTGATCTTAAATTCAGCAAAACCCAAATAAAGTAGCAGCCTTAACTTGTTGACAGGAGGGTTGGGGTGAGGAGTGTGAATAGGGTAGTGTTGAGGAAATATGATATCAGTCAGCAGTACTGAGCATAAACTTGTACAATAAATTAAACTAAAAATTTACAGGGAGATACATAAATGCACTAATGCATAGACATGTCTACAAACACACTCAATATAGATAGACACATTATTTTAAAAAAAGAAACATATCTGGCTTTGTGTTCACTCTTATTTCTTAGAAGTCTCAAAAATTTTTTAAAATAAGTTTATTTTTCTAGAATTATTACAATTAATTTTAAAATCCCAAAATGTGTGTTTTTTTAAATTTCATGCACAGAGATTTTAACAAATTATGTATTTTAGTTAGAGTAAAAAGGATTCATTTTAGCATCTAAGTTGTATGAATAGTATATTTTCTTAAAGATTGTAATGAGCCTGACAAGATTTGATGACCTACAGTCACTACTGATATATATATATATATATATATATATATATATATATATATACTGTCAATGGTTAGAAACTTAGCTTTCCAGCCATGAGACCCATGTTTGAATCTCACCATGGTCAATTTGTCCAGTAGATGACTTATTGATGTTACCGTTACTGGGGAAAATAAACCTGAGAACCATGGCACAGGTTAACCCAAGCCATGACAAAATTGGGTAAATGGTACTGTTCAGAGGTTGTTGTCTGTTGTACTTGCATGATGCCACAAGTCATTGTGACTGAGGATTTGAGCACAGTAAGACTTTTTCAAACTGTTGATCATGCCAGATGATGTGCTCTCTGCCAGAAACTGTAACTAAGGTCCATTCAGTTGCAGTATAGTTGCAGTATAAACCACTGGTGGACTCTGTGGGTGTTGGACAAACACAAATATGCCTTTGCAAGTGTCTGCAACAAGGACTGGCTTACCACCTTAGCAGACAGGTGTGCTTGGAAAAGAAGTAGCCAGCCATCATATATGTGTGAATTCATGTATGTATGTATGTATGTATGTATGTATGTATGTATGTATGTATGCATGCATGCATGCATGTGTGTGTGTCTGTCTGTCTGTCTCTCTCTCTCTCTCTATATATATATATATATATATATATATATATATAATGTATGTTGTGTGACTTCATGAGTGTATGTATGTATATAAGTGCGCACAGTACATGAATGAATGAAATGAAATATTGCCCGCAGGGTTATAAAGCCAGTTAATAGAACAGGGAACAACTGTTTATTCTTAACTGAGAATGATTCCACAATAGACAAAGGAAAGATCTTGTCTTCCTTTATTCAATTCTTCCATTGTACATACTTAAACACTTGATTCATTGTTGCACTAAATAATTGAGTTTTCTTCTAGTTTAATGCTGTTTTTTTATGTTGAAATGGTCAGTGTGGAAAATACATTCATTCTGTTGGTTAGGGTTTCCCTGGAAACTGAGGAACTACAACCCCACTTCTGCTCCTGCAATTCTTCATTTTCTTTGACTTTGATCATAAATTCGTTGAAAATGAGAAAAAAAAGAGGAAAAATAACTTTTATAAAAAGTTTTAAATGTCATAGTCAAGAAACCATTTGAGATTTTGAGAATTAAAAATTGTTTGATTTTTGGTTATTTTTATGTAACATTTAAAATAATTTAAGTAAAGTATTATATATAAAAGCATATAATATATGTCTAGATATGTGTATATCTGCATAATGACTAGTGCACGACACTTTTTTAGAAACAAGATTATAGTATTACTTCTGCGTTTGCCGAAGTCACAAACTCTATAAAATATTGCCTATCTTTACTGATGATGAATAAAATCACCAGCATCTTTTAGTCTTTCTGCCACAGTGTCAAGCATTAAAAAGGAATATATATATATATAAAATACTAAAAAGAAAAATAATAGATAATAAGTAAGACTAGAGTCAGGCCAATGCTTGGATATTCTTTTAAAAGTGGTCAATACACAATTCAGAAAAATTGAATTTGTAGAGCTGGTAATAAAATATAAGATAAAGAAAAATCCATGTGCAACTGACTACCCAGGTTTCGACCTTAGAGTCTCAACATGGCAGTAACTTGTGGATGGTTAATCTGTAATGCTATTCACTAAAAAAATTGACAAAGTGCTACAAATCAGATATATCAGAAGGGGAGGGGCAAGGTTAGAGTTGGAGGAACCTGAAAAAAAAAAAATATAGGGCAAAAAAAAAATTGTTCATCCAGACTTGTACTGGTTCATAGTATTATTTCTTGATATGTCTACATTTCGACATTACCTCAGACCATTGGTTTAACAGGTTGGTCTTGACTGGGTATGTCACTATGGCCAGCTTCTCTTCCTGACAGAGCCTACAAATATTATCAATACATCTGTAAGGCTTAACTCTCCTAAATATAGTCCATTTTATGCTGGGGCTTTTATTATATCTCTTTTTAAATTCTCAGACATAGTGCAACTGCTGTGGCTCTCCAGTTTCAAAGGATATATATATATATATATATATATATATATATATATATATATATATATATATATATATATATGTATATTTTGTGTATTTAGGTAGTAATCCTTCATTTATACATGTTTCATTAAAGACAACAGACAAGGTACTATAATTAAGCTTAGCTGACTCCATCTGAAGCATACTAGTAGAAAATACAAACATAATAACCTCACCACTTGCAAATAAGATTAAAAATAATGGAAGTCTTAATAATAAAAACGAAAAAGCCAACACTTAATAAAATTAGCTATGAACATGGCCACAATGTGCTAACAGTGTTAAAAAATAAAACATCTCTATAACACTAAAAACATACACACAACCTACACATCCAATTAAATTGAAAAAAATAAAATCATCCTTGATAATAGCTAAAAGTATAACTGAAAGCACTAGGAATTATAGAATATTTGAACAGTTTCTACACACACTGTGGCCAAAAAAGAAAATACTTGTTCAAACACAAGAAGAATTAAATAGTAGTACCTTGTTTGTTGTCTTTAATGAAACATATATATATATATATATATATATATATATATATATATATATATATATATATATAAAAGAGCATTACAAAATGTTTTAATTTTTAGCTGAGAGTTAATTTATTAAGGATTAAAATTAATTTGGAATCCAGAAATTCAGTGGCCAAGAAATTAATGATGAATGATTGTCAGTATTTTCAGTTCATCAATACAAATATAAATTGTTAGCTCTTATAAATGATTGAGCAAATTCCAAATTGAAAACTTCCTACATTTTGCTATCTGAAGAAAAATCTCTGAAAATGTTAGTCTGCAAACCATCCAACCAGATTGAAAAAAAGAATGGGAAAAATGAAGAACACCATTTAATCAGTGATGATTTCAGAATTTGTTTCTTTTATTACTCAAAAGACAAACTGGGTGGCTCAAAACACAAAAGCAATTTCAATTCACATGAAAGAATTTCAATTTGCTTCTTGTCTCTGAATAAGTATTTCTTTACATTTCTTTTGGTATTCACCAATCCATTTTCAAAAAACTGACATTATTTGATCTGCAGAAAGAACCTTTTTCTTTTAAGAGGGATTTCAGATGCAGTTGTATTTGGAGCTAATAAATATTAATAGCACTTGAAGTTTCCAAATGTTTTCCTGTTAAATATTAACCAGATTGACATTTAACACTTTGTGTGAGCTACTTCATATTTGCCAAGCAAAAAGTCTGTCTTGCAACTGCAAGTAAGTCTGCCAAACAATATGTTGTATTGGTCATGTAAATTAGAATTTCTGACCATGCCAACAGCAAAAAAAGACCTTGACAGAAATTAAGAACATGGCTGCTGCAGATGATCAGCCACCATTTGAAATAGAAGGGGAAGTAATACCCGTGAATAATGCAGTGTGCAAGAAAGATTAATGATTTTTTTTTACTATAATTAACCCAAAACATATGGATACTAAGAAAGTTCCAAGAAAACAAGTGTATCCCTAAGATATTATTAAACTCTGAAAAAAAAAGATACCAGATTGATGGATATTTTAAAATTGTGGCTAGATTTATAGAGCTTTGAATTTGTGGAAATACTTTTCTTGAAGTGGTTCTTTATTTATAGAAAGTATATTAAAACACACAGGGTTATTAAACACTTTTCAATCAGCCTTTTAATGTAGCATAAAAGATAAAGTAATAATGAATATATGACTGAAAACAAAAATTGCAAATTTAATTTTCTTGAATAATAACATAAAAAAAAACCTTAAACTGAATTCAGCCAGTAAAAAAATCACTAAATTTCTTTCAGTTTTGTTTTTGCCATTTTGGAGGATAAAAAAATGATTTATTTACAAAGAGAATTTAAAAAAAATATATAACAAGAAAAATATATAAGCAAAATTTGTTCAAAATATCAAATCTTGAATATTTAAAATATGCGGTAATTTGTTTTTGTTAATTAGCACTGAATCTTATTGACTTATTGTGTAAATATAAAAAATATTCTGAATGTCTGAGTATCTTGTTGAGAACTTCATAGATGTGATATTGAAAGATATGATGAAAGCATGATATGTTTGCAGGAAGAAAAAAAACTAAGGAACAAGAATATTCCATTAATAGTAAAAATGGATAAAGAAGAAAGAGATAAAAAAAGTCATTAAAATAAGAGAAAGATTAAAACTTGAAGAAAAGATGAGAATGTATATATTAAAACTCGAAGAGGAAAAGATAAAAATGGAAATATTGAAATGAGAAGAAAAAAGATAAAAAAGGACATATTTGAACAAAAAGAGAAAAAGATGAAGGAAAAAAAAGAAGAGAAAAAGATAAAAATGGACATATTAAAATGAAAACAAAAAATAACAAAAATCTGGTGTAAAAAAAAAAGGTGTAACATTAAAATAGAAAATGCAATTAGCATAATAGCAGCTCACCTGGTTTATTGGTTCTCGCTTATCAGAGCGCAATTAAGGATGAGAAATGTGTACAACAACTACAACAACAAAAAAAAACATGTTATATAATAAATAGATAACAATTAAAGGCTAAGTAGATTTAAGGTTAGTAACCACTTCTGTTCAGCTTAAATGTAATTAGCCTTTAATTCTGATATATTTATGATATAACATCAGGTTTTGCTGCCCAAATTTTCATTCTTGATTTAGCTCTGATGACCAGTAAACTGATTAAGCTGCTTTTTTGTTTAAAAAAAAAAAATTTCTATTTCAATATTACCACCTCATGGTAATGTAATTTTTGTTTGTTACCCTCCTTTTGAGTCATTTTTTCCTTATAGTTTTAACGTGTCCATTTTTATTAAATTTTGTTGCCCTGCAAAAGTATTTTAATATTTATTTTTATCAAGGATAATGATTTTACAAAATGAGAATTTTTCAGCTTTGCTCATCACAATTCAAAGAGAAATATAATTTATTCTGTTCAGTATTTATTTTCTTTTATATTTTGGGGTGGGGCAATTTATCAGGGAGTAATGTCGATAAAACGATAATAACTTTCTTATGTTACCAAACTATTTTATTTAATATTTCATTTGATATCTTGCTAAAACAGTTTGTTCTGTATTGTATTTTCTATAGACTTTCTCTTCTTTCTGGATGATTGGTTGGCACCAACAAAGCGACTTGTCTTGGAACCTGTTCATCATTCCATTAAGTGGCATGTAATCTTGAACCAGTCAATACTGGAGTCTCGTTATTCAGTCAATTTCCAAACACGACGTGAAAGTGTGAGATGTGGAGACAGAAGAGAGAATTGTCTGTTGTAATTTCCAAAATGTCTAATTCAGCTCATTGATAAAAAAAAATTGTAATTTGAAGCAATAAGTGTGGTACATTGTTAGAAGAATAAAAATATATTTTGTGAATACGTTGTTTGAAAGATTATAGAATGAAAACTGTTTCAGTGTAGCCAAGACATTACGTTTTTTAATGCATACACAGGCATATAATGAACTGATAGTCACAATGGATATCTGATACTGTAACCATCATACATAACCACTATTGGTATTTATTAATAGTCATGAATAGAATTTGATAGCAGTGATCACTTTGGTAGATTGTTTGTTTGTGTCAATATTATCACATTTGTTTCATCTTGTTGGATTTAAAAATAAACTCATGATTTGATGAATCATTCTGTTTTCTTCACTTTGATTGTAGATAATAAAATTTCAACAGGTGGGCTCTTCAACCTTCCTCAGGCCTTTTTTCTATTTGATAATCTTCACTTATTTTTTTCTCATCTTTTTCATGGTAAAGTGAGAAAATTGATCCAAGAATAGACGCATAGTGTTCAAAGCGAGAAAGGAAAAATAATCTCAAAAGTTTAAATAGGGTATCTAAGATTATCCCATTCTTTTTTACTTTTTTTCATTGACTTTATTGTAAAAATATTCGATTTTTAAAGTGTATTTTTGTCGGTTGCTTATGATCAATATTTTATCAAATTTAATGCAGAGGTTTCCATAAAATAACAATGTGGAAAGCAAATATCTATTGTTTGCACTTATTTGAACTTTGATATATTTCTTACCTAGCCTCATATATATATATATATATATATATATATGAGAGAGAGAGAGAAAACTTTGATTAGTATTTTAATATCTTCATTGTGATAACATTATTATCTGGCTGTGCAGGCCCATTTTGAGAAAAATAAGAAATTGCACTTTACTGGCAATAAAAAAAACTATAAGGATGTTGATTGCTATTTTTCATGGGCACCCCATTTTAGTTTTGATTGGATACTCTGCCATATAGGTTAAGTCAAACAATACCATCAACACACAAAATAATAAAAACATGTCACACAGCTGGTTGTACTGTACACTACTATATATCTATGCCTGTTATGAAATACTTTATAACAATTGTATTGCACTACACAGGGAACCAACTTTCCTATCAGTAGACATAGCAATTGATTCAATATAATCTTTCCACTTCATGTCGGCAGAAAACATGAACCAAAGAAGATGCAGTGAATTGCTCTCCAGGAGGTTAGCATCAGCCATATTGATGGAAGGTAAGGAAAGTTCTCCTTGGTGAATAAGTGATAGCACTTTTATTTTGGAAGCATTAAAATTTACAATCCATTTATTGCCCCAGTTAACAACTGATTGAAGATCATTTTCAAGATCACCTACCAGTTTCATTTTGTTGAACCTATCTGACTTACTATTAAGACAGGAGTAAATAGGTGTGTCATTAACATAAATAACTAGTTGAGAACTGATGACATCAGGAAGGTCTGTGATACAGATGAGAACTAATGTAGATCCAAGTAGAGATTCTTAACCCCCACACAGACACACACACATTAATGTGAAATGATCCAAAAGCATGGCTGTTCAACATGACCTTTATTACACAATTTCTTAATGATTGGATTAAGCCAAATATTCTGTAAGGGACACCATAGCCTTTGACCTTGTGTAGAAATCCAGTATACCAAACTCTACCTTAGAGATATTTGAAACCACAACATGAGCTTCATTGTTTATTATCTAAAGCCTGATAGACAAATTCAGTAATAACCAATAACACATTTGCAGTTTATCTAGAGAAATGAAAGACATATTGTTTATCTGAAAGAAGGCTATGTGAAGTGATATGGTTAACCAACTTGTTTTTGTTTTATTGTCTTGAAAGAACTGAACCTTATTTGTAATTTTTGACAAATGAATCCTGCAATTGATTTTGGCATCTTGCAATACGTATTTTTCAGTATGTTCTGTTGTGAACGCATTTCTCTCTCAAGCAACCATCAGATGATGCCTGCCCCCTAAATCCAAAACTGTCAGTCAAGTGTGAAGAATATAAAATTTCCAAGACAGATTAAAAGAAGTCTAAATGATGTGAATATTAGTGCTTTTGGCATTTCCTGACCAAGAATATCCTAAAAATAGCCATTTTTTTTATTTTATTGGTGAGTTTATTTCTGTGAATGATTGCAGGAAGAGAACAAAGAGTTGAAATCTAACATGGATCACTGACAGCAAACTGGAAGCATCAGGAAATAATGACAGTCTACTTTCACAGTTCTTTTCTAAGAGCAACTAAAAAGTAATAAAAGAGCCTGTGGCTCAGACTCGCAGAAGAAGCTGCTTTTAATGCACAGGCACAAGGTTTGCCTGGAAAGGATCCAGTCATTTAATATTAATGAAAAATAGCCAGCATACGTAAATGATGCCTTTGTTCTTGTCAGACTATTCCCCTTGGGATCTTACACACTTGTACCAGCTCTTCTTACACTTTTCAAAAATCTGCAAAGTTCTCTTTAAGAATTACTGTCACCTACTTCATTGTGTTCTCTTTAATCTTTTCTATGGTTTGAAAACGAGAGAAGTTGCAAGGGGTCAAATCTGAACTGTGGGTGGGACTGACAGACATGGGTGTCAAAAACCCTGCATAAGACATGAAGGAATGACTCATTCAATTATTGTGAATGTTTGGTTTGGTTTCTTTTACGGCATATCAACCTCCATGGGTTATTTAATGCCGTCAAAATTTTTATTGCTGGTAATATTTCATTTTGTCAAAAATCTATTTCTGGTAATATTTTTCCTTCAAAAATGTATTGCTAGTAATATTTAAAAAAAAAAATGTATTGCTAGCAATATTTATTTTTTAAAAACATTGTTAATATTTTTTCAAAACAGTATTGCTGGTAATAATTTTTAAAAAGTATTTCTGGTATTAAAACCTATTTTTACACTTTCATGGTGTTTTGACCCCAGTTTCAGGGTTAACTATTTGCCCATAGCTGGGTCCCTAACAGGTGCTACCACCCCAGGTCAGGGCGGACCTGGGAACACCAGCAACCAAGAGGTGGTTCCACACTCCTCAAAACCTGATCAGAGGCCTTGCTGCTGGACATAGTTTATCGTCTTACCCAGGATGCTGATGTAGTTTATCATCATACCCAGGACGGTATTGCGAATGTGGTTCTCATTTAATGATCATTATTCGTAATGGCTGGGTTCTTTCCATACTGATTATATAGCAGTTTGGAATGAGAAATCAGAGTGCCAAATTGGAATTCAAGTCAAATTCATTACATTCATTTATGTGCAAACACCCTTGGAAAAGGTATGAATCCATCTCCCATGATCTATCAGGTTAAATCATAGGAATTGTATCTGGAAAATCATTATTCTCCAAAAAGTTATTAATGCCATATTCATTCACCAAAAAATTGTTTGGCTTTAAATAACAAGCAAAGGGTTGATAAGCCATAAAAAACAAATCAGTTAGTCAACAATCCATACTGATCTCATACATAGGTTGGAAACTAATGGTTTACTACCTTTTTTCAGCTTGGATAAAATTATACAAAACATTTGAATTCCTGTGATCACATGACTTCTTTGAAGCAGTCACAGATGTTTCTGGTGAGATCTTAATTATTTGAGATAAAAAAAAAAGTTAATTTTGCTTATAATAACTGAAGCAATTGCTTTCTACCTACTTTTACTAGAAAATGTCAGAACTGCCCTTGTTGAACCAAAAGAAAGTTTGTGTTTTGAAAGAAAAAAAAATGGGGTGAGTATTAATGAAATAGGAAGTGAATGTTCTCTTCTTATTGAATTAGTGTTTATTTCATTTCACTTGCTAAGGGAAAAATGTTTCATCAGGGAAAGCAATTTCGTTCCTATAATTGAATTGTTTTCATTTCATTTTGTTTTATTAACTGTTGTCTGTGCTTATTTTCCTTGACTAATTTTCATTTTCTAATAATTAATCTCAATTTTTTTTTTTCATCACTTGTTTTATATTTGTGGTTTTCATGAAAAGTATTTATGTAAGTTTCAGGTTTTGTTCAACATGTTGCTGTAGACTTAATTTAAGCAAAAGTAATTTTTGAAAAAATATTTCTATACCCCACCCCACTAATATATTCAATGAATTTATCTTCTCTGTCAGTATTTCTTTATTTATTAAAACTTGGTATTAAGTCATCTTCATTCAGTAAAACATGTCCTGTGGACGAGATAAGTTCATTTCATTTTCCTGTTTCTTCACCCCCTCTCCCATTAAATATGGTTGTATGTGTTATCATATCTGTAAAATGATACTATTTTTATTTTCCATATTTGAATTTGCAGTGGCTGATTTCATAATGGTCTATAAATTAATGTGTGTTAATTGTTCAACTATTTTGAAGGCAACATTTCTGTTGCACCAAATACTCATAGTGAGTTTCCATAGATTGTAGAACCATTTTGGTTGAGGTCTCAGCTTCTTGGCATCTCACCATTGTGCACATCTTAGCACAAGTGATGATAGGATCCCAAAATGGGTCACAATTAACGTTTCATTGTCTGAATTTTTTTTGTTTATCATTGAATTTAAATGGAACTAATTGGATGTTTTTTTTAGCAGTTGCCCTGAAATCCCTTGAATTTGTTTGAGTTGTTACTGTACTGATAAATCATCAGTTTCCTCCCCTTAAGATCTAGGAGGTATAAAAAGCACCCTGTAACATCTGTCAGTAGATGAGTCGTCAGAGTAAAGTGCAATAAAGCTTTGGTATAAGTTTATTTACTGGTTCTATTTTTACTATACAAACATTGAATCATCAAAATAAACAGCATGTAATCAGAATGAAGAGGAAGTTTTTGATAAAAGGAGCTCATCTTTTACAATGGCTTTCATAAACAAGGCAAGGTTCTCTTGTTATCATTCAACCACTTCCTCATTCTTATTGTACTATATCACTAATTATGCTTAGTAATTGGTGTACTAATATCAACTTTTTGTTTCACAAATACTCATACTCTTACACTCCCTCCCTCCATATATATATATATATATATATAATAATGTAGTAATGCATAATGTAGTAAAAATGAACGAAATTAAACTTTTTGAATCATCAGTAAATAATATTTTCCTTAAAAATATATTTGTATGTAAAAATCTGCTATTTAAAAAATAGTTAAAATATTTACAGCTAAAAGAAAATAAGGAATTTTCTGTTGAACCAACTGATATAAGGAACATTGATTTGAATTATTTTGATTGACAAATATCCAAGCCTAAAAGATGCGGACGTAAACTTTGCATGTAAGATTATTATTTACAAGTGAGTAAACCTTTTGTATTGGGCAGATGCTTTCTGCAGGCAAGAACAATGACATTGTTGCTACAGAATCGCTTGTTATTCCACTCTGGTGGATACTAAAAGAATGCCTTTCTGCTATTGACAGCAATCTGAGCCTTTCTGACCAGTGAGTTGATCAAGTGTGAGATTTTAGGCTTTGGGTTTAGTGAAGGCCAAATGAACTTCTCGCTTGTCTATTCTGCTGTGTTTGATAAATATCAGAAAGGCTTACTCTGGTCGAGAAGAAGATATACTGAGAGATAACATGAGACAAATTATTAATGACCCCATCCTTTTTATTTACTTATCCTCTGTCATATGTTGTTATCTATTTGTGTAGAGATTACATACATACATATATATATATATATATATATATATATATATATATATATATAAAGAAATATAGTTTAAAGTGTGGTATATTTATGGGATAAAGTGCTCAATATCAGAGATAGAGTGTGTGTAAATATAAAAGTGGACATGGAAGTCAGCACTTAGAGGCAACAGTCTGTTTCATGCTAGTGCAATCGTCATTGACGATTGCACTAGCATGAAACAGACTGTCGCCTCTAAGTGCTGACTTCCATGTCCACTTTCATATATATATATATATATATATATATATAATTACTTTAAATGTTATTTTCAGTAGATATTTGTGTTTGAAATAAATGCCCCATTTTTTTAAACGGTGCATATTATACTGTATGTGCCTGTGCACTTGAGAAAACTTAACAAAGAAAATGTGTTCTCCTGCTGACTTGAACACTCTTTGTAAGAGAAACCACTGTCTTATCTGGCAAGATTTAGACAGCTGGACCACAGAGAATTTCACAACATAAGAAGGCCCTAATTATGTTTATCAGATGGTGGTTTCTCCTGCAAAGGGGAACACATGTTCAAACCAAATCAGTGAGCACATTTTCTTAAGTTCTCTTGAGTGTGCAAGCTGGTAGATGTAATAGACACGGCTTGAAAGAAACTGGGCATCGATTTTAAACATGGATATCTGCTAAAAATGCTTGAAGTAATAAAAATGTTGGATTAAAAATAAATCTATTAATTCTTGATAGATATATATATATATATATATATATATATATATATATATTAATTCTTTATATAGAATGTGTGTGGGTCTTGTAACCTAGAAAAGGTTACTGAATGAGGAATAACCAAAATGGTGGTTGGGAATGAAATGGTAATCTTTATAACATCAAAAAAATACAATACTCACCAGCAGTGTGAAGTAGGTAAACCACTGCTAGTAGTGGACTACTTAGACAGCATATTACCCCCACTTACAATAATGTCCAATGTATTTATGAGGATTGGGACATACCAATTAGTGTTCATAGGTATGGTATATAACAATATGAAAGCTTTTGTGTAGCAATTTCAAAATGTTTTTATTATAACCTCTTAAAGAAATATAGTTTTAAAGTGTGCTATATTTATGGGATAAAGTGCTTAATATCAGCGATAGAGCGTATGTACATATAAAAGTGAACATTGAAGTCAACACTCAGAGGCGACAGGCTGTTTCATGCTAGAAGCAAACGTCAGGCCACCTGACGATTGCATCTAGCATGAAACAGCCTGTCGCCTCTGAGTGTTGACTTCAATGTTCACTTATATATACATATACACACACACACATATTTTCTTGTGTATGATATAACTTGAGTATAGTATAACCCCATGTTTCTGAAGTTAAAAATAGGGAATAAATTACATCCTTGTGTATATTACAACTCTGTTTTACATCTATATCTATGTAATTTTTTTTTTTAAAGTTGTACCATATTATCCATAAAAATCTCAATGTTGTATCCACTTGAATTATCTTTATATTTTACACTTTCTTTATAGTGATATAATTATTTTGGGGTTATTTATGGAGCTATTTTGTATTGTTTTATTTTTCTTAAATCCTTTGAAGTTTTCAAACTGGATATTTTGTGTCAACAAACAGAGGAACAAAACATGGGAATTATCGCTGCATTTTTCAAGTAGAAAAAAACTCAAAAAGTACAGAATTTATACAATAGTTAGGCCATTGTTGTAACATTAATGATATCATACATGGTAGATCTTGTGTATTCCCTTTGTTAATGCTTTTCATTAATTTTGGTGAATTTCCTGTTTTTGAGACAAAAAAATATTATTATGCTAATTTAAAAAGAACAAATATTACCAAGATATCAAATACTTTTTTTTAAACAATTGTTATCAACTGCCTACTTGTGTTTTATTATCTATTGGGCTAACTGAGAATTTTTGCAATCTTGCTCTTTCAAATAAGATGTTTTTTAAGCCGAGTTAAAATTTCTGAAAATGTGTACTTGTGTATAATGTGGCCCCCCACCTTATGAGCCTTTAATTTTCATTCAAAATTTCTTATATAATGCAGAATAAAATATGGTGCGTATATGTACAAAGCCTGTAAACATATATATATATATATATATATATATATATATATATATATAATTATTTATTCAAAAATTATAACATATATTTATGTTATAATTTTTGAATAAATAATTATATTTGCTCTACTCTGTATTGAGCACTCTTTTAAGAATAGTAGTTGTTGGTTATTGGAATTTATTCCGTATACACCAATCCTATACTTGGATATATATATATATATATATATATATATATATATATATATATAATGTGTTTGTGTATTAATTATTACATATATACATGCCTACATTTTTGGCATGTGACGATAGTTTTGCTGGGTGGTGTTCCCAGTTCATCAGTCATCGGTCTGTGTTGCTAGAAGTAAACAAATGGCTCATGTCAGTTTTGTTGCTATGTAGTGTATAAAAAATAAAGTTATACAGGATATATATATATATATATATATATATATATATATATATATATATATATATATATATCGGCTACCGGAAATCTGGTTGAGCTCTCTAGGGAAAGGGTTTTTCAAAAAACACCGGTTCCTACTGCTATTAAGTATTACTCTTCAAGTATGAATTGAGTTCTTGGAGCCGGTGGTGTATTTCATATAGAGAAAAACATTTAAGTTCCCTTCCTTTCTGCCATGTGATGATGGCCTAGAGGTAAGATATCTGACTGATATCAAATCATTCGGGTTTCGATCCCGGCTTGAAGCAATTGGACATCTAGCCACACTGAGGTGCTGTGATACAGTGAATCTGTTTGTGGATGACTATATATATATATATAGGATGAAACAGCCGTCCAGTGCTTTCTGCATTTTGTTGAGCTTTCTTTTAGACTTGATGAATTACTTAATTATAATTATCTCAAATCCTCCTAATAATTTCTATCACGCACTATATACATACATATATATATATATATATATATATATAATTTGTAAAGAGACCAAGGTGTGTATATTTGCTTCTATAGTAGTAAATTGGTATACAAATGAATGTATCTTTATATAAGTATGTATACTTGTTCATGTATGTTTTATATAGCTGTTAATATTTATTATGTATTAAAATAATGCAGAGATCAAGTACAGTAATATAGAATGTGTGTGTATTTAAATATAAAATCAATATTCTGCCAGACATCATATTTTCATTTGCAAATTTTCATATTTATACCTAACTCCTTATATCTACCTTCAATACAGGAACCTGATTTCATCTGAGAAAATCAGAGAGAGAGACAGAGAAATTTAAAAACAATCTTTTTTACCTTGTAAACTCTTGGCAGAGTGAGGGTTATCAAACATTACTAAGATAAAAAACAACTATTTCCAGATGAACTGATATTGTTCAGTCATGATACACTTCCTTGTAAGGAATGTTGCCTATTTGGACAAAGTTGGTAGTGTAATGTTTTTGATCTTCCCTCGAGACCTGACTGTTTTTTCCTTGTAACAAACTAAGTTAAACTTAGTAAGTAGATATTTGTAACTTAGATAATTTCATGATACTTAATGCAGTTAGTTGCAATTATAAATCTGTTCAGAATATATCCAATCATTTTGAATCACCCTGGAACTGGTTATGCAGCCTTGCTTTAATTTGGTAGTCAATCAGAGGGGAATATTACATATGCAGTAACAGACACTCTCCCATGAAGTTACTCAGTCAGCAGTGAGAAACTGAGTTTGTGTTCTATTTGTTATTGCATATCTATAACTATTGAAAAGGAGTTTTCAGTTTATATATGGGATTAAGGAAATTGCAACAAAACTGATGGTGATCCCCAATGAGGATTTTGCAAACTGTTTTGAAAAATGTATGAGATAAGTAGATTAGATCGAGAGGGGAATATTTTGAAGGGGACAAAGGCACCATTGCCTGAGGAAAGCTATTTTTTAATTCATATTAAATGGCTGGGCCATTCACTAATAGATCCTGAAGATATTGTTGAAATCTGATTAAGCAGTTATATTTCTTCCTGCCTCCACACCTAAAAAAAAAGACAAGAAAAAGATACATTCTGTATTTTTAGGAATTAATTTTAGCAAATCTGGATTGTCTCATTTTTGTTTTAGCAGAAAAGAGACAAATGATAAGAACTTGGATTTAAACACTTTGCAAGAACTTTACTGCAAGTTTTTTTTCAGATGGTACAGTTATAAAAACAGGTTTGTTACCAATGTGTGTTGATCCTGTACCCGAGAAGTTAAGGTCTTTATTTCATGTTTGAATACAAGCACGAAGACACAAAATGGCTGAATCCAGCTTGTCTGAAAAAGAAAAGAAAAAAAGAAATAGAAGCAGACTTTTCTTCCCTTTTTAAATCTTAGAGTTTTATTATATATTTGATATTGATGACTTTCATAAAAATTTCAATAGTATTGTGACACACAAAAACTGGGATCCATTAACAGATATTTTATTGGGAATTGTATTGAGGGGGGGGATTGAAATATTCTGGGTCTGAACAGGAAATAAAACATTTTGACAATCTGTTATCAAGTCACTCCGCCTTCACATAAAGACAAACATTTAATTTCCTCTTACATGATTTGTTGATATCTCTACACATTATTTTTTTTGAAAAGTATTCATAATTCTTCATTTTCCACTTTGATCCAATGAGAATGCCATTGTGGAAGAGTTATAAAAACTCATTAATTCGTGTCTGTTTATCTTCAAAGTGAAATATTCTATTTTTGCTTTTCTCTTGGAAATTTTCAGATTATACATTTATTAATATTACACAATGATACTTTCTGACTTGTATATTGGTTGTTTTACTTTTTGTCAACACAGGCACATCTGAGAAAGACCTAAGTGGACAAAAGTTTGATATAAAAATAATCAAGAAGATGATACAAGTTTGAAGCAATTATTTTCAAGTTAAATTTATTGTGCTTATTTTATTTGATTGCAACGTGATGGTTTTGATTTCGACTTTCATTATGGCTTCTGGACCTATTAAAGTTTGTTCAAATGGTTGGTGTTTGAGTTATTTTCCTTGAAAAGTTTCTGTACTTTTTTTAGAAAAGTATTGAGAGAAACTCAATTGTAAGCATAAAATGTTTAAAGAAAGAGAATTAAAGTTAAAAAAAGTCATTCTTAATATATCAATGAAGAGTGTTATTAATTTTATTGCAGAAATTTACTGTTTGTAAATCTTTATCTTGAATAACATTACACTATAGCTTTGTTATTGCTATTATTTCTTTATTCAGACATTATTTTTAAAATTTCAATATTGCTTTGGACTGTTATTCACAATAACTCATTTTTATACTATTCTTAACCCCAATACAAGTGCCACTCAAAGTAGAGGTTTACTAATTGAGATTGTTGTAAGGGTATACAAGAAGGGGGTAAGAAGTGTATATTGTGAGGATATCTAGGATAGAAAACAATTGACCCTAGAGAGGGAAGAAGTTAAGACTGTAGTGATTGGAGAAGCATACTTTCAGGTGTAAAAATCTTGGGGAAGCTTCTTCCTTACTCATGGAATACAAAGGGAATGAAGATAAGTCAACTTGGTATATATGGCATGGTGGGTTTGTTTGATGTTTTGCATTGGAATAGGTAAGCCATGGAAATAGTGATAGAACAGCAAGAGGCTACCAACATTTTGCCTCTGGGAAAAGAAGTTGTATGGTGGAAAATGTTCACCCACTCAGTGACATTTTTGGTAATCAGCCTCCTATCTTGGGTAGTTGCTATCTCCAAGTTTCCCGCTATAAAATGACTATCAGTGAGGAATTGGCGTGGCTCATAACTAGACAACAGCAAATATATGTAAGAAAATCTGGTTGTAATAGCTTTCAATTCCTATTATTTTAAGTATATCTGAGGTAATTTGTGTTAGTTATTTGTTTTAATAAGACTTCAAAGGAGAACAAATGAATGTCCAGCTTAAGGTGGAACTATGCAGAGGACATTGTGTTACAAAGCAATTCAACCAAAAACCTTCTTACCCACCTCCATAATTAGTATTTATTGGTTTTATTGGAAGATGAGGAAATTATTTTGTCGGCTTGCAAGTAGATTAAGAGATACATGATATATAAAACCCAAAAATAAATTGAACCCTTAATAGGTAACCATAATCCAATATAATTAGTATTTATTGGTTTTATTGGAAGATGAGGAAATTATTTTGTCGGCTTGCAAGTAGATTAAGAGATACATGATATATAAAACCCAAAAATAAATTGAACCCTTAATAGGTAACCATAATCCAAAATGTTTTATCCTCGAGGTGACCTTGTGAGAAATAATCATTCAGTAAATTTTGTTTGTATAATGCATTCAGGTAAAGTTCAAACTTTAAAAAAAAATATTAAAAAAAACGACTTTCCAATCAATAAAACTGCTTGATTCAAGTAATCTGAAATCTCTGTCAATGGCTACATCAGATGAAACACAGCATTCTCAACTTTAATATGCTGCTTTGGTTATTTCCTTGGATGTTGACCAAATGTTTGTTATCGACCTCACCTCCAGCACATCCGACACACTCTCTTCACCATCTCCAGAACCTCAGCTACAGCTGTCTACAACCTATCCCTCCACTCTTAGCTCATATGCATTCATCATTGCTTCCCCAAACCCTCTTCACCATCATCTCCTGAACCGACCATTGCCACAAAAGTTCGTTCTATTCTTGTAGTTCTTCCAAAGGGTCCCAGCTGCTCTGAACATCAGTCTATGAACAGCTGCTTTGCTTTATAGTGTTACTTCGTTGAGGCCAAGTTAAACTTGTTCCAAATTTATTTTAACACCTTCCCCATTCTTTTCACCATCTTTTATTCTCTCCTTTTCAACATTAAACAATTTTCCTTCTTTTTCTTGTTTCATCTTTTGTATTAAATAGAAATAAAAAATTTGTTGCTCGATTCTCATTTTGGTTTTGCATTGATGATTAAGTTGTAAAATGTTTCTTAACTTATCTATAATCTGTCTTTTTTAATTCTTTACAAATGATATGTATGCGGTCGTTGAGACGGTTACCATTTTGATAATGCCCTAGAATCACATTGCTTAACTTTTAAACATTCTTTCACAAAAATGACATTCTTTTTTTGAAAATTTCCAAAAGAACAGGCTAAAACAAAAAATAGCAGACAGAGTGGGTACTGTTTCTGCTAAACAGTATAGTTCAATAATTGAGAAGAATTTTTATTAAAATTTCACTTTAATTTCATTTAAAGAGACTGTTGGCATTTTGACACACACAGGTTAGTATATACTATTATCTATTATGTTAGTATATACTATTATGTATGATTATTAATATATATGTTTCTGAAAGTTTTTGATAAAATAAATGATTTTCATTGTGTTTTTAATATATATATATATATATATATATATATATATATATATATATATATATATATATATATATATATCATATTTGATCTAGTTTCTTTCCTATTAGCATTTCACAAAAATTATAATAAATGCACAATGTTTGATGAAACTAACAGTTTTTCTCCTTAATATTTTATGTTGAAATGCAGATCGGATTCTCTGCTGTCAGTCCTTGGCTTTGCTTTGCTTAGAGAGTTACAAAATTAGGAATTTGTGGAGAACCATGCTTCTGAATTGGCATGGCACATAAAAGAAGAAACCTTGCTATGGTTTGCAAGTTATTCTTGCAGTCTCTTCCTTACAGGTGTGCTTGATCCTCATGGGGTACTCCACACTTATGCTAAACAAAGTTAAGATTTTTGTGTGACTTGCTATGGTGCATTGGTTAACAAGCTAATCCCACAGACTATTATAACTTCCTAATCCTTACCTTGTGCCATACTAGGTAAAGCATAGTCATAATCACTTAATACACTCAAAAATCACTCAATTTCTTAGTAGCAATTAAAATAAATTTTTTTGCACTAATATACTACTTGAGACAAGGCCCAAGAGCCACCCATGCTAAGGTGTTAAGAGTGGTCAGGTAAGCATTCTCTCAGGAGTCTTTTCCATAAAATGGCAGAAGAATCGGTTGAAGCTTCTTCCTTACCAAAGTAATGCAAAGGGAATGAAAATGGTTTGATGATATTTATGTGGAATGGCAGGTCTGAGTTGTGAAAGTCTGAAATGGTTAGAACTGCAGATTATCGCCTGTCTGAACACTTGCTATAGTAAGAGTGATAGATTATCGAGAGGCTGGTAATGTTTCATCTGTGGGAAATGGGTTTCAGGATGGAAAATAATTCATCAGCCACAAGTCCACGTAATCACTGTTGCAGTCTTCAGTGATGTCAGCTTGTTACACGAGATAATTTAAATGTTGATTGCAACACAATTTTCTTGGCTTCATTGCCACAGCTACAAATGAATAACCTTTTATTCAACAAAACAACAGAGACATCAAAATATATAAATCAAACTTTATCATGCTTAAATTTGATATTTATAAGATTTCATTATATATATTACCTGCAATATGTCCCCATAGAACATTATGGACTTTTAGTCTTGGACTGGACTTTGGATTGTCATTCTACTTAACGCCAAATATTTGAGATTTGGGTTTTAAATACATTAAATATTCCTTGGGAAGTAAGAGATGCATCATGGTTTGTGGTATCTTTAAATTGTTTAGAATATAGCTATTAAGTTTCTGGAAGTCTTTTAAAATTTATCAACTTCAATCTTTAAAGGAAATGCAAAATATAAGAGGAATTCTTTCTTTCTTTCTTTCTTTCTTTCTTTCACTAGTAGTATTAGTATAACTTGAATTTATTATTAGATTAAACACTTACAGTTATTAATTATTATTAACTAATATTACTATCACCATTTTGGAGCTGTTAGTAAACCACATGGGTTGAAAATAGAGAATAAGTCTTTGCTGAAATTTAAACTTTTATCCCATTTTTCCTAAGGAAGCCTGTCTTAACATGACTTGATTGATTAAGCTAATGGACATAAAAAGTTATAATAAAAAGCAGTTGAAGTTCAGATGAAAGAAATACTCATAAAAAAAACAGATAATCATTTCTTTCTACTTGCTTATTTTAAATAAGCCGCTTCCTCTTTGCCATTTTGGACTATTTAGTCTTTCATGTCGCTCTTGCAAGAACTCTATGAGGTATGGCTTTGTGACTACTTATACTCTGATTCTTACAGTTAGCTTCATATATTTTGTTATGGTTGGAAGTACCCTTTCAGACCATGTAGGCAATGTGAGAACACACAAGTCATGTAGAGGAGACATTGGCAGTTCCAAGTTTACTGATCCCAATAAACAATGCTGGATGTCCAGCAATGTGATAGCTGAGAACAATATATTTTAATTTCCTGACTCCCAGGTGGAAAAAGCAGGAGGGTCAAAATTCCCAGAAGATAATCAGAGATAATCAAGAAATCCCAATTGGGGAAATCATTGATCATTTTCTGAAAGCAAGAAAGAGTGCTTTCTTGTTCTCATTTGTTTCTATGACAGGAAATCCCACTGATCATTTAAGAAGTGACGATGACCTAAATTAGTAGAAAAACTCTCTAAAATTAACTCGAATAAACAATGCTTGACTGATGTCAGTAACAAAGTTTTTCCTGGGGTTGCTTAAGAGTAAATGATGGAATGGATGATGAAAATAGTTGTTATTTCAAGGTTCACAGAGAATATCATGCCTTCATCAAGATGTCTTTTCAAAGCACCACTGACGAGTTCTTGCCTCTCTCAGAATAAATTTCCCTCATGTGTGCGTGTGTATTGGGTAATGCAGAAAGATTGTTGCTCATTAAATATTTCCTGACTTTGGCTTAAGTACTTTTTACTATTTAAGATTATTTATTTTAATCATTTCACCCCAAGCAAGGCAATAAAGGCCACTAGAAAGCAAGGATACTGTTGGCAAAAGAAACAATGGACAATTAAAGAAGAGGATTCAAGGAGACAGAAGATGACAGTTGACATTGCATTTAAATTTTTGAAGATCAAAGTAGATTGGAAAGAAAGAATCCAGAAGAGAGTTCTACTAATGAGAAGTGTAAGAGAAGAAACTCTTAACATAGAACTCACAGTTGCAAGTAGTCATTTAAACAGTGAAATTATATGACTGAGCTGCCAATCAAGTATGATACTTAAATTTATGAAGTCAAGGTACACGTGAGGAAAGCTCACCAGAACAATTACTGTGAAAATATTTATAGAAGAGGCAAGGAGAAGCTACATTATGACAGTGGGAAAGTGACTGAAGCTGAGATGTCAGGTCAGGACTGATAATGTTGCAAATTCTTCTTTTTGAAAGGATGATTTAAATTTTGACATTTGTCATTATCATCATTTCATGAGTTTTTTTTTCAAATATTTTAATCTTCAGTTAGGAATCAGAATAATTTTGGTACAATGATAATGACCAATCTTAAAGTATTTATCAGATAAGTATTTTAACTGAACTTTGATTAGAATTGATACTGAATGTTCACCTTGTATCAAACATAAGCGTGTACAAGAATCATTCTAAAAGATTGTACAAAAAGCATATTTCTAGAAGAATAGGCTGAGTAAAATTAAAGTGAGGTCTTATAATCTGTATGAACCACAAGTATTAGAGCAAAGTTTATGCTAGTTTAAACACAATCATCTTTAGAGCAGCATGACTCTTAGAATTAACAACATATTTAAGGTAAAACTTGGTTAGAAGCCTGAGGATATTATTGATGCTTTGAGAAAAGTTCATGGAGATAATTCATGAATTTACAAATGGATAACTTTAAAGAACAAGACAAAGTTGAAGAGGGTGAATAAATCAACAGTCGGTCAATATCAGTTTGTGTGGAAAAAAAAAATCATTGCTGTTCAAGATTTGGAGGCAACCAACAATTAATGGTGGAAATAGTAGCTAACACTCTATAGATCTTTGTTGCTTCAGTCAACAGAATTTTTATCTGAAAAAAGTTGATCAAACTTTCTGCTCATTCAATACCAAAACAGTTGCATGAAGATCAACAACAGAAAAGAATAAATGTTTTTAATGGAAACCGTTTGGATTCATACTTTTGCTAATACCCTTGGGAAAGGTATGAATCCTCTTCTTCACCCCCCAGCTATGGGTAAATAGCAGGACAGACCAGATTCTGTAGCCTTGGATGGCAACTGGTCTAACACTGAAAGAAATGGCAACCTACTGTGGGACAAAAATCTACCTCGTCAGTCATGTATCAAAAGATGCATGATTGCCTAAGCAGGTATCATGCATGGCACATAACTGATGGAGACAAATAGGATCAACATTCTGAAGGCTTTGTGAATTGTAACAGGAGATGAGAATGGGCTTTGGCAGTATGATCCTGAAAAGAAATCTCAGTCAAAGCAATGGTTAGCAAAAAGTGGAAAGGATCCAATCAAATCAAAAGCAAACTTGTTAGGAGGAAAGGCTGGGGGTGGGTGTATAGAGACAGTTTTCTGCAGTGCTCTTACTTTTACGAGTTGACTCCCCAGGAGAGTAAAGGATTATCTCCTGCCCCTGCCAGAAAATTCACTGTACTTTATATCATTAGCTTTACAATCTTAAATCTGATCCAGAAATTTTGATTCGGATGAAAATTGTTTAAGATATCGTCTTCTTTCTGTGATGTGTGTTGCTTCAGTTCTCCGTCCCTTGTTTTGCTTTAAGCAACATTTGATTCTTTACGATGCTTGTTTGTCTCTACTCTGTTCACACAAATTTATTGGACAGATTATTTTCTGTTTCCTTCTGTTCTTCCTTCCTTTAGTATTTCCTTTGAGTGTTAAGTTTTCCAAGCCTTCCAACCTTATGGTCTCATAAATTTCAACTCTTTCTGGTTTTATGTATAAGTATCACCTTCTAATTGCAAATGAACATGTGAGCAATGATGAAGTTTAAATGAAAACATCATTTAAACATCATCATCATGTTCACTTGCATGACATTCTCAGCATTTGTCAGTTCAAAGTTTCAATCACCTGAAGAAAACCAGAGTGTACAACAGCCAAAACATTGTGAATATGGCAATAAATATGACAACAGTTCAAACAATGTAAATAATTACAATATCTCATCTCAGAAATATAGACATATATCATAAAGGTAAATTCATTACTGTTTGAGCCACTGAACAAAAGAAAGCAGAACAAACAAATACATAAACACTAAGTATATGGAAAGACAACAGACAGACATTTTTCTCACAAAATTATGCTCATCACAGTTTATTGTATAATTGATTGGAGGTCAGATGTATTTTATCACCTCATAAAATGGCTGAATTTGTCAATTTTTCAATTTGAAGCCAATCATAATATATATATATCACAATGAATAACTCTTGAATTTTTAAGCCATTATGTAGCATAAACAAGGTTAAAGGGCATAAGTATCATTAGTTTTTATATAATATATGTATACGGACAACATCAAAAGGAAACAACGTTTTCTGGAGCACATGATGAAGAAATATAGAATGGAGATGTTGATATTTACAAGGCATATTTAGGGCAAGTATAGCATAAAGAATAAGCAAGCAACCTGAATAACAATATGAGATCTTAGACGCCAGATCATGGGTGACAAAGATTGTTGGAAAATGTGTAAGTTTTAATGAGATTTATCATTCACCTTCTGAAAAATCATAGGTCAAAAAGTAAAAAGTGTAATGCATTTGCCGCTTTATACAATTAATACGTTTAAAGCCTAAACATGTTTTTTGAGTAAACTGATTAATAACGAGATATAATGATTGAAGACATTAACAATTCAACACTATCTATTTTCTCTGAGCTTCACATGTAAAACAATTATTTGACTCTGTTTGTAAAGATTTTAAATTATACAGAAATACACACACACATATATACACACCTTTTTATATATATATATATATATATATATATATATATATATATATATATATACACACACACTTTATTTTAGGATATTACATTGAAAACATGTCAAAATCACTACACAGTTGCAGTCGTGTTTCAATGCATATCAACATGTCATCAGGTGATTGTAATTTACTGGCAAATGAACGATTTATTCAGATTTAAAGAAAAATACAGCCTCTTTTTACAAAAAAAAAGAAAAGAGGCAGGTGGTTATAAGGTTTGTGGACTTTACTCAAAATATTGCTCTACTTTGTATTGAGCCCTCTTTTAAATTAAATGCTATGAATGTTGGAATTTTACTCTATTCGTTTCCCTCTTAACCTGGAGATATATATATATATATATATATATATATATATTTAAAGACATTTATATTATGTTTAACGTTCTTTTTATAGATACAAGTATTTAAGCAAATGCTCTGTTTTATAATAAACAGTATTAAATAACATTTACCGGCCTGAATGTCTGACAAATTTTCATAGAAAATTTTCGCTCTCCGACAGGAATCGAACCTGTATCCTATACGGAACCATCATTTCGCGTGATGTGCCTTAACCTTTCGGCCACAGAGCAGCGTCTGGTTAGCAAGGTCGATTTTACTATCTTTAAACTTAAAATCGACCTTGCTAACCAGACGCTGCTCTGTGGCCGAAAGGTTAAGGCACATCACGCGAAATGATGGTTCCGTATAGGATACAGGTTCGATTCCTGTCGGAGAATGAAAATTTTCTATGAAAATTTCTCAGACATTCAGGCCGGTAAATGTTATTTAATACTGTTTATTATAAAACAGAGCATTTGCTTAAATACTTGTATCTATAAAAAGAACGTTAAACATAATATAAATGTCTTTAAATAAATTGTCGGACTATGTCCAATTCTAAAATATATATATATATATATATATATATATATATATATATATAAAATAAGATTTGGAAAACACCTAATATTTATATGGATTTATATAAAATAGAATACATGTATTTTTACAGAGAAATATTAAAATTGTGTTAATTACAAGTGGGTTTACAGAAAAAATTGTTTTACTTTATCTGGTTTCCTTTTAGTTTTTCAAAAAGTTTGTAAATATTTATATTCCCACATGTTTATGCTTGGGTCTTAACAAATGGAAAAAATCAAGGGACATAGATGGTTTTATATGTCACTTATGGGAAGGAAAATATGATAGAATCTATTTTGAAGTATGTGCCTCTGGTTTATGCAATGAAGTGAATATTGGTTTAAACTTGCTGATAAAAATATTTCTTTATTAATATTCAGTGGTTTTGTTGTTGTATTGGTAGAATGGGAAGATATTAAAATTTGGCAGATTTTGTCCTCTGCATTCCTCTAAATGTTGGCTAAGGGGTATTTTTCTGGTTTGGGTGATCCCTGATTTGTTGGTGATGAACTGTCTTCCTTTGTCAGGGTGTCTGGCCGGTTTGGCAAATGTTCATAGCAACCTTTGCTTGTTATTTTGTATATTAAATTCTCTGAGTTGCATGACAAATAATTTCTAATTTTGAATTTGGATCTGTCTTTGAAGTGAAATTCATGGCCTTCTAATAGGTAGCTGCATAATCTGTAAAGGGGTCAGTTGCATCTTTTCACCTGAGATTCTTTGTGTTCTGCAGTTTTGCACTCATCTGTATCTTTTTTTAGTGATTTTGGTTGTCGTCTATTTTTTATGATTAGGTATTTTTGTAATTGGGTTTTCATTTGTTTGTCCTTTAGTAGGATTGATAGATTTAATTGTATGAGTGTGTAGATTTCTGTATTCTTTGGGTGGAAAGTTGAGATATAAGGTATGACCTTTTTTTCTTTTTGTTTCTTGCAGTGTGTGGATATTAATTTGTTTTGCCTTTTCAATGCTATTGTTGATTAAACTTTGATAATATTTTCTCTTGATGAGTATTTTTTTCTTCTCTTCCAGTCTGTAGTCTCTTGCTGTGTTTGAGGCTGTCGTACAGATTCACTTGGCTAGGTTGAGTGGAATGTTGGTACGAGTGTGTGTTTCAAATGGGAAGATGTAAAAAAGAGATACTGTTGATTTAGTAGGTTTAAAATATATGTTGCATTCTAATTTAGTGTCTTTTTTTGTTGTTGTTATTAATATATCTAAAAAGGGAAAATTTTGTTGCTGTACTCCATGAGGGAACATTTCAAGCCAGTATTTAATGGCTTCTATTTTGTAATCATGTGGAATGTTGCTATATAGGTTCACAACATCCATTGAGACTATATAAGTATTATGGTCTACCTCGTTTGGTAGATTATTGAGAAAATCTAAATCATCTTGTATGAAGCTCTGAAGGTATTTGATGCGTAATTTCAATAGGATGTCTAGGAAGTTGTTTAGATGGTGTGTCTCTCAAATTGGGCCTGCTATTATAGGCCTTGGTTTTAGCTCAGTTGGTGCAGGTATATTCACACAATCGGCTTTTGTTATATTGCATGTTTTATTGATGAGTTTATTTTTGTGTTCTTTAGGTAGTCAATAAAGATTACTTGTTTTACAAATTGGTAACATAGTCTTAGCTTTATATTAAAGATTTATTAATCTTTATAAATGCATTCCCAGACCCACCGACAATACATTAATCTGCCTACTAAGTATCGTATGATGAGTGAACATGCTTTGGTAAAACTGATAAAAAATGCAGGAAGGTGACTAATTGATTGAGGAATAATTCCTGCTATAATCAAATTAAAAAGTAAGTTTAAAACCAGATTTGATACTCTGGAAATACTATAATGGTAAATTCACTAGCATTTGAACCATTGAACAACAGAGAGCAAAATATGAAAACATGTAAACACATATGCAGCATGCAGGGAGATAAAAGATAATTTCACATTGAATTTGGTGAGGAGGAAAAGAAAACATCTTCACAATGATAAAGCTTCATAAGTTGGAATTGTTCCTTTTAGGAATTTAGAAAGACTTGCATGCAATGAAATTTTGCAGTTGTTGAATTTTTGTACTTCCTCCATTTGCATCAGGCTTTTGTGTTAATTTCTTTTCTTCTCGTTAAAACCACTTTGACTTCATGATTCTTGTTGACCTTGTTTACTTCTGCATAATGGCTTTTAAGTTACAAAGTTTTTTTTGTAAGAACTTGTTTATAAACAACTGTACTCAGATTTGACTAAATCCTAAACAACATCACTAATAACATTAGTTAGTATTAAAAAAGAAGAAGAAAAAAAGAAAAGAGGAAAATGAAACTAAAAGTGCCACTAAATACTTTATTTCATAATGTCTTCAAGAATTCTATCCATTCTATTCACTTAGTTACATTAAAATGTGTTTCTTTGCTATTAATTTGATGCAGGAAAAAAATAAAGTAAATACTGATTAATTGATAACAATTCACTGAAGACTTGATAATGATTGGGGAAGCAATCTCTTGGAGCCTGTTCCACAAAGTACCAGTTCTTGGGAAGACACTGTCTGAATGGAACTTCCTTCTTACAAATGTGATATTAAAGGAAATGATGAGGAGTAAACCCTGTGTATATGGTATGCTGAGTAAAAGCTGTGAAGGTTTGAAATAATGGAATTGAGAAATAATTACTAATTTTATGAAAAAATTGGGCAATCCAATTACTTGTCAAAATCTGACTTTCCTTTAAGAAAATTGTGTAATTTCTTTGCCTCTTCTTAAAGCCACTTTGCCTACATGATATGCTCTTTGACTTTGTCTGCTGCTGCTGCTGCTTACTGGCTTTAGAATTAAAATGTTATCATTGCGTCATCATCGTTTGGCTTCGATAAATTCAGTCATTTTAGAAAAGTTGTTAAAGGATAACACACACACATATATATATATATATATATATATATATATTTATATATATATATATATATATATATATATATATATATATATATATATTGGATTTACAACCACCCGGCTCTCCAGAAGATTAACTCTGCATCTAAATAATTCTAGCTCCATTAAACAACATATTAAGTCACATGCCGTTTCCCTTATGCAATCTGATATACGTAAAATACTTATAGAAAATACTAAAATTATAGATAAACATACAGACATTAGACGCCTTAAAATCTTAGAGGCATTACATATTAAAAGCAAAAGACCTCTTATTAATCGTATAGATTACAATATTTCTGGTAACATATTACAATGTTTATAATATATTTAAATTTATAACGTATTCTTTGATCTTTTGGCTTGTGTATTGGAAATCTTTTTCATGCTGTCACATGATAAAAATCTTCGCCCTGCACGTGATAACATCATCGCGTCTTTTGAATTTAAAAGGATTTAAACGTTTATTTAGTTTGTAAAAAAATAGCATAAATCTGAGTACCGAAATTAGATCAGTGCATTTTGTTTACTGATGGTAAATCTGATCTAGGACAGAAGTTGTACCCATTGGATCTGGGTCATTAGAAGACAATGAAAATGGTTGAAATAATTTTTATCACTTAAAAATTGAAATAGAGCTTAGTAAGCTATAAGGATTCTCATGATTTTGATTGAAGCAGCCAGAACCCCATGATAATCGTGTGCCAAGTAGTAGGGCAAGGGTTAGTTATGACCAGCCGTGTTTTTCTATGTAAATGTGTAGTTATGCCAAGAAAGTGAGAGACAGGAGAAAATTCTTGGTGATACTGGAGAAGAGAATTAGACCGGGCAACATTTGTGCTACAGACAGTGGAGAGTCAAGTTGGAGACTCAAGGAGGAGAGGAAGTGACGTCAGAGATTGGAACGAAGCGTCCGCTAACATGTACTGTTGATATAAGTACCGCTGCTTCTGCTACCACGAATATTACTACAAATGTTACTACTACTGAGAAGGAAGGACACTATAAACTTTAAGCCCCACATAGAAATCTTATCCCTCTATCGCAAGAGTCATATATCTTTCTGAGACAATTTAACAACAAGTTAATCACAATACACACTCTCTCTCTCTGTCTAGAATCCAGTGTATGAGTTTTTACGTCAAATACTTTTTTTTTCTGTAAACCATTTCTTTTCTATACTATTCTTTTCTGCTATATAAAAGACATTAACAATTCAACCATTGAATGGTTGTTTGTCCAGCTTTCTGCAGATATTAATTTTTTTTTTGCTGCTTTTAAATTTCTTAGCACAGACTCTCCAGCCATGTCTACATCTTCAGTCAACCATGAATGGATGAACATCACTTCTGCTTTCTGGATCAAACCAATCACAACCAAGGCAGGAAGCAGGATTAAACCACTGGGCCGGTTGAATAATCTACGGATGCTCAGGGTACCTATGGCCACTCCCTTAAGTTGGGTTAGGATCGAGTAGACAACTCAACCCAGAAAGTAAGATGTTGGAGGTTGAGGGGCTGTGGCTAAAGTGTTATATACATATATATATATATATATATATATATATATATATATATATATATATACACACACACATATACACATATATGTAATGTGTTAATCTTTCAGTGTGTTGATTAGCAAGCTTCTCTTACAAAAGAGTTTAATTGAGTTCATGCCTTTACCTTCAGCTGTCCATCAAATTAGTTTTTTAAATTGTATTTCTATGCTTCCATGGACAGAACATGCTTACGGCTATCTCATGTTGAAACATCGGTTCCTGTATGATCACTGAAGTTAATCACTGCAAAGCCTGGTCAGTATCTAGATGGATGATAGCTTTGGAATACCAGGTTCTGTAATCTTGGATGTGCAGGTGGTGTAGTGGATAATGGCTCAGAATTGTTAATTGGAAAGCTAAGTTCAATTCCTGTTGTCTTCATTATATTCACTTACATGGAAATACCCTTGGGAAAAGTATGAATCCACCTCTTCTCACCCCAGCTATGGGTTAATTAGTAAAACTTGTATCACTAAATCATTATTATTTCAATATAAAAAAAAGAAAATTCTTACAATCTGAAATTACTTTCTAGCTTTAAATAACCTGCAAGGGGTTGATAAACCATAGAAAATGAATCAATCAACCATTGACAGAATAGAGGTCTTATCTGAATTGAATTCTTAGTTGGTAAGATTTTGCTGAAAACTCCATCAGTTTATCCAGTTGGTTCTGTTCAACAGATATCTGCAATACTGACTGGATTCACGGATATCGCTTTTCAGAATCTAGCATTTTATAACTTGAGATTAAAACTTTTTTTCAGTCTAAATAGCAAATGATAGTTCATCTTCTTATTTCTAATACTAAGGAACCTGTTTTTGACTTTTCTAAAATCTGGAAAAAAACAAACATTAATAGAAATCAATTTTTATGAGAAGTCATAATGTAAACAAAACTATGACAAAGATGAAAACAATTGTAAAGAAATAAAATCATAAGAATTGCTATTTAAAGAAAAGTTTGTATTAAGTAAAAATTACAATAAAGGTAATAATTTTAGACATCAAAGAAATTTGAAGCATTCGACTTGCTGAGGAACAGGAAGCTTGAATTTGTTTTCTTCAAAGAAAAAACAAACAAGTCCGCATAGATTAATCATCATTCATATATGTGGCCAATAATCAGTCACCTCCATCACAATATGGGAAACCTTCATATATTTTTCGCTTAATATCTCTTTGAGTGAACTCTCTATATGTCATCTCTATATAATAATTTCTATATAATCTCTTGGGCTTGACTTCACAAAACAAAGATCACGAGGGAGTCTGTACATGTCACTTGCAGGCACTTTTGTGACTGATAAGTCCAATGTGGGACAGGCATACATGGTCGCAGTAGTTGCAGCTGAAGGTTTGGCCTAGGCTCAATGGCATAGCATTTGCAGTACTTCATCCTCTGCCTCTTGTCCATGAGAGTGACCCTGCAGGTATTTTCAAAGAAGAAAACAGCACGGTTGGTGGTGAGACATCAGGTATCACGTTTTTCAGCTAGGATTGACTATTGGCAATGGCTGATGTTACAGGAAACAAAGGATTTTTTTTCAGTTAATCTTTGAATTGCTTCTTTGGTGCCCCTCTGCCACAATGGACTGCTCAGTTGCACCAATGATGATGTGGGGAGAGCAATACTCATCCCAAGGTGCAAGCTGGTAGAGTACCTCTGTCTTCAAGCTCAAAAAGCTTGGCAGCGTCTGTGAAGCAGGAAGTGGTCCACTGCAAAGCCCCTTCTGTGTGGGCAACAAGGACAGCATTGTCAGCAAAGTAGAAGTCTTGGATAAGTTGCTCCAGGGTCTTTGTCTGAGCTTTTAATTGTTGTCGATTAAACAGGCCAACATCAAGATAGTATCTGATGCAGACTCCATCCTCATCATCAAGATATTTCATAGCTTGTTTAAGCATCATGCTGAAGAAGATAGTGAAGATAGTTGATGCCAGAATACAACCCTGCTTTACACCGTAAGTGATCAAAAAGGGCTCTCAGAGATCACCATTGTGTCTAACTTGGCCATGCTGATCCTTGTGCAGTTGGATGATCATGTTCAGGAACTTTAGAGGACAGCAGAGTCACCCCATGGTCTGCCATATTCCTCTTCTGCTCACTGTGTCAAATACTTTTGTCAGATCAATGAATGCCACATACAGCACCCTGTTTGCTCCTGACACTTCTGCAGCTGCCAGAGAACAAACATCATGTCTGTTGTGCTCTAGTTGGTTCTGAAACTGCACTGATTCTTTGGTGAGTACCAGCCTATTTGTTGCAAGGATCTTTCCTGCAATGGAGAGCAGAGTAATCCCTCGGTAATTGGAGGAGTCAGATTTTTCCTCTTCGTTCTTGTACAGGGCAATGATGACAGCATCGTGGAGATCTTGTGGTATTTTTCCCTGATTCCATCAACAGCGAAGGAGCACGGTTTAGGATGGATGCCTTGTTTGTAAGGAGCATCTTACCGTTTGCACTGTGTATAGGACTCTGGGCCTGATACAGAGGACTGTATACTGCCTTTAAAGCTTCATAGAAGCCCTTGATGTCTTCAGTCTACATACAGCTGAATAACCTCTATATAATGATCTCTATATGTAATCTCTATATATAACTGATGCAATATGCATTTCATTTGTTTTTTTTTTCCTTATGTCAAGTTGGATGTTTTGCTTTGGGGAGTGAATCAATTCAAAGCAAGAGAAAATTTGTTCCAGATCTGAATATACATCTTTTATGTTGGAAAGAATATTAGACTAATTTAGAATCTATACTCAGAGCAAACCACCTGTATGTGGATAGAAAATGAATTCAGTAAATATATAAAAATGGAAAGGGGTGTAAGACAAGGATGTCTTCTCACCAGACTTATTCAACCTTTGCAGTGAGGTGATCCTGAGAGAATTAGAAGTCCTACCAGGATTCATTATTGGCAGCCACAATCTTAACAGCATAAGATATGCAGATGACACAGTGTTGAATGGAAAGCTACAAGGAAAGTGAGAAGAAAGGACTAAATATCAGTAGCAAGAAGATAGTATTCATGGTTGTCAGTAAAAGAAACAGCCCAACATACAAATTAAAAATTGGAGATACCAGAAATGAAGTGAGTAGAACTATTTTAATATCTGGAAAGTGTTTTAACTGAGGACAGAAAGTATATCAAAATCTGAAGGCACATTGGGATAGTGAAAGATGTCTTTCAAAAACTAAACAAGTATTAAGAAACAGAAAAAATTCATTAGGGACAATGAAATGAGTACTGAATTGTTACATAATATCAGTTTTCCTTTATGCATGTGAATGCTGGATAGATTAAGAAGTGACTTGAAGCAATGGAAAAGTGGTTCTACTGAAGAATGCCGAGAATACCATGAATGGAACATGAAGCGACAAAGCTCTAGAGACAATGTAAACAAAAAGGACGCATGCCTAACATCAGAAAGAGAAAGTCAAAAATTTCTAAGGCACATAATGTGGAAAGAGGGCTTGGAAAATCTGATTCTCATAGGATATATTGAAGGCAAATGGGAGAGAGGAAAAGATCATATAACCTATGAGCATATTTAAATGGCTGGCAGAACAGGGATTAGGAGAGATAGCAAAAAGACAAAATTTACAAAGACCTATAAAGGACAGGAATTTGTGGAGAGCCATGATTTGCCCATGTTCAGAAGGAATACAGAAGAATTATAATAAAATTAGGAAACAAAAGCAAAAACATATCCCCCCACCCCTTATATTTTAAGAGCTGAATTTACTATTGCCACAACTTTGGAATGAGTAATTCAAAATTCAGTTTCAATTATCCAACAAATCTGCTTTTATTTTATAAAGAAAGGTCTTATATATGTGGAAAATATGGGTTAAGTTTCATCCCCTTTTTTAACTGTATGGTAAGTTATATTTATTGCCACCTTTTTATCTATTTTCTGTTTCCCACCATTTTGTTTCATACCCAGGGCTGATCAACAGATACCAAAGCAGTTCAAAGTTGAATAAAAAAGGAGAAACAGATCTCTAAGAAGCAAGATGTTATCAAATTGTTTGCTAACAAAAATAAATGCACCATTTTTGGTACTATTCAGCTATTATCTTTTGAATGTATTTAAGTATTTATCTAATTTTAGAGAAAATTCTTGGTTTCAATTATTCATCTGAGGTACCAAATGTAAGGAATATGGCACATAGAAGAAATGCTGGTCATATTCACTAAGTGATTCTGCCAGGATCTTTAATACAGAAATTCTCTTACAGAATTCTGTTTCCTTCTCCTTTTCAAATATTCAGCTCAAGAGATGTTGCAGACATTGTGTTTGTGTCCTTTATTCCAAACAGTGAAAGCAGTCTTGTTGTTGTATCTCCATATCACCTTTTATTTTCCTGCTTTAGAACTCCTGATCGAGTCTTATTGTCACCAAATTATCTTGACTTTCATTTCACATAAGCCTCATAATTCTGCTTCAAACTTTCCTTAAGGACAATGTGGTCATCATGATCTGTCTTCTGGCTTCAGACTCTCATTGTATTTCACGTACATAAGCAGCAGCTGCAGACTATCATCAATGGAAGCCATCAAGTGATTTTGATTCTGGCCTCTCCTCCAAGTGTTTAAATAGCATTTGCTATTAAGGCTAGAAACTAAATATCCTACTCAAAGGCAAGCCATTATCTTCATGTAAATTTCCTGCCTTTTTCTGTTTCTGCAACAGATGCAGTTTCCATGGACGTCACAGTCAGTCTGACTGCTTCAGTCTTGCTCAATATTCTAGGATTACTCCATTTATATGTGCTACAGGAACATATTGTTTATAGTTTTTTGTCAAAGATTTATGAGAATAGATTTATTTCTCAGACTTAGGTAAAACATCATAACGCAATTGTAGTCGGGTATATTGGGAAGATTTGAACTAACTACACTTGAGAATTGGTGTAACTAACCTTATGGCAGGTGCCCATAAATAATTAATAATTAACCACTTTAACTTAATCTGACATGAGGTCACGGTAATTGGGGTTCATTGTGAACAGATCAATTAAAAAATTCTTATGATGAAAAGGTGCACATAAAATTTGGATTTAAAAAAAATTCCATCTTCATTTGAATTAATACAAATGTTTTTTGTTTATGTAATGTCAGTCTTTCTATTTGGTAGTGAATACTGGACAATGTCCTTGTGGATAAAGAAGAGACTTGAAGCAACAGAAATTTGTTCTACAGGAGGATGATGAGAATACTATGAACTAAACAAGTGAGCAACAATGAAATTTGACAGAAAATAGAAAAAAAAAGAACCTTTATACTTAACATCAGAAAAAGATTGTTAATATTTCTTGGACACCTAATGAGGAAAGAGGACTTGGAGAAGTTGACACTCATAGGACTTATTGAAGGCAAGAAGGACAGAGGAAGTCAATGCATAACCTAGCTTGCGAGCTTGGGTAAATAGATGGCAGAACGGGGTTTAGGAGAGATAACATAAAGACAAAATTTATTACGAACTTACAAAGGACAGGAAATTGTGGAGAGCCATAATTGACAATGTCCTGAAGGAACATGGCACAAGTTAATGGTTTCTCTTTTTGTAAAATTTGTTTTCTTTTTAATGAGAATTATTTTGTTTGGTAGAATTTTTTGCTGATTTCTTCAAGACTATCAGAGAAATAAACTAAAGTGAATTGAAAGATTGACTGTATAAAGTTTCAGAAAATAAAACCTAAAAGATTAAAGGACTCTAATGGAAATTCACCAGCACCTCTGTTTCTTTGGTTATTCGTGGAGTCTGTGCAGAGAAGCTGAATAAAATGAAGTTTCTGAGCATGTCCATTGCAGAGAATTTATCCCGGACTAGCAATACCATTACGTTAGTTCATAAAGCGCAGTAGTGGCTCTATTGAACGAGAATTTTTAGAAAAAAATTTACAAAGGGAGTTGCTGATGACCTTCTATTGTTGCTCTATTGAGAGTCTTCTGGGTTATTACATCACTGTTTGGTATGCTGGCTGCTCATCCTATAAATAAATAAATGAATAAGGTTAATAAAAGCCATTTCTTATTTATCGGTTAATCCCTAGATTGACGATAATGTTCCCCTCCAATTGTGAAAACTAATTTCTATGTAGAGTTTGAAATGTCATTTTAGTTGCTCTTAGTTTCCAGTTGATCTTCAACATCAATTGGTCACTTGCCAAATTTGTTCAGTGCAATCATTCCAAAATGGGTTGATTGGAAAAAAAAACATAAAACACAAGAAGCTAACTAAAATTGGAAGGTCTACTTCAATTGTTTAAATTTTCTCTCAGTCCATTAATGTTTTTTTTAAGGCTGCATAAAATGGTCAGTTCTGCTCCATCAGCCATTGGCAAGTCAGAATCGCAACAGTAAAACATTCAGGTTAATCATAGAAAATTAATTTACTATTTCCTTTGCATTTTCGTGTGTGTGTATATATATATGTATATATATATATATATATATATATATATAAGGCTGGTTATATATATATATATATATATATATAAGGCTGGTTTAAAAAGTCATCTGTGCTCTCATGATTGGTTAGTTTGAAAGTTATAAAAACAAATTGAAAGAAAATTTGTTATGCAGATGGTCTTCTGTCAGAAAGTGACACTCACCATATATATATATATATATATATATGTGTGTGTGTGTGTGTGTGTGTGTATATATATATATATATGTGTGTGTATATATATATATGTGTGTGTGTGTGTGTATGTATATATATATATATATATATATATATATATATATATATATATATATATATGATATAACAATATATAATTTTGTATAATATGATAAAGAAAAAGAATACAGATTATTTTGGTTAGATTGAAAATAAAATTATTTCAAAAAATTTTGAAACTACCTGCATCTCTCATTTTGTGCACATGTGTAGACACGGCAATGTCATCAAAGCCCAGTCTGATGAAATCCAAATGGATGAAATGCATCACAAAAAAGTTTTTCTCAATATATATATATATATATATATATATAAATGCCAATTTCTGTCAGTCTGTCTGAATCAAGTTGCCAACTAAACCCATGAACCATTGTTGATGAAACTTTGCATACATATTAAACTAACATTTATTTTGTTACTAGGCTAATTGTTATTTTTATAAAAATCTATAATGGTACTGCTAGGGCCCCAGATTACAGCTCACTGCTTGGTCTATGTGAAACACTGTTTATCACTGTATGTGTGAGCCTCTCAAGCTCTGGGTGACCCACAAAACCAGAATGGCAGGGGACATCCTATGAAAGATTCAAAAGCAAACCTCAGCGGAAATTGTCATGTTCAATAATGCCATTTACAATGAGGCATTAGTTGACCTGGATACCCAAGTGCAAGATATGGGAGGCCAAGGAATTGCCACATTTGACCCACCTCAAGCTGAGCAGGCAGCAAAAAATCTTGCAATTGTGTACATGCAGGAGATCAGCTATGACACCAAGAAAATGATGGCATATATGGACTGATAATAAAATACAATCTGATGGAGGAACAACCGGGTGTTTATAGCATAATTATTTTGAGAATTGAAGGTGAAAAAGGAGATCTATTCTTCCTCGATTCTCCCATTGGAATTGGCAAGACATTTATCATCAACCTACATCTTGCTAAACTGAGCCAAATTAAACCTATTGCTCTAGCCGTGGTATCAAGTGGAATAGCTGCAACTCTGCTAAGTGGTGGCTGCACAGCTCATTAGTGCTTCAAACTCCCTTTGGATCTGTCCAAGAAAGAGGAGGCAAACTAAAACATCAGTCATTGTTCTATAAAAGAGAAACTCCTCAGACATTGCAAATTGATCATCTGGAATGAGGTAACAATATGCTATAAGGGTTCCTTTGAGGCTCTGGACATGGCACTTAGATCTTTCACACAACACAGCTCACGGGAGGTGCAACAGTGTTGCTTGTGGGAGACTTTAGACAAACCTTTCCTGTGATTCCAAATGGGACAAGAGCCGATGAGGTAAAAGACAGTATAAAGTCTTCCTACCTGTGGAGCAGTGGGAAAAAGCTGAGATTTACAACCAACATGAAAGTGCAGCTTCGTGATGATGAGGAAGCGGGTACTTTTTCTAAGCAACTATTGAATGTTGATAATGGCACTTTTGTTGGCAAGCATGATGGCCAAGTCAGTTTGCCTTTTGGACATCTGATTTAAAGGCACTATATATATATATATATATATATAATAAAACATTTCCCCATTCTTGGCAGAACTTTTATTATCATAATGTAGGATATCTAATAACAAAAGAAATTGAAAGAAAAAGAGAGAGAATCTAAATGAAATCAGCTAGATAAAAAAAAGAAAATTGTCTACTTAATAAATTTTTAACCAATAACATAATATACAAAGTAACTGTAAATAATAACATTAACACAGACAAAAAAATTTACATAGGCACCACAGGAAAAACTTTTAAAGAAAGATTTATAACCACAAAATGTCATTTGAAAGAAAAAATACACAAACAATACAACTCTATCAAAATACCTATGGCATCAAAAGGAAAACAAAATCCATACCAAAATCAAATAGGAAGTTATAAATAAAGAGCAGTCCCATACAGTATTAATAGTAAAAATTGTAAATTATGCTTAGAGGAAAAATTAGCCATAATTAGTATTAATAACCAAAATAAACACTTAAACAAGAAAACTGAAATAATGTGTAAATGTAGGCATATAAATAAATATTTACTTTGCAATCTCAGCACTAACTAAAAATAAACAAATATAAATAAAATATAATACAAGCTTTAAATTAACTGATAATGAAGGCAGATATTGCAGAGATTTCTCTATTGCCTATGAACAAACCCAGATCATTAAAGAACCTACCTGTGTCCAGGACATCAGGCAAACTTCCTTGAACTCTTCTAATCTTCTGTCCTGTTAAATACTAAACAAAAGTTGTATCCCTCCTAGGCACGTCAGACCATTCCCTAATCAGTGTCCAGATTGATGCCAAACCTAAGGCATCTCCTGATGTACTGTTCCATCGAAAGAATTTTTGCTATGCAAAAGCAGACTGGGACAGCTGATGATCTTATATTATGGAAACTTCCCTTCCAGCCTTCTTCAAGCATGCTGCCTCCAAAACTGTTGCCCATGTCACTGATTCGATCCTTTCCGGAATTTTATACCCCCCCAAAAAATCCAGCAAAAAACAGTCGACCATGGTTCACCCCTGAATGCACTGCAGCTATAATTCACTGAAACCACTACTTCAATATCTATTATAAGGCGCAAAGTAGTTCAGCCCTCACTGCATTCATAACTGCTCACAATCACTGCCCAGACCACACTTTTCAACCTTGATAGTCCAAAAACATCTGTGAGCCCTTGTGGGTGATAAATTATTCTTCACCCTCCAATCTCTCTCCCACAGGTGGGATGTGGCAAGCCTCTCACTGCTCTACTCCTACTTCTGTGAAAAGTGTTCAGATGAACTATACACCCTGGTCCTGCCACTTCAAGGACACCCCATGCCACTTACATAATAGCAAACCATCCACATTCCCTCCATATTACATCAGTGAGAAGTAAGTTACACTTGAGCAGTTTCTTCCTGCGAACACTGCCCTGTGAACTGACTCCTAACTGGATTTTTCTCTGATCCCTGCAGTCTTAACCGGTTCAAGGTTATCTTCCACTCCTATAAACTCAAATGGCCTCCAAATATAACTCTATGCACAGACATAAGTGTACATGGACCTGTGTATGCATATTTATGTGTACACATATATATATATATATATATACCTGTACACATACATGAATAGATGTGCACATGTGTGTATACATAAGCATATAAATAGACATATGCATATAAATCCTCACAATAATAAATAAATTTAATTATAAATCCAACTTCCTGTAATTAATAATTATGATACCACCAACTAAATTAAAAAAAAACAACATAATAATAGCCCAGTGAAGATATGTAAATATGGGTATGCGTGCATTTATGTACATGAGTATTTAAGATTACATCATTAGTATCATATATATATGCAATATTTTTATTTATATTTATCAGTGATAGAGCTAACATCAATCCAACTATATATATATATATATATATATATATATATATATATATATATATATATATATAAATTGTAATATATATATATATATATATATATATATATATATATATATAAAATTGTAATATATATATATATATATATATATATATATATATATATAAAATTGTAATATATATATATATATATATATATATATATAAAATTGTAATATATATATATATATATATATATATATATATAAAATTGTAATATATATATATATATATATATATATATATAAAATTGTAATATATATATATATATATATATATATATATATAAAATTGTAATATATATATATATATATATATATATATATATATATATATAAAATTGTAATATATATATATATATATATATATATATATATATATAAAATTGTAATATATATATATATATATATATATATATATATATATAAAATTGTAATATATATATATATATATATATATATAAAATTGTAATATATATATATATATATAAAATTGTAATATATATATATATATATATATATAAAATTGTAATATATATATATATATATATATATAAAATTGTAATATATATATATATATATATATAAAATTGTAATATATATATATATATATATATAAAATTGTAATATATATATATATATATATATAAAATTGTAATATATATATATATATATAAAATTGTAATATATATATATATATAAAATTGTAATATATATATATATATATATAAAATTGTAATATATATATATATATATATATATAAAATTGTAATATATATATATATATATATATAAAATTGTAATATATATATATATATATATATATAAAATTGTAATATATATATATATATATATATATATAAAATTGTAATATATATATATATATGTATAAAATTGTAATATATATATATATATATATATATATATATAAAAAATTGTAATATATATATATATATATATATATATATATAAAATTGTAATATATATATATATATATATATATAAAATTGTAATATATATATATATATTATATATATATAAAATTGTAATATATATATATATATATATATATATATATATAAAATTGTAATATATATATATATATATATATAAAATTGTAATATATATATATATATATATATATATATAAAATTGTAATATATATATATATATATATATATATAAAATTGTAATATATATATATATATATATATATAAAATTGTAATATATATATATATATATATATATATATATAAAATTGTAATATATATATATATATATATATATATAAAATTGTAATATATATATATATATATATATATATAAAATTGTAATATATATATATATATATATATA
>OZ038490.1:2983453-3125953 GCA_964036315.1 Acanthosepion esculentum | reverse complement strand
AAGTTTGTAAACAGTCGTGCCTAAAAGGTATAAACAACCAAAAAGTGCTCAATACAAAATTCAAAGTTGAATAAGTAAAGCTAAGATAATTAATAAATGGCTAAAATGCCAGCCTTCCTCACAACCCAGGTTTCAACTGCAAGGTCTCCAATTGCCTGAGCAGATCTTGTGATTGGAATCTGGGTTGTGACGTAGGCTGGCATTTTAGCCATTTCTTATATATAGAATAACTGTACTATATTAAACAGTACAATTAAGTAAAATATCTAATGGTTGGGAGTCAATCAAATCATTCTATTTACTTAAGGTTTGTAATTGCATTAGGCTTACACTAACATTTAACTGAAAATATGTGAAAATGATTTGTTGCAACTTATGCTTGATTATCACTTGCTGTGTGAAACTTTTACCCATTATTTTACGATAGTTTTTATTCTCTTTATATTTACTCTCTATATATATTTACACACACACACACATCCCCGCTGTCTTTTATTTATTAGATGAGTCTGAACTTTACAGAAATGTTTGGGATACAAGCAGAATTATTTTAAACAGGAAATATTAAATTGAGTGATCAACAGTGAAATCAAAATTATGCCATTTTGTAGATTCAGTCAAGTTTTTATGATTTGGATTTTGTAAATTTTCATTTCAACAGATTGAATGTAAAAATAAGATTGAAAAGAATAGTATCTTGCAATTTGTGGATTGAGGAAATCTCTGAAGAGTCAGTTACTATTTCTGAGGTTACGTTGTGTGTTTATATGTGTATATCTAACAGCATATACTCATGATGAAATCTTTACAGGCTATTTACTCAGGTCATAAATAGCAATCAGAAAGAAAAGTAAAACATCACTGATGTAGAAATGAAACAGAGAGAACTAATGTTTTGTTTTAGTCAACTCTGTTGCTGCATTTTTAAGTCCTCAAAGTTAAATTGAATACTTAAAAGAAATAAAGAATTGTAACATTTTACCCTTGTTTGCCAAAAGGTGTCCCAAAACATAAATTTAAACTACAATTCAATATCAGCCATTTTGTGATCTTTCCTAAAATATTTGCATAAATGCTACAGATTATTACTTTTTTTTTCTGTTTATCCTTAAAACTTATGATTATATTTTTCAAACATTTTCTTTCATCAGGAAATATATAAAACTGAACACATGTGGCAACTGTTGGTTTTATATGAATACCAAAGTCAATTTTAATCATGTATTTGCTTCTGACAAACTTCATTATTTTTAATCGTATTTCATCAAGAGATAATAAATCCTGGGGCTTACAAGAAATAACAACCTCATTATCAATGTCCTATTTATTTCTTGTTTTTCAAGAATAGGTACCTGGAAGATTATATCTGTACACAATTATACTTAAAAAGATCACCCTTAAACTTTTCAAAAACAATATATACTTAACAAGAAAACATCAGTTAATAATTTAAGTTAAACACTTTCACTACTGCATTGTTATAATCTTGTTGCCTAACTGTGCTGGCCCATTTTGGGAAAAATCATAATGAAATAGCAATAAAGTCACTGAGAGCAGTTTCTTATTTTCCTTTTGATTAGATACTATATATACCAAGCTAAATAACCGACACCCCCAACACAATAAAAATACATCACACAACAATGTGTGTTGGTTTTGAAATAGGAATAAGCATGGGTGATCACCATTTTTTGGTATTGTGAAAACATATATATATATATATATATAAATAAAGAGAAAGGACAGACAGATTAAGAAACCACCATTCTTAGCATTTACTTTTTTAAAAAGTGCTCGATACAACGTAAAGCAAAGTATTATAATATTTCACATTGCTAAATAAAAATTTCTGTTTTGGAACTTAAAATTGTTCCTCATCAGGCGATGTTAGATAACTTATGATGAAAATGATTTACTTGGGAAATCATTTTCATCATAAGTTAACAGTAAGTAATGTAAGTTTCATAGAGATGTATATCCTGAAAATATACGTATATATATATATATAGTCTTAAAGTGTGCTATATTTATGGGATAAAGTACTCAATATCAGAGATAGAGCGTGTGTAAATATAAAAGTGGACATGGAAGTCAGCACTTAGAGGCGACAGTCTGTTTCATGCTAGTGCAATCGTCAGGCGACTAGTGCTGTTATTTTTCTCGGCTATTTATATTATGGGTCAGTGGTGCATTATGGGTAGTCTATTTTGGTGGTTACTTTTACCGGAAGTCGCTTATTTGTTTATTTATTTATGTCAAATTATTTTGCTTGTTTTTTGTTTGTTTTTTTAAATTTTATTTTTATTTTTTATCTTATATATATATATATATATATATATATATATATATTCACTGTTGATACAACCTGGGTTTCAAGCTCCATCAGGTGATTTTTGTTAAATAATTAATTTGTCGTGCTATATTTTCCCATTTATATAATCTAATGTCATAAGTAAAATCATCAAGGGGGAAGAAAGAGCAGGCAGAATCGGAAATGAAGAAAAAAATATTATTAATGTATAAATTCTCATTTGGGTTCGTATTGGGCCAGAGTGTGTTTATTAATGTGTCTTCATTAATGTGTCTTCATTTGTCCAAATTGACTATCATGGAATCTACAGAGACAATGGTTTAATTATTGTACCTGAAAAACAGAAAGGCAAACAACATTATTAGAAAAATATTTTTTCAAGCTTTTCCATGACCTTCAATTTGAAATCACGGTCGAAATGAATTAAAAAGATTGTACAATATTTAGACGTAGAATTTAACCTCTCAGTCGGCCTTCTCTCTTCATATATGAAGCCAAATATGATTGTGAAATACATAAATTCCAAATCTAACCAACCTCCAAGTATTATCAAGCACATCCTGAAAGGTATCGAGTGCAGACTTTCAAGAAATTCCTTGTCTAAAGAAATCTTTGAATCCAAAAAAAAAGAGTATGAAACGGTATTGAGAGGGGGGGTACAAAACCAAATTGAATTTTAGTCCTCAACTGAACCAACGATTGAGGAATAGAAGTAAAAATAGCAATACTATCGTGTTTAATCCCTCCCCTTTAAGTTTAGAAATAAGAAAACTAATATAGAGAAATATTTTTAAATTGCTTACAAAGCATTTCCCAAACACTTCTGAATTACATAAAATTTTCAATCAAAATATAACAAAATTAAGTTATTGTTGCACTACTAATCTGGATAATACCATAAAGAAATACAATACAATGAATTTCCAGATGGATTCACATATTAACAACACCAACATTGGCCCTTGCAATTGCAGGGATAAAAGCATGAGTCCTTTGGCTGGTGACTTTAAAAATGTGAGTGTGATTTATAAGACTGAGGTGGAAGATTTCAGAGGATATAACAAATCCTACATGGGATGTACAGAAGGCACATTCAAGAAAAAATGGTATAATCATAGGTCTCATTTTAAATTGGAGAACCATGGGCATTGTACTAAGCTAGCTGGCCATGTGTGGGAGTTTAAAGAGAGATGTAATAGAAACCCTGGTATCAGATGGAGTATTTTGAGAAGAGTAAAGTCTTGCAGCTTTCATGATAGTGTTTGTAGGTTGTGCCAGGAGAAAAAGCTGGGTATTGTGACAAACTCAGACAGAGTTGTTGAATGAACGCCCTGGAGTGATATCCAAATGCAGACACATTAATAAATACATTGTGGCCTAATACGAACCTGGTTGAGAATTTATACATTGATATTTCTTTTTTCATCTTTACTTCCACTTCTACATACATACATACATACATACATACATACATACACATATACATATATATATATATATATATATATATATATATATATATATATATATATATGTATGTATGTATGTATGTATGTGTGCAGCAGATCATTATTTAAATATATATTATTAAATGTAACATAAACATAGCCATGTGGATAATATTAGATATTATACGCAGTAAAAAGAACCTTCAGATATTGGAGGCTATCTACATTAAAACAAATCAACCCACACTCAACAAAATTACATTCCAAATTAGTCACAACACATTGCATCTAGACATTGGTTCTCTTGCTATACTTTGGCCTATTGCGTGGTATGACGTCATAGAACCACATCTTGAACTTACAATCTGCATCTGCTACAATGACCATTATCGTCGCATAGGAATTTTCTATGTCAGAATAACAAAATGTCAGCTTTGATGGTGGATTTCATGTTTGTATAACAACTCTGAGGATGGCTCATGGGAGCCAAAAGCTTAGGACCAACTTAATGAAAAAATATCCAAATGTTGGGCAATTTTTGTTGTTATTTTCACCAGAAATTAAAGCAAACATTCGAACATTAGAACGGCTCATGATCAGACATAATAGACATTCATTGTATGTTATATTTAATGTTTAAATATATGTGTGTGTGTGTGTGTGTGTGTGTGTGTGTGAATAGCAGGCAAAGTAAATTTTGTAATAACATTCATATGTCTCCAGCAATCGAAGTGTGGATTTCTGTAAATAATGCACAGTATTGTAACAGTTGTTTTCATTTCTAATGTTAGTCTGCAATAATTTAGTCTTCTTTATCCTCTATGTGCCTTGTCTGTAAATGGCTTTCTACAACTTTCTATTGTTAACAGCACTTAGCAATGTTTTTTTTTTTTACTCTGCCTCCCACTCCCTGTTCTCCCACCCATTTATACATGCTTGTTAGGGGTCTATTATACACTGTTTCCCCTCTACTCGCCTTGCCTTCAGTGTGTCATGTGAGTAAAATTCTCCAAGTCCTCCTACTTGATTATGCATACTAGGCATTTCGACCATCTCTTTCTAAGTATCCTTTTTGTTTCCATTTTCCTGAAAAGCACATTGCTCATGTGCTCCATCCATGGTACTCTCAGCATCCTTCTGTTAAACCACATCTCCACTGCCTCAAGTTTATTCATCTGTGAGGAAACTATCCAATAATCATTGCTATGTTAGTAGATTGATATTGATATTGAAGTTTTTGTGTTTCTTTGAATTTCTGGAAAATATATTTTACTCTTCCCATGTGCTTTCAAATTTCTCTCTCTTAAATAATAAAACTGGTAAATCCAGTAAATCTCTTAAAATTGTCACATTGTATAGAATAAATAAATTGAGTGGACAAACACAATCTTATATCATTCCTCACTTTGACACATCAGGTATTGTACAATCACCAAAGTTAAGCAACATCGAGCCTGATCAATACCTAGATGGGTGACCGTTTGGGAATACCAGGTGCTGTAAGTTTGGATGTGTGGGTGGTGTAATGGATAACAGCTCAGAATTGCAAGTCAGAGCACTAAGTTCCAATTTTAGTCAGGTTCGTTATATTCATTTGCGCACAAATATCAATGGGAAAAGCATGAACCCTCCTCTTATTTCCCCACCCCAGCTATGGGTTAATTAGCAGGTCTGGTATCAGTAAATCATTATTATCCCTCCCACCACCACCAACAAATCTTCCAATCTAAAAATATATTCTGGTTTTAAATAATCTGCAAAATCCAAATCAATCTTTGCATTCCTCCTCTTATTTTGGTGCACAATTATTTGTCTATCGAAGCCTTTTCCCAGAATGCATTATGCCAAAAGGTTTTAAGACAAAATCTGTATTTCAGATCGTTCCTCCTAGCCTTTTCTGGATGGTTAATGAGCCTCACCTGCCTGAAATTTATCATGGATGGATATTCCTTTAGATTAGAACATCCTGTAATGTCAGAAAGATATTAACAGGGGCTACATTTTACTCAAGAATGACCTCTCACTGGAAGTTATGTGTTGAATTCCCTCAGGTATTTTTCCATTTTGCACAGAATGTGATTTAAAAAAAATCAGTTTTTTTTTGTTTTTTTTACACAGAGAGTATTAGACTAAAGATTAAGTTCTGAGGTTATAAAATACTTCTGAAAACAAGAAAAATATTCTCCAAATATTTTACCTTATTTGTTCATATTTGGGATTTATTTCGTTTGTGTGTAAAATGTAAATTTCATCAGTTCAAATTTATCATGAAAATTTCAACTGCTTGATTCCTTAAAAGTTATTTTAAATTTAATAAATTTATTCTTACTTTTTCTCTATCTGTGAAGATTAAATTGTTAATTAATTACCTCGTAATTAGTTAATCTCTGTCAAGGGACTGGCAGTAAATTAATTTCATGAGTTGTCATATCCATAAGTGATTGTTCTTTTGTTTTGTTTTTGTTAACAACCTGATGAGGTTGATTCCAAACACAACTTTTAATGAAAAGAGCAAAAAGAAGAATGGATTTGCTTCTTGAAGAACATTTCAAATTAGTTGTTGATGTCAGTCCTTTGCCTTTTGCTTCTTTCAAGATGGATGAATATTTTTCCTTAGTGATTTTATTGTGTCACTTTAGGGTGGAAATCTTTAGTTTTTGAACATTTCCATAAATGAATTGAAAATCTTTTTGCATGGCTACAAAGAAAAAGAATTCTTCAATTGTACCATCAACAAAACTGTTCAACTTCCAAGTTTCCAAGTTTCGGGATATTAAGTCAAAGAAAATGGTGTGGATTTTGATTAATTTTTTCTCATAATCATTTAGTAAATCAAAAGCTATTATCATATTTATGGGTACGTTTGCCCTTCTTTCTGTCTGCTTATCTCTATCACTCTCTCACCATTTCAGTTTCCTTTCTCTCCCTATTTCACTGTATCCATGTTTCCCATAATCTCTGCATTTTGGTCTGTTCATGTCTTTCTCTCCCTATTCCAATCTCTTTTCATCTCTCTCTCCCCTCCATTTCAGTTTATCAGCATATCACTTTCTCTCTATCTTGGTCTAAACATGTCATTCTCTCATTCTCCCTTTTTACTCTGTCCATGCCTTTCTCACTCTCTCTCATTATGATCAATCTGGCACTCTCTCTCCCTTTTTCAAGCCTGTTCTTGTTTCTCTCTCTCTCTAAATCAACATTTTCATATCTATCTCTGAGTAAGGGATGTCAAGATTATAATGCTTCCTATTTAGTTACACAGAAACTACAACAGAGAATGCAATAAAATGATTGGATCAAGCAAAGTTTTAAGCTACTAAACACTATTACCACTGCTGGTTATGCATTTGCACCAGAGATGAATGTGATCTTTGCATGCCACACTCATAAAAAATCTGCATCTGAAACACATTAGCCACCACCACTTAACTGTGTTCACATCTACTGTGTAAATAGACGTCAAGCATCAATGAATGTCAATGAGTGCTGTTTTGTGAGCATTGGATGGAATTCAATGGCACACCACTCTTTCCAAGAGACTTTCATGTCAAACACTGTTATCAGAAATAGTGCATTATAAGCCAGAAAATACTACAAATTTTATATCACAAAAATATTAGATTTAACTTTATCAAGGCCAAGGCACTTCAACAAGGAAATGTTTTCAAAACAAAAAATATTTTAATCAGAACATTTGTTTTCAGATATTTAAATTGAATAGTTTTTATAATCTGACAATGACATGGTGCCAATGACTTGATTTAGAATTCAAATTCAATCCCTTTTGTTACATTACAGTAACATGTTGCCATTACTTGATTAAGTATTCAAATTGAATGTTTTTTATGTGACCATGACATGGTGCCAATAATTTTATTCAGACTTCAAATTGAATTTTTGTTATCTGGCAATGACTTGGTGCCAATGACTTGATTCAGAATTCAAAATGAATTCTTTCTGTTATATGAGAGTGATGTGGTGCAAATGATTTTATTCAGAATTCACATTAAATTCTTTCTGTTATGTGAGAGTGGCATGGTACCAGTGACTTGATTCAGATTTTAAATTGATTTCTCTTTGTTATGTGACAGTATCATGGTGACAACGACTGAATTCAGATTTTAAATTGAATGCTTTTTTATGTGATATCATGACATGGTGCTCAGATTTTGACTTATTCTTTATAATTGGTAAAAATTGTGTCATCAAATTGAAGTAAAGGTTATATGTTTCTCTCTCACTCACTCTCTCTCTCTCACACACACACACACAGTATGGATGAGAATGTGCTTGACCACAAAAAATCTGACATTTGATCATTTGGTTAGATTTAAGAAATTGGTTGTGTTAAAACTTTTTGGCACCCCCTCATACATCATTTATTCACCCTTTGTCTCGCATCATATTTTTTATGTACATAAAAATCTTGATTTAAATAGTGTGTGTGATATGATATTGCTCCAAAAGTAGTGCCTTAAATTTTATTATATTAGTCTATTAGGATTGGAGGTTGAGACTGAATGGAGTCAGGCTATGCTTCAGTAAACATTTGCCTGAAAAATGCCTTTATTAAAATGCATCTTATATTGAAACTGTTTGGTTGGAAGAGATACAAAAGCAGGTTAAGACAGAACTGAATTCAATAAGTTTGAATATTGATTTTTTTTGGCAAAATTCCTCTTCTGGATTCTAATATTTTACAACTAGAATAATTAATGGTAACCTCGTCTTCATGTTTTTGAAGAAAAATAATTAACAACACTTTCTTATTTAAAAGATTGAATTAACAGATGAAGATCAAGTCACTTATTGAAAGTTTTAAGATTGAATAAATATTTTATAAATGTTTTTTTGCAAGCTTGTCTGGCAACCTTTTTCAAAGTAAAGTATTTCAGTTGTGACAAATGTTAGAATATTCTTTGGTTAATATTTATCAAAAAGCTTTAACTGTAAAAAGAAGAAAATGGAAAATCAACAAAAATTCTGAGAATGTTAAATGCCAATTTAAAAACCAATTAAGCCACAATTGATGTAACGAGGTTTTAAGAAAAAATATTTTGATGGTTTTGTTTTGTACTAAGCTCTGATCAATTTGACAACTGCTGCTTCAGTCAGACGAAATGTGCTTCACTTAAATTGCCTTTTCTTTTTCTCATTATTTCTAATCTATAATTTTTCAGATGCCAATTGCATTAAAATATTTTTGGACAGTGAATCATCAGTGGCTTAATTAGTGAAGTGAGTTTAGATTGATTGAAAGAAAGAAAATGCAAACCCTGTTCAATGAAAAAAAAAAATTAAATAATGTGCTACAAAAAATAAAAAAATAACAGGATAAGTTTCCAAATGCAAATATAACACAGCATGGACAATTTTATTTTGTTTTATTCAGAAGCTAGAGATAGTTTTAAAAATCATTACTTTGATTGTTCAGTTTTTAAAAAGTGACACAATATGGGCCAAAAAAAAAAGACTACAGTCACTTGGGACATACTTCTTTAATGATTTATAAAAAGTGAAATATTGGCATTATTTGACAAATTTCTCAGACTAGCAGTCACATATTGATAGATGATTATATTTTGGACAGTGGCTTCTCTGCTTAAGTGCTTCTCAAGCCTTTATAGCAAATGCAACCGTTTCCCCATATTTTAGAATGTCATGCTTTGCTTTCATAATTATCTAACTCAAAGGTTACCATAGTGAATTGTTGTCCCTGAAAAGATCAATAATCTAAAAATTTGAATTCAGCAATTGGTGATCCCAATTTCTCTCTGAAATCCTAAAATTCCCCACAGTTGATTGGGGTGGGAGTTGATTCAGCTCTAGTTGAGAATTTCTGTTTAAGTCTTTCTCAAGTGTACATTGCATTTAATAATTTTGAAATATTATTGTATTCTCACCATCTCCATATTCACAAGAGAGCTTTCTAATGAGATGGTCACATTTTGATTTGGACATATATCATTATTTGTGAGAAGTTAAAGATTAAAATATGGCAATGGCAGGACGTTGTGGAGAGCCATAATCGCCAGCATCCTGAAGAGACATGGCACATAGAAGAAGAATTAGGCATTTCCATACAAGAAACATTTAGCTTTCATTGACCAAACAGTTAATGTTATTGTTGGTGGAAATTTATAAAATCTTTTATTAAAATATGTTTTAGTATTATTGTTCTTTTCAGCACTGATAGGAGTTTCCATCCAAACATTTTGTTTTTGGAAGTGTGTAGTTACATGGCTCTAGAACAATGTTTTTTAATGTGGGTTAGATAGAACCGTAGAGGTTTGGTGAGTTATTCTCAGGGGTTCGGTGGCGGTCAAGACATACACACTATTTGTGTGTCCATTCTGTTCACCTACTCGTATGATTTGTGATGAAATTCTTTGCTTGGCCATCATTGACTGCAGCTGGTCATGCCCTATCGCTTGGCTTTGGTATCTTTGATACCATCAGCAGCAGAATATACAACATGAGTGATGACATCTTGGCTTAAGTAGTTACGGATCTGATTTCAACCCAGCAAAATTTAGCCTCCAAGTCAACAAGACCACTGACATTTCCATTCTAAACCAGCTTGTTATATTAATGCACTATGTGAAAGAAGAAGGAAGATTTTTAATTTTGTAAACCTCTTTCAACACCCACCAAGGCAGCTGATGGGAAAAACTTGTGGATGACATCTTCAGAGACAATGATCATTCATGGAATATGGTTTCTGCAGTTCAGACAGAGATCCAGTCATGTTGGGACAAAACTTTGGTTTTGGAGTGCTTGTGAAAACTGATGCACCATACAACATTGTTCTACACAGGCATGCATTTGCAACAAAAACCTTGTCTCCAAATCTGGCAGAAGTACTAAAAATTGTAGTTGGATTTGTGAACTATGTGCAAAATAGTGCTATGAAACACCACATATTCTAAGAGCAGTGTAACAAAACGGGTTCTAAATTCGAAGTACTTCTGTACCATTCAAACGTTCGTTGGTTATCCCAGGAAAAGGTGCTGAATCGTGTTTTTGCCACGTGTATGGAATTACCTCTGTTTTAGTGAGAGCACCAACATTGTTATGGTGATTGCTTTAAAAATTCTGAGTTCATTCTTATTTTGGCATACATGGCTGATATCGTCGCTTCTCTCAATCATCTCAATTGACAGATACAGAACAGTGAAGTCAAAATGGAAGAAATCCTGAAGGCTTTTCAAAAAAAGCTATCATTATAGAAAGAATGGACAGATTATGATAAATTTGCAAACTTTCCCTTGCTGAACAACTGTGTAAGATCAAAAACATTTCTCTATGCAGGGTACCGAAGTAAGCAATTGCCATGTGCTTAGATGAGCTTACAGAGTTTCTCGATGGATACTTCCCTACCAGAGAGTTATATCCAGCATGGGTGAGATAGCTGTTCACAATTAGTGTTGCAACAACAGATCATTGAACTTCAGCAGAACAATAAAACCTTCAATGTTTTGGTGTCACTAAATCATAGTGTACCCTCTTATTGCTAAGAAAGCCCTTCATATACTCATACAGTTTGTTACAACATATCTTTGTGAGAAATCCTTTTCAAGGATGGTAGACATGAAAATGAAGAAAAGGAACAGACATTACTGTGAAAATGATATGAGAGTGGCACTTCCCAAGGTGAAGCCAGGCATTTCTGAACTTGCCTCTGAAAAGCAACAGCAAAAGTCACATTGATTTGTAGTAAATATTCATTGAGTTATGTTTTTGTGTGAAAGTCATGTTTTGTTCCTTGACCATAGGGATTTTGTGTGCAACTGAGGCATGGTTCATTTGTGCACTAATAAAATATAAAGAAGAAATCATATTTTATTTTTTACAATTACAAAGAGTTTGGAGAATGCATGGATGAAACTTGCAGGGTTCAGTACCTTCAACAAGTTTTAGCACCACCTGCTCTAGAAATTAGCAAATACCATTCTTTTTTACTTTTGACCTTCTCTGAGACTGGCTGTCACCCAAAGCTAGAAAGCCTAGTCTACCCTTCTATTTAACTCAAAGGCATTCATGCAAAAAGGGATGTTATGAATTTTGCTGGCAATTCAAAATATCAGGAAGATGAGATGACAATAACCATAAGAAATGCATTATTCAACTAAAAAAAAACCCAAAAAACACAGAGCAGAATGTTGTTATCAGTGTCTTGTCACATAATGTCACTCTCCACAGAATACAATACAATTTATAGAGAAAAAAAAATTGTTCATTTACATGCATGAAATTTATATAGAAAACAGTTTACAAAAAGAAGAATTTGCATTAAACAAAAGAATAAAGTTCATTTACATAACAAGGAATAGAGTAGTTTCAATGAAAATTTGAATTCAGCCAGCCATGTCTATATTTTGTACGAATAATTATGTGACATGCACATATTTTGTTAACAGCACAACTACTACAGTGATTGTAGTTACCAAAAATAATTTGCTTGATGTTTCGCTAATCATAAATCATTTAGAAATACCATTCACTTGACATAAAGAAGAAAAACTTCTTTTCTTGACATTCAATAATTACCTGTGTAATAACAAATCAGAGGTGTGATAAGACTTAGTTTATTGAATAGTGAGGCATGGCTAGACTGCTTATTCATAGTATCTAAGTGAGAGAGAAAGAGAATTCTTTCAAGGGAGATAATCGTTATCAAGAGAGGTAACTCCTGTTAGTCTATACCACACTCTGTATAGAGTCTTTAATAATTGTTCTAATTAATAATAATAATTAATAAACGAATAATTAATAATATTCTATGTGTGTATTATATTTATGCTATGCTAAGACATTGAAAAAAACTTTCCCTCAATAAAATGATAACCAATTCTACTCTGTTTAAAAAAATTCATAGGGTGCAAAATGAAAAAATGTAAGTGGTTTAGAATATTTCTATAACTGTATCACTGTCAGTTAATTTTTCATAGGAAAGTACAAGGTTACAAATGTGGAGCACCCAGTGAGGTATGAACTCATGATGCAACAGTAACGGTTTTTTGAGGTCAGTCTATTGCTCCTTGAAGAGATGCCCAAGTATTTCCAAAATTTAACTTAATTTTGCACAATGCTCTGAGTGTCATGCGGGAAGATAACACATCTCACCCAGAAATAATGTTCTACAAGATTTTGGCTTGCTAAACATGCAAACAGAGAGAGAGAGGATGAAACTCTAACAGACTAAATTGTATTTAAGGAAAGATACTAAATTAATATCTCTATGCATAATAAAGGTTGCACACTGAGAGAAAATAAAATTGCAACATTCTAAATGTGTCTTTCAATTTACTGAAGATTAAATATACAAATAAGTAGTTGGATGGTGATAAATATTCATATATACTGATTAATACATGAACAGGTTCCGAAATAAGTGCCATATCAAAAGTAACCAGACTCTGTATTAATAGGCTGTGTATCCTGTTTGGGTGCTGACACAGGCCTCTCTTGTCACAAGCATATGATCATACAGATAGAAAAATAACATCTTGCAATGCATTATTCCATCCCTCCTGTACATGTTGCTACAATGAAGCAAGAACTGTGGGTGGGCTAATTGGACAAGTCAGGTGTCCACCCCTCATTTCTCATACATGTTCAATTAGGAGATGTCTCGTGATCATGCTGGCCAGAGAAGTTGTTGAACTTTTTGAATTGTATGTGGAACAGCATATACAGCCTGTGGGCAGGGATTACCCGACTGAAACATCATTTCTCCTTCCCATTGCAGGAATGGCAACAGAATCGGTTGAACAATGTTCTAGACATGTGTACTGCTGTTCAATATTCCCTCCACAAATACCAAAAGTGAAAAACTTATAATTATATTTTATTTTTTTGACAGCTTATCAACCTTTTTCTGGGTTGTTTTTTTTTTTTTTTGTTTTTTTTTGTTTTTTTTTTGTTAACCATTTCACCCCAAGGAAGGCAATAAAGCCCCTAAGATACAAGCAGTTATGAGTTTGAAAAAGAAAAACATTATTAAGGTGTGTGAACAATAAAAGAAGAATAATGATTGACATTGCAATATAAATTATTGTTGTTTAAAGTAGACTGGAAAGCAAGAAGCTAAAAGAGAATTCCACTTGTGGGAAGTATGAGAGGAGAATCTTTTAGCATAGAACTTTACAGTTACTTCATAACAATTTCAACTGTAAAATGATGAGACCTAACTGCCAATCTAGTACTGTGCTTAAATTTGTAAAGCTGAGGTACTAAAGATTATGGTATTCTTTTAATTTTTTTAAGCATATCATCCCAAGCAAGGCAGGAGTGCCACTAGCACGCAAGGGGTTACAGAGAGTAAGAGCAAGAGTATAGAGGGGTGTTTGAGGAAAGGATAAAGAGAAGGACAGGGATCAAGGCATCAGAAGATGTTGATTGACATTACATTAGAATATTTGGAGATTATAGCTATCAAGGAAACAAGTAAGAGGAAGGGAGTTCCACTGATGGGAAGTGCAAGAAGCTGTTGGAGCAGAAGAGATGTCTACATTTAACCATTTGGACAGTGAAAGGGTGAGATGCCAACCTAGTAGCATGCTTAAATTCATGCAGTTTGCAAACCAGTGAAAGCAGCTCGTCAGAGAAATTGCCATGAAAATACTTGTAGAAAAGACAGATGGAAGCCACAGCATGTCTGTGAGGAAGTGACTGTAGGCGAGATGCTAGATCAGGACATATCACATTGCATATCCGTCTATGGATTTTGTCAAGGACCTTAAGATGAACAGTGGGCGCAACAGACCATATATGGCAGTAGTGTTTAATACAATGACGAATGGCTGATAATTGTATATATTTAAACACAAAACATATTTTGGATTATCTGAATCTTTTTTGGTCAGCAATTATAGCATTAATATTTTTTTTTGAATATGACAATGATTTTTCCAGAGACAAGTCGTACTATTTCAGCTGGAGATAACTTCTAGTACTTCAGACCATGTTGGTTATTTGTGTCATGAGTGAATACAGTCTCAGTGATATTGTTTTCTTTTTTTATAGATATACATTGCACTTAGAAATGAGCATCCTTGCCTGACTGTAGAACCTGTTCTCATCAATGAATAGAAAAGAGTGCAATTTGTTCTCTAGGTGTTACTTCAGCTGCACCACTGGAGGTGGGCACAATAGTGATGCAGTATAAGTGGAAGTCTAGCTCAAGATATATATGCCCCTAGTCCTTCTGCAATAGATGACTCCCAATGATCCAGTGACAAATGTTTTTATGATATGCCCATCTACCATGTGGTAGAAATGTTCCAATATCAAAGCACCACTGACGCATCACATCCAACATATTTTCAAACTTACCGAGGTGGTCTTTGATTACACAACCATAGAACATCATAGCAGGAGACATGTCAAAATCCTGGACAGGAGTGTTGCATAGTAAAGCACGGGCTACATGATCATGACACAGCCCATCACAGCTGTCTGTGTTGTCTGCAAGTGTATGCTTAGCCATTTTGATGGCCAGTTCTACCTGGCCATTGCTTTATGGGTAGTAAGCCAATGAAGTACATTTCTCTATTCCACAATTCTTGAGGAATGAGTTGTAGTCTTGGGAATCAAAAAGTGTCCCCCCCCCATCAGAAGAAAGCTTTCCGGGTGTCACATACTGCCCTGGACTTCCCAGATGATATTATGGTCACTTCCACCTAGTGTACCAATCTGCATATGTAACATAATTTCTACTGTGTAGGTCAGTCACAGTTTCTTCATCAATAGCTGCCACAGCAATGATCCTATTCCATGTGATAGCTCTCAATCTAGGATCATACTTGTATGTGGACATGAATGCAGTCTTGATTGCCCTGTTGATTGGTTGTAGTCACCTTGTAGAATGACTGTCTACACTTCTATTGTATATGTGCAGACGATATTTGGGGGCATTCTGTCGAGTCCACTGATGGGATCCATTCTGGTTATCGGGAGGTACATTTGGGTGCAGCATTTTCCAAGGAGAAGTTTAATGCTGAATTTGTACATTACGGTGTGTTCCTTGAAATTAAAGAGATGTGGGTTCTTTATGTTCTCGAGGGTCTGATCTGAGAAAATTCCTATGACTGGTTGATGGTCAACAGTCACTAGCAAATCTGGAAATCCCAATATAAACATCCGACATGATTCTATCCATAGACAAGAGCCAGGGCTTCACTTTTGACTGGCGCATAGTGGGATTCTGCATCATTGATAAAGCGAGATCTGACCAAAATAATTTTCAAGTCACCATCAGCGCAATTTGGGATTGGTTTACTGGGGCAATTACAGTATTTTTGAAAAAGAAATTAACCAATACCTGTTTTACTGAAATCTGTTGAAAGGCATGTCGGTTTATTGATCTCGAATCTCTTGACTTTGTCCTGAATTTTCTGCCTGATTACTTGATTCAACTCCTCAAAAATTTAGTCAAGCATTTCATTGCAATAAAATTTTTGGTTCTTTAAGCACAGTAATTCCTGGAAGGGTGGCTATCACCTCAGCTTGTGAGAATGCATAAGATACCTGATACACCAGTCCAAACCAGGATCTGATGCCCATGATACTTGTGGGCATAAGAAAGTGAAGGACGGCCTCAGTCATTTTTTTCATTGGTTTGCACACCATCAACCACTTTTAAGAACCTGGGTAACTCTACCTCATTCTCTGCAAAATGAAATTTGTCAGGGTTAAACACAAACTCATTCTTCCCAAAGTGGGTTAAATATTCTATTGCATGACAGATTAAAGACTGTAGAATTATCCCAAAAGAGACTATATGTAACAGATTTTTCAAACACTGTCCACTGTAATATCATTGAACTGATAGCTATATCCATCTCCAGATGTGTGAAATCCCTGGAGAGAATGAAGATATCTGTACCAGGCTCCATTCGGTGATAAATTTAGTGGCATCATGTGCTGATGGGGAAAGTGGTAAATTGTGATACCTGTTTCATGCATCCAGAATGATGGAGACCTGATTAAATGGGGAGAGAGTATGATGGCTTTCTCACATGGAGGCAGAATTCAATTCTTCTAATCCACCATGCATCTGCGGGTGCTGTCTTTATTGTGTGAGACTGCCATCTTTAAACACCAAGTTGTAAGAGTGCCCACTGGCACCTGTTCAATGATACCTAATGCAATGTGTCTCGATCAAGGTCTTCTTCCAATGGTGAGGGACAGGGATCAGCATGTGGACCACTGATGGTGTTACATCAGGGACGAAGGTAATGGCCAGTAGCTTTCCTGTCATGGTCTGTAAGGCTTGGTGTGGACATGTATAAAATGGACCTGAAATGTTCACATATTCATCATTCTTGTAATTGCCTGTTGGTTTCTGTTGGAAAGAACGTGTTGGTACTTGGAATCGCTGGGATGGGTTTTCTGCATGGGCGTGTGCACAGGGCATTTTTCTTTGTGCCCTTCAACAAGTTGAGCCATGATGGGCTGGGAAATTAAGTAGCAACAGATTTAGTTCCCTCAGGGCATATTCTGATAAGTAAAAACTAGATGTGTTATTTGACACATCCACCAACTGTCGTGTCTCCCTTAAGCTACTTTTTATATGCATGACCAACATGCCCTTTATATAAAGCTGGTTGTCTGATGCCATGTATTCAATGACTAGTTGACACAAGGTACTCGTCCAGGCACCTGAGTAATTTTAATATCTCTGGTCCACTTGAACAAGTTTGAGCCCCTCTATCAGCAAATGTGTGGATGTGATGACTACCATGGCTTATTGGATCAGCCTGTGTGCACCCAAATGAAACATGGGTTTGATGTGTTATAGTTCTTTCTATTGTCAGTGATGGTGGTGAATCTGTGACACCTCCTTCAAATTGCTTTCCATTCAACACAAGATGAGGCACAGCACTGGGTGGTATCAAACCAGTTTTACAGCTCCGTTTTGATGAGCATAGTGGATAGTGCGGGTGGAGGGATCTTTCAGACTAGTGTTTAAGAAAGTGAATGAATGACACACTGTCTCACACCCTGTTGATCTGTTCATGTTTCCAATTTCAATTTTAATAGATTTTTGGCATACTCTTTTTACGTGACCCCTAATCCCGCAATTATAACATACCAGTTTAGCTGCTGGGCAATCTCTCCTACTAATTGATCCACCTGGGTCGAATGTCTGCCCGCAACCCACACAAGGATTATTATTTGGCAAAAGAAGAAGGTACATTGGTGGTGTTGAAGCACATGGTGCTTGTGGCCAGATACCTGTAGGTAGGACAAGGTTGATGGACTAACATCATTTAATTACTGTGCAGCTGACTTGTCTATCATTTCCAAGCTGATGAGGTGGTCAAACTTTTGTTTGAGTGTGGTGAGGTTGGCAGCTTCAGCCAAAACTCTGCTCTGGTACTCCTTGTTGGTAAGTCCCACAATCCTCTGCTCAGCTATAATGTTGCACTAATAATTACTTGCTGACCGCAGCCCTCCGTGTTGAGATAATCAACTGTGAACGAGCAAAATTTGACTTGACCTTGTAGCCATGATAGAAAATGAGTGATTGACTCACCTTCCACCTGACATGTGAAATGAAAGGTCTGCCAGTGAACTTCCTTGTGCAAGCCCTTTACCACAACAAACTGAATGTGTTCCTTTCCTCTGTAGCTGAAGTTATGGTTTCAGTCCCTGTTGACTTCAGATGATCATGTTGCTCTTGATTTGTTGTGTATTTCGACTGGGTTGGTAAGTTTACTCATCTCATTATACCGAGTCCAAGAGTCAAGGAATAATGCCCAGTTGTTGCCTGTTGCATTGGGTTCAATGATATTGCTCCTTGACTGCACATACTGTACCTCGGTCAAAACTAGCCTCATCATTTAAGGTGTTGCAATTTTATTTTCCATTGGTGTATGTATGTAATGTTAGGTAATGAACAAAATAATAGAAACAGAATAAAAAAGACATGTCATTTGCAGGTGGTAACAAATGCATTGTAAAATACTTCTGCCATATATGGGCTGGTGCTCCCACTGTTCATCTCGAGGTCCTAGACAAAATCCAGAGATGGATACATCACATGGTTGGTCCTGATCTATCTTACAGACGTGCTGTGGCTTCCCTCTGTCTTTTCTACAACTATTTTCATGACAACTGCTCCGACAAGCTACTTTTACTGGTTCCCAAATTGCATGAATTTAAGCATGCTACTAGGTTGGCATCTTGGTCCCACCCTTTCACTGTCAAAACTGACTAAATATAGCCATCTCTTGTATTCCAACAGCTTCTTATCTCACACCTCCCATCAGTGGAACTCCCTTCCTATCACTTGCTTCCCTGATAGCTATAATCTTCAAATATTCAAATGTAATGTCAATCGACATCTTCTGATACCTTGACCTTGATCCCTGTCCTCTTTATACTTTTCTCAAACACTCCTCTTAACTCTTACTCTCACTCTCTGTAACCCTTTGTGTGCTAGTGGCACTCCTGACATGCTTGGGGTGATTTGCTTTAAAAAAATGGTGTGTACATTACCATTTTATTATTCTGAGTATTAATCATTTATAGAAGCTTATCAAAATGTTCAATAAGAGATTTGTGATTATATATTTCTTCTTTGATGAGTCAGGTTCTTTTGGAATGTGAGCAATCATGGCTCTCCACAACTTTTGTTGCTCTGGCTTTTGATACTTTACTGTCCTGGTGTGCCATCCATTCACTCAAAAGCATTAGATAAATTACTTGCTGTTTCTGCTTGCATTTCTGTCTGTCATTATGTCTTATGTGTATTAAATTCTCCAACTCCTCTTGTCTCATTTTTGTTTCAGAAATTTCAGCTTTCTCTTTTTGATTGCCTTGTAATTTTTGTTTTTAAAACTTCCTCATTACTCATATGTTTGATCCATGGTATTCTCAGCATTTGCCTGTAAAATTGAATTCAAGTCTCTTTTTTCATCTTTGAGGAGATTATTCAACATTCAATGTTGTATGAAATTAGATATTACATACCAATTCAGCAATAGTTTTTTTTTTATTCAAGGGACATTTTCATATTTCTTAATACTTTGCTTAGTTTCCAGAAGGCACATTTAGATTTCTTTGTCACACTTTGACTGTCATTATATTCCCTCGATAGATAAATTTCTGCTTGTTTTTGACATTACCAACATGGAACTACCACCTTCTTCTACTGATGACCACTTATTCTGTCTTCATACAGTTATCAGTTAGTCTTTTCTTCTTACTTTCTTTTGCTACTTTGTCTAGGAGTTCTCATTAAACTTTGGTCAGGTTCATCTGCTTTCATATTAATTTCTTGCTTCCTCCAGACATTATTAGACGTTTTGATTTTATGCTTCAATCCTCTGTTTGAAATGGAATATTCTATGATTTCAGATCTGACATTTATTGTAGTACATGTCTTTAATAATAGTAATAAAACTAATCATTTCAGTTATTAGTAACATGAATCCTTTGGTAACACCTGTTCCCCCTTTTTCTCCACTCCCTATACTGTGGGTAGCATAAAAGTTATTTGTGTGAAAAATGGAATCGGAAGGCAAATTCCAGCTGAAACTGTTGTATGCACTTCTCCCTTAAACCCTTTGAAAGACATGATTGTTTCTTCTGCTAGGAGGGTAAACTGCATTATTTAGCCTTGATAGGACAAACAATAAAGGAAAAAAAACTCTTTGAATTCAAAACCCATGTGAAAATGTCATGGGCCAGTTTGACAGGTTAATGAAGCTACTACTCGTAATATCTTACAGACTTTGGGAAAGGAAATTGTCCTGCAGGAAAGTGAGAAAAACTTTGATATAAATAATAATAAAAAAGAATTCTGGTGTCCAAAGCATTTTATAGACAATTTGTTTGTTAATATCAATTATGGTATTTGCATGAAAGTTAATTAAACACTTTTATAACAAAGATTGGAAATCTGTTTTGGTTTTTTGTCTTTCATGTCAAGGGTGCATCAGAAAGGGTTCAGGTCGGCAGTTCGTACAATATTAGGACAATATTCATACGTTGTTCAACCTTGCAGAGAAATCTCTGTTAAGTCAAGCTTAACCCTGAAGTGAACCAGAAAAAAACATGTATTCTTTCCCTTGCACCTATAGTAAAGAATACCAGCCAATACATGGAAGTAAGGCCGGAGGAAGACTGAAAATGGTGAAAGGGGGTGAGAACCTATGCACACAGAACATCCTTTACAAATAGTATATATAGGTACCTCCACAAGATGGCTAAAAAAAGAGCATAGCATGATGAAAAAGACACCAAACTTGACGAAAACAAAATTTTATTGTCTAAATGTTTATGTTATTATTAAGAGGAGAGATCAAAGTATTTGGGGTATTTTTTTACGTTTTTTTAATCATTCCTAACACGTCCAAAAATTTTGTTAAAAATCTTGTTTTTTGAGTCAGCAAAATTGACAGATGGCAACCATTTTTTCCATTTTATAAAATCAATGAAAATCTCAGTTTGAAATTCTTTTAAATATCAATTATCATTTTTTCAAAACTTATTTTAAGAAAATCAGAAATTATAATGTTTATTTAAAATATTTTGAACCAAGCTTAACTTAGCTTCTGCACCGAAAAGTTGTAATTTGAAAATAAAACAAAGAAGATCATAAACTTTCACGTCACTTGACAGGTGATGAATGACATATTGACAGATTCCGTGAGGATAATTTGTTCTACAGAAGGAGAAAAGTGAAATATTTTACATTTAAGTGAACAAATTATTTACCTCGTTATTTTTAAGGAAAACTTTCAGCGCTCTATTTTTTTTTGTTTTTTGTACTTAGCTTTACATTTATGATGCTTTATGGAAAATATATTATAAAGAAATTAAAATAAGACTGTTATGAATGAGATTAAATTTCATAAGAAAGGTATCTAATTATTTTATAGGTACCTTTCTTATGAAATTTTATCAGACGTGTACATAAAATACTATAATTTTATGTACGTTTACAACATTTTACTATGTTATTTGTATTTACATTCATTTTATTATTAATTTTGATATTTCATTTATGGAAGAAATGCCATAACTGAGATTAATATAAAAATAAGATCATATAAATTTCATAAGATGATACTGATACTTGTAGGTACCCTTCTCAGTTGAAATTGAAAAATCAAATAAACTTCTCCACACGTGTTTCGCAAAAGTAAAGACCTTAACATTGGAGAACAATGCTTAACTCAAATAATACAACTTAATTATATTCTGGTTGGTCTTCTGTAGTTTATAATTAGAGCCCGATTATAAACACAAAATTACATTTCTTAATTACTGTGGATCTTCTGATTAGTCAAAATGATACAATTTACAACGCACTAAAAAAAGATCTATCAAATAAAGACACTTACAAAACCTGATGTGGCTTTTAACTAATTTTATAATATTTTAGCAACTGAAATGTAAAAATCTATTATAATTAAAAAATAACAAATAATTGTATTAAAAATTCACTTTCCATCGAAAAATTTTTTTGCTTTCAGAAAATATTGTCCATATTCATAAAAACAACTAAAAGCAAATAAAAGCATTTGAAATTAAATAATATATTTGTTTTATTGAGTTTTGTATGTTACAATTCAGAGCTGATTTTCAGGTAGGGGGGACTCGATAAAACAAAAACAAACATAAAGAAGTGATTTGCATTCCTCAAAGCCTTGTACTTTTAACTATTGTAATCACTAAACCTGACGCGATCGAATTTCTAGCATTTTCATAAAATTAGTTATGGGTGGGGGGTAATAAATATTAAAAAAAAATTTCTGCCATGACTTTAATAAAAGAAAACATTTTTATAATAATTTTGATCATCTGTGAATACTTTCTGAAAGTTTCTTTAACATCCGACAATATTTTTGCAAGATTTTCCAAATTAATGTGTGTCATACAAAAAAAACGTGCTAAAAATTGTATATGTTATTTTAGTAGTTCCGGTGATACAAAGAGAAACAAGGATTTTTAAATGAAAATTCAGATTGTTCTAAAAAGAAGGAAAAAATTTTTAAAAATAATTAAAATAAACTTTGATCTTTCCTCTTAATAATAACATAAATATTTAGACGATAAAATTTTGTTTTCGTCAAGTTTGGCGTCTTTTTCATCATGCTATGCTCTTTTGTTAGCGATCTCGTGGAGGTACCTTTATATACACAAACAGTAAAAAGCTTTCTAAACATATATGGAAAATTAAAAACAAAAACCAAATCATACCAAAAATATCGAAAATAAAGAAAACAGCATTGGCCTAGAACAATAAATGCAAAAACTGTAAATTTAGTCTGTAAGAGAAAATAGCTATAATCATCCTCCCAGACCAAAACAAATTACGAATTAAATGATCAGAACTCATCTTGAAATGCAGACACAAAAAGACATTTTTACAACATTACTCAAAAATTGAAAACTAAAAATGAAAAAAAATAAAATAATCTAAATCAATAAATAACAAACAAATTAAGTAAATAATAAGAAATCAAAATCTATAAACACAAGTAAATGTAATAATAACAATGAATAACAAATAATAAAGTAATCAATAATATGTGGAAAAAGATAACAAACAACATTATGAAATAACTACAAATAACTGCATTTGGATCCACAATTTCTTTTACTCAATAGCCACTAGAATAATTTGAAACCTAACTGTTACTGCCAAGCCAATGGCCATTAGAATAATACAATAGACCTTTTACCCATCATGCACCACTGACACTAAAATTTTATTTTTTATACCTGGAGTTATATTTTCCAATTTCTTTTTGAATTTGTAGGTCTGATGAATTGGATCATGATTACAATTCCAATGTAATAAATTATAACCTTGGAATATTAGTGTTTCAGCCTTTTATATTATATATATAGTACAGGTAATAAATCCATTGTTATAGGTTGGCTCTGTATCAATTTTTCAACTGCTGTCTTTGTTAAATATTAAATTTTAAAACTCTTGTTCCGATTCTGAATACAGTCCACCATTTGAGTTGAAGAAGGCTGACATATTTGTTAGTTGAAATAGTCTATATTGATGAGGTAATTTTAGATTTCTCTGTTATATATATATATATATATATATATATATATATATATATATATATATATATATATAGGGTGCCACCTTGAAAATGAGTAAGATCATTACATGTTGCATAAGCAAAAAGATTATTTGGTTTATTAAATAAAAATAAGAGATAATTTTTCATTAATTTTATTGAACAATATATTTACTATTCTGCCGAATACTTTGACATCTTTTAGACAATGCTAAAATTTACTCCCTAAAAATATTTATCTTTTTCACTAAAGAATTGCTCTAAAAAGTGTCAATACTTGGGAAGATTGATATTTTTTTATGAAGAAAATTTTGTCAGGCCAGAATGTATCAAATTTATTTGGGGACCAGGTAAAAAATTCTGACAATTAGTCAGCAAAGTTTTTATTCAGTATACATTGCACCTTGATCTAATTATGAGCAGTACTTGTTGAAATCAATCATTTGCTCCTATAGAAGGAGCTCATTACAGAAAACACACTTCCAATTCCACTTTATACATATTATCTTCTTTTTTAGCATGGTTCATGGTGCTTCGTTTCACTTGTACATTTTTTGGCATTCTACATTCTTGTAAAATATCCACTTTCCAGCAGCTGTCATAATTTGTCTTAAGGAAAAAAAAGAACATTTTCACTTTAGTGAATTCAGCACAGAAATAATGTAGAAGGGTTTTTTGTTTAATTCCTATGGAAGCCACAAAGTGACTAATTATAACCAAATTCACAAGTGACTTTTAACACTATCTTCAAAATACCTCCTGATATGACATCTGTCACAATGCAACTGAAAATGATACTAATCCTAACATGATCCAGTATATTTATCAGAAAGCATCTGCCAGTTGTAAAAGCATTTCTCACCTTCTTGAATTTGTCCGTTTGAAATATCCAAATGTTGAAATGATTTATATTAGACTTAAATAGTCCTACAATAATTTCACCCTGGGACAATTTTCAATTTTTATTAGAGATTGAGTTTTTGTGTATAATAAAGTATTTCTATGACCAACTCCTTTTAAACTTCAGAGTTAACACAAACCCAAATACTGTGAGCTTTAGCATTCATTTAAATTTAAGAAGAGTATGAACATTTGAATTTTATAAACTTTTTACTTGACACTTTTTTTCATCAGTAATATTTTCAATTTGCATGAACTCTCTTCAAAAGATTTTTAGTTTTACAAACAATTTACTTTCGTTTAAGTCAATACTGAATTTAGAATGTAAAAGAATGCTGTTGATTCATTTGACATCATTCTTGAGACCAAATGATTTTCATCTTTGAAAATAGTCTTTCAACAGAGTTAAAAGTGACTGGTAAGTCAAAAAATGTACTTCATAACCTTCCTGAGATTAGGTACAGAAATATTTTGGTTTTTCACATTGGTTGGAAAGTTCAAGCCATTTTCTTCACAACTTATTTTGATTGCTTTCCACTCATCATATTTTTTATAAGCAGAATTTAGGACAATTTCATCAAATAGATTATCATTACTGATCTCCACATTTCCAAGCATTTCATTAATTTTTTTCAGCAGCTGCTTCCAGGTCAGGCCTCATAAAAATAAAGTATTCCACCTGACCAAAATGTTCTTACAGCTTATGATCAGACAGGCAGCAATCATAAAAACTGGTAAATTCTTCCCTAATCAATTTGAGCTGACATTCTATATCGTTCTCTAACAAGCCGAGTATTTTTTCACCAACTGCAATAAAGTTATTATCAAGTCTTTCTTTCAGGTTACTTACTTATTAAGTTCTACAAAAATACTACTACTACTGGCTTTGATTTTTCATGGCTAAAATGACTTTGTTAAGCAATCCAAGTTGTCTATGAAGAAATCATAGGTGCTTCTATCAAGAATGGGTGCTGTTCTTGTGTAATTGATTTCAGTTCTTTCCAAATCTGGAGAATTCTCACAACAGCTGGTAGACGCGATGTTGCCTCGCTCTGCCTTTTTTACAAGTACTTCCACGGTAATTGCTCTGAGGAGTTGCGTTCGCTTGTCCCCAGGCCTCGTGAATTTAAACGCCCCACCAGGCTGGCATCCCGCTCCCACCCCTACACCGTGGAAACTGTTAGATGTAGACGTCTCTTCTACTCCAATAGCTTCATGTCTCGCACATCTCGCCTATGGAACTCCCTTCCCTATTACTGTTTCCCTGACAAATACAATCTCCAAAGGTTTAAGTGTAGTGTCAATCGACATCTCCAGTTGCCTTGATCTATACACTTCCCTTCTCCACATCCTTTCATTTCTCATTCCTATCTGCTCTCGCTCCGGATCTTTTGTGGCCCCCTTGCCTTGATCGACCCACTGTCTTTCTCTTTCTCCACATCCCCTCCCTTGCCACTCCTATCTGCTCTTCCTCCAACCTCTCTTTAACCCCTTGCGTAATAGTGGCCTCCGGCCTTGCTTGGGGTGATATGATTAAAAAAAAAAAAACAAAGACAAAAATTATAAATTTTCTTGTACTTAATTTCTATTGGTTCCCTGAATGCATTTAACTGTATAACATGCACAGTGTAAATGTAGACATCAATAACATCAGTCTCATGAGCAGTGGCATAGCTGGGATGGAGGGAGTTGCGGTCAGCAAATCCCCCCCCCCCCCCCGGGCGGCACTTTTGGTCTGCGGTGAGTTTTCAGAAAAGAAAAAAAATACAATAGCATAATTTCAATAATTTTTGAAAAAAAAATGGAGCAATAAAGAAGATAGGGTTCAAATGATGCCAATTTGTCTTTGATATGGCTGGCTCAAAAAAAATATGTCTCCAAAACGTACTGTCAGCTGGTGGAGATAAACCCCACATACAAAATGTGAGCAAAAGGTGTGAAAAAATTCAAACATTTTTAAAGGGCTTGATGTTGGGTTGGATTAAGTGAATTCAGTGAATCCACAGTTGTTTTTACACCTACGTGAGAAGTCCAGACTTTGATGTCAGTTCTTTGATTTTGATTTTTCATGTCTGTGAACTGTTAGTGAAAAAAAATTAAATAAGTGAACCAACTGTTTTTCTTTCTCTTACCATAGGCCTAGCTTTAATATGGATATAAAATTGTTACTTTTCATAAATTATAAAATAGATAAATAAATTGAAATAATTCCAATGATTTAAGGATATCAGATGCATTATAATTTCTGGAAATATCAGACGGAAATTTAAAAGAAAATTGAAAATGAATATATTTTTTTTAAGTGCAGAAACTTTATTTAAATTCCAAAAATGCACATTTTTTTCAATTTACAAGTTTTCACAGTTGTAAAACAATGCAATCTTTTATTTTTTGTTTATAGATAGTTGAAGTTTTATTAAGTAAAATAGACTCAGAATTAGAAGTATGATAACATTTATTTCAGTTTTTAAAAGTGAAATTAATTTTATCAGACTTTTAATTCTTAGTCTACTATTTTGCTAATAACAACTTCAGCTATGTAAAACAAAATAATTTAAAAAGACATTGCATTTTTTTACATTGTTAAAAGAAAAACGAACCATGTTTCTGTTAACATGGCATTTAATTTATGACTCCTCACTTGTTGGAATTGAAATAAATATTAAAAAGCTGATAAATTATGAATTAAAAGTACAATGTGTTTTTTGTTTTTCTTTTTAAGTAAAAAAGAGGATATATAAACAAAAACAAGTTATCTTTCTTTTAATATTGTAAAATGTTTTTAAATTTTTCCTGATTTAGAAAAAAAGAAGTAATGTCTTTTTTTTTTACATATCCCCAGTTTTATTTAAAAAAAATAAGCACAAATGTACTTTTATTTCATAATTTTATCAGTGAGAAGTTATAAATACCACATTAACAGAAACATGGAAAAAAAACCTGGCGTCATACAGGCATTAGATTCTGAGAAATAGATATAAAAATTTATGGGTGTACAAATTTTGTCATTAACTATGTGCGTGTGTGTGTGTGCACATATATATATATATATATATATATACAGACACACACATATATATATATATATATATAATTCAAGGGGTTAATGTGCATTGTAATATTGTATTCCTTCTGGGGAAGGGTGGCAAACTTGAGGGCCACCCCAGCAGCAAAAACATTAGCTATGCCACTGCCCATGAGTAGAGAATTATTCATTCATGTGTTGTATGTCTTTGATCAAACAGCCAATTTCCCACAACTTGTAAGTTTGCCTTCATCATGAACATGCCCTATGATTCCCTTGTGGGAACTCTCTACTCTGACTGTTAAATTTAGTCAACACAGTCTTCTGTCTAGATGGTCATTGACCATATGAAAAGGTTTATCCACCCATTGACAGGTCTTGTTTTCAATGCTGCTGGATGTCTAGCCTGCCTCCTCACCAAAAAGCCTGATGGGGCAACCGGCTTAGTCATTGATGACCTGTACATATGGCAGGAGGAATAAATTCCATGGTACCAGTAGCACTAATAAAGTGACCTGAGATATGTAAATGTAGAAATACTTGTAAATTTTGACCAATTTCAATCTGAAGGACATCAACTGTAGTTAGAAAACTGTTAAGCACAATAGGAGAAATGCAACCTTAACCCACAATATTTCTGTTAAGTTCTTTCTTAAATTCATTATACACATTGTCCCGGACTTTCTCTTTACACTTCCAAAATTTGTATTGCTGTATTCACTAAAATAAGCAACAATTTTTGTTGGTAAATAATGTGTTTTTGAAAGTTTACAAATAATCTGTGGAAATTTCTAAGAACTTTTGTAAAATCTAAAAGTTTGAATTTAACTCCTTCCTTTGGCAAAAAGTCTTTCACCACGATGGATATATGTTTGTCATCTTTATTTTTTGAACAATGCAAAACAAAGTGAACCAAATTAAGTCTTTCTTCAATTCAAAATAATAACACCATTCTTCATTTTGACTAAGCTTAACTTTGGTTCAGATAATTTTGTTATCAATTTGGAAGAACAATCAGTTGTTTTAAAGCTGATGTTTTGGACAGCAGGAAAGTTTGCTTCATTGGCAGCAATTAACAGTTCATCCTCTTCAAGTATTTTAGAAAAGAATCTTTTCATTGTTGAAAGACTTACTTAATGATTAGTAATTTTTTAACTGATCTTTGATGTCTGAGTGGCTGTTGTGTAAAACAGAACTCTGATGAATAATGCAAATATTTAACTCTGTCTTCCTTGCCACAATTTAAAAAAAAGGGATTATCTTTGTTGAATGTGCATTTCCTTTTATCAGCTTTGGACATTAGGACTTGGATTAATTTCTGAAATAAAACAGGAAGCAATTATTTTAAAATATTTCATAAAAGTGAAATAATTACCTTTCAAAAATACATCTAAAAGATTATGAATTTATCTTAAAGACTTAAATAAAATGATTTGTACAATTCTTTAAAATATCTAAAATCAATGAAAAATATTTAGAGAAATTTAAACAAACTTGAAGAACTTGCATGATATCATTATAGCAGCCATTTCCAAATCTTCAAAATGGTGGAAACAGTCACAAAATATATGGATGTGCCGTTTATTTAAATATATTATAATAACCAAAATACACAAATTAATAAATTATAATAAATATTTAATTATTAAAATTTTAATCCTGAAAATTTAGCCTAAATGAAATATGTTTTATGATGTGTTGAAATATTTGTTTGAATTTCTGGGATGAAGAGTTATCATCATTTACAGACTGTTGTCTTCATCTTTCTGGTTTTTATCACAATGTTTTGGCCATTGTGCCCTCTGACTTTTATCAGATGCTTCCTGAGCCTGATAACCATCAGAGAATTTTAAACTGAATTCTTTATTTAAGCTGCAGGGGTAGATTGTTATTCTGCTGACCCTGTCAAGGGATATCTCGTGTAGTTCTTATTTTTAGCAATGCTCAGTTATTTGTCTATATTTCTAAGATGATGTATTGTAACTATTTACACTATTTACATTGTTCAAACTCTTGTCCTCATCTTTATTGTCATATTCATGGCATTTTTTCTGTTGTATGCTGCGGCCGTCTTCATCATATATGTTTGAATTTTGAAATGAACCCTTTCTTTAGTCCATCTGGATGGTCTTACTTGGAAGAGATAGAACTAGAACAATCTACTCTGGTAGATGAAATAAAGGGTTCAGTTCAAAATTCCAATCACCTGAAGAAGGCCGGAGCGTACAACAGTCAGAACATTGTGAATATAGCAACAAAGATGAGGATAACAGTCCGATCCTTGTAAATAGTATAAATAAGTAAACAAGAATGAGACGAGATATCCGTATACGTTATCAGCAGAACAAGAACCGTCTTCCCTTTTGTAGATTAAATAAACGGTTTAGTTTGAAATTTCTTGAAGGTTGCTGGGATTGCTTAAAATATATAAAAAGTTACTGAAAGTATACAAAATATATTGAGAAGAATTATTTTTTGTCAATTATTACTCTAAGATGATGAATATTATTTTGTGGCAGTGTTTCTAAAATAGATTTTCAGAACACCTGCTATGTAGAACATGTATGTGTTATTATATGCCTTATCATCTGGATGAGAATGCTAGTCTGAATGTAAATGCATCTACTAACAATAATTCCTCATCTCACAAATCCCAACATAAAAGCTTAAAATTTTCACTTGTTTGTTGAAAATCTACATTTTCTAATTAAATGCAAATGTTTTGCAAATATATTTCAGTTAAAGTAACAATATTTTATATTTTTTTTAACTCTTTTGTATCTGGTCTTAAGATTTTGACCAGGTGTGTATATAATATATACACCATATATACTTGCATATCATGTGACCTTTGAAGACCTAATTTTGAAGCTAATTTGACTACAGCAAATGGATATATAGATTGGTCAATAACATAACCAGGGCCAGTAGTACATACACTAATTTTATATCTTGTGTATGATGCTGCAACCCTCTTAAAATTAGATCTTCAAAAGTCACATGGTACGTTAGTATATAGGGTTTATGTAGCTTTACTTAATACAAGTTGTTAAAGACCAAGAAATATTCTTTGTAAAGAATCCTGTTATTTTTCTTCTATATTTCAGACCATTTTTCTGGTTTCTGGTACACAAACCATTATTAAATAGACATTAATACAATAACAAAACTCTTTGATAATGGCTAGTGAAAAGTGAAAGTAATCTGACAGTGGACAATTCATATTTGGATATGTACCAAGAATAGGGTCCAAAATAAAGGCAATATCAATAAAAAAAAAATTCTTAACAAAGAACTTTTGTTGATCTTTAACCAAACTTGAATGGTCTATATAGATCACTATATATATATATATATATATATATATATATATATATATATATATATATATAGAAAGCGACTGTAGTATATACTTTCTCTCTCTCTCTCCCTTTATATATATATATATATATATATATATATATATATATATATATGCCTAATTTTTCTTATAAATAGTGTAACATAAATTAATATTCTTCAGTCCTCAGTATAATTTGACTGGGGATCATAAACAAGACTGAATTCTCAAATTTTTGCATATTGAGTACTAAATTCTTTCTTGCAAGTATTTTCATAAACCAGTACGTCCTGGGTATGATGATAAACTACATCCGCATCCTGGGTATGACGATAAACTACATCCGCGTCCTGGGTATGACGATAAACTACGTCCAACCAAAAGGCCGTCGATCCGATCAATCGGCTGGTCATGTCATGCCCCATCACATCTAACCCATCCCAAAACAACTACAACTTACAATTAACTTTCCCACCCAAACCCTACACTAAATATACTAACACCTTACCCCTAAAATGTGATGGAAAGCGGTGGCTTCGGGTCAATCAGTAGAAAAAAAAAATTTAAACAATGATGTTGCCAGCTATACATTTTTGAAACAATGATGTTGCCAACTACACTTTTTTGAAACAATGATGTTGCCAGTCACACGTTTTTGAAACAATGATGTTGCCAGCTATACGTTTTCGAAACAATGATGTTGCCAGGGATACGTTTTTGAAACAATGACGTTGCCAGAGATACGTTTTGAAACAATGACGTTACCAGGGATACGTTTTTGAAACAATGACGTTGCCAGCTATACGTTTTTGAAACAATGACGTTGCTAACTATACATTTTTGAAACAATGACATTGCCAGCTATACGTTTTTGAAACAGTTGCCAGCTATACGTTTTTGATATATCTAGTAAATACTGGATCTGGCATTAAATAACCCATAGTGGTTGATATGCCATAAAACCCCAAACAAACAAACAAACATAAACCAGTTTGTGCAGAGTTTAAATTACAGTGGGATATAAACAAAGCGTAATTTTAGCAGCATTAGAATAAATACAGTTATCAACTGCTGATGAAATCACATCATAAACACATGCACAATAAAATGTAAATTGTGTATTTTCACATGATAAATTTTACAGATATACTTTACACCATATACTAACGCCATTCATTTCTTTTGTGTCATGAAAAGAAAAAACAAAACATTTACATACAAACTTTGTTCACGAGGAACCTTATAACTTGTTTCTTTCAACTTAAAAGAAAACAAAGACTATTTGTATACTCAGTATTATTTAAATTTGTAGAGCTATGTTTAAAGATTATTTCTTTTCTTCCCTTTTTCACACACTTTTTCCTCTACATATAATACATCAGGTTTTATCTGCCATATCATGTTAAATTTCTTTTACTGGCCAGATACCATTGATGGCATTCCGGTTTCATTGTTTTAATTTTTTTAAGAATTTGATCATTTTATTTATTTATTTATTTATTTTAATTTAAAGATGAGAGCATTTTCAAAAATCTACATGATTTATATTCAGTTAATTTTTTGTCATTTTTACATATTCTTTTTACATTGTTTTTAATATATTTTTCTAGTCATATGATTATACAAGTCAAACAAAGGGGATAAACTGTATGCACACACACACACACTTAAGGCCTAGTGGATTAAAACCTTGTTTAAAACCTATGAAATGGAAAGAAATGGGCAAACACCAAATTTTGTTAGTTACATCACAGTATTATTTGGAATGCTAGAATTCAAATTAATTCAAATATGAGCATATGATAGAAGTGTCACCATATAAAATGGTAGCCACTTGTTAAGGCTTAGTGCAATTCATGCACATATGAATCATCACAAGCAATCCAATTATGATTGCTAAAATAAGAAAAATATTATTAGATAATATCAAAATACACTACAGTATTAATGTAAGGAAAAATTCAAAATAGTCAAAACTATGAATATATAAACGAAACAACACACTTTAGTAAAATACCTTTCCTCATAGGAGACTCTATTTTAAATTGCATATGAAATATATTAATATTTATATAAAATAATAATAATACTTATAAATATTTTATACATTCTTTTTCACTGCAGTTGAGCTCTTGTTTTTTTATTTATTATCTATGGCTTATCAACAGGTTATGTAAACCCAGATAATATTTTTAGATTTTTTTGAGATAATAATGATTTAGTGGCACAAGTCTTACTAATTAACCTATAACTGGAATGGATTCATACTTTTCCCCGAGGGTATTTGCGTGTAAGTGAAAAGAACAAACTCAATGGCAATTGGAAGTTGGCTCTCTAATTAACATGCCATTGTCCATTACACCAGCCACATATCTCAGCTTACAGCATCTGGTATCCTGAAGCGGTCACTCATCTAGGTACTGACCAGGCTTGATGTTGCTTAATTTCTGTGATTGTATGGGAACCAGTATTTTAACATGATGTGGCTGTAAGCCAAGTTAAGCTCTATGAAACCATTTTATACATGGCAGCACTTATAAGATATGCATATATTTGAATTATAATTTAGATATATGCAAAGAAATTTCAGCAAGCATAAAAATAGATGTTCTAACCTAATTTTTAGGTGCTGATTACAGATATAAAAATTGTTTTCACTCATCACCTTTAGTATTGAGATATACATATATGTAAAATGTATACATGTACATGCATTCAAGGCTGTCAGATGTGTCCTATTTAGGACATTGTTTTGTTATTTTTTATTTAAAGTTTCAGGAATTGCCTTCCTTTATAAAAAAAAAAAATACGTTGATATAATGGCTGTTTTTGGTGGCCTATGCTCAGCCCAGCTGGCTAAGTTACATTGTTACAAAATTAAATCATCTTCAGATTTTAATACCCAATACACATGGAGATACCCATATATGTGATCATTTCCATATTTTTGTGAGCTAATACATATCTCTACAGTAAGTTCAATCACTTCAAAACACTGGGGATGCATCTATAACACAAATTCATTCTGTTACGTGTGTGGAAAATTTACAACAGTTGCACATCACCGAACAATTACACCTTTCCTGAAAACTACTTAATTTCATTATTGTGACTGTAAAATTGGAGACCAGGACAAATCCTGGGTACCACACACCTGTTGTAATCCCCGTTACAATAAATTCACTGCATAGTTTCATGAGAAGAAAGCAGCTTCCAACTTTGCTAACCTGATGGTGTGGAGAGAGCAATGAAGTCATGCAGATGACTGTTATTTTTGTCTAACAAATACAATTGGTTTCAATGCTCCTTGCAAAAAGAAAAAAAAATCAAATATCCCAAGCTTCATCCATGAGATGTATTCCTCACTCAGATGATCTCTCCACCACCTGAAGATCTTATTCCTTCATCATATGAAAAAATTGCATTCAGAGGAAAATGCTGCCAAGTTAGTCTCTTTTGAAGACAATGTCTCTGTTTATTAAGGATCAAGTGTCAGTGAGCTCTACTGGATCACCCAGGAAGACCTGAATGACCTTGTATGTGATTTGTACCTATATAAGCAGCTGTCAGAGATACTGATATTCTGGCTTAAGCATTGGAACCAGGTCATGGCAGATGTAAGGATCACCAGTTTTAGGATATGAAGAAAGAACTTCACCTCATCCTTTGAAGTGGAAAACAGATTATGCTACTGCAGAGCTTCTTAAATGAACTGTGAGCATGGGAAGCATTTAAATCAGTCTGTCATGGCTTCCTTGGCAATACACACAGACCAAACTGCCAAGAGTGTATCGAGAAGTAATTACAGGCTTATGAGGATATAGGATGTCAAATATCACTCAAAATTCACTTTCTCCACTCCCACCTTAACTTTTTCCATCTAAACCTCAGATCAATGAGTGATGAGCATTGAGAAAAGTTCTATCAAGATATTACTAAGATGGAAAGAAATTACCAAGGCAAGTGGGATTTCTACTAGATGCTCCTTGCATGACATACTGGATACAAAGTACACAAGATTGTCACCACATTTAGTCTGCTGTACTATGACATGTATGTATGGTATTATCGAAATAATTTAGTTCCATCAATGTTTTGAATCTATGCTGTTTTTTCTGTAAAAGGACTTTGTAATAGATAAAATAAATATATATTTTGAATTTATATGCAATAAAATAAGAGATATGTGAAAGCAAAAAAAAAAACTAGAGGTGATAGAGAAAAATTGTTCTGAAATTTGAATTCACACACAGCATGAAAATTAGTAAAACAACACCTGTTTACATGCTTGCCTCAGAGAAAAAAAAATTGTAGATCAGTGTTATGGGTTGAATTAAACAAAACTCGTTTAAATGAATTCTTGCTGCCTAAATATACCTTCTCTCTCTCTCTCTCTCTCTATATATATATATATATATATATATATATAATAAATATATATATATATATATATATATATATATATATATATATATTAGTTTTAATCTTTTCAAGTTCACAAATTAATTTCTTGGTGGCTGTAGAAAATTGATTAAGAAATATTATAAAATATTCTTTCAAATAATTGTGGGGACTGGGGAATTTTTGTACCTGTCCCAAGTGTATGTGCTCAAGTTATCCACAAAAATTGCAAAACTTGTGTCATATCTCATCTAAGTGGGGAGACTGGGGCTAAATAACATGCCTTCTGTGGTCAAGATGATGAGGATCAAAGTGTAGTATCTGTTCCAGCAGCAGTGCAGCTAGCCAGCCATCTCCAGTAGACCTGTTCTCCTGCTGCTCCAGCCATCTCCAGTAGGCCTCCAGATCTCCTGCTGCTCCATCCATTTCCAGTAGGCCTCCAGCTCCTGCCACTCTAGCTAGCTCCAAAAGGTTTCTCGCTCCAGACATCCTTGCCAGCAGCAATGATATGCAATAAACTGTTCTTTTCAGGACAATGTTCTCCAAGTACCATGAAACTGTCCTAATCAGGAAAATGCTCTCTAGCAACTACCAAAACTGTCCTTCTCAGGACACTGCTTTACAGCAACTGACAAAACTGTCCTTCTTGGGACACCGCTCTACAGTGACTACCAAAACTGTCCATCTCAGGACAACACTATTCTCACCTTCTACATGAGCTTACAGAATTACTTTTTGCCTAGTGCACTGTGCAATTATTTTTGTTTCTGTATTTTTCTTTAGCAAAAATAAACTTAACAATGTATTTTTATACTCAAGTCTTTGTTTGCTTTCTTGTTGTCTTCCATCATTCAATATCTGTTTATAGGCCAATATACCATCTGCAACACATCTTCAAAAAACAAAAACTAATCAGTGTCTTTGTTCGGCTTCCATCTTGTCTCATTATCTCTTCATTTTTTCTGAGCTGATTTGGAATTTTATTTAACATTTCCAAAACTTAAAGATTTTCTGTCTGATATATTGGAACCAGTTGTAATAAATGCATCAAACATTCTTCTAAAAGTTTATGTTATCTTATTTCAGTGTAATGCATGTGTGCATGCAAGAGAAAGTGAAGACAATAAGTTGTGGCTTGCATTAGTAAAGCCCAAGTGTCATCTTTGAAGTCAGAAGCACATGGATTAAGAATTATGGATGTTTAATTAAAAGACATCTCCAAATGTTTATATTGGTGAGAGCAAAAGCCAAACACCATATTCATATTAGTGAGATGATAAATCCAGTTCTCATGTGCTTTGATGTGAATGATTATCCTATCACTTTGAGTTGCATATCTTGAGTTATTCTGCTTTTCTACATTCCAACACCTGCCCAACAAATCCATTAATGAATTCAACAGAAGGAACAGAATTTATTTAACTCAGATGTATAAAACTGATGACTTCTTATGGGGATCATTTAAGTGCAGTAAAAACATCCTCATTTTTTATCTGGAAAGAAATTGGCCAAAGTTTCTCCAGTTGTGAGTTTCATCTCAAATACCTGGGTAATTAAATAATATAAAACGAAATCAAGAATAAAAAATATCAAATGATTTACTGTTCTTCAAAAGTTTCCTGTAAAAAAAAAGAAGATACACACATGTATGTTTTGAATCCTGTTTGCCTCTGTTATAAAACCATTTTGATTTCATACATGCTTGATAATGTTTGTAAATTCAAATTGAGAAAAAGCAAAATACAAATTTTATTCTTCTTTTTGTTGATGTTTATCATGTTTAATATGAGAATATAGAATAGAATGCTTATTGGGTCACAAGTTTGTTAGACATCCAGTGGCACTCATATACAATCCAATGCTAAAGATGCTGGAAAAATGGTCAGTTCTTTCTGTTGGTCCATCTGCTTTACAAGAGTCAGGTTTAGCCCGAAATGAAGTATTGCAGCCACATCTGTCTGGACTGGTGCTGCTCAATTCTCATTTTCAAGTTCAGAATCTTTTACATAATTTTGAGCAGGAAGACTTATTTTCCACTCTACAACCTCTTTCCCCATAGACACAATATTGTAAGCATCTATCGCTTTTTCCATGGTAAATGTTCAGATGAGGTTCATTCTTTAGCCCTACCACTTCTGACTTTCAGTTAGGACATGTCATGCCACTTCTATGGAGTTTCCTCTATGTTCTAAATTTAAGCAGAAACTTCCACTGAGACAGCTTCTTCCCAATAACTGCCACTTTGGGAAGGTGACACCTACATGTTTCAGTTTCAACCTCTTCAAGCCAAAGGTAAATCCTAATCTTTCCTTCTTATCCTCATAATCTGGACATCCTACTCCCGTCTCTTCATTTCATATCACACACTTAATTCATCATTAGAATTTCAGCTATAACTCTCTATCTTGAGTACCTCTTGAACCCTATAATGGGTGAAATTTTTAATAAAGCAAAAAAGATATATCTTACGAAAGTATTGTATAGCATGGTCATCTTGAAAATTAGTGCTTACAGTTTGGGTTTTTGTCTGGATTCAAGCAGTTACTTCAGCACCAAGGATGAATGCCTTTAATCCCGAGTCCCATAACCCTTAAGGTCATTGGGACACCACATGTACTGCAGCTGTGGTAACAATGGTGTGTCTTGAGTGAGATAGTCTGACAGATCTTAACCCTCTCCTGGCTGGTTTGAATTCAATTTTTCTTTTCATAAACTGTTTGCCAACCAAAGCTATAGGACCCACTTTGTCCTGCTATTTTTCTGTAGCTGGGGCGAGAAGTGATGGATTCATACCTTTCCTAAGGGTATTTGTAAATAAGTCAATTTAACAAACTTGACTGGAATTTGAACTTGGCTCTCCCATTTCTCATGCCAAGACTCTATCCATTCCACCAGTGTGCAAACCAATTTTGATAGCACATGCAATTAGGATTTAACTCCATCCGTGAGCAAAATGGCCTTTCAGATGAACTAGCTTACTATCAAGCAATGGTAGGTTTTAATATTCTTTTTTTCTGCTTAAGTATTTTTATTCTATATGTGTTTCTCACGTATTATTTCTTTGAAAAGGTTAAAATATTTCAAGCTCATAAGAATGACAAAGTAACAGTTGATAACAATGAGAGACAGTCGAAATATTTTGATATTATAATAAGGAAAGAATGCTTGCCTAACAAAAATTCAGTAATGTGTAAGAAATATTTTTTATTTTTAAAAAAGTGTGTTGCCAATATGAAAAAAAAAATGGAAAGCTCTGCTTATAGAAATTTCAATCAGTGTAATTGTATGGTTCTTGGTAGTAATTGCGATTCATCACATACACGCACACGCACACACATATATATATAGACAAAAGGAAAACTTTGTTTCACTGATGCATTTCATCCTCTGATGAAGGCAAATGTAAAGATTTTATTTTGCAAGAAATATTTATAAATGGAAATAAAAAGTAGTGTTAAGTTTTCAAAGTTTTTAAAATTAAGAATTCTTATAAATATTCTCCATATTAACCATGAAAGCGAAAGTAAACTATGGAAGATGATAAGTGATGTAATTTAGTGCCGAATAAATTTAAAGTGCATAAAATTTGTTGTTGAATTGTTTTTAATGTAATTATTATTTTATTTTAGTTTGAGAAATTAATTCATGTATTTATTTTGAGTAATAGATTGTTTTGATTTAACTGGTTTTTTAAATTTTTTTAATGTTTTAATGGTCATGTATGTTGGCTTAGGAAATGAAGTATTTCTTTTAGGGAAGGAGATATTTTTAAAAAAATCCAGGGTATAGATTTATATTTTGCTAAAATTCAATAGTAGCACTCTTATGAATCTTCTGTCTAAGCAAATTACTTTCTCTTTTAATAACTGTAGCATTCTTTAGATCAAAGTTGTGGTTGAACCTATTTCTATCTATGACTAATGCATTTGATAAATTGTATTTAGGAACATTTTTGTGTTCATTTATAGTCTCTTTTTAATTTCTGCAAGTTTCCCCAATCTATTATAGGGATCAGTCGTGACAGTTTATTTTATGTCTACTTGCTTCAGAATTATTATTGTTCTGCGCATATCTGTATGACTGTTTCACAGTAAAAATGATGACAATTTCAATTTAAGTTACCACTGCACTCAGAAAACTGTGATGCTCCTGTTGCAGTGAACGTGTTGTCTTGACTGCTTCTCATCAGAGTGCAAACTCTTTTCTGAGAAAAACTCAAGTCAGATTTTATCATCTTTACAAAAATAGTTTCTTCATTGTTGCTATAAACAATTTTCACTGCTGTGCATCTTTTTATGCGGTCTTTTACTGAACTTTTAGTGACATTGTGATCAGTTTGAGTTCTGATAATAGCACTTAAATGTCTTTTTTATGATCAATTCTTGAACAATGGAAATACTATCCAGTCAATAACACGTACAATCAGTTCTCTGGGTAGCCACCAAACAATGTGATTAAGAGGTTCTAAGTTTTGAAACTTACTTTCATTTCATCAGTAGAATTTATTTTCAGTTATTTGCATTTTATCTTTAGCAAGAGTTTAAAATCACCTTTGTTTAAAAAAAAAAATAAAAAAATAAAATAAACATTCCTTATTTCAAATCAAGCAAGAAATATGAGGGAAAAATGTATATTTCCAGTTTTCAGATTTAATATTTTTATTGACTTTTTATGGAAATATATATGGTGAGTAATTGAATGACAAAATGGAAAACTTTTGCATTATGTTCCATTCTCTCAAAAAGACTTAATCAGACATAGAATTTTTCCATTTTATCATTCAATTACCCACCATTAGTCTGATATATTGGGTTTATTTTTCTAATATGTCATTAAATTATTCACCATTAGTTGGATATATTTATTTTTCCATTTTGTCATTCAATTACCCACCATTAGTCTGATATATTGAGTTTATATATCATTTTCCAGCATTTGAATATTGATGTCTTTATTTTTTCTTGTTAAGATTTCTGCTGTAATAGAAACATATATTCTTGATAAATATTTGATTTACATATATGTAAAATTAAGTTTGAGGTACTGTTATGTATAAACCTATGTAAGATGAAGCCAGTTTGAATCCACCAAAGCTTGCATTAGTTTTCTAGATGGTTATTTGTAGGAGTTTTGTTGCCGATAATGTTTTGCTTCTTCATTTTATTTTTAAAGATCTAACAGGTTATGGATCCACAAAACACAATAGTTCAGTAGGTAAGAGCAAAGGACTGCAGAATGAAATAATAATAAAGCGGATATTTTTCTGCTGTTGCTTCAGTCGGCACTTACCTCGCATTATTTGATGGTAATATTAAGTTCACAGATTTTTGTAAATATCTTTTTGAAATATGTAGCTAATACTATAAAAATAGAACAAATTCTTATGTAATATCAGTCCTCCTACATGGCAGTGAATGCTGGACAATCTTCTCACAGATGAAAAAGACACTTGAAGCAACAGAACCAAAGTAAAGAGTGCTGAACTGTTAGGTAATATTAATCCTCCTATATGACAGTAAATGCTGAACAGTCTCCTTACAGATGAAGGAGAGACATGAATCAACAGAAACAAAGAAATGAGTACTGAACTGTTATGTAATATTAATCCTATATGGCAGTGAATGCAAAACAAACTCATTGTGGATGAAGAGGAGATTTGAGGCAACAGAAATGTGGTTCTACAGAAGGATGCTGAGAATACCAGAGACCGAACATATGAACAACAATGAAATTTTAGAGGAGATGGAAACAAAAAAAGGACCCTTATACTTAAAATCAGCAATAGGTAACTGATATTTCTAGGGCTCATAATGAGGAAAAAGGACTTGGAGAATTTGATACTCATAGTACACACTGAAGACAAGAGGGATAAAGGAAACCTATCTAACAAGCTTGTGCAAATAGTTGGCAGAACAGGGATTAGGAAAGATCCCAAAAAGACAAACATTGCTAAAAGCTAAAAATGACAGGAAATTGTGGAGAGCCATTATCATCCACATCCCAAAGGGGCATAGCACATAGAAGAAGAAACTGATACTAAAAGTTTTTGTTCTTTTGATGAAATAACAAATTTTCATTATGCCTGCAAACATGACCAACTGCAGAGAGCCCAAATTTTGATTGAACATGCAACACTAATATGAAAGCCATGATTATTATGGCCAAACATGCTTTATGGATTTGATAGTATAATATTTTGTAATTATTTTATATCAGTCAATGAAAATATTAATTTACTTCATGCACAGGCATTCATAGCTGAAAGGAAAAAAAGATTACTTTTTGTTCTGTTGAGAGAATAATGTTCAGATGTCAGGTAAAAAAAATCAACTTATTTTGAAAATTATTCTTTGAAAAATTTTTTCAATACTGTATTTTCATTGGACAATAATTTTTTTATCATAGCCTCCATAAGGCAAAACATGTAATGTGGGTTATTGTTAATTCTGTTTTTCTTAATGACAAATAAAAAGCATTTTTGAAATGCAGGTGGTATATTTGAATATGTGACATCACATGCTTACAAAGTAGAATGAATTTTATATCTTTTTCATTGATATGGTTCTGTGAAAACAGATTCAGTTTATAAAGGCATTGCATGTATTTAACAGCAGTTCTCATTGGCATAAATTGTAAAATGCTTTTCTAGTTTAAGCCACAGAGATCCGTCATTTAAGTTGTCTATCCTCCTACTGATGGTCATTGAAGTTGTGATGTTGATAGTGGAGTCAGTCAGTTGATCTATTGGTTCTTTCACCCTGCCCTTGTCACTTAGTCTGCATATCTTTCTCTACTCTAAAGTATGCTAGGTGGGCCACTCAACTGAAGAGGTGCCATATGTGTTATTTATATGAAGAAGTGCCAAGCATCCAAATTAGTACCAGGTGTGCCTTGCATCTGAAAAGGTACAAGATAATGATTCAGCTGAAACAGAGATGGGTAAAATCAAAGCCAAGCATCTGATAAGGAAATAATAACAGTGACCACTGACCTGAGCATAGATGTGTAGTGGAAGTTCTTTCAGCAGAACACTTTTACAAGTACGGTTGACAAGTGCTCGAAGATGATTCACAAACAGGTGATTGATTTGAAGATGAATGTTTTTAACAGTTTAGAGCAGTTGTTTTTTGCCTGGGTGCACTAGTGTGCCCTGGAAGATGTCTAGGTGTACCCTGGCATTCCAGGGAAATATGTGTCCAGATATAAGAAATAAATATATTTACTTTATTATACTGCGTTACCCATCTTGTTCATATTTATGTGAATTTGGCTTTTCTGCTCTCCCTACAATTAAGTGCAAAAAGAGTATTGAGGAGGAAATGAGAGTTTGCCTCTTAAAATATATATCCAAACATTGAAGAAATTGCAAAGTCTCATCAGACTCCTGTTTCTCATAAACACAAGAATGAATAAACTTTAGGTATATTTTATTTTACATTTTTTATTGCATTATTTCTTTTCTGCAATATTTGACTTCATTATAACATATTTTTCAAAAATTTGTAGATAGTGTGCCTACAATTATTGGTAGGATTTTCAAGTTGGAAAAAAAAAGTTGGAGAATCACTGGTTTAGAAACTGATAAGCCTAACTCACTCACTCTGTGTTATAAAATTCAAATGTCATCATATGAAATTGAAATCAAATGCTTGAAAGTGTTACCATAATTCCAGTCTTTGTCAGCTTCAGAAATGCAATCAAGATTTGGCAACTTTATTGGCCAAACGCACAAGTGAATGAATAGCACAAGTGCAATGATTGAGAAACTAAGCTTAAGCTACATTATCAGATTGGGTATATTTTATTAAAAATAATTTTAATACTGTAATGGTCATCATACTTATATTGTTGAGCATTTCTACTGAGTATTGAGTTCAATCCTTGTTAGGTGATGCATATTTGCAGCCTTGTGTCAAAACAAAGCTTAAGCTACATTATCAGATTGGATATATTTTAATAAGCCTAATAGTTAATTTGATATGATTTAATCACATAATTTATATTGTTGAGTATTTCTACTGAGTATTGAGTTCAATCCTTATTAGGTGATGCATATTTGCTGCCTTGTGTCAAAACTAAGCTTAAGCTACATTATCAGATTTGATATGATTTAATCCCACAATTTATTTTTTATTAACCACACATATTTTGGTGCAACAATGAAATCTTTTTGGCTAATTTGAAGGCGCCAAATCCAAAAATGATGTCCATTTTTTTTTCATATTAGTGTTTTCTCTGTACCAAATTGTCTCATTTTGGCAAAGATTTTCAATTGACATCATTTTTTTTATCGAGTGAATTCATGGTTTTCAGATTAAAAATGAAAATCTAAAATTGTAATCAACTCAAATCAATCTTTATTAATGAAAAGTAATCTGGTATCTCAGTGATGAATGATGGATCTCTAAAAACTGGAATCCATTCATTGGATTTTATCATAACCTTGTTGGGATCTGCCTACCGAGGTTTTTGTTGCTATCCGAGTGTCAGGATTCCAAACATTTAACAACAACACATCTTTTAAATAAAACAAAAAAAGTTATTTTCTAAAGGAAAAGTAGAAGCAGAACGTCAGTTGAAATAACATTTATATATTCTTTTCAGAAATATACAATAGCAATAAAATGTTAAATTTTCCTTGCAGTGAAGTTTGTTTTATTAATTAAGTGTTCACAGTATTGTGTGAAATGTGTGGACTGAGTTGTTTTATGATGATCAGCCTAATGAGTTCATAGACAAACCCTTAGTTGGTTGCTTCTAACTGTCATCTCTTCATTGTGTGTGTGCATATGCATATGAAGATCAAACTGGCCTCTGAAATTGTTTTTAGCAACAAAAAGCAGTTTGCTTCTATTTTATATTTTCAAGGGAGATCCAAAATTTAATTTCATATGGAGGTGTGAATATTTTGAATACAAGGTTTTCATTAGTTTGAAAATAATTTCACACTGGCTTGCAAAAATCTTTTTCTTGAATTTGTAGGAGTAGTGAAGGTAGTTATTGTTATTTACTAAATGGTCAAAAATATACACGTGGTTGATTTACAACTACATCTGTCAAGTATTTTGTAGGTATTTGCCCTAGTAATGATTGTTTAGCCAAGAAACTTTCTGATGGGATTTTATTAGTTGAAAAATATATAGAGGATTTAATTCTTATACAAGTGCAATTAACACCTGCATTTATTGTGGTGAGTGAAGGAAATAACAAAGTATTTGACAGTGTCTATCTGCCACCCATGCAAATGACTTAAGCTTAACAGAATTTCTCAGTTTTCTTGCAAAACCTATGAAGTAGCAAAAGTGCATTGATGGTATGATTCATGTAAGTTCAAAGTTTGTGTCCTGAATTCATAACAGTCGAGTGCTTTCATGAATGTTTGATTATGATGGTTCAAGGCGCATGTTTTGTGGTGGTTCATGTAAACTTTTAAAACAATTTTATAGTTTCACAATCATCTTTTTTTAGTGGTATGATCTCTTGGTTTAATTACTGTCGTTGTTGTTTATGCATTTGAATTATAGATGTTAAAGAAGAGAATAGTTTTTATTTTATTTCATCTGATTGAAACAAAAGGTGAAACTGTTCACTCATTAACTTGAATATTTGAAGAAAAGGATAAAGTATATAAGGAAAGTGAAGTAAATAAAGATATGTTAATGAAAATCCATTTCTTACAGAATCAGTATTTTTAGGTTTCATTTTGTAGAAGTCAAATGACTTACCTGCTAACATGGCTGCTTTCTTGTGTCTCCCTGTAAAAGCAAGCCAGCTAATCTACCTCATCTATAGGAGAGTACCTAATGCAGCAGGTGGGTTAGTCCACTTTGCTGGAATGGATCTGCCCAACACATTTGCATGAGTGGACTCTATTCACCCATATATCTCCCCATTAAATGACTCAGGGCTAGATTCAAATTGTAGTGGCTACACCAATCTACTTGTGTGTCAGACCCCTTGCAAGCTAACCAATATTCTACCTGGCACTGCAAACTAATATTCTACACATTTCAGTTAGTTTCATTAGAATATGAAGAATTTTGCTTTTGATGAATCCTGTACAATAGTCATATGCCACCTTCTCCTTTGTGTCTTAAAAAATACTTAATAAAACATTCACTGACTGCTTACCCTCACCCTAAACTTGAATTTCCATCTATCACAGGCTGCTTTAAAACCAACTTGCTCTTTTTGGCTGAATTGTTTTTTGTAAGCCATGGCTTCTAACTTGAGGACACATTTTAGCTGGATCATAATTTTATTTAACAACAACAATGTAGAAGTCAAATGACTTACCTTCTAACATGGCTGCCTACTTGTCTCCTTGTAAAGGCAGGCTACCTCATTTCTACCTCATTTAAAGGACCTAATACAGCGGGTGGGTTAGTCTACTTTACTAGAATGGACCTGCCCAACACATTTGCATGAGTGGACTCAATTCACCAATATATTTGTCCATGAAATCACTCAGTGAAAAAAAACTCAACTGGAAGTGACTACACCTTTCTACTTGTGTGTCAGACCACTTTCAAGCTAACCAATATTCCACAAACAACATAATAACCACAGTAAAAACAAAAAGAAAAGACATTGAAACTGTTGTCTTAAATAGGAAAGTAGTTTATTTTGCAGAATAATATGGTACACTGTTGAGAACACAGACTGATTTAATAAACAGTTAATTGTTAAAACTTCTTGCTCAGTAAGAGAAAGTGCTGTTTAAATAGTCTTGGACCAGTCCATCTTGTGGAGGTGTTCAGCTACTCCACAACATCACCCTTTTCTGAATTGATTACTCCCTCTGAAAGTTGTACTTTATTCGTTTTGGATTTATCCCTATTGTCCCTGTAAATTTTCTTTTCTGTTTACTCGAACATTCCTCCTCGGGGTCTACTAAGAGCATTGGTACGTCGAATAAGTCATAAATAACCTTTGTTGGTTCTTCCTTCTGGTTATTTATATTCTTCGAGTACCTTTTCCTCATCTGGTTGTGATGTCACTTAATAGTCTTTTTCAGGTCTTTAATTATATGCATTAATCTTTTGATGCATTTATCAATGACACTAACATTCCAAATTTCTTTCCTGTTTCTATACTCATTGAAAAAAATTTTTCTTCTAGTATATAGCATTTTGTGTCTGTCTTTTCCTTTATTGGATTTTTATTTCCCTTTGGCAACAGTTTATCGAACACAGATCTTATTTTTCTTGTGAACATTAACTCTGCAGGTGACAACCCCGAATTAGTACTTGGGTTTAGTGTCACACGATATACCCTTAAAAATTATAGGATATCATCAACGGATTTTTTTTATGTCTGGCTTTTTTAATGCTCACTTGAAAATATCTAAAAATCTTTCTGCCTGCCCATTTGATCATGGCTTGTATGGTGTGGTAGTGATGTGTATAATCGAAAAAAACTTTATAAAAGTCTTTGAACTCTTGTGCCATTGTCTGACTCTGGGATACCGATTCTGGCAAAGAGTTCTTGCAAAAATTTAATTGTACCACTGCACGTAGGGTTTTTACATTTCATAACCTGTGGCCATTTAATGAAACTGTCAACCACAATTAAATAATATTGTCCCTTCATTAAACATGCAAAATCTATATGTAGCCTTACCTCAGGTCTGTCCCTCTTTAGCCAAGGGGTAAATTTCACAGATGGTGCCTTTGCTGCCATTGTACAACCTCCACATGATTTTACATTTTTTTCTATTTCTTTGTCCATATTCAGCCAAAAAACATATCTTCATGTGTGACCAGGGTGACTGGTATGGAAGTCTGTTAATATTCTTTTTTGCGGTGATCTTGGTATCACCACCCATTCACCGTACATCAAAATTCCATCACAGATTGAAAAAATCTTTTCACCATCATTCTTTTTGTACTGTTGTTTCATAATTTGCTTCTTTTTTTCTGTGATACATTTGTCTGTTTTTGCTTTGTTCCTGATCTCCTCAAGTGTCACAGGTAATTCCCATATGGTGTTGTACAGCACATTTTTTATTTCCATTCCTTTTTTTTTAGAGCTTCTATCACTGTTTTCTCCAATAGTTCACATAGTTTGGGGATTAACCTGGATAACCCATCCACATGCCCTAACCTCTTTGACGGAAGGAACTCCATCTTAAAATTATATTTTAATAATATTGTTCCTCATCTCTGAAGTCATTTTGCAGTATGTTTAGGAACCTCTTTTGTGGAACCAAAAATAGACAATAACAGTCTGTGGTTCATTTGAAGCGTAAGACTTCCCCCATGAATGAATCTATGGAACTTTTTATCGCAAAAATTATCCTTAAACCCTCTTTTTCCATTTGGCTGTACCCTTTTTCAGCTGGCAATAGGGTCCTTGATTCACATGTAATCAATTTTAATTGGCCATTACTTTGTGTAATATTACAGCTACTAAGCCCAAATTACTTGCATCACTTGCAACAATATTATTATTGTTATTTGGATCATAATGTGCCAGACTTAAGTCTCACGTTAATATTTTTTTAATTTCCTCAAAAGCACTCAGACATTCAGTACTCCAGTTCCATTTAGAATCTTTTTTTAATAATTTGCTTAGAGGAGCTCTTAACATGTGCATATTTGGGATAAAATTACCCTAGTAATTTGCTAGACCCAAGAATGCTTGTAGTGCTGACACATTTGTTGGGGAGTCTTGTTCTTTATTGCACTTGACTTTGATGGGTCTGGTTTTCTGCTTTTCACATTTATTACCTGTCCCAAATACTTCATTTTAGATAAAACAAAGATTCACATTTATCCAAACTAATTTTCAAGCAATATCATTTTATTTTTTCAAAAACTTCTCAGGTTTCACTCTTAATTAAGATGTCGTCAAGGTAAACTATTGTGAAGTCAACGTCATTCAATATTGTATCCATGATTTGCTGGAAAATGCCTGGTGTGACCTTTATCCCGAATAACAGTCTGTTGAATCTATACAGACTTTTATGCGTATTTATAGTAAAATACTTTGCACATTTTTCATCGACAGGAATCTGGAGGTATGCCTCAGACAAATCAAGTTTTGAAAACACCTTGCCACCATTTAATTTTGCAAATATGCCTACAGGACTTGGCAGAGGGTAATTACATGTTTCCAAACAATTGTTCAGTCCTGTGGAAAAATTTGCGCAGACCCTAATTTCATTATTTTTCTTTTTCACATAAATGTTAGGGCTAGCCCACCCACTGGAGTTCATTTTTCTCAACAGGTCTATTTGCTCTAAAATATAGGTGTCACATTCTCTTTAATTTAGAATGTCGCTTTAGCTTTTGTGCACCTGCAAAGATCCTCAGAAAAAATTTCAGGAAATTTTATATTTAATTCTTTTTTTTAATTTTTCCGTGCTGTTTGAAATAACACTGACACTTATAACAGAACAAATTAATTGGTTAGTTGAAAAGATCGAATGACTTAATCCAATACATACTGAACAGGTTCTGGGTTTGTTTCATGACAAATCCTTTTAATTTTATAGTTTTGCCATCAAATGTCACTTTTGTGTATAATTCTCCTTCAAAATTTAGTTTATTACCTGTAATGCCATGAGCAATTTTTGTCGTCAATAAAGTTGGTCTGCCAATTTTTATTCCAAGTTTGTTCATTTATCATTGTCAGATCTGAACCAGTATTCAATTAGAATTTAATATTTTTATTGTTCATCTGTATATTTACAAACTTTTTTTCATTTTTATTTCTTTGTTTTTCATTGTAGTTGAGTTAACTGTATTTTTCATTTTTGATCCCTTTTTACTTTTGGGTTTTCTGCAATGTGTATGATTATGTCCTTTTTTGCCACAATTAAAGCATTCTTTCCTTCTAAATAGACATTCCTTGTAATACTAAATCTATCCACAGCTATAACAAGGAATTTATTTAGCAGGCAAAATTTTCTTTATGTTGTCTTTTGTTTAACTGCCTGGCATGTCACATTCTTCTATCCTTGCCCTGTCATGTCAAAGATTTTTATTCATTTGCATTCTTCTGTGACCATTTGGAAACTGATTTTTGGATTTTGTTCTAATTTAGACAGAATTCTGGTTCTAATATTGCCATCTTCTGGGGCTGTCAGTCCTTATGCAAAAATCAAGCACTTAAACATATCAAGAGTAAGTTCTTTTAATTTAAACTTTTCACACTCTCTATTGATGATCTCAGCAAAAGTCGAATAATCCTCCCTACTTTTTTTGTAAGGTTTAAACACTGCAAATTTTTTCAGAATTAAGACAATCTCCTTGAGAGGTATTTCCCCAGGATTTCTCAGAAGTATGTAGTTCATATACTTTTCATATTCACTTGAACCAAATTTTCCAAGCAACTGATGTATTTTCTTTTTGTCTGACCATGTAGTTCAATCTTTTTGAAAAACCTCTTCATAACGGCAAAAATATGTCACAAGAGTTACCTCTTCCTCAGGACTGTACTTAAATTCATCAACTGAATATGTTACCAAATCCTGAGAAAAAGAATTAGCATTGTCTTGCTCTTTTTTCTTTTTCAACACTAACAATTCAAACATTTATTCAAACTTAGTTTTTCAGAATGTTCCTGGTCCAAATATCATTGTTCCTGTTGGGTTTTTATGAATTCCACCATTGCTTCTTTTAAATCCTCCATGTTTAATTTACTGAGCAAATAAAATTCTTGTTTTTAACATGTCAATCTTTTATGCAGACTTGGACTTAATCCGAGGTTAAGTCATCACCAACATTTCTTAGTATAAGACTGTAAATTTCTTTAAATCTGGATCCTTGGTTAGTGTTGGTATCCTGCTGGAAATTTTAACATTCAAATTCCTTGTCACCACATGTTGCATAAAGGTTGAGACACATATAGAAAATAAGTAGTTTATTCCAGAGATTAATATGGTACAAAGCTGAGAACACACTATTGTAATAAACAATTCATCATTAACTCCTCTTGCTCAGTAAGAGAGAGTGCTGTTTAAATAGTCTTAGACCAGTCCATCTTGGGGGGTGTTCAGCTACTCCACAACAGAAACATACTATGATTGATTGCTGACTTACCTAAGACAAAAAAATAAATTTGGTAAAAGTTGCTAAGTCCTTACCATTGATATACAGTTATTATTTTTCACTGGTATCTTTATTTTAGTTGTGCTGATATTTTGACCATTGGCCTGTTTCAAGTGCTTTTCACATGAAGCAACCATTGCAAAATGTTAACCAGAAGCTTTGATTAAATTTGCAGGGTGTCCTTGACCTTTTTACAATGTGTAATATCCTTTCCTTCAAAATCTTTTGAAAGTAAACAGATAGGAAAGGTCTGGGAGTACACTGGCTGAAATGGTGGGATAAAAAAAAACTAAGATAAAGATACAAGTTCAAAAAAATCACTGTATAATCAGTATACCTTGTCATGAAAATTAATAACAAAAAATGTCCTGAGTTAGATAAAGTCATACAAGCTTTGATGAGAACAACAACTGCTAGGGCTTTTACTGGATGCCATTTTTTCTATGCTAATATTTCTTTTTATGCCATTTTTTTCTGCTACTGAGGATGACTGTTAGCTTTAATTAGGAACATAGTTGTGAGAGTTTCAAGGGCATGTATCATTTTTCTATAAAACCTTATTTAGTTAAAAATCTAAATGCAAATTACAATGTATTTCTAAGAGTTTCTGCTCTCACACTTTATATATGGAATGTTTCTGTGGAATTTGTCTGTGGAATTCTCTCCTCATATTTTTGCTTTCCTGTCAACTGCAATCTCCAAATATATAAATGGCATGTCAATTTTCATTTTCTGTCTCCTTGAATCCTATTATTTTTATTGTCATTTCTCCTCCGCAAACCCTTGTATTTTTGTGTCTTACTATAAAATAGTCTCACTATAAAATCAACTCTGTGTATTTGTAAATGTGATGAGAATTTAGTGTTGATATTTGTATATAACAAAGATGAGTATATGCCTGTATATGACTATAAAAATCCATTCTTAATTCAGTTTTAGGTCATCTTTTTGTAGATATAACTTCAGTTGAAATTCTCAGAGAATTGAAATTCAAAACCATGGCTACAAAACTGAATAAAAGAATTGGTCAAGGAGTAAAGATTTGATTACAGCCATTTTCTCTTGAAGATTATATGATACTGAGAATCAACAATGATGATCTACAAGGAATGAGACATTTCCAAGATACTGGCCATTGAATAATGGACAAGCAGAGAATGAATTCATTTCTTTTCTGTTTGTATCTGTGTGAAGTAAATACCTGAAGAAAATGAACTCTCTTCACTAATTCCACATTCTAAAAATAAATTTAAAGAAAATGTTTCATAAAGATCTTTTTTCTTATATGGATACATAATCGGCCAGAAATTCCTTCTGGTGGAATTGCTACTGTTTGCCCCCCTCCTAACTTTGGGAAAAGGAAATAATTAATGCCCTCCCTTGTTTAGAATCTGAAGAAATGATTTTAATTTTTATCTTTCTGTTATTCAGTGTTGATAATCTGGGAACTGAGAGTTTAGGGGAAATTGATTTTAATGTTAAAAAATAATCACTGTCAATTGAATAAAAAAATGTAACAATGTTAAAATAATTTCTGTTGGAATTTCTGGAATCTGAATTTATGATTATTCACATTCAGACTAATATCCTCATCTTTGTTGTTTTTATCACGATGTTTCTACCTTTGTACCCACCAGCCTTTTTCATATATCAGTCAATCCAAATAACCTTGATAGAATTTTGAACTGAACCCTTTATTTAATCTTTGGGAGTAGATTGTTCTTGTTCTGCTGTTCATGTTTTGGGATATTACATTTTGTTCTTTTTTTAGTACTACTCAGTTATTTGTTGGTCCTGTTTTCATTGAGTTTAAGTCTGTACATCCCAGCCCAAGTATTGAATTGGCTGACCTAATGGTATAGTAATTGTGAGGTCAATCCCTGGAATTGTTATTGCAACATTTCAGCCAATGTACCCTCCAGCCTTGTTCAGGTGTCTGTTGATCTAAGTGTCATTTCAGAATTTGTTTTTATTGAGTCTAAGTCTGTTATAGTAATAACAAAGATGAGGACATTTGTCCAAATGTAATGCTAAAAAAGAATTTTGCAAATTATTCTGATAAAAGTTCAGTACATTTTATTTGCCTTATTATCTGATTCTTTTTTGTACAACTTTTCTTTATGGATTAATATTTTCTTGAGTAATTAGATTTTTGAAAGGAAAACCTGGCCAGGATAACCTGAAATAAATTTGACCATGAATTATTTTACCTCCTTACATTAGAACAGATAGATAAGCCTCCCAGTCATTTTTGTGTTATTGTTGAACTAATGATTTCTTCTACAGGCTAGAATAATGTTCAAAGTCATTTTATCTGCTTCATGACAATAAACAAAAATACAAATCAAATCCATTTCATAGTATGTCTTCTTGTGAACTAAAATAATTCCTGTTCTGCAATGTCATGTCAGATATTTAATGTCTATGATTTGTTGCTTCATGTATACTTGGGTATTTTGCAAAAGAGAAAGCTAAGAGGTCGTAGAAGAACAAAAATCCTTTTGTTTTGTTTTTCTTGAACCAAGTTTCATTGTGGTTAGTGAACTGAAAAGAATCTTTAGTAACTTTGTTTTTAAACATAGATGCTGGCAGACCTCTTCAACAAAAGCACCTAACAAGTGCAAACTTGTCGAGATCATCCATTAGAAGTTTAATTTTGTTTGCAATGAATTAGCTGACACTTTTTCTTTGATTCTTTGTTTATTTTCCTCCAGCAAATAGATGAATGCTTTGGAACTTATCCTGTCAATGTACTGACTTGAGCCAACATGTCTGACATGTTATGGATCAAGGTGTGGATTCTTATAGATTATTTTCTCCAATTTTATATGCCTTTTTATTCAGATGAGTATATTGATATTGGTTGTTATGCTCATGTTTCAGCTACAAATCCTCAGTCTTCTTCAGGTGTCTGTTATAATCAGCAACCTTCTTGGAGCTTGGAATCAAACTCTTCATTCAATCCATAGAGGTAGAAATTTCTCATTCTGCTTTCCATGCGTGTGAGATATCGTGTATGTGTTAATTTTTCTCATTTATGAATAAAAGTGTTGAAATAATCAGCACATAAGTTAGGTCATGAGAACCTGATCAGTAGACCTAGCAAAGAGATAAATACTACATGAGATTTTCTAATTAAGAAAGAAAGCACATTTAAGAATTATGCCACTTGAGTAGAAATATGTTTAAGGCTCTATGATTTCCCCACTGGATTATCCAGGAGATAAACAGCCTAATGGATTAGAGTATTAAAGTCTATTTGTCTTCTTAGTCACTATTTTTCCACCTTGTCACTACCATTAGTGAGACATTTTCCTCAGTGACAAACAAGAATTTACATGCTGCATACTTAAAAAGGTGTGCCACTGTAGGTGAGCTATATTTTGACACAGATTAATGTTGCTGCTGATAAGTTGCATTACCCATCATTTGTGAGAATTGGGTGTAATATACAATATTCCTTACTATTTTTATTTGGGTAAAACTACCTTTTTTTTTCTTTACTTTCAGTTTCAGTTTCAAATGTAGCACATTTGGTTGGCTGGCTAATCTCAGGATAGAGGGAAATTGTCCCGGTACAGTGCTACATATTTCATGGTATCTGTAAGATAAGAAAACTTATTTATCACTGATAATTTCCTTTCCATGGAACTGAAGACAGGTAGTACTGAGTTACAAATTGCCATTTTACAGAAAACTCCTAACCTAACATCCTATATACAATGTGCTTTTCAAAAGTATAGATAATTGGAACAGAATTTGTGTGAATATTTTATATAAAGCTTAAGAATTTTACAGTTGTTCTCAATGTCTAAAATTGTTGATGCTTCTTGAATTATTCCAATTAATAGTCTTATCCAAAATGCTTTTCATGCTAAATGCAACCCACATAGTTTTGAATTGCTTCATTTTGTACACCTTCTTGTCATATTCAACGTCTATGATTTTGACCTCATTTCAAGATGGTCATTTTTCATTAGATAGGGTGCAATGGGTAAATTTTTAATTTTGTGTATGTGTGTTGTTTATTTTTGATTTTTGTCAACTGCACAGTATAGTAGGGTTAGTTGGGTACCATCTGTGAGAAAAAGAGCACTCAGATGCAATGCACTCTGCCAGAAATTTGGAAATGCCATGCTGTATTGCTTGGCATTCATACTAGAAGCTCTAATACAAATGTTTCAGAGTGTTTATGTGTCGATCTGAGGAGAGTGCAGAGGATTTGGAAAGAGTTGGATGAGTCTAATGGTGATTACAAAAGTACAGAAGCTCAGAAAACTCACTTTGATGGTTCTGATAAGAAAAGGACTCTTGAATTTTTCTTATTGGGCAGGTAGTGCATGAAGACATTTGGTATTTCTCATGCAAGATGAGAAAGGGACTATTTTTATCCTAAGCTATGAAACATGAGAAAGACTATACTACAAAGCTTTTGAACAAACTTAAGCATCTCTTCCAATTGAACATGATTTGTCTTTTCTCAGATGAAAAATTTTTTTGCCAGGATGAGATGGTGAATACACATAACAATCGTTGGATTGCTGTGTCCCCAAAAGATGTACCAAGAGTAATGAAAACCAAATATCCTGTCAACATCATGGTGTTTGGTGTGATCATTCATGATGGTAATGTTATCTCTTTATTCATCTTCCCACAGGGCCTCAGACTCAACACAGAGGCCTACATCAAGTGCCTCGATGATGTAGTGCTGCTCTGGGTCAAGAGGGTGGCTGATGGAAGACCCTATAACTGACAACAGGACTCTGCACCATGCCACATAAGCAGGAGAACCCACTAATGGCTGTCAGACAATTTCTGTTACCACTTACATCTGGTTACCTAACTCCCTTGATTATTATCTGTGGGACAAAATTGAGTGAGAGACCAAAATAACTCCTTGTACTACTAAAGATTAACTAAAGGCAAGGATTATGGCAGCATTCACCTACTTAAATAAGAAGATCATCTAGAAGAGTTGCAGGAGATTCTGAAGTCATCTGGAGGCTGTGGTTGAAAACAATGGTGATTTTATTGAATAAATTTTACTCTTTAGTATTTTAAGAAATTTAGTTTAATATATCTGTTAAAATGTGATGCGAATATTATTTTCATTTTCACGTCATTTAAACGACAATTTATCCATCGCAACCTGTATAGAAATGTTCAGTCATACCTGAATACATGGTAAAATCTTATCACTTTTCAGTAATTTTTAATTTTAATGTTTAGAGGTCAATTATTTTTTCCTTTTTATTCTTAAACAGACAATAACTATTGATCTCAATCAGTTGATATCTCCTTGATGGGTTGGCAAAACTATATATAGATGTGTATATATTTTAAGTATATCTGTATGCATTTAATTATTCTGAGGTACATGAACGTGTTTGTATCTGTCTATATTTCTGAGATGAGGTATTATGTACATACATTATTTACATTATTCGGACTATTGTCCTCATCTTTGTCGCCATATTTATTACAACGTCTCGTCCGTTGTACGTTCCGGCCTTCTTCAGGTAGTTGGAATGTTGAACTGAACCTTTTATTTCACTCACTGGGGTAGACTGATCTAATTCCATGTCCTCAAGGACACATGGCACAGTGGATAAAGGCATTAGTTAGATCCAGTGACAGGACCCAAAGAGTGCGAGTTCAATAACCGATTAAGGCAGTGGAGAACTTTCAGAGGGGAATTAACAGGAGATAACTGATAACTGACATCCATTAAAACATGGCATGTGGAACTAGAACAGTCTACCCCAGTGAGCGAAATAAAGGGTTCAGTTCGATATTCCAACTATCTGAAGAAGGCCGGAGCATACAACGGCCGAAACGTTGTAATAAATATGGTGACAAAGATGAGGATAATAGTCCGAATAATGTAAAGAATGTGTTTGTGTTTTCTAATGTTTACCTTTAGACAAGTTTTGGTTAATATCTAATTGTGCATTTAATTTACACTGACATAGACATGATTATTTATGTCTTATATTTCTGCTTTGAATTGCACTGGTGAAATGTATATATTTTAGAATTGAAAAACTTGATTTTTTTATTATATTAGATAGATTTTCTTAGAATCAGAAAGAGACAATTGAAATTTCTAGGGCACCTAATGAGAAAAGATGGTTTTGAATATTTAACACTCACAGGACATATTGATGACAAGAGGGACAGAGAAAAGCAGCTAATAACCTACCAAGCAAGCAAGCATATCTCGATTATTGTCAGAACAGGGATTAGGAGAGATAGAAAAAGCTTATAAAATGCTACAAAGAACATGAATATGTGGAGAGCCATGATTATGCAGGAACACAGCACATAGAAAAAGAAGGTAGATTTTTCAGTTTCTGCATCATCAACACAACTGGGAATAGATAAAATCTGTTAGTTCCCAAAGTATGATTGGAGAACTGATTTGATACCCTGATTTGATACACATTCACTCCATACAACTGTCTTTGGAGAAGGCATAAAACCACCTCCCTGAGCCTATCACTCTGTTTCATCACTTTGCTTGCTTTCAAATAAACTTTTTATTTGGTTATATATCATTTGTATATTGGATCTGACAGAATTTTGTTTTTTATGGAAGGCCACAAGAGTTTCAATTGTACAAGTTCAATTGATTTGACAATTGAAGCCCAACTGAAAATATGAAATTATTTGTGCAATGTTTGAATTCAATATTATGTCAGTTATGTTCTTAGCTGTAGTGTTTTTAGAAAAATAACTTTTCTTTTATGACCCTCAAAATGAACCTAGTTGCATTATTTACTCTTTATGTTGAGTTTTGAAATATTCACATTCATTGGTTATGCTTTGAAATTAATCAAATTCTACAATACTTATTCTGTTACTGAAGTCCTTAAACTGTTTTCAGTATCCCATGAAATATTCTGACAAGGACTCTGTAAATTCACATGTCTTGTGAATCATATTTTAATGATAATAATATAATCTACTAAAAAAAATATAATTATTAAAGATTATTAGTACATTTGCTGGGTTATTTTGTTACAAAGAATGTTTATGAAATGTGAGGATTTTGTTTTCATGAAACTTCTTTATGCCACCAATTCCTGACTCAGTATCTGTACTGATGATGCAACTATTCTCACTCCTATAGTAAGTCTGATAGGTTTAATAAAATCAAAGTGGCAGCCAATCTCAAAAATGATCTGTGATTTGTTGTTAACTGGGGCAAGAAATGACTCATTAATTTGGACACCTCCAAAACTTAACTGCTCTTCTTCATTTGTTTTTATAGAACCTTTTTTGCCTTCTATCAATATAGCTGATGATAACCTCTAGGAGAATAACTCATTACATCTTTTCAGTCTAATGATTTCCATTGACACAAAGTTGAGGGATTACACTGAATCAGATGCTAGGTTCACTGCATTGTTTGAGACAATTTTTCTCACTAGAATTGATCGTGCACATTTATAAGTCTACCATTCAACCATGCATGGAATACTGTTGATATATCTCTTCTGGTGCTTCTGCTATGTGTTTAGAGATTCTTGACAGAATCCAAAGAAGAATCTGCAGAATCATTGGTCATAACCTGGCAAGTATGCTTTAGTCACTTTCACACTGCTGTAATCTTGCTTCGCTGTGCCTTTTCTATAAATACTTTCATGACAATTGTTCTGATAAGCTTTCTTCTTTGGTACATCAATTTTATGAATTTAAATGCAATACTGGGTTGGAAGCTAGGTCTCATCAGTTTAATATTGAAATTTCTAGACCTAATTTAAGTTCTATTCTGATAGTTTCTTTTACACTTTTCACTTGTGGAAGTCTCTTCTGGCTTCTTATGTTGCTATCAGCTATGATCTTTCAAAATTTAAATGCAATGTCAGTCATCATTTTCTTGAATTCTGTTTTTTTTTTCATGTCATTTCTCAGTTCCTTTCACTGTTGGAAACCCTTTGTGTCTGAATGGTTTTATCACCTTGTTTGTGATGAAATGATTAAAAAAGAAACTCAACTGCAAGAACAAATAACTTCTTTTGGAAATTCTGATTTTCTCTCAATCACATGACTATAGCTTATACTTAATAAGCTACAAAGGACAGGAAATTGGGGAGAGCCATGATCGCCCACAGCCTGAAAGAATGAACGTAAAACAAGAAAACATAATTTATATGGTTTTGTGATCTTCCTTCAAATATTGTTCATAATTTGATACTGTTTAATGTACTTCTATATATTGAAATGTAAAGAGTTAATCTGTCATTATCGAGTATTGGACATTTTACTAAACGTCATTATGCACAAAGGCAAAAAGAGACAATTGTAAGACAAAAAGAGTATTTTGCCATTGCTTTAAGATGAAATTTCAAGAATCAGTCAATTTCCCAAGCTCAAATAGGAAGCTCAGCTATCAAGAAGGCCTCTTTATTATGTTAGAATGTTTTAAAATCTAATTTATCAAAGAGAGAATGAAAATTGTTTTACTGTGTTTTATATGCTAAAAAATACAACAGATAAAACTTGGATGTTTAAATGTGCAAAGCATTTTGTACAGTTAAGCATTTGTTATTTTTATGATGTGAAGTTTTTCCCATATTTGAAGTGAAGCAAAATTAGCCCTATCTTTTAAATGTTTTTTGAAAGCTGCTGCAAGTACTCAGTTGTTGTTTATTTTTTATATAGTTTTTGCTCAAAAAATAAGGTCTTCTCATTAGATGTTTATTTGGATTTGTTGGCTATTAACGAATCTTTCTCTCCAAGTTCATCGAAAGAATGCCAAACATTGATTAAATTTCAAAATCAATCACTCTTGGTTTTTGATTAGAAAGTTGCATTTTTGTTGGACAACTAGTTCTGTATTTTTGTGAGTAAAGATCAATAAAAGCAAAAAAATGGTATTTAATTAAAAAAAAGGTATATTTAAGTCATGTCAGTGTATAGTTGGCAAGTCAAGTAATGTATATGCATCACAAAACTTAACAGGTTGACACGTTTTCTTTTAGACTGACATAAAATCAATGCTTGAATTTGTGAATAGATTCAGTTGAAGCTTAAGAGCAAAAATATATTTTCAAATTAAAATACTAGACAAATACTGGATAAAACATCAAAGGAAGGCTGGAGAACAAATCAGTCAAAATAATGGAGTTAAAACAAAGATGAAGATATTAGAATAATTCTTCGAATAACAACAATTCTTCATTTCAGAATTGCAGATGATTCTTTTTTTTTAATTTTTTTCCGGAAATTAAATATCGGAAATGATGATGTGACTTAACTAAGCAGAAAATCCATCTGAAAATGTCTTGAAGTTTTCTTGGTAATATTTTACTTCCTTGGATTGTCTTGTGTATGAAATGGTTTCTTTCCAAACAAAGGATGAGGAAGCTCAGTTAATCATGAAGGAAAAACAATATATATTGCTTAACTTCACTTTGATTCTTAAATCTGTGAATATAAGGAGGTTGTTTCTTCTTAAGGAAAGAAATTTTAAAAAGGGTGGGGGTGATTCAATTTTTTTTTTTTTAACTATAATTTATTACAAAATGGGGTTAAAAAAAATTCAGGTTCAACAGGCTTGCTTACTGAAAAAATTAGCTTTTGAAACCCAAGGATCAAAAAGTAACCTCTGGCACTGGTTGCAAATGACTATCTGTGAGGTTGTCCACAAAAACAGAATGAAACACATGATTACACCTGATCAGTACCTAGATGGGTGACCACTTGGGAATACCAGATTCTATAAGCTTGGATATGTGGGTGGTGTATTGGATGATGGCTTAGAATTGTTAATTGGAGAGCCAAGTTCTAATTCCAGTTGAATTCAATATATTCAGTTAGGTGCAAATACCTTTGGAAAAGGTATGAATACACCTCTTCCCCACCCCAGTTAATTAGTAAAACTTGTATCACTAAGACAATTATTATCTTCAAAAAAAAATAAAAAATAAAATACTGTGCAAAATGTTTAGATTTTGGCATTAAATAACCCATAGGGATTGATATTCTCCTAAACAAAGACAACCAACCAACAAGAATACGGCAAGCAAGTAGCACTTGGAGAATGTTAACAAGTACTGTGATGAAAATAATAAGGATAATACCATGAATAACTCTGGGCAACATGCATCTTATTGAATGGTATGTGACACTTAATTCTAGGTAATTTAGATGTGCTGAATATGAATTTCAACTCTGTTTGGCTCTATCGGGTCCTGATTTTTGTCAACAGCCTATGTGCCATTTTTCAGGCTTTTCAAGTTACATCTACAAAATTAAGTCATGTTCAAATTTTTTTCAAGTTGTCATGAATACAAGCAGTTCACACTACAGTAAAATTACATTATAATGATAGAAATGATTTTAAAAAAACAGATATGAAGCTTTCACTGTGGCAAAAATTGTCTTTTACAAGACTTTCTAGTGCTTGTTGATGACAAGTCTCTTTTCAGGCACCAGCATTCATTCATTAAATTATGTAGTTTTATGAAATCATAAACTTACCATAGGGACTGCAAAAGGTATTTTTGAATGTAGGAATCTCAGTGGCTTTGTTATCTTGGTGAGATCTCTCCCCTTGTTCATCACTTACATCACCTAAATTAGTTGGAAACTGGTTAAGATAGCTATTTAAAAAATGCATTTTCATGCTCATATTGCAACCTGACTCTTTGTAGTCCCTTACAATTTTTTTTAATGATTTTTTAGGGGTTATCTGCTCTATAATTGCCTAAAAGTTTTCTATCAAATCCACAAATGACAACCAGGCATTCATAACATTATGAAAATTGATGTCTTTAATTAATGTCCTTATTTGTGTAACGTCGAAAATTCCTGCCTTGATTTTTTTCATAACTTGTAAATTTTGAAGTTATGTATTTGAAACGTTCGCTGTTTGGATCTAAAGTTTTGACATATTGTTTAATGCGGCCTAGTTTGATTTGCAGAGGAGGAAATCTGATTTTATCTCTGCTCACTAAATGTGGATTAATTACATTTTATTCTCTGACAGTGATGTCCGTGTTGGCCAGATTTGTTTGAAATAATCTTCTTCCTTGGCTCTGATGTCCCATAAACAATGGAAGCAGAGATATTTAGTATACCCTCCTTGTTGTTGTCGTAGCAGAAAATGAACCATTTTAAAATCAGCACATATGATCCAATCATGCTCTCTATATGCGATAAGATTTAAAACCTTTTCTATATGTTCATACTTTTCTTTTAATTTTGTTGTGTGCCCAATTGATACTGAACTGTAGAGAATGCCATTATGCAACAACACACACTTAAGAATGCTTTTTGAACTTTCTAAAAACAAGCACCAATCATTTGTTTCTATAAGACTCAATTCCCATTTTCTTTTACAAACCACATATAATATATACTAAACTGTCTTCTGTTCTAAAATTGTTAAGAAGTTTTAATTTGTCTTTGACGTAAGCAAGTTTTTTCTCTTTAAGCTAAAATTTCCACAGTTTTTTTTTTGGCAAATTTAGATCCCTTACAAGCTCAGCCTGGTTAAACTTTTGTGGATCAATTTGACTTTCAATATGCTGGTGTCAAAATTGGCGTCTGACTTCTCAGAGTGCATAATAATATTTTCAGGAACATCTTCAACTAAATCTTGAGTGGGCAGACCATTAAATTTTGGAATGGGGAGCTCTTTTGAATGTAGCACAGGTATAGCGGTGTCAGTATTTAGGTACTTGATACAATTTTTCTTTTTCTTATTGAAGCCCAAAGTCTTGACAAAGCAAAAGTAACAATTGGTTTCCTGGTTATTATGCTCTCAACACATCTGATATGGAAAAAATTGTAAAGTATTAACAAAAGCAACAAGAGACTTGTTTTTATGAATTTTATCAAAAGATATCATAAATAGATTTAAAATTTCTGTGTTTCAACCTTATGCACTAGGAACATGCTTATAAACATTTCTTGTAAATTTTTGTTTATGTACTTAAGTTACAGTTACATGTAAGTAAGTTACAGTGTACTGGTGATTAAATTACATAGTTTTATGAAATCATAAACTTAACATAGGAACTCCTAACGGTATTGTTGAATCCAAACACTTTGTCCAATGTTACAGTCTTTCAATGCATATAATGCTAGCTTTATGTGGAACTGATGATTTCTCTTGGTCCACCAGTTTTATGCCAACATAAGCTAGGTAAGTTCTTTTTATGAAGTCTGTTATATTTACTCATTATGGGGAGGTGTACAATTTAAACATATAAAACAAAAGCAATCAGAGTTGTTTTTGCATTTCAACTTTCTTGTGCTTGATGACATATTTCTTGAATGTTCTGCCAATTTGTAAAGGTATTTAAAGCCCTTAATTCATATGTTTAAGAAAATTTTAAATATAAACACAAAAGAATGGTTTAAATAGGAATTTATGAAAGAGGTACCTACAATATTGGAAATTGAACTAGAAACAGATGTGTAGGTACAATATAAATTACATCTAATTAAATCAACATGACAAAATTACTCTCTAAATCATATGCCAATTCAAAATTATATTAATGCTCAAACTTAATTAACTGACTGATCAAATTGGCTGGTTAACTCCAGAAACAAGTTGCCTTTATATATCTTAGTTGTCCCTCTAGAATATTTTACAGGAAACAGGAATGCTTGAGAAACTTTTAGAATTCTATATTTTTAGCTTAATTTAGTAATATTAAAATGGGTTAAAAATGACAAAATAAAAAAATATTTTAGGGTGTTACATATAAAAGTATATATAATACAATACCATAACAATAGGTCCAAATACCAAAAGATAAAAACCTAGTTGCATAATGTGTAACTGCAAAAGACTTAGCAAATTTATGAATATGGCAAAAGAGGATGGGTGTTGAGCAAAATCAGGACCTGACAGAGAAAAAACAGGTATTGTGCCAAGCACATGCAATTTACATAGAACTAATTGTCAAATCTAATTCAAAAGACAAAAAATTGAAATTTGTTTTCCATCATGATAGGGCAAAGTTCAGGGTCTACTTGGTGGTTGTGGGATCTTTTCTAGTTTGGTTTTGGTCATATTGAATTTTAGAAGCCATTCTTTTCACCACCAGGGCTAGGTCAGTGGTGAGATATGTGTGCATGTGCATGCATATAAATACATATGTATGTATGTGCAATAGTAATGGATGGCTGCTTCTTTCTGACTATACCATTCTACTAATCAAGCACATTTGTTTCTTCAAAACTCACAGGCAACCTGTGATTTATGCTGCAACTATCCTAAGCAGACTAAAGTTATTGTTTCTGAGAGAGAGACAGATTTGGCATGATCAGTAGTTGAAAGAGGATAGTACATTTAGACTCTCAGACTTGTGACTTTGTGCTATCACAACAATCACTATATATATATATATATATATATATATATATATATATATATATATATATATATATATATATGTGTGTGTGTGTGCGCGCATGTGTGTATACATATATATCAGGTCATCCCATAAGTTCTGTCCGAATTTTGAATAAAGAAAACAAGTGACCAAATGTTACATTTAATTACAGATTCAATCAACAATATATTTTCCCTGATTATCTATGACTTCCTTCCATCTATTAACAAGCTTACTAATTCCATTACTGTAAAATTCTTTTGCCTTTGATTTGAAGAACTCACAAATGTCAGTTTTAACCTCTTCCTGTTTTACAAAAGCTGTTTCTTCCAAATGATTCTGTAAGCTACGAAACAAATGGTAGTCTGAAGGAGCAATGTCGGGAGAATAAGGTGGATGAGAAATTTTCTCCCAACCAAATTCTTCGATCTTTTGTGAGGTGATTCTTGCTGTGTGTGGTCGCGCATTGTCCTGATGAAACATCACCCGTTTTTGATTCACTAGAGCAGGTCTTTTTTTCCTCAAAGCTTGGTTCAAACGCTCTAATTGCTGACAGTATATTTGAGCATTAATTGTTGCATTAGGTGGTAAGAATTCAAAGTGGATTATTCCTTGGCAATTCCACCAGATTGAAAGAAGAACCTTTTGCCCATGAAGTTCCCTTCTCGGCTGTGGATGGGGTCCTTCCCCTTTACCAAGCCACTGTCTACGACGCTTAACATTTCGATAAAAGATTCATTTTTCGTCGCCAGTCACAAGTCTATCCAAAAAAGCTGAAACAAGTTGGCGAGAATGGAGAGAAGAGTAGATGTCAACTCGGGATTTGAGGTTGTTTTCAGACAATTCATGAGGCATCCATTTTCCAAGTTTAGGAACTTTTCCAAGTTGTTGAAGATGATGATGAACAGTTGTATGGTTTGAACTGAGAACCACTGCCAATTCCTAAACTGATAAAGCAGGATTTTCTTCAAGGGCTGCTTCAAGAAGCTTTTCATCAAACTCAACTGGACGTCAGGTTTGATCTTCATCTTCAAGGATGAAATCTCCACCTCTGAATTTTGCAAACCATCTTCTGCAAGTTCTTTCATTCACACATTCCTCTCCATAAACTGAGTGAATGTTTCTAGCTGCTTCGGCTGCTGAGTTTCCTTTCTTGAACTCATAAAGCATTATGTGCCTCAAATGATTCTTGGGTACTTCCATGTTAGCAGGGTTTTAATCAAACAAAATTTACTTTTATTGTTCTCTGAAATAAAATTTGATCAGTTTAAATGCATCTAAACATAAAAATAATGTTCAGCTCCATTAGACATTATAAAATACTCTTTAAATTTTGTTCATTTTAACAAAAAGTTAAAATTCGGACAGAACTTATGGGATGACCTAATATATATATATATATATATATATATATATATATATATATATATATATATATATATATGCTTTTGGAAAACACGGATATGAGGAGGTGCTGAAAAGTTTTTAATCTGACTCTCTTTCCTGAATCAGAACAAATGATCAAACATTAGAATTTATTTGGAGTCTTTTCGAGTTGCTCAAAGGACTGCAAAAGGCACACTCCATTTATATTTAAAAATAGACACTACATTTTTTTTTCAAGCAAAAAATTGCCTTTTTCTTCGTACATTTCCCAAAACCTTCGAAGAACACTGTAGGGAAATTCATTTTTAACTCTTTTAAAAAACTTTCAGTCACCATATTTATTTTAGAGGAAGAGCAATTTACTTTTTTTCGAATGAATTTGTGAGCAAACTCCACAAATAATTAAGTTCCATCCAGTCCATACCCAATAAGTTCAACATATTATTTTTTAATATTAATGTCTTAGTTTTTAAATTTTTATCAGCATACAAGATATTTCATGCAATTTGATCTTAAAAACATGATTTTTTTTCCTCATGCAACTTTTTAGGTTTTCATTAATGTAGGTTTACCAATATTTTTTCACCAAAGTTTTTTCATTAATTATAATAAATTTGCTGCAGGTTCGGTGCAGTCATTTCCCTCCACCTTTGGTTGCATTTATGCAATATCCCCTTCTTCAATATTTGCAGTATCATGTCTTAAATTTAAAATTCTTTGACATTCTTCTGCCACTGTCTGTAAGGTTAATTTTGGGTACAGCTCAAATATTGTTAAAATTTATAAATGAATTTCTGCATCTTTACTCAAAGTTAACCTATGCACAAAAATTAAACATTTCAACACATCTGGCAATGTACTGTTTACATTTTTCACATTTGCAATGACAATATCAGCATGAGTAACAAAATCTTTTTCTTTTTTTGTAAGATTTAACATTTATGTAATAGGGAGCTTTTTTCACTGAAAATTTTAAACAAAATTAACACACTTTCATCACACATAAAATTTATTGTTTTTTCAGTTAAAATATAATTATAATATTTCTCATATTTTGATGGACACAATTTCCTTAAAAGTAAATGTACCTTTTTATCCTCCAGCCAACCCTGGCAATCTTTTTCGAAAATTTCTTTGTACCTTCTGTAATGTAACAAAATATAATACCTTTTTCAGGGTTAGAGAAAAATTTGCCAATAGAGTTTGTGACCAAATCAGACATGAATGAAACATTCATACTAGTTTCATTTGGTTTCTGCAATATTGCTTCCAACATATTTGCCCGATTTTCCGGTATTTTGTAGAGTTTGTTATTGTTGCTGTTGTTCCATGATTTTTAAGCTCTCCATATTACGCATTTCTCAAATCCTTGCTTGATGTGAGCTCAAAACTCTTTACAATGTCAGAATTAATATTTTTTGAAACCTGAGTTTTGAATCCTTGTTCACACTGTTATAATGTTTATATATTTTTTTTAGTTCTGATTAATAATATTCCAAGGAAAACATTGGCTAACAAAAGATTAGTGAAGAAACTGTTTAATTACAATTTAATGGTAATTGTTCTGAGAAGTTTTCTTATTTGGTACATAGACTTTACAAATGTAAGTGTATTAATAGATTGGCAGCAAGATCATCTCACAATCGTAATTGCTTGATGTAACTATAAGTTCAATGCTTACAGTTCTTTCTCTTGCACTTCTCACATACTGAACTCTGTTCCAGCTTCGTGCTTTCCAGACAAATTTGATCTTCAGAAATTTAAATGCAATGTTGATTGTTGTCCTCTGTCTTCTTAATTCCTGTTCTTTTATTGTTCTCACTCCCTAATAATGTGTTGTATCCATAATAAATAAATAAAAATTAAATGTATTGTCAAAAAAGTTATAATGAAATAATTAGAACAATTATAATTAGCATAAATTCACTCATTCTAAACCAATGAGAATTGACCCCCACTTTTCTCCTCTATAGATACAAATATGTGAGATTCAGACAAGCAGTTCACACAGACAGGTCATCAACACATGTGTCAATGAAAATTTCACCTCTTTTTCCTTTTCAGACCATAATAGTAACATTTATCTTTTAGCACACAACAAAAATTTGAGGTAAGAAAACTCAAGACACTTTTAGTATTTTTCCAACTCAATTATCTGGACACTCATTACTCACATCTATATATAAAAAAAAAACATAGGAGAAAGACTGTATACACTTTAGTTATTCTTTATCTTATCCTTCTGTTGGACTACCAATTCATAATTGATTTATATTTCACCCCAAACTCACATTTTTACTTGTTATTACTGTCTCTTGTTTCTCTAACACTACAATACAACCAGATAATAAATAATACTCATTTTGTTGTTTTCATGCTTTGCTGTTTCTCATTTTTAAGAGTATTTTTTTTTTATATATATAAATGTTAGGGGGCTTATAATTATTTACTCAGATTTATAACTCTACTACAAATGTTTTCTTTTCTCATATTCTCTCATACTCAGTAATTCCTTGCGCCTTAGTGCTTTTATTTCCTTGCTTGGGGTGAAATGATTAAAAGAAGACCTGTTCACTTACACATATGTGCCTATGTATGCATTTTACATATTTATGTGTGAATGCTATATCTACACATATATATGTAATATAAGTAGATGTAAATACAAGCCAATTTATTAAAAAAATGGTGTGTATATTACACATGAGGCACTGGAAAATCCTTGGACAAAGCCACTTTGCAATATCTGAGCAAATCATCCGAATTTATTTTGTAATCACTTTTTGGTTGAACTGAGAACTTTTCAGCACTTCCTCATATACATTTGTTTTTATGTATATCATAAAATGAATTTATTTTTACAACAAAGATTTGCCGTCATACTGTGAAAATCTGCCATTTTATCTATTAATGTTTTTCGTCTCCACCATGTTTTTTTTTCTTCCTCTTTTAACTTTTGTATCTTTTTCAACAGATATGTGTAAATATTAGTCACAATGTAATCATCTGCCAAAATTCTGTGTTGCAAAAGAAATTTTTTTGGTCCTGCTATTGCTAGACTTGTGGCAGCAGAAATTTCGACAACCATCAGCATGATAGCACTGTCCAATCCACCCACCAAAAAGATTGACAAAAGATTTCACCTGAGGTCATAAATCTCCTGATTGTGCTGACATCCTCAGCAATTGTCAATTTTCTTTTATCATTTCCTAATCGTTTGAATTGTAGCTTGATCAGTTGAGTCGATTCTGAAGAAGAAAAAAAAAGAAGTGATTTTCTATTTTTTAAACTTTTTTGTCGAATTATTTTTAGAAAAAGAAATTACTTGCAGAGTTAAATTGTGTGATTCTGCACACTGATAAATAAGTATTGCATGAACCAAAAAATAAATGTGTCCGAAATAAAAGAAATTGCCCCAAACCTGTAAAATAAAAGAGTGTTTGAGAACAGAGATGACTTAAGATGTTTTATATTTGTAAAACCCTAAAAATCTGATTTTATTTAGACAAATAAAAATGTTCACAATCTGTGTAAATACAGTGGCAAAACAGACATTTGCAAGATAAGAGAGACACTTTAAATTCATATTAAAGACTTGGAAAAGTGTCTTTGTGAATTTTTATCTTTGGAAAAATTTGCTCTTTCCTTTCCATCTTAAAACTTTCTCCCAATTTTATTTTTCACTTCATTCTTCATCTTTTTATTTATTTTTGTTTATTTTCTGATTGTTTTTCTTTAAAATATTTTTTTTCTTTTTTCTAAATTTTTGTTTTAAATTGTTATTTAAGTTTTCCACAATTTAATTTTTTTACATTCGTTTAATTTTTTTCCTTGTTTTTTCTTTACATTTAAAACTTTATATTTGCTGAATTTCTTTCATTTTTTTTCCTTTTGTCTGTTCATATTTTTTTTCTTTCTTTGAATACTATTTTTTCCTTCACTTTTCTTTTCAACATAGAAAAATATAATTTATTTCTCTCCTCTCATGCATTCTGCAAATACACATTTGTTATTGAAAATCCAATTCCCATTTCGTGAAGAAATCTTTTGCTTATAAATTTCTTTTCTCATATGTAGACACATTTTCAGCTTTTATTTTTATTAATGTTTTATTTGCCTTCCAATAATTGTTTCATCTTTTTACCATTTCAAAACTATTAGGAACAGATAGTATTTTTATTGGTGTACATTTTTCTTTAAATATTGGAGGAATTGTTTTATAGATTAAATTTTGTTCATTGAAAATCTCTTGGTGATTTCATTTGTTCCAATTGGAATTTCTTGACTGTGGAATGATTGACAGCCATCCTAGAGAGATATATATCTTTGATTAAATTTATTTTAAACATATTAATCAGGACATTAAAAAGAAATCCCTTGTCAATACTGGCCAGGTAATCTTATTTTACCAAAAAATTAAAATTGATTATCTTGATGATAAATGATTTTTTTTTTAAAACTTATTATCTTCATATGTTTTAATGTCTTTTAAAGAAAATAATGATAATAATAATATTTTTGAAATATATATTCTGCATAAATTTTAGGTTTTAACTCTTTGAGGAATATTTCTTTTTCTTTTCCTTGGAATGATACCTGAATCTGTTTCTTTACTTGCATACAAAAGAGAAGATAAACCTTTGTGCACCAAAATAAATGCAGATAGATGATGGTATTAAAACAGACCTACTATGCAGCTACCAATACTTTCAAAGTGGGATGAAATTGGATGCTTCACACTTGTGTATGTGGCATAGCAGTAAGACAAAATTTAATCCAAGATGCTTCTAACAGTTTTCTTTCAAGAGAAAAATTTGTTTTCTCTTTTTTATGGAGATGTAGTTCTTAAAAAACTAAATGATGGTCTGCCTTTGATCATCATTTTTGTCACCATGGGCTATAAAGTTCTTTTATGTTATTTTAGATCAAAGTTTTATTTTGTAAAAAAAAAAGAAGCCTTTTCTCAAATTAGCCTTGCAATGTTAATTTCTAGACTGATCTTCATATGAACATTCTTGCCTATTACATATGTTGAAAATGGATTTAGTTTTAAAGTAAAGTTTATCCAATACAAGAGCTATTAAAGTAGAGGCTAACTGAATGGAATGTATGATATGTGGGGGGGGGGTAAGAGATGTTGTTAAGAAGTGAAAATTATGAGAATAAGGAGCATATAGATAATGATTGACTTTTGAGGTTGATTGATGTGTTCAGGGAAGTATCTCTGTTTGCTAAAGTAGTAGTACTTGGGGAAAAAGCTGTCTTGGTGAAATTTCCCCCCTTACAATGGAATATGGAGGAAATGAGGCTGATTTGACTCCTTAGATATAACATTGTCTTAGCTGTAAAGGTCAGAACTGGTGGAACTAAAGAATGGTGCTCATCTGAATATTGCAATGGAAATAGTGATTCCGTAGTGATAGGTTTGTGATGTTGTGGGGAAAGAGGCTGTAGAATGGAAGGATACATAATCAACGCAAGATAATGTGAACAATTTTAAGCTCAATCAAAGCTGGATAGTGAGGATTGAGCAGTTCCAGTCAAGATATGACAGCAATACTCCATTTTTGCTCTGATCTAACTCTTGTAATAATAGAGCATTTTAGGAGCTGGGTACTAACATAGACTGGTAGAATGAACTGACCATTTTGAAAGCATCTTTATAAATGGATCCTATAGATGAGTTCCACTTGTGATCTGCAGCAAAATTGAAACCCAACAGACATTCAAAGCATATAGCTTTATTGTAAATGCAACCATTCTTTATGACTAGGAAACTTCATGGTCTGATTGGTAATGATGAAAGCATACTCACTTGGTTTTTGAGGTATTGTCACTTACAAGCCAGCCAGACCTCCCACCCACAGCTTCAGCTAGTTTAGAGGAGAGTTGCAAGGTTGTAATCATCTTAATTTTTGAAAGTGCTTCCATAAGCTGTCATATCATTTGCATAGAGTTTTTCTTATGATCTGAGAATGCTCCCCAGCAGGTCATTAGTAAAAAGTAGCAAGTAGATAGGACTGAGGAGAGAGCCTTGGGGCCTGCATTGATTGTATTAGCTTCAGAAGACTGGCCATAAACAACAACCGTCATGAACTTACCTAAGAGAAAAGACTTGAAGGTATAGCCTCTTTCAAAGATACCCTAGCTGGAGAGTTTATATAGTAACTCTCTATGCTACACCTTGTGAAAAGCTTTTGAGATAAGGCAATTTCTATAGTGATTAAGCTACCATCAAGCACTTCATTGATTGTGTGTAATGACAGTTAATAAGCAAAAGATGTAGCTTTCTTAAATCTTTCTTGGACTGAAGTTTTGTTTTTTTGTTTAATCATCTCATCCTAAGTAAGGCAATAAAGCCACTAACATGCAAAGGGTTACTGAGTGCTAGAGAATATATGAAAATGAAAACACTGTTAAGGAGTGAGAACAATAAAAGCACAGGAATTAAGACAACAGAAGGTAAGGATTGATATTGCATTTAAATTTTTCACGATCAAAGTTGACATGGGAAGCAAGAAGCTTATAGAGAGTTCCACAAATTGTTTTTTTTTGTACCGTCAGTTGGTAAATCTCTCAAAGAATGCTTGCCTGGTTTTCTGCAGTAATTATGATACTACAAGGACTGTATGGTGTCTTTTTTTTCATGTGCAAAAAATATTTCTACAAGTTTATCGTTTTTTTATATGACATAAAATATTGTAAAAAAATTTTTAAAACATTTTTAACTGAAAGTGAAGAGATTTTTTTAATAATCAGCTGCAAATACAAGGATATATTTTCTTTCAACAGTATTATTAAAAAGCCAATTAAAAATAGCCACATAAAAATGTTTAGGCTCTGTAACGGTATAAGAATTATTTTGTTTGTGTCAAATGTGATATCTATAAGATCTGTCCACCTGGTCTAGGTCCTATATAATGCCCAAGAAGTCAGTTGATTTTGTTTGGGTCTTATGATATACATAAGAATTTCATTGACTTAAGTCTATCCTTTGTGATGCATAAATGATCTTGTTTCTGCTCTTAAGTATGTTTAAAGAATCCATCCAATTCGTTTGTATCCTCAATGTGACACAACAAGGTGGCAGAATCTATCCATCTTGTTTTCTAGCCTGTGTAATACCCAAGATGAAACACTTGTTTGAGTCCTCATCCATGATTCCTCAAGGATTGATCTATGCAATTTGCATCCTTTGTAATGCCTACAAGAACTGCTCAGCTTGTGCATTTACATATAAAATATACGTCTCTTCATTTTCAGGAGTTTCTATCTGTAACTTCAATTTTCTGTTTGCAAGAAAATCTTTTGGTCATTATCTGTCTGTATTTCTGACTATTGTAATTATTTACACTATTTACATTGTTTGGGCTGTTGTCTTCATTTTTGTTACTTTGTTGCCATATTCACAATGTTTCAGCCATTGTATGCCCCAGCCTTCTTCAGGTTATTGGAATTTTGAACCTGAACCTTTTATTTCATCCACCTGGGTAGGTTGTTCTAGTTCCATGTGCCATGACTCTTCCAGATATCGCAATATCAGTTATCTCCCTTTTAACTCAACTAACCAGGTTTTTGTTCATCTTTATTGTAGATTATTGAACTCACAACTCTTTGGGTCAAGTCATCGGATTCAACCAATTCTTTTATCCACTGAGTCATGTGGAGGGTTTGGTTTGAAATTTTAACCACCTGTAGATGGCCAGAGTGTAGAACAGTCAAAATGTGAATATGGCAACAAAGATGAGGACCACAGTTCGTCAATGTAAATAGCATAAATAATCTTTTGGTCATATTTCATTGACTCAGATAATCAAAGCCTCCAAGTGGATTTTTATCTGTGGTTACAATGTTTTTTCCTCAGCCATGTCTTTATACCAAAAGGTCTATGTGAATGTCAGTTTTTAATACATGGAAACCTTTTTAGAGATGTCAGAAAATTCAGGTAACCCTTTGCTTCTCAACACCACTTTAGTCTCATCCTGTGGCCTGAGTAGCTCCTCCTCAGAGGTGGTGCATGTATCTGTTGGTATGTCAGATAATCACATTCCAGTTTGTTGATATTTAAACCTTGCAACAATTTTTATTCTTTTCTCAGATGAAAATAAGAAATCTCCAAAATAAAACTGTATTTTTCTTAATTTTTTTCTCAAGTTCTCAGATGAAGCATTTTTATGATTCTGTATATTTCTTTTTTTTTCAAATTACTGACTTTTCCTTTCCATCAATCAAATTCTTTTAATGCATTTAGTATATGTGTTGGTAGCATAATAGTTGTTGGTGCAGGAAGTGGAATTGACAAATTCAAATTCCAGGCTAGTCTGTTGCATACACTTTTGCATCAATGCTTTTGGGAAAAGCATGAATCCATCTCTTCTTCCCCAAGCTATGAGTTAAACAGTAGGGTTGACTAAAACTTGCAGAAGGCACCAGGAAACCATTTAACTATCTTTTCCAAGAATGCATGGGAATTCCCAAGAAAGAAAACAAATTGGTTGATACATGATTACCTAAAACCTGAAGGGATGACGAGTTATAAAACATATAAATTGTCTTTTAAAATCCATCTGACTTTCTTTATTGGAATAAATACAGTAAACTTCTTTGTCTATATTTTCTGACATGAGATACTTACACGATTTACATTGTTTGGACTTTTGTCCTCATCTTCATTGCCATATTCATGACATTTCAGCCATTGTATGCTCCAGCCTACTTCAGGTGATTGGAAGTTTGAATTGAACCCTTTATTTGTCCACCATGTTCTAGTTCCATGTGCCGTGCCTCTTCTGGATGTCTCAGTGTCAGTTATCTCCCTAAACAATCCATTCATCTTGTTTCTGTTCTTTATGATGCTTAAGGGATCCATACAAGTGGATAAAAGTGTTGGTTGAATTCAGTGACTTTATCCAAAGAGTTGTGAGTTCAATATCTGGCTTTAGCTGTGGTAAATAAAAAACTGGAGAGTTAAAGGAAGATAACTGATACATCCCGAAAAGGTATGGCATGTAGAACTAGAACAATCTACCCAAGTGGGTGAAATAAAAAGTTCAGTTTGAAATTTCTTTCACCTGAGGAAGGATGGAGCATACAAAAGCCTAAATGTCATGAATATGAGGGCAACAGTCCAAACAATGTAAATTCTTACCTGTATATCAATATTTATGAAGCAATAATTACCTTCAGCAGGTGCTTAATGTTTCCTAAATGCTGATTTACAGATGAGAAGTCTTCTGTATTTATTCTAATAAATTTATTTTATTTTAATTTATTAAAAACTGGCTTTTGTTGTTACCCAAGATTTTGTTACAAGATTATCAGAAAAGTAAATTTATAAAAATCAAATTGAAAGAAAAAAAATTGCAGAAAATTTGTTGCATTTTCAACTTGTCCATTTCACTTCAAATAAAGCAACTTTTTCAAATACTGCAAGCTCTTCTCTTCATTTCTCAATTACATTTTATCATTATTAAAAATCCTTACAACAAATTCAACTGGGCATTATTTAAAAGCGATCTGCTGCCACTCACTGGATTGAAATTACTGTTCACACCACTTTATGATTGGCAGGTTTGCTTCTCGGATAAAAATCCACTTTACAGTATTTTAAGTGTCTTTATATGAATAATAGTCCAATGTTCAGAATGCTAAGATATTTATCATCTTTCAAGAAATAGACTTATGGCTAAGATGAGGGGGAAAAATGAAAAGAAGAAAAGCAGAAAATAAAATTAATAAAAGTGAGAGAAAAAAATGAAGAATTCTACTGGCTATCCAATTAAGAGATCAATCACTTAGAATAATTTTATAGCAAGACTAATTTGGATGCAAAAATGAAATACTTAAAAAAAAATGGTTTGAATAATCATGTTACTGTGTGTTGTTGTATTTTGATAAATGATTTCCCTTCACCCCCAGACTTGTCACTTTCTTGTTAGATTCTGAGAGCATTTACTTCATTATCATGTACCTCAGTGTTTGAATAATAAAAAATATCTGTTAATGTGGCTTTGGTGAGAAAAGGAGACGTTGTCACATTTTGTTCAAACAGCTAAGGTTGTCAATCATTCTCTCTCTCTCTCAAGTTGTGCTCTTCTAAATAGTGGCAGATCGAAGGTTAATCTTTTGCTTATCTCTGGATAAATGTCTCCAAGAAATGTTTATAAATTCTTGGATTAAAATTGTTTTGAACAGGTTATTTCTAAAGTTATTTAAAAAAAAAAGTATCTGCATTTAACAGTCTTATCTTAAAATTCTGTATTAAAAGTCGGCCTTAAAAAATAGTTAACGCTTCTTATCTATATACCCACAATTCTCTTTCCTCACTCTACTCCATGTTGTAAATAAAGCCTATATTTTTTCCCTAATATCTATGTTTATACACAATCTGTTAGAAATTCTATTCAAATTAGTTAATGTGTATTTCTTGAACGGTATCTAACAATGTTTATCTTTTGGTTATTAAAAGTGAATCTTTTTAGAAAAATGTTTCTTCATCTGACAGAGAAGTGCCATACCTGTTAGCACTTTCACTGCTGCATTGTTATCTGTCTGTTTAAAAAATAAGAAATTCTCATGGACACCACCATTTTGGTTTTGATTGGATACTCTGCAGTACAGACTAAGCTATATGATAGCCTCAACCCACAATATGTTATCCAAAATTGGTGAATAGCTCTTGTCAGGCTCCTTTTTGCAACTTTATTTGTATCAATATTTTGGTAGAAAATGGTAGAATATCTTTCATACTTTGTGCAAGTCATTAAGAAGAAAGTTTATTTATAACCAAAGTGTTGTCTAAAGTTTTCAGATAAGATTAAATTATTGTTGCTTTAAATAGCATGACAAGTGTCCTGATTACTGATTTTTTTAGCCATAAGCCTCATTACTTTTTGTTACTGTTTCACTATTAAAGGAAATCATAAAACTGGAAATCTGAAGTAGTTTCCAATAAGACTTGAACTTATACTCTCTCTCTCTGTTGGGAGCTCCTCTTAGATAAGGGTTCAAATTAACAAGTTGGTTAATGCATTGTTAATATAAGTCAAATATTTAGACATGGTATTATGAGTTGAATCTCATTCGAAGTGATGTAATGGAATAACTGGTTACCCCTATGAGTGACTACACTATAGGTAGTAACTAATTATAAATATCTGTAAGGCAATGGACTAAGGGAGACTTGCTGAGATCTGTTGAGTACAACTTCGACTTATTCGAGAATTATTCGACCTTCCAAAAAGAAGCACTCACTACTGGTTTTATGATAACCTTTATTTAGTTATCCACCATGTTGTTCCAGTGATATTCCTATTAGCACAGAATATAAAAAGAAGATATTTCTATATTGTAACTTTGTCATTTAGGAATTAGTTATACAAAGTGTTTTAATCATCTTTTCTTGTGTCTCATATCCACACTGACAGCAGGACAAACTTCATAAGCATGTTACTTTCTGGCCAGATTTGCACTGGTTGTCATATCTTGTCAAGGTATGAGCCAGCAAGATAAATAGACATAAAATAAATGCTACACTTCTTACATGATGGCAGAGGTGTATAAAATACACATGGTAAATGGAACAATGCCCGAATAACATATATACTAACCTCTGGATTTGATGGATAAAGTCTTAAATGTGAGTCCATACTGCATAGTCAATGAAATGAACATGGTGTCCCCAAACAATTTCGACAATGAGAAGAGTAACAAGGACAACATAAACAGGTCCAAAGCCATATTCCTATTCCATTAATAATGGGAAAATCTTCAAGCAAAGGAGGAATATAATGGACCTGCAAGACAAAGATGGATTAAATTCTGCTTTGCACCAAAGAAATCGGTATATTGAAATTTAATAGTTGGGGGTATCTCAGATGATGAAAGTTAATGAGCAGACACATTGTGATTGAAATTTGAGGAATACAGGAAATCAAACCAAAATTTCAGAGTGGCTGCTTTCACACTCAAGAACATCGACTGATTCTCATAGTAACCTGAAAGAGTAGACAAATTTAGACAATGCCTACAGACTCTGCGCAGTGTGACTTTCAAGCAACAAAATATAGACACAAAGTAAACTGTGTGCTTGATGGGAGACTCATCGAACAGATAATTGTTGAACCAATCTCGCCAGAAGCACAAAAACATTGAGCTGAAGACAAAAACAGATGACACTGGCAAAAGCTTTGCAGTCAATGGAAAATGACATGAAACGTTTAAAACTGTTGCAGACCTCCTGGAGAAGAAGAGGGTGATATAATTTAGGATATGGCATGTGCACCCTAATAAAGATAAATCACAGGAGGCCTGCAAACATTTAAAAATAAATGATGTAAATCTGACAGTTCAACAAGAGGACAACAAAAATGAGGATACTAGAATACAAAATTTATTTACATAATATATACAATAATAGTGTTTCAGATAAATGAGCTGAAGAGAAACATGAACAAGGAATCAAGTAAAAGGTGGAAGAGTTAAGAAAATGGGGGATGAATTAAAATAATGACTGGATAGAAGAATGAAGATAATATAACTGTGACTAAGAGTTAAAAGTAGAGTCCAGGTAAGTTGGCTGGAAAAGCCAAAGGGGAAGAGAGTTCAGTTTAAATGTCTGGTGCTAAATAAATTCACAATGAAGAGATGAGAAATAATGGCTTATGTTCTGTTAATGTCTGGTGCTGGTGTTAAAGAAATACGCAATGAAGAGATGAGAAATAATGGCCTATGTTGTGTTAAGGTCTGATGCTGGTGTTAAAGAAATACGCAATGAAGATATGAGAAATAATGGCCTATGTTGTGTTAATGTCTGGTGCTGGTGTTAAAGAAATACGCAATGAAGATATGAGAAATAATGGCCTATGTTGTGTTAATGTCTGGTGCTGGTGTTAAAGAAATACACAATGAAGAGATGAGAAATAATGGCCTATGTTGTGTTAAGGTCTGATGCTGGTGTTAAAGAAATACACAATGAAGAGATGAGAAATAATGGCCTATGTTAATGTCTGATGCTGGTGTTAAAGAAATACACAATGAAGAGATGAGAAATAATGGCCTATGTTAATGTCTGATGCTGGTGTTAAAGAAATACACAATGAAGAGATGAGAAATAATGGCCTATGTTAATGTCTGATGCTGGTGTTAAAGAAATACGCAATGAAGAGATGGGAAATAATGGCCTATGTTAATGTCTGATGCTGGTGTTAAAGAAATACGCAATGAAGATATGAGAAATAATGGCCTATGTTGTGTTAATGTCTGGTGCTGGTGTTAAAGAAATACACAATGAAGAGATGAGAAATAATGGCTTATGTTGTGTTAATGTCTGGTGCTGGTGTTAAAGAAATACGCAATGAAGAGATGAGAAATAATGGCCTATGTTAATGTCTGGTGCTGGTGTTAAAGAAATACGCAAAGAGATGAGAAATAATGGCCTATGTTAATGTCTGGTGCTGGTGCTGAAGAAACACACAATGAATCTCATGGTAAAGTATCATTGTCACACAACATGGAAAAGGTCAGATCTTTTGAAGATGACTGTGATGCAAGAGACTTACCTGTTCTGTACAAAGACCAGAAAATGAAGTGTGTTGAACCACCAATTGGGTAAAGGCTATATTGATGAGCACAAACAAGGAGCCCAGGTTATACAATGTCATATTGGAAAATGATAAAACTATTAGATAAGCCACAAAATGCCAGAAACTTTAAATTCCACTGACAATGCACATAATGAGAGTAACTGAAGATCACTTACACAGTTAGGAGAAGGACTTCACAAAATACCTGCCGAATCATGAAACTCATCAGGAAGATGCATGAGATAACACTGTAGCATTACAGAGACTTTCATGAAGTCTCTTAAAAACTGAGTATTCTCACCATCATTTAGAAAGTAAAACAAACAATACACAGTGTTTGAGAAAGAAAATTTATATAAGTCGGTGATGATATATAAAATGTTTATATATCAAGAACAATTTTAAGAGAAAGAAGTATGACAAAGTGTAAAAAGTTTTTGTCTTCCATGTTTCATCCTTTAGGACTTCATCAGACAAATTTTATGTTTACATTGATGTGACTATACATGCATACGAGTGACAGAGACTGGGAATTTTAAATTTGAAAATAATTATTTTTTCTTCTAATATTTGTTGTTGGCTATATAATCTAGTCAATTTCATTTTGATCCTTTTTCTTTTTACTTATGTTTCCAGCACTTTTGTTATTAAATATCCCACATTGTCATAATAGAATATCTACCAAGAATTATGAAATGTAAGAACCTGGATACAAATTTACTATGGATGATCTAGTGATTAAATCACTTTCTATACATTTGCATCTTAGTAGATTGTTTTCTCTTTTAATTAGAAGAGCATTTATTAAGTCAAAATTGTGGTCAGTCTTGCTGCGATGAGTAATTACTGTATTTGATATGCTTTGTAAAAGATCACTTTTGTGTTCACATAGTCTTTTATTTAAATTCCATGAGGTTTCTCCAATATATTCCTTGTGACAATTTTTACAGGTAATAGAGCAAATTCCTTTTTCAAGTTCTGGCTTATTTTGTTTTGTATTAATTAGGTCTTTTATTGTTTTGGACGTAGTTGTGACAAATTTTATATTGACTTTAGATAAATTCCTTTCAATTGTAGTTGTGATAAAGTTACTGAGTAGAAGTGTACAGGCATGTATAAAAAAGAAACCAACCCTACCCTGATAATCCAAATATTGCTGACTAACAAAATACTGTTGTTGCATCTCACACACACATTGTCCCATTCAGAAGCTACACAGAAATATTTAATTGCATATATTTCTTACCTACTCTTCTCCAAGCTTCAAATTGTACAGAATGGTGTGTAAAAGTATGCTTCTTCCCCTACAAACACTGCTAGCAGCACCCTAGAACAAACTCCGATAAGCATGTTACTTCCTGACCAGCTCACCCTGTTTACCCTATCTCATGTATTCCTGTCAGCCTGCAAAATAAATTGATATAAAATAAATGTTACAACATGTCTAAACTTATTACAGTTTTCAGATCTTATTTATTTATTTGTTAATCTTTCAGTTCTTTACCCAGCAGTTCACCTTGGGTTTTTGTTTTCCCAGAAACACAACACCTGAAGAACTACTGGGATTTACACAGTAAAAATATTGAAAACCAAAAATAAATAACAGTTAGTCCAACCCAAACCACATGTTCAGAGGTCATGTTCACAGGATATTTTTTATAAAAAAAAAACAATGATAAGAAAATAAGTAAATAATGACTATATAAAACATTTCATGATGATCAATATCCTCATTTTTGTTGTTATGATCATAATTTTTGCACTCTCCAACCTTACACAGTATTAAGTGATGTTAAGAGATGAAATATTATCATTATTACCTTAATTATTCTGACTACTATCTTCATTTTTGATGCTTTGGTTGGCATCTTCTCAACAGAATCATGAACTTTAGACTGCACTTGTAAGGGCCTGAAATCAAGAGAATAAAAAAAGTCAGAAACAATTTGACTCAGACCAAAGAACATGTCAGCAGAAAAAGTAAAGATCAAAACAAGGATATTTTAGTCTGAAGTACTTAACCTGTGTGCTTTTTTTGTTTAAATACTTTAAAATATGACTTTTAAACAGCTGCCATATTGTGCCTTTCATGGTATCTGCAGAACAGTAGGGACACTCTCCAAATAAAATAAGGAAGGAATTATTAGATTACATGGCAGCAAACAAGAATCTATAATTGTTTCATTATTAAGAGTCATGCTTTTTTTCCCTAGGCACACATACTTTGTATAAGATCCTTATTTTTTTAAAGGTTGATTTTTATCTGAAGCAGGCCCTCCCCACATACAAAACTGGTGCAACATAATCTTCCTAATGTTTAATTACATCTTTCACTTATTTTAGTGATTTTGACTTTGCAATTTAGAATTGTCTCTCCTCACCAGTGACTTTCTGTTGATGTCTGTTATTTATTCACTGAGTAAAACCTTTCAACAAAATATGGTAAACAGTGGTAGATATGTTTTTTGAAATGATTGAAGTATTTGAAATTGTTATAAGAAGAAATAACCATTTTTTGGAATGGCTGGAACTGGGATGTTAGGAATATGATACTTTAAGATCTGAAAAATTGTTTTTTTGTTGAAGTAAATATGAAGGCTTGGTTTGTTAAGTATCAATCTTAATCCAGTGATGCCCAACATAAAATTTGTCATTAAGTATAGGGTTCTCCCTATAACCTATTAATGCCAACTGTCTCATTTTTAAGATGGTAGGAATTCTTCTTTTATGTGCCATGTCCCTTCAGGACTTAGGTGATCATGGTCCTCTTCATCTTCCTGTCCTTTGTAGCTCTTAATAAGTTTTGTCTTTGTTATTTTCAGTCCATGGTGCCCTCAGCATCTTTCTGTAGAATCACATTTCTATTGCTTCAGTTCTCATCTTCATCTCTGAAGAGATTATCCAGCATTCACTGCTACAGAGGAGGACAGACATAATGGGTTAATTTAAATATTAAAAACATGAAAAAATGTTAATGTCTTAAAAGCTTTTTGCAAGGATTTCAACACTTTTGTTTGTTTTGTGGCTCAGATTTTGATGTCAACTTTGAGAACAATCTTTTCATCTACAGTTTGAACATGAACTTTATGTTCAAAACCAAGTGCAAACAAAACAGACAAAAATTGACCTCTTCAATAAAGTTTAGAATTGTAAAAAATAACTATACTCTTATGAATTTTGAAATCCTTGCAAAAATAAAAGGTGAATTTGATTTGTTATAGGTCAGCGAAAATAAGCTGAAGTATTTGGAGGAAAGGTCAAAGAGCATCTTGACTCAAAAAGCTCATCTTGACTCTAACTATAGATATTTATTGGAACAGAAATGGATTTCAGACAATAGTTAATGTCATTCATTCATTTACCTCTATTTATATAGGATTTAATTCTTTATTAAATTCATCATTTGAAAGAATTGCCTTGGATAAAATTGCTATCACATTATCATACTGCATTTTCAAAATATTTATATATTTCTTTCTGGAAGTTATTGATGAATTTTCAGTTGAAATCAAAACATGATAATCCCAATGTCATTTGCTGAGAAAGTTTGATCATTACAACTAAGTCTGATGAAGTAAGATGCTTTTAATAGTCTTTTTTTATGATGAAAGATTTACTTGTGATTTTGACTTTGACTAAAAATAATATCTGACTTCCCAATAATAATTGATATTATATGTGATTACTACAACATTTTATATGTAACATGGAATAACTAATATTTAACATTTTGTATTTTAAGAAAATCTATGACAAAATGGAAAAGGATTTTTATGTGACGCATTTCATCCATAGGACTTCATCAGTCTAAAGTAATGTTTGCATTGATATGATTACATATGTGCATAAAGGAGGAGGGTTGCTGACATTTTAAATTTATAGAAAGTATGTTTTGAGTAGATAGTCTAGACGATTTTCTTAAATTTGTTCTTGATATATAAACATTTATATATTGTTTTCCTAACAATTTGTATGTAACATATATTTTATTTTAAATGTAATATGTAATGTTTTATATTTATTTCAACGTTTTATGTGTAACATGTTTGAATTCATTTTGGTTTCATTGCCATATTGTAACATATTTAGAATCTAACTGATAATAATAAAAAATGGTAAGATATGACAGGTGACAAATAAAAACTTAGGTAATTGTTCATAATTTTAATGGAGGCATGGTAGTATAATGAATTGTGGCTTGGATTAAGAATCAGAGAGCAACGTTCAAATTCCAATAGGGTTCACATTACATTCACTTACATGCTAATACCCTTGGGAAAGGTATGAATCCAACTCTTCTCCCCCAACTATGGGTAAATAGTAAGGCAGGCTGGGTTCTATAACCTTGGGTGGCAACCAGTCTAGGAGAAAGAGAACTCTGAATTCCAAACTGTAGCCCTGGTGAAGCACATACTATGCAGCTAAGGAAATGACTGTTCATATTGACTTGATGATCCCAACTATAGGCGACATGCACTAGTAGGCGCTGAAAAGTTCTTGGCTCAACCCACTTTAAAAAATCAATATTTACATGACCAGATATCAGAATATTTTAAAAATCCTTTCTTCGTCAAACCTAGAACTTTTCAACACCTGCTCATATGAACAGCTAGGATTTTAATGTTTACATTCGTTTCACTGTTAATTTTTGTCATTAAAGTCAAATGATGTCTTCAAGTTTATATTCTATGCATAAAATTATTAAAGATAAATTTTAATTATTTGAATGCTTTTGTGCAAACTGTTGAACTTCATAATAGCCATAATGAGGAAAGAAGGCTTGGAGAGTTTGATACTCACAAGACATATTGAAACAAATAGACTAGAGGAAAATATCCAATAACTTACTTTACAAGCAGATGTAAGTGGGTGGGAGAACAGGGACTGGGAGGGATATTAAATAGATAAACATGGCTTAGAGCTACAAAAGATAGGAACTGGTGGAGAGCCATGATCGTTCACATCCTGAAGGAACATGGTACATAAAAGAAGCATCACAAGTGCCAAAGATAAAAATAAAGTTTAGAGAATGAGAGGAATCAAGCAAAATAAGTGAGATATATGCAACAATCTCTATTTTGTTAACCATTTCGGTTTGTTTATCTGTCAGACAAACATTCACTTAACAGAATAGTCATCTGAATCTGAAGTAATTTGAGGTGATAAGTTTTTCAGTAAATCATAGAAAAAGGTTTCAGCTTCAATTTTTTTAAAATCCATTATAAACAGACTCAGAGAAAAAATAAAATGAACATTAACATTTTTATCAGGGTTGTGAATTTTTTCACAAACACTATCATCATTTCTAAAAAACTTGTGAGTGACCTCACAGATCTTTTGATTTAAAACATGAGATAGAAATGAAAGATTCAATATTGATTGTGCTTTTTGCAAATCAAACGCTAGTTTTGTAAGTGACTTGCAGGTTTATTCAGATACAACGAAGAACTTAGTGTCACAATCTGCCATTAAAAATGTTTCTAATATACAGACAAGGTTAGCAAGTTAATGTAAAGAAAAGCACATGACAGTTTTATTTATTTACTTTTAAAATATAGAGATTTTTTGTTCTGAATGTCTTTTTTGTTCTGCCAAAACAGGAAATCAATGCACGTGCTTGGTGTAATGGTTATTGGCAGAGTTCAATTTGCAATTTCCATGAATATCTTTCAGAAAGTCATGAATTTATCTCTTCTTCTCAAGATATGTGTATGATAACAGGATACATTAGGATTTCTAGTTTTGGTTGACAAGGACAAATTTTATTCTGTTCCACAGAGAATGTAATGAGAAAACACTCCATTGTAGTTCCCAAGAACATGTGAAGAAATTGGTGACATGATAGGAGTGGGGTCTTTATTGTAAAAATTACACATAAAACTGAAGTGAGAATACAGTAATAAGCCAGAACTATCACAAGCCATTCTGGGTAAATGATGAAGTAAGAATACTGTCATAGGCCAGGGCTATCACAAGCCATTCTAAGCCAAAACTAGCAGATATAATCTAAAATATTAATAAAAGCAATATCTGAAAAGATTTTTTGGTCAGGATAAAACACCAAAATCCTTCAATATATGTCTATATTTCTGAGATGAAGTATTATGTACATTATTTACATTATTTGGACTATTGTCCTCATCTTTGTCACCATATTTATTACAACGTTTCGGCTGTTGTATGCTCTGGCATTCTTCAGGCAGTTGGAATGTCGAACTGAACCCTTTATTTCACTCACTGGGGGTAGACTGTTCTAGTTCCACATGCCATGTTTAATGGATGTCAGTTATCAGTTATCTCCTGTTAATTTTTCCCTCTGAAAGTTCTCCACTGCCTTAACCGGATATTGAACTCACACTCTTTGGGTCCTGTCACTAATGTATAGGTAGTTATCGCAGCGTTACACAAAGGTACCTCACATATGCTGTCTCCCTAAGATTCACAAAGACAGTATTCCACTCAGGCCGATTGTTAGTTTCCAAAGCTCTGTGTGCGACCCTCTGAGTCGCTTCCTTGTGGATATAATTGACCCATTGATAGGAAAGTCTCCTCTATATGTCTGAAACTCAGCCCACTTTGTGGAAATAATCAAAGATGCTCCCATCCTATCCAACCAGATGGTGAGCTTGGACATTGTGAGTTTGTTCACCAAGGTACCAACAGAGGAGGCACTCTCAGTAGTCAGAGACAGAATGGTCTCTGACTCATCCCTAGAAGAACGGACCCGTATTCCAATAGATAATCTGATGGAGATGTTGACTTTCTGTACACAAACAACACACTTTGGAATGGGATCACACATATATCGACAGGATGAGGGCATAGCAATGGGCTCACCATTATCACCAGCAATGGTGAATATATACATGGAATACTTTGAGGAAATGGCATCAGAATCTATATCTCTAAAGTCATCTATATGGTTATGGTTCGTAGATGACACCTTCATACTCTGGCCACACCAGGAAGATGTTCAGGTTCTACTGGACCATGTGAACTCAATAAGACCTTCGATACAGTTCACAATGGAGAAAGAGAGTAACAACACACTCCCATTCCTGGATGTTCTAATATCTCAAACAGAGCATGGGTTCAAGACATCCGTATACCGTAAACTGACATTCACCGGACAGTACCTCAATTTCAACTACCACCATCCATACAGCATAAAGAAAGGGATAGTAAACTGCTTACAACACCGAGCAAAAGTCATAAGTGGCGACCCAGAGACATTAGATAAAGAATTGGTAAGTATAAGTAGTACCCTACAACATAACAACTACCCTGGGTACATGGCAGCAGCCTCCAAAAACTGGGATAGGTGGGTAAAATAGGAGTAGGAGGACAACAACACTCAGAAAACTGTCTGCCTGCCTTATGTGAAGGGATTATCAGAGAAAATACAAAGGATCTGCGGTCCATATAACATCAGGACAACCTTCAAAAACTTGACAACACTTTGCAGATATCTCTCCTGAGTAAGACCCCCCCCCCCCATATGACTAAAGACTGTGTGTACGCTATCCCGTGCAGCTGCGGAAAGAAATATAAAGGAGAGACAGGCCGCCCCCTTAAGGTAAGGATTCAAGAATACCAGAAAGCTGTAACATGAGGGGAAGTGAAAAAATCAGGCGTGGCTGACCACATATGTAGAGAGAAGGGAGATCACTGCCCTCTGTGGGATCAGGTTGAGATCATAGACAAGGAACACCATTGGAAAATTTGTAAACTTAAGGAATCAGCACATATGCTAGGCCACAAAAATCTCCTGAGCCGACCAAGCATAAAAATGAATACAATATGGGAACCAGTAATAAGGATTGACAGAGAAAAGCGATAATAACAACAAAGTTGCAATATGTGCTCTGGTAAAAACATGTTATGATAACAGCAAAAATTGCAATATGAGCACTGGTAAAAATGGTTAATGAAGACATTAGGTTTATAATACCCGGCAATTCATATGAGCACAGTGTGTTACATTCACTTTTGCACATAAACCCTTGGGAAAGGTACGAATCCATCTCTTCTCCTCCCAGCAATGGGCTGAATAAGTAGGACAGACTGAGCTCTTTAGCTTTTGCTGGCAACCAATGTAAGAGAAGGACAAATCTGAATTCAAAACCATATGTAGCCCTGGCAAAGCACATACTTATCAGCCAACAAAAGGAACATGGTGTTCATAATGAGTGCGGTCAATATGATGTATGAAAGGGATGAACTATCCAATTTGTTGCATTTATTCAATGGAATATTGTAAATTTTATTAATTTTTAGCTAATATTTGTTTTGTCTTATTTTTGTTACTTTTAAGTTGTTAGATTTAGTAGTACCATGCCAAATGTAAGATGGCTGCCCTGAACAAACGGGCTTTTTATGAAAAGGATGAGAAATCTTACTGTTCATTTCTGATTTTTGTTGCTGGCTAACAAAACAGAGAGTTGCAATAAAAAACAAATGAAACATGATTAAAGAAATATGAGGCCAAAAATGAAAACGGTTCAATATTTTTTATTTCATAAGGATGTCCTTTACAAAGAAAACCAATGATATATTGTGAGGGAAGAAAGGATAAAGAAATGAGGAAAAATTGAAAGAGATCATTTTTATCTATGTTAAAATAAATCATCTTCTCTTCTGTGCTGTGTTCCCACAGAATGTAGACACAATCATTTTTTATAGCTTGAAGCAACCCTTGTCCTCTTACCTTATGCTATTCCCTGCCCAGCCATTTATTCACATACTCGTTTTGTAGGTTATTCACTATTTCCCTTTGCTTTTCAATATCTCCTTGTGAGTGTCAAATTCTCCAAGCTCTCCTACCTCATTATGTGTTCCAGAAATTATACCTGTCTCTTTCTGATTCTAAGTGTCTGTTTTGTTCCATTTTTCTAAAAACATCCACATTGCTCACATGTTCTCTCTATGGCATTTTAGCATCCTTTTGTAAAAGCATATCTCTGTTACTTCAAGTTTCATTGTTATAGCTGATTTGTGTATAGTCATAATTTGTCTTGGGACAGATGGTAGAGTGATCTCACTTGGTCTTCTCTATGGTGACTTTATTGAGGCATTACCTCTAGTTAACTGGATATTGATTCTTTTGAATTATTCTCTACTCTTTGTTAGATTTCCTTTTACATTCTACAGATTTGCTAACTACTTATCACATTCCATATGAAATAATTTATTTCTTAATTCTACATGTGTTGATGCTGTTCTCCATCTTGGATTTATTTTTTTTTTGTTGCTGTTAGATCTGAATTTTTTACTATTGTGAAAATGCAATAACACTAGGTATGTCTTCTTTGAAAATTCCCTTGGCACACAGGTCAGGATCTTTAAGAATAACTGACCCAAGTTTGATCAGGGAATATTTTTATTTTTATTTTTTTCCATGACATATGTTTACTCAGCTAGAAATGATAAAGACATGGTAGTTTTGTGTTTAATGCCCAGTTAAATATGTGTGCCACAATTTAAAGACTGTTTGAATGAATGTCGAGGTTAATAAAAATTTTCATTGTTTTCATCCCCTAATGTCTGCAGAGTTTTGGCACCTTTTCAAAAGAGTTAAAAAATTTATTTTAACATTTTTCAAGTGAACTTTAGAAATGTTGGATTTTGTAGCCACTCACCAAAACAACAGGTATAATTATTATTTTCATAAATGAAAGACAAAAAAAAAATCTCTGCAGTTATGACTCTGTCCTAATTTAACTAAATTCTTGCCTTCCGCATCAAGAACCTCCTACAAACAAGCTGTTGGAATATTGGCATCTCAAATTGACACCTGCATCTCAAGAGATAGAAAGCATTTTTTTAGTCAATTTAGTAAACAATTTTTTAAAATGAACAAGAAACTGAGCATTAATTGCAACTCAGGTGTGGTGTTTTTTTCTCTCCTTAATTTGGATGTAATTTTTCACCTCCTTGTTCATTTTAATTGGCTTTGTATTTCTTGTCAGCTTAAAACAACTCAAAGGAATCAACCCCACAGACAAAAACATTGACTTACACATTTTTCACTTCAAAGAAAGCTTTCAGTTTTTTGTTTTTTTTCTTGTTATTTTTGGTGTGGAATGAAAATTTCTTTGATTTGTAATTAACTAATAATGATAGATAAATAAATTGGAAATAGTCATTCACAGTTTTATGGCTTGATGATTAAAGTATAAACTAAATATTACATTTGATGCAGATGAAACTGACAATAGGTATAGCAGATATTTTACTGTTACAACTTGGATAAGTAAGATAAGAGAGACAATATTGTATGTAAGGATTGGAATGTCCATCCATTCACTCAATCTTTTTTTGTTTTTTAAATTATATTGTCATATCAGTAAAAAGACCATGGCTAAGATGACTGGTGATGGGACAACCAGGGAAATTTGGATCCATGTTTTAAACACATTAGTTTAAAAGTAACAAGCAAACTTTTCTCTGTGCTTTTCATTTCTTTTTCTTTTTTTAGTTTTTTTTTTTGAAGATTTATATTGTCAAAACTTTGGAAGTTGCAAGAGTGTCAAATTAAGACTCAACCTTTATTGCTGTTGTTGATAGTTTTACCCTTGATATTTGGCTCTGGTCAGTTCTTTTATTATTGATGAGATTGCAAAAAGAAAATTCAGACCAAAACTCGAGTGCATTTCTGCTGCTGAAGAGGACAGGAGGCTAAAGGTCATGTGGATGTAGGCAGATTGAACAAAGAATAACCAACCATTTTTTTCACCTGTTTGGCATATTCATCACTTAAATGACAGGGAATAAACAGATTCTTACTTGGCACCAACCAAAATAGAATCACCTGGAAACTGCAAATGTTACATTTGCCAAATATCACAGAGCTTGTGAAGATGAAATGTTAATAATCTACCTTTATTATTTATAGCTTGAGCAAGGTCTGAATATTTTAGCAATTTTAAAGGACAATGTCATTTTCATTGGGAAAATTAGAACTTGACAAGGAAAGTCACTTTGTAAAATTTTGGATTTATTATTTATTTTACAGATTTTCAAGTTGGATTCTTTGGCTAATATTCAGGTTGTATTTATAAAAAATAATATTTCTCACTTGTTGCTACGAATCTCTCATGGAATCTCATTTGTTTCCATTAATTTTCAGTGAAAATACGTTTCTCTTGTTTGACATGAGATTTAAATTAATGATGATTCAAAATATTTTCTTTGAATAGGACAATGTTTTAAATATGGAATTAAAACTCAAATCACATCTCAGCTAAATGCCTGACTGGAATGAGCAAGGTCTCTTTGTAAAATGAAACTTTTTAGCTTTTTTAAGGAAGGGAAAAAGTAATTTTGAATTGAAATGTGAAGAGAAAATCAATTCTTATAATTGTAAAAAATGCAGGATAATCACTTTCTTATTTTATTTTTTTTAATCAACCAAATCCTCAGGAATATTTTAATAGATTTGAAAAATTGATATTGACATTTATTGAAATTTGCCATGAATTTATTTGTGTAAGTGACTTGTTATCACAGTCAATTGATTGTCTATTGGCCAGGGACCAACAGACAGAAGAGTTTCTTAATTATCTCGGGCATCTGCAAGGATATTTTTCTTGTCTTTTCTACCTTATGTCAGTTGCTAAGTGTTAAACAAATTCATCTTGAATGTGAGAATTCAGTTGGTGATAAAGAAGGCGTTAAGAAATATGTGTGGCTTTTTAGTTTCTGTGTCTGTGTGAGAGAGAGAAATATACTTATTTGCCCAAAAGGTTGATTTGCATTGAAGGAAAAAAGTGAACATGTTAAAGTAAGTTTGTTCCTCTTTTATGGTCACTGATCTGAAAATAGATTTTGTCATTTTCATTTTGATGATCTTCTTTTCTGTCTGGCTGATGTTTGCGGAGAATGGAATGAATTTCATGAAGCATGACTGGAAATATCAAACTCTTGAAGTTGGATGAGATTTTGAGCAATTTCTTTATTCTACACATTTTGTCTTCAACAAATCTTTGCATTTAGTTGAATATTTGTTTTATTGCAATGTTTTCAAACTCTGTGTCTATTTCTATTTGAAATTCTTGAATGACGAGTTATTATTCATGTTATTTACATATGGACAATTGTCCTCATATTTGAGACCTCCGTTAGGTGTTTGGATAACTGCAAAGTGGCCATGACTAAATATAAATGGCAGTACTGCCCAACAAACAAAATTGATAAATGTTGAAATAAATAATGGCAAGAAGTGGCCTATTTTATTGGCTAGAAAGAAATCCCAGCATGCATTTGTGTGCTTCTGTTTATAAATTGGGGAAAGTGTTTTGCAATCATTCAAGACTGGAACAAACAAACAACATTCAGAGAATTTCAAACTGAACCCCTCATTTAATCTCTGCCCTGGGTATGACAATAAACTACATCCACTTCCTGGGTAAGATGATAAACTACGCCCAACAGCAAGGCCTCTGATCAGGAGGGTTTGAGGAGCATGGAGCTACCTCTTAATTGCTGATGTTCCCAGGTCCACCCTGACCTGGGGTGGTAGCACCTGTTAGGTTCCCAGCTATGGGCAAATATTTGACATCTAAACTGGGGTCAAAACATTATGAAAGTGTAAAAATAAATTTTAATGCATACCAGAAATAATTTGTAAAAAAAAAAAAAAATAGTTTATTTTGAAAGAAAATATTACCAACAATAAAATATTTGTCAGCATTAAATAACCCATTGAGGTTGATATGGCGTAAAACAAATGAAACCTTTATTTAATCTAGAGGGCTATATTGTTCTCAATCTCCTCTCCATATCTTGGAATAACTTGTCTTGTCCTTATTTAATACTGCTCAGTGATGGCTAGTCCTGTTTTCACTACTCAAGTCTGTATTACCAGGGAATGAACTCACAATTACTATACTACCAAATTCACAAACCAATGCTTTCATCCACTTGGGCTATTGTCCCATGTAAATTTTCTGTGTTGATTGACTTTCAAATCACAGGAATTAAAATGCTTTGTCACCAGTATTTATTCAACAAACTAAATTTTGATTTCTTTCACCATAATCACAGGCAAATATTAACTCTGAGAATTGTTTTTTCTTTATAATTTCAAAATTGTCAAATTTTCAAACAGCACAGATAACATCATCAGATTTTATTGTTTCTTTTTTGTTGTTGTTGTTGTTAAGTGAGTTAACTTACCTGCCAATTTGAGTACAATCCTTTGGTTGGTTGGTTGGTTCAAAAAGTCATCAACTTTGGTTCAGTTGAAGTGGCAAACAACAGCACAATGAAGAATTAACTCAGACAAATCAACTGATATGAGATTTCCTCTAGTATGGACAGTGAAATGAGAACCATCGATCACTGGGTTGAATAAAGGATTCAAGTGTTAACAATTATGACAGTCATCTTAAAAGTGCAGTGGCTGTAACATCATCATATTTACTTGCTCAATATATCTTTGAAGCATTACTTGAATGAATTCATTGAGTGTGGTTCAAAGGAAATAATTTGAATCTTTTCAATGTTTTTTACCCAGAATATTATAATTAAAATTAAAGTTATCAATTTTAATCTATTATTTAAGGTAGGCTATTATTTTTAAAATTTAGGTTTTATGATGGGATACTCAAGTTTACAGCTACAGTTATAATTGAATCAATTTTCTCCTTTTTTCTAACTTATGCTAGATGACCAGAACAAAAACTGAAGAAAGAATAATGGTTTTTGAGAAATGTTTTCATTTGTCACTGCCTGTCTTAGAATATTCTAAAACCCATTCTATAAATAGACATATAAGTTATATGTATTTATGTTTGTTCAAATTATTTTCAGAATATAAAAATCAACTGAGAGAATTTGAATCTTCTTCCATATGTCATGTTTTTTCAGGGTGCAGGCAATCATGGCCCTGCACAACTTCCTATCCTTTCTATCTCTAAGTAAGGTTTATCTTTTCGCTATCTCTTCCACTTTTTAAGCAATAGAAGTTTGATTGATTGCTGTTTCCCTCTGTCCATCTTGTTTTTAATATATCCTGTGAGTGTCAAATTCTCCAACCTTTCTCTTATTATGTGTCCTAGACATTTCGTTTTCTGATTCTGAGTATAATGTAAATATGTATTGTAAAATGTACTGAAATATAAACAAAATCAGCCACAATTGTTGTTTGTTAACGGAATATTATTTACGTGTTCCTTTTTCTTAGAAAATAATAGTGTTGTTTCATATTTTTGATGTGATTTTCTTATTTCTTTGAAGATTTGTGTTCTTAACAAAAGTTACTTTGATAAACATCATGAAGGGAATGTTAACTCAACATTCATTGTAGTTGGGAATAACCAACAAAAGAAAAAAAACATCAATAGAAATAGACGAATTCTGAATGACCACAACTCTGTAAAACCTCTTATACTTTATGGCTTGGCTAGGTTAGTTTGCCCTTCATAAAAACCCTCATGCTTTGATGATCTTCTTTTCAATATGGCTGATATTTAATGGAAGGAATAAAATCAACTTTTATCTTTTGTCTTCATGGAAATAAAACTCTATATCATTTTCCATTTTACTGATAGCTTACATGTTAACATAACCTGTAACTTTGTATTGAACAAAGATTATTTCAATAGTTTGTAGTTCACATTTGAAATGCGTATTATTTGGCTATACGTATTCAATATTTCAAATGACTTATTTTGGGCAGAAATAAGTAGCACAAAAATAAATGAGAAAATATTGGCAAGAGCAGCAAAATACAGGAGGATTTAAAGATCCTTAATCAGCCATGTCTTCCTGAAGGAATATTGGCCATTGAAAGATTTATGTGGACGTTAATGAAATTGTTCAGGTATAAAATTAAAATCATGATCATTAAAAACAAAAAGCAGTTTGATTTAAGATTACAAAAAATTCAGATCCAAATTTTCCTTGATATATTTTGAGAAATCTCTTGAGTGTCTATTTTAGATATGATATTTGAGATTCATTGTCAGATAAAATCCAAGACCCGTGAGCCTTGAATCTGGACTACAGACAAAAACTCACCTTCATGGTTTTACTACTTCAGTTATCAGAGAGATAAGATTGTTCTTCTAAAAAATGTTTTTGTGAATAGGCCACCTCCTTGTCAACACTTGGTAATTTCCTATTTTCAACAGTACAAATGAATGGTAAATGGTAGATAAAAGATAATTGTTATTGGAATTGGTGAAAGAACAACAATTGTTTCATGAACAATCCAGATGAATGCCTAAGATTTCTATTAATATTTTTTTTTTTTCAATTTATCCAAAGCAAACATAATTTTGGGGTTATTATGACACTATCAAATTCGAGAAAAGCATGATATTCCATCAGAATAATGTTAGACTATACGTTTTTATTTTAGTGAACAGACAAAATTTGTTACAACTTAGTGGTAAAGTTCTCATTCTTCCACAGTATTGCAATTTCAGATTTTCCTACTTCCACTGGGCAAAAGATGTCAATGGGAAAATTTTATCAACTTAATTTGTGTTATATATCAGGAGTTGCTCAAAGGTTCTTATCCTGACCAAGTAACTATTCTAAAAACAATATATATATATATATATATATATATATATATATATATATATATATATATATATATATATATATATAGTCATATTTTAGAAGTGGGTAATACCAAGAGCATTTTCAGCACTCACTCATATACGACTCTTGGAAAATTGAGCTGATTTGCATAAGAAACGAAACTTAATATGTTTAGAAGGAATCAATATTTGACTGATATACAAGAAAGGTAAATGTCAATATTTCAAAGTTTATTTGCATTTGTCTATATTTGATGTCAAAACTATTTACATTATTCACACTGTTGTCCTGATCTTTATTGTTGTATTCACAACATTTTGGCCATTGTAAGCTCTTGTCTTCTTCAGGTGATATATGTTGGAATTTTGAACCAAAGTCTTTATTTAGTCCATGGGAGTAGATTGTTCTAGTTCCACATGCCATGCCTTTTCTGAATATCTCAGTTTCAGTTAATTCCATTTAGTAAGTCAACACTCAAACTTTTTGTTCACCTCTACTGTGGCCAGGTATTGAACTCACAACTCTTTGGGTAAACATAAAGGGAAATAAACTACAAAGATAGTAATGTTTTTCACAGTATTTTCTTAAATACCTATATTGATTATGAAAGTTTTTTTAATAATAATAGTACAAATAATAATTTTGATGTTACTAATATCTTATAAGGATACAAGACAAAATTTTTCATAGGTAAAATGATTCTTTATTCCGTTCTGGAATCTATTAACTTCAACCTTGTAGGATATTTGGTTTTGTTCTTTGAATGGTCAGTCTTCTTGTAAGAATGTGATGGACTGCCTTGCATCTTATAAGTTAGGCATTTATATTACTTCCAGTCATCTGGTTGTATTGTGTGTATATATCCTAAGTCTAGCTGGGTTCCCTTCCTGTTTACCCACTGACATTCTTTCAGTCTTGATTCTGCACTTGATGCTTATGAGGTCACTTTTTAGGTCAACTCTTTGGGGCACCTAGCTCTTTTGACATTCTGAGATGACACTAAGTACAAAACTTACTTTGGTATCTCTTTGGGTGCACCCAGTACATATTGGGGTCACCACAGATCAACTCCTTAGATCAAAGGCTTCTGATAGATATTAAATTTGATTCAGACTTATAGTATTTCCTGGCATTGTTAAAAATGCCAAATTGCTTTTAGTAGAAAGCAGATGTCCTATGAAGACAATTTAATAAATCTTTGACAACAATTAACTTATATTTGTTTAATTGAATTGTTTAATTTAATTGAGTATAATTAAGAGTTTATTTAACATCTAGACAAATGGACATATCTACCCAATTCAGTCTATTTCTTTCTATCTATCTATATATCTTCATATCTCTGCATGCACACATGCACTTATACAGACACAGGTAAATATAAATTCATCTTTACATTTCAACATTCAAGTATATGAGGTGTGACAATTCCAGGAATGACTGCATCATGTTGTGAACATAATGGATTATGCAAACATTTCTGGACACATTCGAAATTCAGCTTTCTAAAGATGCTGAGCAGTAGAGGAAGTTGTACATGTTTGGTAGAAAATGAGAGAAAGGAATCTGAAGCAGTAATTGAACCTGAAATTGTGTGTGTGAAAATTGATAAAAGTGAGTGTGAAATGTTAGAAATTAAATATAATTAAAAAGAATTGAATGGTTTTGAGTTGAGCACAGATGGTTCAGGATAGGGAAAGAACATGAACACAAAAAGTGGGCAGCCAGTAATGCAAAGAAGAGTTCGAGTTCTGAACACACCGCAAGTGCATTCAGATCAAAGATAAGGTGTGTAACGAATAGTAGAAGAACTGAATATGGATAGGAAAACAGTGTGGCATTTTACTATTGAACTAGCTATTGGTACACCTGTATGGTTTATTCTAATAGTTTCTTGTCTTCCACTTCTCACCTGTGGAACTTCCTTCTGATTTCTCGCTTCCCTACCAACTACAATCTCCAAAAATTAAAAATACAACATCAATTGTTACCTCCTGTTTTTTTATTATCCTTTCTCTTCCCTAAAGTCTTCTCATTCTCTTTAACTCTCTGTAACCCTTTGCATCTTAGTGACGTTATTGCTTTGCTTGGGGTGATATGATTAAAAAAAATAATTTGCAAATAAGAAACATTTCCTCAAAGATGGTGCTTGAAATCATGGCAGTTTAACCCCAGAATGACTCGGTGAAAGCCAAGTTTGTTTACCTGGTTACTACTGATGGCTGCTATCACCCCAAAGGTCTCGATCATCTCCACTTTTGAAGCTGAAGATGATAGAGACCAGGAAAGCAAACATCACTTTCACAGTCCCATTCCAGGGGGTGGGATTGACTGTCATACTTTTTATCCCTTAAATAAAGAATGCAGTGTGTGCATGTACTCAGAATATACAGACAGCAAGACTACTGAATGGATTGACTTTAAATTTGACACAAACATTTGTGCTAAATAATTACAAGAAAACCATTCTAACATGTTTTTGGTAATCAGAGAGTTATCATGACCACAACCATTGCAGTTACTTGCACTTTTTATTGATTTATGACAATCTCATGTTGCAGTTTGTTGAATGTTGACATTTTAATCCCAGCTGAGGAAAAATACATGCTAAGTTAGTCCAGAAATCATAAATGTATCACCAATAATGTATATCGTGAGCAATAGTAGTATTATCCGTTTCCTTATAAGGAAACATTCAGCATTCATTGACTGAATAGTTTGTGCTACTGTCTGTTCAAATTTATAAAATCTTTCTATTAAAACAATTTTTAAGGAAAATAGGTTCATGAAGTCCAGTTATTGTTATTGCTCTTTCTAGTATTGATAGGGGTTTCCTTCCTAACCTTGTGCTTAAAGTTGTGTGGAACATCAACATTTTATGTCATTCTCTTCTTTTTGAGTTATATGTGTTATCCATTTGAGTTGCTGCTGTTGAAAGTCCTCAAGTGATGTGGTTTCTCTTATTTGGTACAGTTATGATTCTGTAACACCAGATCTAAAAGGTTCAAAGAAGGATGATCCTCACTACAACCTACTTTGCTTCATTCATTCAAAGCCATTTTTAATCAATAATGTGAGGAAGTAGTTGTATACAACTGGCAGCTTGGATATGCATGGAACTGAACTCATTCCGAAATAACATCGATATGAAAGTCTTGATTTAATGAAGCTATTTAAAAATATTTATCTCCTCTACTAAATCTGTTCTATACACTGAGGTATTTGAAGTGTTTAGTATTTACTAATTCCATATCTTGAATTTTTTATGTTGGATTCAAGGGACAGGCCATCATTGCTTTCATTCAAATCATTGAAGTTAAGTATATCATAAAACAGTTTGAATAATTTTTCTCTGAAATGTTTCCCAAAAAGCAAATCGAAAAGGCTTTCATGATTTTCCATTTGTATTTTTTAAATGCTTTCATTTATCAATAAAATTGGTTTTTCACTTTTGGCTTAAATTATACAAACTTTATCTTGTGAAAAAGTAAATTCAGTTTCAAACAAAATTGTTTATTTAATGATCTTTCCAGAAATGTTTATAAAATGCTTATATCTATGATGCTTTTTTATTCATTTTACTTACTTTGGTTTATGGAAGTGAATGGTTGTGACTAATATATGAAAAGATTTATGAATAGTTTTAATGACCGGTATAAAATACAAAACATATTTTCTTTTCTCCAAAGAGAATTTGAGAGTAATTTTAGTCATAGAGAGTTTGTTATATGACTAAATCTGAAAACAAAAAACTCCAGTATATTTGTTTGCAGATTTTTCTTTTTTTAAATTTGTCTCTAAAAATACTTGTTTGTTTTTCATGTGACAGTTCTACTAGAAATCATACATATACAAATATATGCACACACACACACACACACACACACACACACATATATATATATATATATATATATATACACACCAACATGTATATAAAAAAATTATGCCTTTAATACAAAACATGTAAAAAATAAAATAAAGTGCTCAATGCTTTAAGGAAAATAGAGCAATCAAAGATGAAGCTAAAATTAAAACTATAGCAACTTGTCAGCTCTGTAACGTTTTGCCTTGAGGTTCAGCAGCCTGCAAGTGCCATAATTATGAAAGTTTTATTTACATGAGGACTATTGTTGTCATCTTTTTTATTGTAAAAAGAAAAGTAAAGAAAGAAAGTGTAAAGAAAGAGACCATCTGGTTCCTACAATATAGTGCAAAATTCATAAGTGGTGAACCAGATGCATACCACCAGGAAATGATCAACATAAAATGTAGCCTTGGAATAACTACTCTGTAAGCATAACATTGGCATCTGCAGGTAGAAACAGAAGTGTGAAGGAGGAGGGTCATAAAATTGTCACAGTCTGTCTGCTTTTTGTCAAAGGCTTATTGGGAAAGATGCAGAAGATCTGTGGTCTGTACAACATCAGGACAAATATTCAAAAGCAGCTCTTTTCTATGTAGTAGTCTCTGCTGAAATTAACATGGGGAGAACATGACCAAGAACTCTGTGTACTTCATTTGTTGCAGTGGCAAAAATATAAAGGTGAAACAAGCTGATCCTTAAAAGTAAGACTTGAGGAACATCAAAAAGCCATAGTAAATGGGTGAAATCTGGCATGGCTGATCATATATGGAGGGAAAAGGGTAGTGATCAGCACTTGTGGAATGAAGTGAAAATACTGAACAAAGAAAAACATTGGAGAGTTAGACATTTGAATTACATATGTGCTAGGTTATGAGGACCTCTTTAGTAAGCCTAGCATAGAAATTAGTATGATATGGCAGCTGATAAAAAAAAGAAAGACAAATGATAAGTCTTCAAGAGCAACATCAGCAAGTGCAGTCAAGAATGACAAGCATCAGTGGCATTCACCAGCAAGCAGGTTAGCGTTAAGGCTCCAAGTTCTCCACAGAGAATTGGCCCACAAGACAAGAGCTTAGTGGATGAAAACATTGATTTGTGAATTTGGTGTCATGACATTTGTTCAGTTTCTGGGTTGGGTAGTTTGGACTTGAACTCAATGGAAATGTGGCAAGCAATAACTTATCAGTGCTAAAATAGGAATTAGACAAGATATCTCCAGACATAGACAGTGGAAGGAGAATAATCTACCCTTGTAGATTAAATACAGGGTGCAGTTTGAAATTCCATGCAGTTTACCCATATCAACATAGACCTGAGGGTTCAACAGCTGATACATTGTGATAACAGCATCAAGATGAGGACAATAGTCTTCCTGTAAATAATGTTATCTAATCCCAGAAATTCAGACAGATATAAAAAATGTTGTTATAATTAATTTTAGCTTGATTTTATAGAGAGAAACAAGAAAACACATTTCTGAAAATGAAGGTAGCCTCCAAAGACTTTAATTTTATTGTTCACTGAAATTGACTAATTAGAATGACATATTTGGGGCATGTTTGGTGTAATGATTAATGTACAGAAGAAACTAAAAAATAAATCATCTGTAATATTTTGTCCAATCAAAAAATGTCTGACTGTAAAGATTCTAAAATACTGTTTTAATTGATAAACACATTCCAAATAAAAGAAGAAAGTTGATCTTATTCATTTCTTTTTATCAAATACGAAGTGCATATCAAAGTCCTTATTTCTGTTCTGTATTTTGTTTTATTAATGCTGTTAATTTCTTGTTTGATTACAATCCACACTAATTATGTCATTAGAAGAAAATACGTCATCCGCAAATATTTCCACTTACAAAATCTTTTTATTTTTTCCTTGAAGGGATTTGTAAAAACTTGTAATTTTTAGCTGCACCCACATAGGTAACAAAAGGATGGTTGTGAGAAGTTGTATTTTGAAAAAGATGAATATTAAAGGCATTTGCGATGAAAAAATAAAATCTTTGAGATTGAATTTCTTTTATTAACCCTTGAAACTTTTTCTTTTCTCCCCATATAAATAATGAAACCTTATTTAGTTTCTCAAGACTGAACCAATTATCTTTTTTTCTCTCTCTCTCTCTTGTGTTTTTGGTTATGGAATTTTATTCCATGTATACCAACCCTGTACTCATCTCTCTCTCTCTATATATATATGTATATATATATATATATATATATATATATATATATATATATATATATATAGTCTTTTCAATTAGTGCCACAGCAAAGAAACTTTTTTTTCTAACATTATGAAGAATCTGTTCAGTTAAGAAGAAATATTAAACATTTATATGTAAATTTACTCAGTTAATAAATTTGTGCTGCATTTTATCTGGAATGTCTGCATTTCTTTGAACTCAGCTTGGTCTTAAATTTCTCAATATTGATCCACAATCAACTATTATTATGCATTATTTTTTAAGTAAAACTCAGTAAAAAGTTATGCAAAAGGATTTTTTATTGCACTTTAAAAATTATAGGTTTAACTCTACAGTTTCCATCTTTGTTTAATAGAGCCAAAAAGAATCTAGACAAGTCATTAAAATCATCAGAATCAACCAGAAAATGCAAATTTCTCCTTTCAACTCAAAATTCAAATCAAATGTATTCATTTTTTTTTTTTGGTAATAGCTAGAAATTGATACAAGTGAGGGTTTTGTTCAAATTTATCAATAAATATTGAGAAAGATCTTAAAGTTATTTTATCCCTAACAACTCAAAATAATATTGAAAATATGTTGTTTTTTTTTACTCTGTGGATTTTCAGGAGCTTTTCCTTCTGTTTTTTGTGCCACAGATGAAATATAAAAAGATGATGTTTTTCAAAATTAGAAAAGATGTGTGGAGAAACTAATTGTTTTTGTGTTTGCAACAATAAATTGGAATTAAATATAGAATATTTTCTCTTTGAGAAAGAAAATATGAAAACTGTCAGGCAATTTAAGATATTTTTCTTTGCGTTTGATAAGAAATAAATTGCATTTGTTTTAAACATTGGATGAGGAGATAAAACATTTGTTTGTGTCAGACAGAAGGAATTTGTTTTACTAGTGTGTGACTGTGCTGTTAAAAAAATAATCTGAAAATATTATTAGTTTAAAAATTTGTTTTATTCATCTTCAAAGATTGTTATGACTTATCTCAGGATCTGTCTATCAGCCTCAGTTTGTTCATAACTATCTTGGTCTGCTCCAATTTATCTACCTCAGTTTATTCCTGTCTGTTGAACTACTTCAGTTTATTCCTGTCTGTTGAACTACCTCAGTTTGTTCCTATCTTTCCATCAATAGCACTCTACTCCTATCTGTCAAGATCAATCTGCTCCTATTTATCTTCTACCTCAGTCTGCTCCTATCTCTCTTCCTGTCTTTGTTCATATCTAAGTCTGATCTTATCTATCTACCTCATTTTGCTGCTATCTATCTGTTTATCTCAGTTTTCTCTTATCTGTCTTGCTTTGTTCATATCTATCTATCTATGTTCCTGTCTGATTTTTTGGTTATACTATCTTCATCTCTTGTCATCTGTTATTGCCATTTTATTGATTAATGTTTAATTATATTTTCCTTTCCTGTTGGTCTGCAGTTAATTGTTGGTCTTTCGACTGGCGGCTGTCTGTTCTCCTTTTGTTAAGCAGTTGAGTTATCTTGGTTTGATATATTGACACATATGGGAGAATGTCCTATATTCAGCAGCATTCTTTGAGGATTGAAGCAGAAATCTTGTCTTTTGTGGATAAATTCCTATCACAGTCATAAAATAAATTTAAAAAAGATTTTGTTTGGAAAAAAAATGACATTTTAGTATCTGCTTGGTGATTAAAGTAGTTGGATATTTGCACATTGGTACAAATGTTTGGTATCCAGATAAATGAGAACATTTTCAGTGGAGATTTTCAACCAATATGGAAGATTGACATAATTTTTTTCTTATCTTTTGCATCATTTGGCTCAAGAGTTGGATTAAGTCAGATCAGCTAAATAAATGCCCCCATCTGTGTTTTAGAGTCATGTTTTCAGTCAAAGGATATGATTTTAAATCAAAATACAACAGTAATACATCAAAGCCTTTTGAACGAGTGTTGTAAATATGTAAAATTAATTCAGGCCTTTCTCAGCCTAAAGCTGGCTGGAATGAGTAGAATGATATTACAAAGCAGAATAGATATAATATAAATATAGGTGTATATTTACCTTTCTTGAACTTGTTTCCATTTTCAATTCATCTTTAGAAATGGACAGTATGTTTGTCTCTTATATAAGCAATTATTGGAGACTTAATACATTTTCACTCTTATTGTCTTTCTGTTAGAGCATTAATAATTAACTCTGGTATTATAATTTTTTAAATAACCACAGATTATTAAACTTGATTACCTTTGATTCATTGCAGCCAGTCTCTGTTTCATTGTAATAATTCCTTAATGTGTATCTGACCATAAAAGAGAACCTTTTTGTTATTAAAGAGGCCTAAGTCTTTGACCTGCTTTATACATAAGTCATTTTAAAGGGAATATACATTTTTAGGTTGTATTTGATTAACAGGGAACATATGCCAATATAATCTCATCAATAACATGATTAAAGGTGATATTGATTTTAAAATACATAAACAAAATAAAAAAAGGACTCAGGAACCTGAAGTCACTATCTTTTTTTTTCTTTTTTTTCTTTATTTTAGTTTGCTATAAGTGTAGGTTATCCAGTGAAGGTCTTATGACGTATTCTGATTGTTACTGAAAATAACAATATGGCACAAAAACACAAGCATTGAGCTCCCAGTTTTTTTTAAAAGCATAAGAACTATATTTTCATAGTGGCTAAAACACAACAATATGTTGATTAGCTGTGGGCTTATTCTACTCTGTGAAGTAGAAAACTTGTACAGAAGTTTCTCTCCTTTCTCTCACCTCTGACAAGATTTTCTTTGTCTCTTTGAAGCTGACAACTTTTGCTCAGTTCAGATGTGCAAAGAATTTTCTCTATTTGAGAAGAATTTGGTGGTCATCTTTTTTTAGGATCAGTTATGAGCTTCTCAATTCCAAAGTACATATAAGTCAGAGTTTAAGCTTCTGGATTTGGAAATATTTTAAGCATTAAAATGAAGCAACAAAAAGAAAAGGAAGACATCACTTTATCAAATGATTCTATTTTAATGCACTTCATGAATTGCAAATAATATGAAACTGTGCTTTGATGTATTTGACCAAATAATAGTTTCACTTAAAATGAAACAGATTTATCAGAATTTCACTCTAGCTAAAATTCTTCAATTAGGTGTTAAAATTAATTCATAAATTACCTGAGCTAGTATCCGTATCTTTGTTGTTTTGATTACAGTGCTTCAGCTGGTGCTTAGAAAAAAAAAAGAAAATTGATTGGTTTGCTGGTACATAAAACTTCAAAACCAGGGAACATTCACTCAACATCAGTAAATACTGTATGTTGGTCTGTAGTTAGAGATTCATTGTGGAATTCACTTAACTCACTTCTATCAGTTGACTACTACTTCTACGTGCCACTGGCGAATCTTATATATATGTTGTTCTTGTCCTAAGTATTATTGTTCATTGCCAACCTTCGTGTAATTATTCTATTCAATAACCTTCTCTAGTTTACAACAGTTATTATCTTAAATAAATTATAAAGTTTGAATTTTCATATTTAGTTTTCAGCATTAAATAACCCATAAAGGTGTTGATATGCAGCTAAACAAAACAACCAACCAAACTCTCATTGACCTTTTACTTTTTGTCCAGGTTTGTTAGTATCTTGGAATTGGAAAGTGAGCCATAGATTTTACTCTCAGGAAAAGCATCTTTAATAACTCTCATAGAAGTCGCTCTAGAGAAACCATCTCTTGAGGTTTGTTTACCAGATTTATTAAAGTGGCTGTCTGATCAGAACATTATATAATATAAAAAAAAGAAAGCAAAAAAGAAAAATGAACACTCATAAGCCCCTAATGTATCTGCGTGCTGAGCTACATTGTAATGAGCTTTTAGATAAGAGAATTAATTGAACTTGGAAGACAAACATTTATTCTTCATATCTACAATTCAGTCAGTTTGAATCTATGACTTGATCAAGTAAAAAGAATAAATGCAACATATGTTTAAGCCCTTGTGCCAGTAAAGTGTCTTAAGGTGTAGAAAATCAGAATTCTTGTAATAAATGGTTTTAATATTATTTCAAGAAATGGTTTACTGAATATATAAATGAAATATTTCTCCCCTCCAATATATTTGTAATAAATCAACAATTTATTAACAAATGAAAATATGTAGCTGATTTTGTGAATATTTCAGTGTTTATTCACAACATCTTCAGAACATTATGATTGGCAGGATGATGGAGGAGAGGGAATAAAAAAATAAAAATAAGCATGATGCTGATACAAAATGGTAGACAACTTTGTTTAAGCAAAATGCCTTATTTGATTTGTAATTTCTAAAGAAAGTAAAAAAACAAAAACATATCCAAACTTTCTTTTTATTTTTCCTTAGTGCTTCCTAAATAACGCAATGAATTATTGATTGTATCCAAAAATCAATTGATCTCTACTGCAATTTGTGGTAGCCTTTCCATTTCTGTTCAGTTGATTGCACATGAATGTTGTGTTGGGAAAATCTTGTAAAGCATTTTGCCTCAAATTGATTTTTACATCTTACAAAATGTTAATCTTTGTAGAATCTAATTATAAATTGCTGTCATCAGAGCTTCCTTCTCTGTTGGCCTTATAAGTATAGTTTCTAGAAAACAAGGCTTTACTGCTACATATCTACATGCACACACAGACACACATATATATGAATATACACACACATACACTACAGTACAAAAGTTTGAAGCCGCCCCCAAAATTAGCATGGGATGAACGAAAGAGTGAAAAAAAAAAAAAATGATGAGAACTCTTAGAGTCAATGAAAAAAGAAAAGAATCAATTATCAAACTTGTACTTTGAGAAATTTTTGCAATGAATGCCAAAAATTTGTGCTGCATTAATCAAGGATGAAGGAGGATATTTTGATGAGAGCAAAATTTAATCATAAAATGATTTTTTTTCTTTTAGTCATAATAAAATTTCTAATAAAAAATTATGTCTCCACTTTTTTTCACCACGTATAATAATTTTCTTTTTTATAGTACAAAACAACTATTTCTTTAGCAAATTTTAAAAAATTACCAGGGCTCACCACAAACTTTTGAACTATAGAGTGTGTGTGTGTGTATATATATATAGAGAGAGAGAGAGAGAGTAAAAATTGTTGTCTGTCATCATTTTTATGTTAAGTACTGGTAAATATTCAACTGCTAAATATTTTCTTGTTATAAAAATCTGCTATCTTTTGGCCTTTTGGACATGCTTACAAAATGGCAGGAACATCAAGAAGGCTATGTCCACCATTTTTCATTTTGGAGGGAAAATCTCCAGTGAGTATTTTTCAATCAGAATGTATGACTGCTAATTGTGGTTGTGATTTGATATTTTTTATTTACCTTTTTCTAATGATGTCCATTCTGTAGAAGGCCCAAGAGCCCTCCAGGTAGAGGGTTACAGAGTAAAAGGTAAGAGGTACAGTTTATGAGGGGGTATGTGGGGAAGATATCAGTTAACCTTAGACTTGAGATAGTTAAGATTGTATTGATCCGTGAAGCATCCTCTTGGGAGTCAGTTTTGTGGAGTGAGTAGCCATGGTCAAATGCAAAATAAGTAACAAATCTGTTCAACAAACAGAATTGACAAAGTTTGAAATAAGCAGTAACAAGAAAAAGAAAAGAACAGGGTCAAAAAATATTATAAATTAAATTATTATAAACAATATATGCAAGACAAATTAACAGTAATTAGGCAAAGCAACAGTAATATGGCAAAAAGTTCACAAACTAAAAATTGGGGTTGACACACAAGAGCAAGTTTGGATGAATGAACACAGCATTCTGAATTCAAGATGAGACAGACTGGGACTGAGTCAGATGAAACTGACAAGTGGCCTATTTGCTAGAAAAAGAATCCCAGTATACATTTGTGTGCTTCTGTCTATAAAAGGAGGAGGGGCAAATATTATGCAGTCATTCCCAGGTAGATTGGAATCACAGTTTCACAAAGTAGCATTTTGTGGGAAGCAGCAGCTTGGGTGGAACAAAGGGAATGAGGGTGGTTCTCTACAGTGTGTACAGCATGGCAGGTATAGCTGTGAAGGTTAGAACTGGTGGAATTAAGTAATGTAGTTCATGTGAACACTTTCTATGGATATAATGCTAGAGCCACAAGAAGCTTGCCATGTTTTTTCTGTGGAAAAGAATTCATCACCCACAAGGACATATGCATAAATACTGTTATTAATAACTCTGTGGCTTGAAGAGAAAAAAAGAAACATTTAAATATAAAGACATTAGAGATAGCTACCTCATATCTCTTCACAAGGTCTGAATAACAGTGACAGTATAGTGCGAAAAAAATCATCTATGAGATGTCTAAAGTCATTGAATAGGTCTATCTGTCCAGATATAATCCATGTTTGTTCATATCTTTTATGTGGCCTTGTAAGTGATGAATTATTTCCCACTGCTTACCTTCTTTCCTGTAAACACAGCATTGCAAGTCTGTCACTATTTTGTTGTTATTTCCAATGAAAATATTCAGATGAGCTCCATTGCACCAGTCCAGACCCCTTTATAGCTGAGACCTTCCATGCAATGTACACACAAAGGGTGAACTATCCTCATTCCTTTCACATTGATAAGTTGAAATTTCCATTTGGGTAGCTCCTTCCTGAGAATGGCTGTTTTGTGGAACAGAATCCTGAATGCTTCCTCAACCACTACAATCTTAACCTCTTCAGTCATTTCATGATCAGCCTGCTGACATATTGCATTGAAACATATGGTCACCGAAGTTAAGCAACATCAAGTCTGCTCAGTACCTAGATGGGTGACCACCTGAGAGTACCAGGTTCTGTAAGCCTGGATATATGGGTGGTGTAATGGATAATGGCTTGGAATTGTTAATTGCAGAGCTGAGTTCTAATTCCCTTTGGGTTCATTATATTCACTTATGTGTAAATATCCTTGGGGAAGGTATGAATCCACCTCGTCTTCCCTCAGCTATGGGTTAATTACTAAGACTTGTATCAGTAAACAATCCAAAAAATTTTTCTGGCTTTAAATAACCAGCAAAAGGTTGATAAGCTGTAAAATATAAATCAATAAATTCTTGCATTCCTTTTCTTATTTTAGTGCACTTAATTTCTTGTCTGTTGAAGCTTTTTCACAGAACACATTATGCTGAAAGGTTTCAAGACAAAATCTGTATTTCCAGAGTGTGCACTTGCAGTTGGAATAGTGGCTACCATATGACTTTTTACAGCATTATTAATTCTAAAACAAAACATTCTTACAATCTAAAAATATTTTCTGGCTTTAAATAACCTGCAAATGGTTGGTAAATCATAGAAAATAAATGAATCAAAAATAATCATTTCATGATTAGATATTGCTAAATTGTGCTAATGTTCAATTGCTATTAGTGTTATAGCCTAACTGTCATGGCTACAATATCTCTTTACCAACTATGTCATATATATGTCATCCACCTTAGTTTATTTGTACATATGGGGGCAGGTAAAATAGTTCAGTGTAATGCTATCTATAATTTTTAGCACTGTTTATTTTGAAGAATGTATGGATACTTACTTTGTAACATAATCCACTTCTTAGTCAATGCACTTAATATAACACTATCCCATAGATCATATATATCAAATATTATAGAATGAACACTTTATCTTTCAATGATTATGTTATTAAGCTTATCAGACAATATGAAAGAAATTTACATAAAATAAATAGACAAAACTTGTCTATATTATTTAATGAAACCTGTGTCAATGAAAAAATGCTGCCTAAATACACACAATATATATATATATAAACACATGCATAATCTGCTTTTGTCTAGAATTCTGAGTCATTGATATTATTCAACAAATTTACATATAGTCAGTTGAAATTGTGTGTGTGTGTGTGTGTGTATATATATATATATATATAATTTGAACTGACAATATATATATATATATATATATATATATATATATATATATATATATATATATATATATATATCATTTAGTATTATTCCACAAATTCATATATACTTACATATATTGTCAGTTGAAATTTTTTTATATATATATATATATATATATATATATATATAAACCACTGTTGGCTCCGTGGGTATTGAACAAACACAAATGTGCCTGAGCAAGAATCTGCAATAGAGATTAGCTAGCTGCCCTAATAGACAGGTATCCTCAAATATGAATGGCCAGCTATCATATATACACACACACACACACACACACACACACACAATTTGAACAGACAATATATATAGATTTATATACAGACACACACATTATCTGCCTTATTCTAGAATTCTAAGTCATTATTATTCCACAAGTAGGTATATATATATATATATATATATATATATATATGTATAGGCAGCAATCCCTCATTTATACATGTTTCATTAAAGATGACAGACAAGGTACCGTGATTAAGCTTTTCATTTAATTTTTATTGTGTTCAAACAAGTGTTTTCTTTTTTGTGTGTGTAGAAACTCTCCAAGTTTTCTGTAATTTTGTGCGTTTTCAGCTATACCATTATCAAGTATGTTTTTTATTTTTGCTTTGTGCCAAACTTATCTCAGCTTAGGAATTATCTATATGCTGTGATATAACTTCTCCCACTCTATGTATATCCTTATATATATATATATATATATATATATATATATATATATATAATATCAGCATGCATACCAAGCTTCAGTGTATTATTAAATTGTTTTTGGTTTATAGTCTGAGTAATATATTTAATTGTCTATTGATGAAAAATAGGAAATTTATGAGTTTGGAAGAATTCTGTCTGAATTTGACTGAAATCTGAAGAAATTCCCAGAGCTTCTGTTTTCAAAAGGTTATTGAAAAAAGAAATAGTTGCTTCCAAAAGAGAATCTTTTTGCTCATAACACTACACAGCAATAGTCACAGTTCTTAATGGCAGTGTTGGTATTAGGATGAAGAAAAGTACTAAAAATCTGTGTCTGTGTGAAAATAGTATCCTAAGTCATTCTTATTCTTATAATTGTTATGAGAAAAAGAAAATAAGCAAAATAACTACTTTACACTGAAGAATATATGCAACACACATACATATTATCAATGTGCCTGTGTGAGGTTCTGATATTTGCATGTTGTGTGCTGTGACATTCCACTTGGTCCTGAAGAAGTGTCAGAATGTCCCAGGGGCATAGGTTCTGCTGTGAAACAGTACCGGTCTACATCCAAATTATCACTGTCCCTCTGCAATTCCTGTAGACAGACATTGCTTACATTATCTTTTGTTAGGCAAAAATAAAAGTGGTTGCCAAACAGACAACTGAATTGATAAATAAGTGAAGCATTAATGGAAATTAACTTTTTTACCAGAATTCATATTAAAAATATTATTTGACATTTTGAAGGGTAATTTTTGATTTTTACTTGGAAGTGAAGAAAAATCCAGCAGTAAATGATTTGAATAAAACCATTTTTTCTACAACAAAAATGAATTTTAATGATAAAAATCCTTGTTTAATTCTTGGAATACGTAATTAAATAATTGTATTTATTTCCTGACAAAGGAAAGTATGACAGTTTCATGATTAATAAAGAACTGAAAGGTAGTAATTGCCATTTTTTGTGCAATGGGCAGGTATTACTTAGAAGATAGATCCCCAGTAAACAGGTTTTATTTTTTATGATAAATATTCCCTGATAATTAATAAATGCAAACCAGAAAATATCTGCTCTCAGGCAAGCAGTATGGTTTCCGCTTTGCCTGATCTACAGCCGATGTGCTTACGGCCATCACTGAATTTGTCTATGAAGCTATTCATAATAATGGTGAAGCTCGTGCCGTGGCCCTTGACATCTCCAAAGCGTTTGATAGGGTTTGGCATGCCGGCCTTCTTCGCAAGCTTCAGGGTTATGGTATTTCAGGTCAATTGTTTGACCTAATAGAATCATTCCTGTCAAACCGTGAATTGAAGGTTGTTCTCAACGGATTCATCTCCAGCTCCTATCCCACTAACGCAGGTGTTCCTCAAGGCTCCATCCTAGACCCTACTCTTTTCCTTATATTCATAAATGATCTTCTTGATGCCATAGATTCCCAAGTCGGCATCTACGTAGATGACACCACAATTTACTCCTGCTTCAAAAACAAATCTAGTGATGCTGACAAAGTTAACCTTGCAGTTCGTCGCGAAAAGGACCTCCAATCGGTTGTGAACTGGGGCAAGAATTGGTTGGTTAACTTTAACGCCTCCAAAACAAAACTGCTCTCTATTAACCACCACAGGGATCCATCCCTGCATCCCATTAGAATGTCTGAAGCCCAACTTCTCGAGAGCTCCTCTCTGCAGCTGCTCAGTCTCACGCTGTCCGCTGACCTTAGATGGAACAAATACATCGAGTCAATTGCTTCATCCACCGCAAGGAAAGTTGGCTCCCTGTGCCGGGCCAGGAAATTTTTTTCCCCCCGGAAACAATCCTCCAAATCTATAAATCATCCATTCGCCTTTGCATGGAGTATTGCTGCCATATATCGTCTGGAGCCCCTGCTGTTTGCCTCAGAGTTCTTGATAAGATCTGGCGATGGATATGCAATGTAATTGGCCCTGATCTGTCATCTCATCTGCAGTCACTCTCTCACAGACGCGACGTTGCCTCGCTCTGTCTTTTTTACAAATACTTTCACAGTAATTGCTCCGAGGAGCTGCTTTCGCTGGTTCCCAGGCTTCATGAATTTAAGCGTCCTACGAGGCTGGCATCCCGTTCCCACCCCTTCACCATTGAAACTGTTAGATGTAGACGTCTCTTCTACTCCAATAGCTTCATGTCTCGCACATCTCGCCTGTGGAACTCCCTTCCTTATTCCTGTTTCCCTGACAAATATAATCTCCAACTATTTAAGTGTAACGTCAATCGACATCTCCAGTTGCCTTGATCTATCCACTTCCCTTCTCCACATCCTTTCCCCTTTCATTACTATCTGCTCTCGCTCCAAATCTTCTGTAACCCCCTTGCCTTGATTGATCCACTATCTTTCTCCACATCCTTTCCTCTACCACTCCTATCTGCCCTTCCTCCAAACTTTCTGTAACCCCTTGCATGCTAGTGGCTTCCAGCCTTGCTTGGAGTGAAAAGCTTAAAAAAAAAAATTAGGATAGTGATAATTTGTCATAAGTTAGTCATTCATGGGAGTCGATCTTTGATATATATATATATATATATATATATATATATATATATACACACACACATAAAAATGAAAAAAATCTCTATATATTGAAGAAGTTAAATTGATCAAATATTATTATTGAAAGATTTAATGTTCATGAATCTGATGTAATGAATTGGCTGGATGATATTTTTTATATAGTTTTATTCTTCTTCCTCGATATCCCCACATTTTCCATTCCTTTGTAAATTTTGTCTTTTTGCTATTTCTCCTAATCTCTGTTCTACCAACTATTTTATTTTATTTGTTAGGTAGGTTATTTGTGGCTTTCTTTTGTTCAGTCTGTCCTGTGAGTGTCAAATTCTCCAAGCCTGCTTTCCTCATTATGTACACTAGAAATTTCAACTATCTCTTTCTGAATCTAAGTTTTCCTTTTGCTTGCATTTTTCTTAAAATTTCTCTGTTACTGACATATTCGGTCCATGGTATTTTCATCATCCTTCTGTAGAACCACATTTCTGTTATGTCAGGTCTCTTCTATAAGGAGATTGTTCTGTATTCAATGCTATATATGAGGGCTGATAACAGTTCAGTATTCTTTCCTTTGTTTCTCACAAAATATTCCAGTTCCTTAATACTTTGCTTAGCTTTTGGAAGGTATCTTTCACTATTCCAATTCACTTTAGTATTTCAGTCTCACATTTTCTATCCCCTGTTAAAAAAAACACTTCTCAGATAATTAATTTTTGTAATTGCTTGATTCTGACATCTTCAATTCATAGTTTGCATATTGGGGCTCTGTTCCTTTTGCTGACAACCATACACTCTGTCTTCTTACAATTAGTCCTTTCTTCTTGCTTTCCTTTACTACCTTCTGTACTGTAGGATTTCCTGTAGTTTCTTTTCTCATAAATCAAGCAATCAATAGGCTTCTATGTAGGATGTGAAGAAGACAGACCTGATAAGCCTACAGTGATAGGGTTCATAGAGAAAACCACATGGTCTTATCTCTAACCTGCTAGATACTCCACTGGGAAATATTACAAATAAGACTCTCTCTCTCTCTCCCTTTTGGTTCCCTTTCACACTGCTTGTTGTATTCATATGTTTTAGTTTCACTGTGTAGCGATAAGTACTAGCTTAAAAGCCACCCTATCAAGTAGCATTTAAGCTAGCTCCTCTTGTTTGGGCCTTCATCACAATATGTAGGATAGAGTATATGTGATAGGCAAAAATAAGCTACAGAAGAACTCAAAATTGATCACTGCATTTAAGTATTGCATTAGTACTTTAGCTTACCTTTTAAAAATTCAATAATAATTCTTCTGCCACCAGTTAATTTGAAGACAATTTGAAGTATGTAGGTCATTAATTTCCTTACAAACAATTATTTTTATTTCATGGGTGACCTTCACTGCATTTCACAGCATCAAATATTTCCCAAATTTATTTCTAAGTTATAAACATTTTTATTGTACAAAAAATGTGTTACAAAAAAAATCACTGAAAACAATTGCAGTAATGAAAACTTGGGAATCCAAAATTTTAGGATTGTGGATCCAGATCCAGCTCAGAATGTTTTAATTTGCTCATACAGTTGGCCTGATTGCAAAATGGTATGATATGTTGGGCTACTGTCTCTAGGAGTAAAGTTGAAAAAGTGTGACACACTGACATTTGCATTTATGATATGATTGGTATAAAAAATCTCTTCAAGAACACTGCATGTTTTTCATGCCTTTCTTTCAGCTATTCTGTCCCTTCCATGTAATAAAGTGTTACTATATCACATATACTTGGTGAGTAATGGGTAGTGGCTTGGATTGAGGAATCAGTGAGCCAAGTTTGAATTCCACTCGTGTTCATTTCATTCAAATGCTAATACTCTTCTCCCTCAAGCTATGGGTAAGCAGGACAGAATAGTCCTGGCAACTGGTTTAGGGAAAAGGGAAACTCTGAATTCAATCCAAGCCTGGAGGGGGTTGATTTCTGCCAAGTTATTTTGCCCAAGACACACCACTGCTACTCTGACTGCAGTACATGTGGTGACCCTATGACCCTAATTAATGACTTACGGAATTCATGATCATGATATCACAGATAGATATATTAATGCCTGTAATGGGGAAATGCAAACTGGGAATATTCCTTTCTTGCATAGCACTCCCCAACTGTAATATTAGTTGAGAAACATTTGGCATTCATTGACCAAGCAGCCAGGAATAATTATTTTCTCACTGAAGTATTTTAATTTCAATACCCATTTGGATAATATTTTGTGTGGGGGGAAGGGGGGTGCTATTTATTCAGAACTGCAGTAACTTGAATGGATTTGATTTGTAAAGGTTTGCATACAATATAGTTAATTGTATTTTTGCAAAAGAATTTGGAAAGGCAGTTGATGGTTTGAAAATGTAGATTCTACCATTGTGTGCCAGTGCATTGGATTTCATTCAAAGGATCTCGATAACAAAAATCTTATAAAGTTTGAGCAACAATATACTGAGGAAGGAAAAGATGATGAAGATGCTGATGTGCCTACAAAAGAATTTGGAGTTGATGTACTCTTCACTTTCATTCTAAAAATAGATGTTTCTGATTTCCTCATCGACACTGATCTAGATATTCAATGGACCTGCAATGTGCAGCAAAACTTCCAAAATTCTGTTTGATGTGACAAGATTGTGTCTCCAGGAAATTAAAATTTTTCAAATTGCATGCAATTTGTTTTCTTTGCTAATTATTTTTCTTACTCGTTGCAAATTATTTTTATTTACATGTGTGTAATATGAAAAGTAAGGTTTTTATCTATTTCATTATTTTTATGATCTTTTTATTAGTTTAAATGAATGACATTGGAACCCATTATAAGGAAACATTGAACAATATCGACAAATTTGTATATTAACATATGGGTATCATAGCAGTTATCAGCACTGGAGGTGGATTTTGTCTGAATCTGTTGTGTTCACTTTCACACAAATGCTGTTGTGAAAGGCATGAACTTATCTCTTCCTTTTATTTAACCCATATCTGGTAGGATATCAGATTTTTATTCATAACTAATTAAGATAGAAATCCACTTTCATATACTGTTTGACACATTTCAAAAGCTCATTCAACTTTTAAGGAAGGCAAACACTTGCTCAGTGCACATATATGACATAATGAAGTTTCTGTCTCTATTAACAGAAGATAACGTATAACTGACATCCATTAAACATGTCACATGGAACTAGAACAGTCTACCCCAGTGAGCGAAATAAAGGGTTCAGTTCGACATTCCAACTACCTGAAGAAGGCCGAAGTGTACAACAGCCAAAACGTAATAAATACGAGGACAATAGTCCGAATAATGTAAATAGTGTACATAATGAAGTTTCATTCATATTTGGTGACCCAACAGCCTTAATTCTTTACTGTGTGTCTCTGCCCATCTCAATTTTCAATTGGGTTTTCATTCATTGAGAGTTAAAGCTAAATCTCTGTATCTTCCCTCTGTTCAGTGACCCCATACAGCCAGATTTATAACGAATTGCTTGATAGTACCATATGGTCTCACAATGAATCAAATGATTGTACCACAATCTCACAAAGAATCCAGCAATTCCTAGTGTTGTTCAAATGCTCGTGAAACATTTGAACAATTTTTGTCTTCTCATCATTGCCTTTATAATTCATGTTGCGTTAAAAAGTGAAATGAAGACAGCAATATTAGCAAAATATCTGTCATTTATTTACTATTGTGTTATTGCACATGACAGTGATATCAAACTTTTTCATTGAGTTATATTCGAATACATATATCTGAACATAGTTTACTCTTTGTTTTTGAGATGATCTGCAAGAAAGAGAAAATATATATATATATATATATATATATATATATATATATATATATCATATAACTTTGATGATAATACGAATGCTACAAAATAAAAATAACAAAATTTTTGGAATTATGACACTTGATTTTTTATCATAGTATAAAGTATAGCTACTGTGTAGAAAAATTCAAAGGATATTTTAATGTTTTAAAATCAGTCCATGTGAATTTAGATTGTAGATCAAATAGTTCTTCATATATTAATCTGTTTTATATAATGAATCCAGCCAAATCAAAAGGTCCAGAAAATTTCTCAAACCCCAAAAAAATTTTCCTTGGATCCAAAGCTGGAAAAAATATTTAGGATAAAATTTAATAAATTTAGAGAACTCTAAAATTATTTTAGAAAAAAAAAAAAATTTTCAAAATGAAAAAGAAAAAATAAACTTTTTATTTTTTATTTTAATGCAGTTTCTTTTATTAAAAAATAAGTTGTTTTTTTTAATTTTTTGCAATTTAAATTTTCCCCGCTTTAAAATTATTTGTTTTGCATTAATTAGCCTTTTAGGTGGTTTTCTATTTCATTATTAATTTTTACTTTGCAGAAATCGGTATTTTGTTATGTTAATGAATCTTAAAGTTATATGAAATAGATAAATTTTTTTTCTTTGCTCTTGAGTGGCAATCAGATGTTGAGGTTTCTTTCATTTGCATCTTAGAAAACTCCTCAGGTCAATAAAAACCTTCAAAAATCAATTGAAGACTTCACAGATAAAAAAAACAAAACTATTAGCTCATCTTTTCCTGGATCAATTAATAGATAAAAAACTTAGAAAAAGCAAAGGTTAAAAGCAGTTGCCTTGAGTAAGGTTTATGATGTCATTTAGAGTTTGAATCAGAAAGAGATAGTTGAGATTTTGGGGGCAAATCATGCGGAAAGAAGGCTTTGAAAATTGCACAAATGCAAAAGGGGAAGAGGGAAACTGTGAGTAACTTACCTAATGAACTTGTGTAAAGGAAGAACAGAACAGAGAGGGATAGTAAAAGGCAAACATTGCTAAGATCTACAAAAGATAGGAAGTTGTGGAGAGCCATGATTTACCCACCTCCTTCAGGAACATTGTACATAGAAGAAGAAGAATGGCGTGGCTATGTATCAGAGTTCCTTATCAAGTAAAAAAAGAACAATAATTCTAGTTGATTAAATTTCATTAATCCAATTGGTTCTAGTATATTTAACATACATAAATTAATAAACATTTAAATAAACATAATTTAATACAAAAATCATGAATTGATTTCTATGCTAATTTTTCAAGTTTTCAAAACTCAAAATACAGTGCAACGTCAGTTCTTGAACATCTCACATTTCCAAACTGAGTTAACCTAAACAGAATCATTTCTTAGTCGACAGCCGTGTTGTATACATTTGTGAGCTGTGCTTTTCTTTTTCAATTTTATTGTATTGTGCCTTTTATTTCTCTTCATTAGTCTTCAGTCATGGCTCCAAAGAAAGCTAGCAGTGATACTGGTAAAGGAAAAAGAAAAGTTAAGAGAAAAACAGTTGTTGATGACACTGTCTCTAAGATGATGATGATATTGTCTCTTTCTATTCAGTTTTCATATGGCAAAATCAACAATCTATACTATTCTTATAAATAAAGAGACGATCATGTCTTTCCTTCCCTTTTCCAAACAATAACATCTTTTTCCTTCCTCTTCCACTTTTGCCATCAACTCTTCTATATACAAGTACAATAAAATTTAAGTGTTTGTCTATATTTTATCTGTTTAGTATTGTTTTTTTTCTTAGATTTAATCATTTTCATTAGTTTTGTATATAAACTTGTGCACAAAGTACTGTCGGTAAAGTTTAAATAAGCAATCATCTTCGGACCGGGAACTGATTAATCCATTTCACATTGATTCTTATTGGAAAAATAGTTTCAGTTTACGAACGGGCTTCAGGAACAAATTAAATTCGTGAACTGAGGTTCCACTGTACTGATATCTTTTTACTTTTATAAAATTAATTTTATATCCTGAAAACTGTCATATGTGAGGATTTAAATAAACACGTTAATTCATATATGACAGTCTTGAGCCAGTGAAAATAATTTTGTCAAATTATAACAAACATAAGTTGTGCAAAGCCCTTCTACAATTTTTCTTGTCTTTCTAATAATTTTGAATTACTGAATTATTTTCTCTTAAGAAATTTGAATTAATGTTAATTGCAAGTTTTTATTTTCTTTTTGCATTTAAACTTCAAAATTAAATCAATATACATCTTTGACTGATGAAGAGAATAAAAGTCCCAAAACATGTCCCAACGTTAAAAGAAATATAAATGGGACAGTTTTACTTTCTAATTTTATTGTCAGTTATGGTTTAGTAATTTTTTTTATTTCAAATATAAGTACGAAGTCATCAACATTTGGAAATATGAAAATCTAAGAATATGTGCTTGGATATTGGATTTTTAAAAAATTGTTAACTATTTTGAGTCTACACCAAAATTCACAATGTTTCATATTTCATATGGAAATACTAATGAAATAAAAAAAGTACTGAAAAGTTTTCAGCCCAGACAACTCACCAATAGTTATGCTTTTTCATAAGATATATAAAAAAAATTTAAAAATATAAAAGTGCTTAATGTTTTTGAAAAAAAACTGCATTTTAAGATCAAGTTAAGAGAAATTTTACAGCCACCAGCTCACTCAGTTGTATACATTTTACCTTTGGCTTCATTTGACTACAAGTTTCCATAAAATTTGTCTTAACTCAATCTTATATACACATGCGCACACATACAGAGAAGGGTTGAAAACTTCTTAACCTAACGAAGGTCTTAAAAAATGTGATGTTTGATCATTTTGTCAGACCAAGAATATTTCATTACCTACTTACCTCATGTGTGTTTGCATATTACTCACAGAATGAGTGAGGCACTAGACAACAAATATACCTGAAGGAGGATCGCATTAGGTATTTCAAAGGATTTGACAAGGTGTGGTATAGTGAGTTAATGCACAAGCTTTGAGAATTCATAGCGCTATCACTGCAGACACCATTACCAATGCCACAGTGCTCCTACATCATCTAGAAAATGCTGTCAATGATGTTGAACTCAATGCAATGTAAGTTCCACTAAAGCAGCTTCTTCCCACAAGCTGCTACTTCGTGGAACTGACTCTCAAGAGGATGCTTCCCCAAACATGACAATCTTAACCTATTCCAATTAAGGGTTAACCGTTATCTTCCCTACATAACTCCAGAAACTGCTTTTTACTCTGTAACCATCCCCCTTGAGTGGCTATTCGACCTTTTACAGGGTGAATGTTATTTTAAAATATAAATATATGAATTTTGGACAATTTTTGACAGAAAGATGATCTACACGTACACATACACACATATATATATATATATATATATATATATATATATATATATATATATATATATAGCTCATCTTTCTGTTATAAATTGTCTGAAGTTCATTTTAAAAGAAAAGTACAAGAAGTTTTGTTCACTGCAAAACCTATCCTAGTGCCAAAGGTAGAAGTGATCACCTCCCTGTTATATGTAAACTAAGAATGAAACTATGGAAACTGAAGAATCCTAATGCATCACCTAAACTGCAATACAACAGACTCCTGAATGATCCAAACCTGAAGGAAAAATATATTGATAGCGTGAAAATAATATATGAGGGACAAAATGTAAATGTAAACTTGAAATGGAACACACTAAAAGAAGCTTTAGTGACATCAGCAAATGATGTCATCCCAAAGAAGAATGGACAAAGAAGAAAAAAATGAATGGATGACAAATGAGATTCTTGACATGAATCAGAGGAGACAGAAAACAGTGCCAAGACATGGAACAGAATACAGAAAACTACACAATGAAATAAGGAACAAATGCAGAGAGGCTAAAGAGGAATGGCTCAATGAAAAATGCACAGAAATAGAAAGAAGAAGTATCACAGATAAAGGAGATATGCATAAAACAAATGAAAGAACTAACAGGACAAAAGACATATCATCAACTGGATGCATAAAATCCAAGGACAGGACATTGATATTAAAGAAAGAAAAAATACTTCAGAAATGGAACAACTATATCAGAGTTCTCTTCCATGATGAAAGAGAACAACTGGCAATACACAGAAATACCAACAGACCAGAAATATTAAAAACCGAAGTGGAAGTTGCACTGGCCAAATTGTACAGAAATGAAGTAGCATGTTCAGATGGAATTGTAATGGATACGCTGGCAGCCATAAACTATTTTGGCATGGACAAGGTCACAGAAATAATAAATGAAATCTACAACAGTGGTGATATACTGGAAGACCTAAGCAGATCTATTTTCTTAGCACTACCTAAGAAACCAGGTGCAAATTAATGTGAACTCTGCCAAACAATCAGCGTATAACAAAAGTCATCATCCATATTCTGATGAATAGAGTGTGCAGCAGAATCAGGCCAGAGACATAGGAGAAGAACAGTGTGGGTTTGTCAAAGATATCAGAACAAGGAACGTGATATTTATGCTCAGAATGTTATCAGAAATAGCAATACAAATGCAGAACGACGTGTACCTGTGCTTTATAGACTACACAAAAGCATTTGACAAAGTATCCCACAAGTATTTGTTAGAGCTGCTCAGCAACCTTGACATATTAGGGAAAGACATTAGAATAATCAAGAATCTATACTAGCCACAAGCCACATGCATATGGACAGAAAATGAATTCAGCAGATATACAAAACTAGAAAGTGGGGTAAGACAAGGACGTGTTTTCTCACCAGATTTATTCAACCTATATATTGAAGCAATCCTGAGAGAATTAGAAGTCCTGCCAGGATTCATTATTGATGGCTACAATCTTAACAATGTGCAGATGACACAGTGCTGATAGCAGACACGGAAAGGAAACTACAAAACATCCTACAGAAGGTAGTGAAGGAAAGGACTAAGCATAAACTACAAAACAGAATGCATGGTCATCAGAAAAAGGACGAGCCCCAAATGCAAATTACAGGTCAGGAATACTAAAATCAAGCAGGTACAGAAAAATTGAAATATCTGGGAAATGTTCTAAGAGAGGGCAGAAAGTGTGGCACTGAGATCCGAAGACATATTGGGATGGTCAAAGATGGATTCCAAAACTAAGCAGTGTATTAAAATTTTGTTGAAAACAAAAGAGAACTGAACTCTTACATGATATCTGTCCTCCTGTATGGCAGTGAAGGCTGGACAATCTTCTCGAAGATGAAGAAACTTGAAGTATCAGAAATAAGGTTCTACAGAAGGATACTGAGGATATCATGGGCCAAACACTGGAAACAAATAGTAACAAAAAGGAAGCTTACACTTAACATCAAAAAGAGGCAGTTGAAATTTCTAGGGGATGTAGTGAGGAAAGAGGGTTTGGAAAATCTGGCACTCATAGAGACAGAGAGTGGGAAAGAAGGACAGGAAAGCAGCATGTGACATAGTTGATGGGTTTGAGCAAATGGATGGTAGAACAGGTTTTGGGTAAAGTAAGAAAAAGACAAATCTTATGAAGAGCTGCAAGTGACAAGAAGATGTGAAGGGACATGGCACATAAAAGAAGTCATGATCATGATCATCATCAGGGTGGGTAGAGGCAATAGGTGACTTTCATAGAACGAGGCAGTCTTGTGACATAGATGAAGGGTTTGTGTTGTACTTAGGTATGACATATTTTTTGCTTTTTTTTTAATATACAATTGAGGATGCAGGCTTTTAAGTTATACAGGGTGCAATGGGTAAATTGTTGCCATTTATATTTTTAATTTTCTTCATGCGCATTTTTTGTTTTTGAATTTGTTGACTGCACAGTATATTAGTGTCAGATGGACATGGTCAGTGAGAAAAGAGCACCATGACACATTTCACTCGACCAGAAATTTGGAAATGGCATACTGTACTGCTTGGCATTTGTGCCAGAAGCTCCAATATGAACATTTCAGAATGTTTGGTTGTCAATCTAAGGACAGTGCAGAGGATTCAGAAAGAGTTGGATGAGTCTAATGGTGATTATGAAGGTATGGAAACTCAGAAAATTCACTCTGATCGTTCTAATAAGAAAAGAACTCCCAAGTGATGAGGGTCTCAGACTCAAAACGGAAGACTATATCAAGTGCCTTGAGGAGGTTAGTCTGGCCTGGATCAAGAGGGTGGCCGCTGGAAAACCCTATGTCTTGTAACAGGACTCTGCACCATGGCACACAAGCAGGAGAACCCAGTCATGGCTGTCAGACAATTTCTGTGACCACATCACCCCTTATATCAGGCTACCTCTCCCCAGACTGCAACACCTTTGATTAATATGTGTGGAGTGTAGCTGAGCCAACAAAACTCCTTGTAACATCAAAGATGAACTGAAGGCAAGGATTATGACAGTATTCACTAATTTAATCAAGGGGACCATCCAGAAGAGTTGCAGGAGATTCTGAAGTCATCTGGAGTCTGTGATTGAAGCCAATAGTGATTTTATTGAATAATACTCTTTATTATTTCAAGATATTTTTGTGTAATTTTAACAAATATATCTGTTAAAATGTGATGTCAGTGTTATTTTCATTTTTGCATAATTTAGATGACAATTTATCCATCGCATCGTGTAATTGTTTTTATTTATTGATGTTGTTTCATAATTTGGAAAAGCTGATCATTAAAATCATTCGACACAAAATGTTTGTTGTTTTTCATAATAAGAATCATATATAAATAAATAAATTTGTTAAAACTATGTGCTTTAAAAAATTCTGATTTATTTTCCTGAAATAAGCTACTAACACAACTTCAAGTGTGTAAATTCAAAAACAAATTCCTTATCTCATTATGTTAAAATTACTTGTGTGCTTCCTCATCATTACCATCCCTCATTAATCTTCTTGGCGTGGCTAAATCAACTCATCATTTTAAAGCCTAAGCTCCACACCACTATAGGTGATCAGGTAGCTGGGGAACAAATCCTGAACTTATTGTATTCTTCTTTTTCAAACATTGTGATGACATCTTTGTCAAGACATCTGGTAAGAGGATAAAATGCAGGGAGAAGTTGTTTCAGGTTTTTACAGTGTCTTGTTTTTGTTTTGGGGTTCTCTATTTGCTCTTAGGTGGGACCATAATAGGTGCTACCACACTAGGTCAACAACAGCAATCTCCCAATCAGAGGACTTGCTGCTGGATGTAGTTTATCATCATACCCAGAACTATTTTCCTAAAGTTATTCATGGAAAGTGAACATAGTTTACATATAAGTAGTATAATAACAGATGATAGAAAATATGATACTCAGATCTAATGGATTCTGTAGAGATTATGAAAGATGCTTTCCAGAAACTAAGCAGAGTATTAAGACAGAGGATAATATCATTAAAAACAGAAAACAGTTAATCTCATATACGACAGTGAATGGTGCTTGCTTTCCTTACAGATGAAGAAAAGATTAAAAGTGACAGAAGGATGCTGAGAATATCATGAACTAAACATGTGAACAACAATGACATTTTAAAGAAAATGGCAACTGAAAGGATATTTATGCTTAAAATCAATATATAGACAATTGAAATTTTTTGGAGACATAATAAGGAAAGAAGGCTTGTGGAATTTAATACTCACATGGCATATTGAGGAACAGAGGAAGACAGTCTCCTGGCTAACAGGTTTGAGCAAAGGAAATAGAAAGATTGTAAGGGACCGAAAGTTACTTTAAGGAAATCGTGGAGACCTATGATCATCTGTGTTTGGAGAGATATAGCACATAAAAGAACATCTTAATGACTGTGACAATGTCTTCATTTCTGTTTTACTTTTGGTCAATGCACAATCAGAATCGAAATGCATACACAAAAAATTTTCTTGATTATTTTCTGTTTTCTAACAAAAATATTGAATTTGATTCAATAATGACAATGAAATAGAAACATTATTAAATGTATTATTAGATTATCTTAATTGTATTTTCATTAGATGGAGAATTGTCTGCCATTAAAGTTTTTACATTTCTTCCTCTTTTTCTTTTATTTCATTCTGATGTTATTCTCCTTTACAGTAAAGCAAAAAAAGTATCGAAACTTTTCTAACCTTACAAAATCTTAAAATTAAGACTTATGACCTTTGAAGTTGCTTGAATATACAATAGTCAGCATTAATGGGTAGTTTCACACAACGCTGCATGTTGCTACAAAACCAAAACATTAACATAAAAACTCAAGGCATATTCTTTAATAACAGATTGAGATTTTGATATGGATGTCATGCATAAGACCAAACTCGTTGAGAAATATCTAAACCGTCAGCTGTATGCCACCACTTTTCTCAGATGAATGATTTAAAATGGCTTTGGGCAAACGATAGGTATTAGCAAGGACTGTTATCTTCAAACCTTGTGAACTGACCCTATGGCATCACAAATAACTGTACCAAATAAAAGAAACCACATCACTTGAGGACTTTAAGCAGCAGTCACAATTAAAATATATGGCACATTGAACTTGAAGAGAAAATAATGATGTAATCAAGATGTTGATGTTACACTCTGCTTCTAACAAAAAGCTAGCAAAGAACTCTTCATCAGTATTAGAAGAACGATAACAGTTACTGGATTGAGAATCCTATTTTCCTGACAATTTATTTTAAGAGAAAGATTTTATAAATTTCAACTGAAAGTAACACTGGCTGCTCAGTCAGTGAATATGAATTGTTTCCTTATAAAGAAATGGCTATTACCATTTCACATGTGGCATAAGAACAAGAGACAGAAGTGAAGGTTTATATTTAGAAAGTTTTTTTTGCACACACAAATTTATTTGAACAAAGGATCTATAAACAAAAACAAAATATTTTTTTTGCTATCCCCTGCTAGCCGCAATGATAGAGAAAGCATTACCTCACACTGTTGCCAGTAAGACATGCTGTAAGAAACACTCCATTTCACAAGGCTCATCCCTTAATTGAGATGCAATCTCACCAACCCTCCAAAGGAATGCCATCGAATGTGGGCCAATAACCCCAGAAGTCTCCACTGCCACTGGAGTAAATCTGCCAACAAGAGAAGAATATTTAACTAATTTTTTATCTCTGTGTCCTGTGCAACAGACCCTGGCTCAACCGCAGACCTGATCAAATTACCTGTTGAAAATGTTTTGGCACAGGTCGTATCCCAAATCAATGACTTCTCCACTTTAAAGGAGAAAATGGTAATTCCATCCAGCCACTTTCCATCACCATGGTCAAGACCTACTGGTTTGATTTTGGAGGGGAACCCAGTTGCATCCAGACATCTTCTGATGATGTTGTTTATTGCAGCATGCCTTGGAAAGCAGATGACACTATGACAACAGAAGAGAGAATGCAAAACAAAGTCATCAATGGAAGCTGCACACTGTATTTGTGACACTTGCATAATTTGAGCCCAAAACATATTGCGACTCTTATCCAGGGGCACTCAACATCTAGATGAGGTTTTTATTATCTTCCTATATTTATGTTACATTTTTTTGTCATTCTAATTTTTCATTTTTATTTCTCTATTATTTTTACTGCCTTTCGTTAAATTTGTTATGTCATCAGATGAGCTAGTTTTACAATCAAAAGTACTTTATTTGCTGTCTATAAAACATTTGTGAATTTTGTTTCTTTGGCCATTTAAGCCATTCATTCCATCAATGTTTTGTGTAAACATAGCTACAAAGAGACAGTCTGATAGTATTGGAAGATTGACTTTGAGTGTGTCTCGAAGTCAATGTTCAAATATAACTTAGTTTTACATCAATTTTTCAAAAACAGTAAGAGACAGGCAGATAAAAAAAATGACAGCGTCTCAAGCTGTGTTCAAATTAGTTAAACGCTAGAATGGCACACCTTTGGATTCCATCAAGGAAATGAATCATGGGAAACAGTGAATAGAAATCTGTAGCTTTTTAGTGTCTTAATCTAAAACAAAGCAATTTGATCACGTTCCCAAACTGGAATCACTAATCTACTAGTATTACTACTTAAAGATCTGACCTTTAAGAGTTTTATGAGTGATTATATCCAAATATATGTGTATATATGTTGCCCTGTCTCTGTATGAATAATGTTTTACACCCACACAATTTTGTGCGTGTGTGCGTGTATGTATATATGTGTGTGTATATATAGGAATATGTATGTGTGCATATGTCTGAATATGTGTGTGTATGTATATGAATATATATATATGTGTGTGTGTGTATATATATATATATATATATATATATATATATATATATATATATATATACATACTACCAAAAGTCAAAAGTATTTAGCTGTCCTCAAAAATGTTTATTTCTCGTCCCAAATGTGTTTTTTTAATGAAACAAGTTAAGCATCGTGATGGTTTTATTTATTATACGAAATACAAGTCTTCCTCAGTATCTTTGACCTTAGTATAACCAGATACCATTTGAAAAATTGATTTGTAGGCATTTTTCCTCTTTAGTACTGAGCATAAATAAAATATTTTCCAAAAGTTATATTACACCACCACTTGAACTCATATTAGACTCTATTGTGTTGAATTACTGCTTGCTAGATACGACCTGTTTTACCTCTGCTGCCAATGAACCTTGCCCAGTAGTGAAATCTGTTATTCTTATTTTGTTTAAATTAAAATCTAAATTTTGCAACTTTCTTCTGGATCAAACCTTTTTCTCAACAAAATGTCCAAAATATATGAATTTACATGTAAACAAAGACAAGAGATCATTATTTTAAAAAAAGGTTATTCAAGCAGAGAAATTTACGAAAAAAGAATAAAATTCCCAGAACTATGGTGGATTATACTGTTAGGAGACATTAGGAAATTGGACAAAACAAGACCAAAAGTAGGGCTGGTAGACTACAAGCAAGAACAAGGGCAGAGGACAATTTCATCAGAGTCACCAGCATGTGTGACACAACGCTGACTGCTCCAAACATCACTGCACAATTGAAGCAATCTTGTGAAAAAAATGTGTCAACATCCACTGTGAGGAGAAGACTCTCTGAAGCTGTTCTATATGAAAAGGCTCCAGTGGGCCAAGACTAGACAACAGAGCAGTGGAATAAACAAAGTTTGAAATCGTTGGGTCAAATAGTAGGGCCAGTGTGTGGCAAGGAGTTAGAGAAAGAGCTGCAACCCCCTGCATCATACCAACCGTAAAGCATGGAGGAGGCTCTGTAATATGTGTGTGTGTGTGTGTGTGGGCGCTTTTGCTAATTGCAAAGTTGGGGATTTGCACCAGGTGAAGGGCAAATTGTATCAGACTATCACAGCGTAGTGCAGCATCACGCGATCTGATCTGGAGCACAACTTGTAGGTCAAGGATTTTTACTCATGCAAGCATACTAGTAAACTCTGTCAGTGGCACCTTAAAAGCAAAGAGGAAAGCACGTCCTTCAACTGATGTCTTGGCCAGCGCAATCAGCAGACGTAAATACCCATTAGGTTCATAGGTATGGTATATAACAGTTAAAAATAAACATACATACACAAACACATGTGTGTGTTTCAAATACTATCATACATCCTACACACACAAACACACACAGATATGTGTATACTTGTGTGCGTGTGTGTAGGGTGTATAATAGTTTCTGAAATAAAAGTTGAGATGAAAAAAGTAGAAAACCTTATAACTGACATGTTTTGCTAGCAATTAACCTAAGGTTAAGATCATACATAATATCAAAAGCAATAATAGCACAATGCAATATATGAGCTAAAAGAGGATCTACTCAGTGGGTTAATTTCTGGTCGTTGGCTCTGATAAGGTAATTTAATTTATTATCCCCCTTATCCTCAAATATCCGAATGCATTTTTCTTACACACAGTTTTGATTTTCATTTTGATCTGAAGAATCTGAACCTAACACATGTCAGCAAAATGCATCATTTATAAGCTTTTCTACTTTGTCTCATATATATATATATATATATATATATATATATATATACACACACACATATATGATATATAATTTTGTATAATTTTATATATCAACAAAGAATATATCAGTTTATCATATTTTTCTAAATATATATATATATATATATATATATATATATATATATATTATAGGAAAAAAGAAAGTACAGTAAGATATATAATCTGGTCTTCTTATTGATATTTTTATTTTCACAAAACAGTGCTCAATGTAAATTTATAGAGCATAAATATTATAAATTAACTGATTTAAAAATATGGACCATATTTAAAAATCAGTTAATATATACATATATATATATATATATCTATATATATATGTGTGTGTGTGTGTGTGTGACCTGACGATTGCGTCCAGCATGAAACAGCCTGTTGCCTCTGAGTGTTGACTTCAATGTTCACTTTTATATATATATATGAGAGATGAATTGTATTTTATTAAATAATTCTATAATATTCAGAAGCATTTGTCAGTTTTTCTTTTAAAGAGTCATAATATTCTGTGAAGTTTTATTATTATTATAAAAGATAATGCTTTCAAAGACTTATGGAACACCTTTTTGTAATATGCTATTTTTGGAGCAGTGATTTCCTCATTAATTATTAAAGAATAACTGATTGCAATTACAATATGCCTCTAAGTTAAGTAAAATGCTACCACTGTTTTATTTGAAGTTTTTTTTTCTGAGCCAAACAACAAGAATTTTATTCTTTCAAGTGGAATATTTTACAATGAAAATGGATATTAGATCTTATTTATTATCAAAGTCTACAGCATGGAAATTATCTAACCAAAAATCTGAATATGTAGCAACCTTAAAATAAGTCCAGCTCTGTGAAAAATAAAGTCTATTTTATTCTATATTTTATTATTTCAAACTGAACTGGATTTTTTCTTGGAGTTTTACCATATTTGCTGGTGTCAATGATGATTAGTTGTGAGTCCTTGACAACAATGATTAGAGTTTTTGCAGGCCTATGCTAACCCCAGAGGCTGGTTATCTATGCCAGACAGTAAACTGAATTCCTGTATTAAAAAAATTTATAAATCATACACTGTTTCAGATAATAAATAAACAAAGTATCATCAAAAAGGTAAGGGCGCCAATGGACTACAAGTATCAAGGAAGTTAAAGACCAGTAGCACCAATCTGTCTCAATAATAATATCCTAGTTTGAAAATATTTTTTAAGAATTTATATCAGTAAAGTTTTTTTTTTATTGTCTTACATTTAAGTAAAACTATATTTTATTTTTAATTTCTGTATATTCTGTACTATGGGTAAAATTTTAATAAAAAGTACACCTTGATAAAATGTTTTCCATCTGGACATATAATGAACCTTCAGCTGGTATTTTAATGAATGGTTTTGTGACATATGGTGGCCATTAATAATTAAGTATAACTCAAGACTTCAATGGTAAGATAAAACAGTATCTAATTACAACTGCAAATAAATACTTAACAAAAACAAAGAAGTAAAAGTCAACCAAAAATAATTAACCAATTCAGTGAATACTTTGTTAGTAGTGGGACTCAACTTAATGTCTAGTAAATCCTAAATCAAGACCCAAATCATCGATGCACAATAATTCACACTAATTCAACTGGATAGTTCCATTCAACAGTCACTCCAGTCAGTAGACTGACACTGCCATTTATACACCTGGCAGAAAACACATATTCATAAGTCCAGACTGTCATGCTCGAACATCAGTGTCGGTACTTACTCATTTACTTCCTATATGACAAAGGAAAAACACTGCCAAACAGAACAATAAATTGTGGAACTAGAGTATCACTGTATTTGATACAGCTCTACTGCGGGTACATAATCCCACTCAGTTTAAGGGAGACTAAACTTATCTCTCTTGTAAGGGTAAAATGCTAGAATCCAGTTCACAAATGCTTTCCTCTATCTCACTATTCTTCCTTATGTACTCTAGAAAATTCGTTTTTTTCTTTCTGATTCTGTCTCTTTTACATCTTTGAGGAGATTGTCCAGCATTCATTGCCATATAGGAAGACTGATATTGTGTAACTATTCAGTACTCTTTCCTTTGTTTCCAATGCAATTTTTCTATTTCTTAATACTTTGCTTAGCTTTTGGAGAGTAACTTTTACTATTCAAATGTAACTTCAGATTTTGGTGTGAAATATTTCATCCTCTGTTAAAAGAATTCCTAGATATTTAAATTTTAGGACTTCCTTGGTTTCGATATAATATTTAACCTGTTCATTTCTTGTATTAGATTTTCTAACTGGCCACATTGATTTAGTGTTGAGACATTTTATGTCTCTAAAACTTTTGATACAAACCTTTGCTGAGTGATGGTCCAGTGACACCTACCATTCATCTCTTTCCTTAGCAGGCAAGGGATCAATTTCAAGGAGTCTGACCTTGTTCATGCCATTGTTGTTTATAGACTTGCTAGCGTTAGCTGGATGACAGTCAGGTGACACCTGTTGCACATGTCCCTCTCTATTGGATGAGGAGTTAATCCTAATAGATATAACTCCTTTCATGGCATTACCTCAGACAATAAATATCATCAATAACCATGAATGATCTTGGAATTGATAGTGGATTGATTTCCCATTGCTTTCTCCACAGTGATCTTATTGGAACACCACCTTTAATTAGCTGGTCATTAACTCAAAGGTTCTTCCAACATTTGATAGGTCTTATTTTTCATCCTACAGAATTGCTAACCATCTGCCACACTCACAATTGTGGGAGAGCCAGTTTAGTTGGTGACCATCCCAAAACAGATTTCATATATATATATATATATATATAATATATATATATATATATGGACAAAGTCCAACAATTATTTTTAAGACATTTTTATGTTTATACATTTTTTTTATAGATACAAATATTTAAATAAATGCTCTGTTTGTAATAAACAGTATTAACAACATTTACCGGTCTTAATGTCTGAGAAATTGTTATAGAAAATATGCGTCCTCCGACAGGATTGAACCTGTATCCTATATGAAACCGTCATATAGCCTGATGTGCTTTTACCGATTTCGCCACAGAGGAGCATTTGGTTAGCAAGGTCGATTTTACTGTTTTTAAACTACAATCTTCCATGATTCTCTCACGTATATTCATGTCTGTTCAATGTGTATCCAAATGTAAACAAATGACGTCACACATTATGACATGGACAAAGTCCGATAATTATTTTTTAAGACATCTTTATGTTTATACATTCTTTTTTTATTTTTATTATAAACAGAGCATTTACTTAAATATTTGTATCTATTAAAAAAAAAAATGTATAAACATAAAAATGTCTTAAAAAATAATATATACTGGTTTCTTAAAGAGGTTGTTTATTTACCAACTATAAAAATGGTCTTTTTTGTGTTGAAAATCACAGGGCATGTAGCTTGTCTAGCTTCTTTTTAGATTACCATTTATTTCTCCTAGGAAATGACATTGTCTAGTATACAATACTGTAGCCATTTACATCTGCCCGGGTTTGGTGTTGGATTGCTGTCTTTGATTCTAAATCTATGGGTCATGACCCATTTAAGAAAGGCAGCCTCTTAATTTTTGCTTCTTCCCTTACCTTAAATTTAACATAGGTCATTTTGGCAGGTGGATCTGAGTAAAGCTTACAATTCCTATAACCACCTTCTCCCTTTTCTTTCTTTCCTTTTTCTTCTTTTTCTCATAAAAGAGGTTGTATTTTGCTTTTAAATTTCAATAAATTGTTCACTTACCAGTCATTTACAATTGCCTGTTGAGATGCATTGATTCACATCGAAGACTACTGCAATTGTGTAGCAATTTTTTTACATATTTTTAATGTAACATCCTAAAATAAAGATTATTTATCTACCTTGTATTGAGCCCTCTTTTAAATGCTACGAACATTGGAAATGTACCCTATTTGTTCTCATCTCACCTGGATATATATATATATATATATATATATATATATATACATACATACATACACACATATATATATATATATAAAAATTTCAATAAGTATTTTTTGTTAATTTTTTTTAACTTCAAAGTAACTTCTTACCTTGACTTTTTTTAGTTAACAGAGAGAGAAGAAAAAAAGATTCAGATTACATGAGTCCAGAAGTTTGAGACTGATATAAACTTTAATGTAAAAAATAAAATTTAAATTCTATATTCACATTTTTTTTTTTCCTCATATGTGTGGGCAGTGTGTTAAAGTTAACTAGACAAATTCAAATTTAAAACGAAACATTACAGTAGCAAGGTACTTCCAATGAACATTAAAATAAAATTCTAAATTATTTTTTTTTAAAAATTCAGATAGTGAAAAAAGAAAAAATACACATTATTCAGATTTGATGAGTCAAAAAGTTTGAGCCTAGTATCCGAAAAATGAATTTAAAAAATCAAATTGAAATTAGATCGGTGAATGAAAATGCAAGGAACTTGGCAGCAGATATTTACTAATGGAATAAAATGTGTGCGTTGCAAGTATTTCAATTAGAAATGTTCTCTGAGCAAAAGATGCTTGGATGACTGTGTAGGGAACTCCAACTGAATTTGAGTGGCTGAGTGATTTAAAGTTTGCATAAGAAAATAAAGATAAAAGGTCAAAGATTTTGGATAGCATCTTGTGGTCAGCTGAAACAAAAGCTAACCTATTTGTGTCTAATGGTATCTGAAGAGAGTTTAACAGCATTATGGTGAGGATGTGTACAAGACAAAGTGTGTTTGTTAATAGTTGTTAAACATAAGAATGTCAGTCTGGGGTTTTATGAACTCTAATGGTACTGAAGAATGGTATTTCATCAATGGGATCGTGGATGCTGAAGATTATGTCTAAATGTTGAAAGAAAATAAAATGGCTCCACTGGAAGAAGAGCAATGTTTCAGCATGATAATTATTATCTGGAATGTTCCACAATGCTGAGTTTGTGAAAGAAAAAGTGCTTGATTAAATCTGGCATGTTTACTGGATTTTAATCCAATTGGACATTTGTGGAATGTAGTTAAATGAAAAGTAGAAAAACAATGTGCATCCAAGAAGACCAAATTGAAAGATTGTCCTCTGTCTGATTGGAAAAACATTCTGGTAACTATTTAAATCTCGTCAAATCAATGTCATTAAGGCTACAAGTGGTAGAAAGAAAATAAAGGCATCCACACTTGATTTAAATCATTACTTTTTCAGGATTATCCTTATTCTTGAGCTGCTCCATATATATTTTATTTTATTTATTTTTGTTACTTTTGTTCATCCAATATAAGTCCCAAGAGCCACTCAGGGTAGAAGGTTACTGACTGGGATTGTTGTAAGAGAAGAGGAAGGAAGAAGCAGGAACAGCATATTATAAGGATATGTAGGATACATAAAGGTTGGCTCTAGGCATGAAGAGGTTAAGAGTTTGTAGACTTTAGGAAAACATCCTCTCAGGAGTTTGTGCTACAAATTAACAGTTCTGTGGAAGAAGTTGTCTGGGTTGAGCTTACTCCTTATCAAAGGAACATAAAGGTAACATGGCAGGGTGTGTCAGTCCTATCTGTGAAGGTCTCCGCTTGTTCAACTAAAGAATGTAACTGATCTGAACTTGTCATCATAGTGATAGCAGTAGAGTAGTAAAAGGTTTGTAGGATGGAAAATAACTAGTCACTCACAAGGCTGCATCATTGCTAATGAATTTTGTCATGGCTGGATAGTAAAGACTGGGCTGCACTTTCCCAGATATAACATCAATATGCCATTCTCTGATCTGACTCTTGTAAAGATAGAGCATGGCAGCAGGTGTTAGGGATTTTCTGAAGTGATACAAGAAATTGAATATTCTTCCAGCTTCTTTCATGATGGCATGAGTATATAAGTTCCATTTGATGTCTGGAGTGATCTATAGACCTAATAGCTGTTCAAGGCAAGGAGACTTATTGAAGATGTGACTGCTTATCAATACTGGTGCAAATTTGGGGTCCGCTCATTAGTGATTAAATGTTACTAGTTTCATATAAAAATATGTATGATTGTATTTATGGGGATACTTTAATTCTAATCAGCTACTCACAACTTAAAAATGTTATAACATGACATCCCTGAGAGAATATCAAATAATTCTTCAGGTCTAATCCAATAACTACAGATTCTCAGAAAGCTTCCATTCTCAAAAACAATGGGATTTTAGTTTGACTTCCTCTTAAAATATTTCGATATTATTTGATCTCATGTATCATGTAACTTCATTTTTTCTGTAGTTTGAAAATATCAGATTGTAACAAATGTTATGTCTGACTTTTTTTTATGACAACTAAAACAAAATAGTGGTTCATAGAAATATATTTAATCATCAATATATATTATTATTTTCAATGACTTTGTCAGGTAGCTCGGGGTGATGGTGGCGAGAAGCTCCACTGTCTATAAAATGTTTCTGTGACATGCCTCTTACAACAAAATCCAGTTCCAAACCAGAGAATGAGTGAAGGTGGATAACTGGTGCCTCATAACCAGTCCCTTCGGATAGATGGAGTTCAACAGGCTAGGAAAGAAGCCTATCTAAGGGAATGAAAACTCTGATTTTAAACATCTACTGGTTTATGGTCATATTCACACATGGAAAAGGCAGCAAAATAAATCAAGACAGGAGACCTGGATTGCAGCCAGCTGTTAACACTGAAAATTTTCCAGCAACTGCTGCAACCAAGCCGTTTCCAAATGTAATATCCCGTATTCCTTTGGATCTTGTTGTTATGGCCAAGAGGGAGGAGACATGTAATCTGGGCTGTACACAGCCTTTATATACGATCATCTTGGCCTGTGCTGTGGAAAAGGTCACTCCAGTTTCACGTTCAAAGGACTGAATTTTGACCAAAAAGGATGCTACCATTATCTTGCAAGATAAACAGATGCCTACTTCTATCATATTTCTCAAAAAGCTTTTTAATGCCATATGTATAAAATTATTCAGGTTTTGATGTGAAATAAGAGACAAACTGATTTTCAACCTCCTCTCTTGAAGTTAGTCTAAATCCATCTAAATGACTTTGTCAAATTCTAAAGAGATGACATGTGATGTGTGAAAAATATGGTGGATGAAGTATTTTTGAGTTCTTACAGGAAATCTTTGTTCATTTGTGAAGTATAGAGTTATGAATTATATTTGTGAAGGATGATCATTTCTTTTTTACTCAAGATGAACATTGTTTTGGCCAAAGCTGCTTTTAAACTTGGTAGTAAACTTGAGCAGTAATTGTTTCATTATTGTTTAACAGATTTTATTAACTGATTCCCACCATAATCTTAGTAGAATTTTTCTTGGAAGTAGTCCTGCTCTTGGCTGCAGAGCAGACTTTCACTACAACTAAGACAATGACACTTCTGCTTAACATTGTGGTAAAGGATCAACTTCTCATCACCAGTAATGACTCTTTCTGGAAAAGGCACGTGAAGCTGATAAGAAATTGTAATAATGCACAGTAAGCAATACATTGTGACTCATAATTTGGCTGCACTTTTATTACAATCTGGTATTTTTGGAAGGTATCACGTGACTTCCATTTTACAACAAAGCTTATTTCACATTGTATACAGAAAGTAGAACATGGTTGTCTTTTTGATTCTCTTGTATGAGAAGTATTTTATTTTCTAAAATTCGGATATATTTATCTATTTAAATGCTGCTGGTTTCTGTTTTGTCGATGGGCTGGCTGCTCAGAAGAATTAATGTTGCTTTCACTTTGTCGATACAAACAAACCAAACCAAAACTCCCAATAATAACCATTACTTCTGACACATATTTTCTTGCATTATACACAAATAAATACAGGAATTTATTCTTCAAAGTGCTTTTTTGAAACAGTTAAGTAATTTTTAATTCTTATGTTTTGACTTTTATGTTTTGTTCATGAAACTATTTTCTGTTAGATTTTATTTTGTTCCACATTGGTTGACTAAAATTGCTCTCCACTTTCGACTTTCATCTTTGAAGATAATTCTGATCTCTCAAGATTTGAAATAAAAATGACTCAGCTTCCTGAATATAAGTACAGTATAATGATAATAATATAAAAATACAAGTAGATATTTACTAAGCTTAGCTTAGTCAGGCACAAGGTCATGGTTGTTGGACACTCAGAATCAAACTCACTAGATTTTGACTAATTACAGAGTAGTCTCTCCTCATTTATTGGTTTATAAATAATTTTAAATTCTGTAAATAGGAATTAATTTTAGCAGCCTTAATACAAATCAAAGATGCTCTTAATTTTTTCAAATATTTCACATGTAGGTTAAAGGAGATATTAAAAAAAATCTTTCATAGAAATGCCTTAGTGTAATTTCTATAGTTTTAATAATTTACTATATTTCAAAGAGGCATGGTGGAGTAATGGATAGCGGGTCAGATTGAGAAATCAAGAGCTGAGTTTGAATTCCAGTCGAATTCATTACATTATGTGCTAATATCCTTGGGAAAGGTGTGAATCCTCTTCTTCCTCCTCCAGCTATAGGTAAATAGAAGGACAGACTGGGTTCTATAGCCTTGGATGGCAACTGGTCTACCGCAGAAAGAAATGGCAACATACTGCGGGAAAAAAAAAATCTTACCCGTCAGTCATGTATTGAAAGATACATGATCGTCTAAGCATGTATCACACATGGCACATAACTGACTGATATTTCAAAGAAAAGATTTATTAATGTAATTTGGGAAACCAGTTGCATTCAGAAGGGTGCCACTGATCCAGGCATCCATATTGGGAGGGCATCCACTCAAAGTGTGAAATAAAAATTTAGTTTATATTTAATTTGAATAGAGTTTATTTCATGTTTCATAGGTTTTTACATATTTTAAATGTCTTCCTTCCTCACATCTCTCAGTACTAGGCCCTTTAGCATACCCTCCATCCCACGTGAGTCTTAGGGGCAAACAGTCAAGGGGGTGGTGCAAGCCATTACCAAACATCACCATATCACTGTTGGAAAATAAATGGATCATTGTTTTTTTTTTTTTTTAACAGCAAATCTTTTGTAATCCTGAATCCTTCATTTCGAGGCATTGTGTTTGAGTTTAAAATGTCTGAATACCTGTTGGTCAATACTGAACATCAATTTTTTTTTTCTTATGGTTCTCTTCTTTTTTGGTTTGGGTTTTAAAGCAACCATTTGATTTTGCCCCCCCCCCCACCTCCTCACATATGAGTTTTCCCCCATTGTGTTTAGCACTCTCCATTCACTTCCATTTCTGTCCAGCTAAAATGTGGATTTATTTTCACTTCCAACTTACCCCAAACAAACATTGTGTCTATATTTCTACTTGCTAAACATCAGCACATTTACCTTTTAGAAAACAACATGAGCGTTTAAACTCAACAATGTCCATGCTGGCTGCTCGTACTTTGTTGCTAGTGAAATGTGAAGTACATACGATTATCCAAAATCCACTCACTGTTCTACAAGACACTATCAAATAACAAGCACATCTCAGCCTTGCTTGCTTGTAAGTTGATTGATGCTTCACATCGGTTAATGACCAGAACTGACTTGTGGATCAAATTAATGAGGTCTTTGAAACGAGAGCCAATTCATTATATAGTTGTCTACTCTTGAAATGAGAGAATTTGTGTAATTTTAGGCATCTGACCCAGGAAAGAATAAGTGGAGTGAATTGCTGACATTATAAGCCCAGATACTACAGTTGGGCTTTGGCAGTAACAACAGTCAACTCCAAATTTTTTTTTTAATCAGTATCACCCCTTGCAAGGCAGTAAAGCCACTAAGATACAAGGGGTTACAGGGTGTGGATGAATTAGGAATGAAAACATTAATAATGAGTGGAAAGAATGATAGACAGAAGATGGTGGTTGACATTGCATTTAAATTTTTGAAGATTGTGAGTGACAGAGAAGCAAGAAATTGGAAGAGAAAGAAGTGTGAGAGAAGAAACTGTTAGAATAGGACTTTTATTTTGTAACGTTTTTAGAGTGGAAAGGAGTCAGTATTCTTTAATTTTTCTAAGAAAACACATCATTTGGAATTGGATGATTTTGGAAATGTAATTTTGGAGTCCTGGGTATTGAGCTGTTACCATGATTTTAGAAGTAAGCAATAAATGAACATTACTGCTATACCTTTTTTTTTTTAATTTTTAATTTAATCATATTTTCTTGTAAAAATCTCAGCATTTCAAAATGTTTCGCTTTATTTTTGCAACTCTTTTGAACTTTCGTATTAAGATCTTAGAAATCCTGTAACATTTTCTTCGCTTTCTTCCTTTTCGCACATTCTGTTTGTCAATTCTGTTTTCTACTTTAGTTTCTACTTTTGTGAAGGTCTCCACTTTCAGAATTCCAACATTGTCATATTTTGCCAGATCTTACCAAAGTAATTAAAGTGAATGTAAATTCAGTAAAACATTTCTGATCCAATAGTACCCGATCACTGATCATGGAAATTTATTCCATGGTTCAAATTTCACAAGACTGGTGTTTATATTTGTCAATTTGAAGACATTGCTCAAATAAAATAGATATAAATCACAAGTGACATCTGGTAGATGACCTAAAAACTAGTCTCTTACTTGCTTGAATTTCAATTGTCTTTTTGTAATTGAGTTTCAGGAGAAATCAAATAATCAATTTATGGACCATTATTGGTGCTTCCTTAGTTTTGCTTCTGGGAAAATCAATGGATGTCATTGGATTTTGTGGATTTTCTCTCCATTTTCCTACTTAGTTAAGTTTTTTTTTTTTTATCAAACAGAATTAATAGGAGTTTGTTATTCTCACAACAAATCAATTTTTTGCATTAATTAACTGTAACGAAATAAACAACTCTGATGGTCTTCAAGACATAACTTAATGACTGCTTATCAATTATTTTATATTTCAAGAATTTATTTACATTTCAAGCTTGAATAAATAATCAAATGGTGGTACAGTGATTTTGTGAGTCATCCATGTATCTGTTTTTTTTTTTTTTTAATCATTTTGTGGGTTATCCCACTTGACTTTCCTAAATAAAAAAAAAAAAAAAAACATTACTGTGGGGCGTTCCTTAAGTCTATAAAAGCATGCATTTTTCTCCCTTGACTTTCTTTACTCTTTTATAGCTCTGGCTATAAGATGAAGTCGCACATGGGTGAAAAAGTGTTCTCCACTGGGGCATGTTAATTTTCAGGGTTGTACTTTTCTGTCTTGACTATTTCTACTCATTTACACAAGTGTCTATCATGTAGACCTACACAAATATCCCACACTCAAACATTCTCTAGTTTAAATGTTTTCTTCTTTCATTGTAATTCTTTGTGTTATTACATACACTTTTGTTTGTTTTATATCACCACATTTTTTAATTGGACTCATATTTGAGTCTGCAATAATTGTTATGGGAATAATAATACCAGGAGACATCTGTTTTCTGCCTAAACACACTAGCATTCTTGTCACAATTTCACCTGAAGAAAGGCAATAAAACCACTAAGACACAAGTACTGACTGAGTGTTAGAGAATGAGAAAAATACACTAAGGGGTGAGACATTAAAAGAACATGAATAAAGATGACAGAAGATAACGATTGACATTGCATTTAAATTTCTGAATATCAAACTTGACTGCGAAGCAAGAAGTCGGAAAAAGTTCCACAACTGAGAACTGTGAAGGAAGAAACTGTTAGAATTGACCTTACAGTTACATCTAGCAATTTCGACTGCAAAATGATGAGGTCTTGCTGCCAATCTAGTATTGAGCTTAAATTCATAAAATCTAAGTACCATAGAGGAAAGCTCATCAGAACAATTACCATGAAAGTATTTCTAGAAAAGGCACAGCGAAGCTTTGTTACGTTAGTGGGAGAGTGACTAAAAGTTTGCTGTTGATTTTAATATATTTGTAAATTTCAATACAATTTGATGAAAGTGCTACTAAAAAAAAAAAATTGGGATTGTTACACTTTGGGGCAAAATTTTAGATTTCAAAACTAAGAAAATATGTCTTTATTAAGCAGCACGTCAATTTCAATCACTCTGAATGATATTTTCAATCCTGGAACAATAATACTGCGTGCTGTAGTAGCTATCAAACATGCACATACCATTGAAATAAATATCTGATAGATTATCTTAGTCTAGCACAAGGCCTTAAAAATAGACCTACCCCAGTAAAATCAAATTCAAATTTGATTACCATGACACTTGAGTGACCAAATGCAAAAAAAATACCAGATTTTTCTACTTGTTGTACATTTGTAAAATCTTTGAGGTCAACTACAAAAAACGTTAAAAAACCCCAGAAATAATAAGTCCATAAATGACTGATTGATTAATAATAGTGGTTTATTAGCTGTTTCCTTATAAGGAAACATTTATGACTGAGCAGACAGTATTACTTTCAGTTGAAATATCTAGAATCTTTCTCTTAAAACAATTTTTCAGGAAAATAGTTTTCTCATGTCCAATAGCTTTATTGCCCTTTCCAGTATTGATGGGGTTTTCCTTCCTAACCTTTTGCTTTAAGTAGTGTGGAATATCAGCAACTTGTTTAGGTCATTATTTTCTCTTTGATTTACATGTAATATCCATTTTAGTTGTTGCTGCTGTTGAAAGTTCTCAAGTGAGGTGGTTTACTAATTTTTGCATTTTACTTGATCTTACAGCAAAAGTATTGGATGTAATAGAAACAAATGAATCCATATTTGGTATTTTTGTTTTGTGGTCTTGTTCCTAATAATAATATGAATCAAAAATTTGATTTAGAATCATTTTATAAAAGCACTGTAATGAAGTAAAAGACATGAAAAGAGATTTGAGGATAAAAGCTTGACAGAAGCTATGTTTCTTTGAGATTCAATTAGAGTAATTGAGGCTTTGCAATGTTTATCTCCCCTTGTTTCTATCTGAGTGTAATCTCAGGAAGAGGAAACATTTCTCCAAGAAAGAACTTTTGAGATTTACAGAAAATAAATGAGATTTACGATTAGAAAATTTACTTTATATAAATTTAATTGGGTCGCTATTTTCAATGTTTAATTTGCCATCTTGATCCAGGACATTGAATTTATCTAAAGCTGCTTTTCAAATGTAGAATTTGTGAGAATTTCTTTGTTGCCTTTTAGGTTTTATTTTCAGAAAACAACCAAAATCTCTTGAACTTCTCTTTTTTTTTGCCAGTGCCTATTTGGAACATGGCACCTTGTTTTTGATTTGTCTTTAACCCAAAATGTTGATTAAGAACATTAAGAAGATTTAACGATTCCTAATCAAATTAATATGCTTCCTTATGCTTTTTTTTATTTACATCCTGTATTTTGACTTTTGATATGAAGAGGAAAAAATCTTTGTCACTTAGCAAAGCCCAGATTGACTTCTGGTCAACTTATTATATGAAGTACATCTTTAGGAGGGTCGAAGAAAAATGAAGATTAAAATGGTAGCTTTCCTCCTTGCATTGAATATTGTTACCACATCTTCACTGGTGCTCCTGTCATATATAAATATTGAGCTTCTTGACAAAATCCAAAAATGAATCTGCAATGGTATCAGTCCTGACCTGGCATCTCGGCTTAAATCATTTTCTCACCACCATAACACAATTTCCCTGTACATTTTCTATAAATATTTTCATGGCAATGGTTGTGATGAGGTTTCATCATGAATTTAAGCACAGTACTAGATTGACAGTGAGGTTTCATTATTTTACTGTTAACATTACTAAATATAACTAAGATTTATTCGAATAGGTCCTACTCTTGCACTTCTCACCCGTGGTACTCTCTTATGACATCTTGCTTTCCTATAAACTATGATTTTCAAATATTTAAATGCATCATCAATCACATTTTATGTTTTTTTGAATCCTGTTTCTTTATTGACCTTTCTCCTCACTATTTTTTTCTCATTTTTCTTTCACTCTCAGTAACCCCTTTCATCTTAGTGGCTTTATTGCCTTGCTTGGGGTAAAATCATTAAGTCTGTATAAGTATGATGATATCTGTAACTTTCAAATAATGCTATTGCTTGATTTATCTTCAAATCTGAGCAGTGTGAATGTGGCTTTTTAGTCTTGTTAAAGTCTTACATTCTCTTGTGCTGATGTGGCAATAACAGTTGCCTCTTGCAATAGTTATTATATTAATATTTTGGTGTGCTTTCATATGACATTTCAGTCCAGCACATTCTTTTTTAAATTCTCCACAAGTAGAGATGATGCATAAAATGTAGTAAATGACTTATCTCTATATGTGGCACCTTTGAAGATTTTCAGGCCTGCATATACATACATACATACATACATACATATATATATTTAATGAAAATAGGTTAAAGGAGTTAGCTTTATTATTACTTTCCACTAAGTAAGAAATAAACACTTTTTGAATTCTATAAGAAGTCTTCCTGATAACATATGGAAGCAAGATAGATTTCTAAAGAATACACACAGTTATATATATATATATATATATATATATATATATGCACAAGTCAGAAACTTTTGGTTCTTCTTCTTGGGGCTAAAGCTTTTTATTTTTCTGAGATTTTTTTGTTACATCAAAAGAAGATTGCAAATTTAATTCTTTGATGTCCAATAATTCTTTGGCTGTTCTAACTGGGATACAAACATTTTTTTTCCTCATGCCAACGCCTCATTCTATGCAAGCACTTAGATGCTTGTAGAATTGTTTATGCTGTACCTGAGTGAACTTTATCTGCAGATTAGTACAAAGTTTTTCCTATTTTCTCTCTGCATTCTCATGTTGCTAGCATTATTACTCAATTCTCTATTGATTGAGCAACTCTAAACATATATAGATACAAATAAAAATCTTTACTAGTCAGTAAATAAAAGATAGTGTTTTTGGAAACATTGCATGACTGAAGCATGTTACTACATTTAAAAATGAACAAAGCAGGAACTATATGGGTGAAAATTTTAAGAAAAATTAAAAATTAAAAAAATGTCATCACACACTTTCTAATCAACTGTGTAGTAGAATATTCAAATCTTGTTTATGTATCTTTCTTTTTTTCATAATGACATCCGTTAAAAATTGCATATGTAGTCA
>OZ038490.1:2885953-2978453 GCA_964036315.1 Acanthosepion esculentum | reverse complement strand
TACTGAAAGGCCGAAACGTTGTAATAAATATAGCGAGAAAGATGAGGACAATAGTCCGAATAATGTAAATAGTGTACATAATACCTCATCTCAGAAATATAGACAGATACTGAAAGGCCGAAACGTTGTAATAAATATAGCGAGAAAGATGAGGACAATAGTCCGAATAATGTAAATAGTGTACATAATACCTCATCTCAGAAATATAGACAGATACTGAAAGGCCGAAACGTTGTAATAAATATAGCGAGAAAGATGAGGACAATAGTCCGAATAATGTAAATAGTGTACATAATACCTCATCTCAGAAATATAGACAGATACTGGAAATATTCTCTCTTATTTCCTAGTCCCCAGATTATTTGTTTATTCCAAAAACTATAACCATGGATTTTATTCATGTGGCGGGAGGGGGATGAATTTCATTGATTGTGCAGAACCTGACTTCCACAGTAAATGAAGTATTGTTTAGTCTCTGGATCGTAGTCGTGTAACCATTCCAAAAAATATGGTAAGTTCTTCAGGTGTTTGGAATGTCGAACTGAACCCTTTATTTTGCTCACTGGGGTAGACTGTTCTAGTTCCACGTGCCATATCTAATGGATGTCAGTTATCTCCTGTTAATTCCCCTCTCCAAGTTCTCCACCACCATAACCAGGTATTGAACTCATACTCATTGGGTCCTGTCACTAGACCTAACTAACGCCTTTATACACTGTGCCATGTGTCCTTGAGAAATATAGTCAGATAACTGAAAATGCTTCAAAATCAATGAAGATGTGTCCACTTGATATTGATATACTGGTTAGCATTCAAACACTTTGGTGCTAACTTGGCTGAAGCTTCTGCATATGCAACTGCTTGTAAATATATCAGCTCAACACATTACCCTGTCCTGGGTATGACGATAAACTATATCCGCATCCTGGGTAAGACGATAAACTACGTACAACAGCAAGGCTTCTGATCAGGAGGTTTTGAGGAGTGTGGAACCACCTCTTAATTGCTGGTGTTCCTAGGTCCACCCTGACCCAGGATGGTAACACCTGTTTGGGTCCCAGCTATGGGCAAATAGTTAACACCCAAACTTGTATAAAAATAGGTTTAATACCAGAAATACTTTCTAATAAAAAAAAATTATTACCAGCAATAATTTTTGAAGGAAAAATTATCATCAGCAATACTTAAAAAAAATACCAGCAATACAAACAGTTATACATTCTTTGAAAAAAATATGACCAGCTATAGATTTCTTCAAGGAAAATATTCCCAGAAGTGGATTTTTTAAGAAATACATTACCAGCAATAAAAATTTTGTTGGCATTAAATAACCAATTGAGGTTGATATGCCATAAAACAAACCAAACCAAACCAAAATCAACACAATCCCTACATATCTCTAGTGTCTCAGTAATCTTTTTGGATAAGATTTGTTAATTGACTCAAATTGGGCCATGAGTAATCCTTCTGAAGGTCTCCCAGATCCTAATTCATCTTAGGTTTAAAAATCTCCATGTTGCAAGTTGATATGTCACAATTGAATATTACAGGCATTTGTCACCAAATCTTTACCTCACAAACTCATGGATTTCCTTTGGAGTTTCCCTCTGCAGGAACAGAAAAGTTACAGCAATCCAGAGATGAGCACTTAAAAATTCCACACTTTTCATTTGCATGGTTCAGTCAAGTATTTTAAATAAATTTAGAAATAAATATAAGATTCCTATAAATAGATATTTTAAAATGAAAAAAAATCATTTTTTTTTTCTGGTACATTGATAAAATAACACTCAAATTTTGGGAAGCAGGTCTGGCCAAGAACTTTTCCATCTTGCCCCAAAGTGAAAACTTTAAAATTTTTCTGCATTCTTCACCATTGCAAGTCATTAACCATTTTTCATTGCAACAGGAATCTGCCAGTGTTTTGTTGCCTCCTGTTTCTCACGAATGTTTTTGTTGGTGAATAATTCAGATCTCTTTCTGCTTGGTTTGTCTGCTTTCAAAGGCTTTTGACATTATTTATAAAATCAATCACAGATAAAGAAATACTGCAAGCTTGATTGGTTTTTACTTTATTTACTTTTGTTCTTGGCAAAGAACATGAAAAACAGCTTCAGTTTTTGTCCATTCAGAAATATTGATTACAAAATAAATAATTTATTTTGTTGTCTGGATTGAAACAATTTTGTCTGTTCACTCTGTCCATCTTAGAACAACATAAAATAAAATAAATGTTCATTAAATTTGAGAATACTTACCTCGATCTTTTTGTATTTTATCTTTGATGTCAAGAAATATATTTGACTTAGGATAGATATTTTCATCAGGAAGAAATATTGAAGTTTGGTGAACATTAAATTTTAATAAAGTTTATCAAAATCTTATGATCTAAAGTGTAGTATCTGTTTCTTTTTTTTTTAAATTATAATATATTTTAATATTTAATGCAGTGCAACAAAGGACAAATGCAGGTTGCTGTCTTAACTCAATGTCAACATTACTGATGACACACCCAGCACATTTTGACAATCTATATTAAGATTGTAAGAGAGAAAATGAGATTTAAAAGCATGGTCACATTTATATTTATGTATATATGAATATGTATAACCATATTTATATTGATATATAAAAGAATTCTCCAACACAAATATACAGACAAAAATCCAGGGTCAAATAAAATTATACTTTATCAATACAAATCATTTTACAAGATTGTCCAACAAACAGATTTGAAAAAATTGCAATAAAGAATTGCAATAAGAATAACAAGAAAATAGGATACAAAAAAATAATATAAAGCAAGCAAACAATATCTGCCAGCCAAATTAACAGTAATAAGGTAAAGCAACAGTAATATGACAAAAAGGTTCCCAAATTAAGAATTGGGATTGGCATACTAGTAAATTTGGATCAGCGAATGTAGTTTTCTGACTTCAAGAAAAAAGAGGAACTGAGTCATATGAAATCAAGAACTGGCCTATTTTATTGGCTTGGAAGAAATCCCAGCATGCATTAGTCTGCTTCTGTCTATAAGTTGGGGGAGGGGAAATTATTTTGCAGTTATTCCCAGTAGGATTTGAACCAACATACCCCACTCAATTGAATGGATGAGTGCACTAATTTTCTCTCCTCTAATTCCCCACCTTTCTATGGGGCCAGTAAATACGAACAACATATATATAATCTTCAGTTGATTTGTTATATTCCGTGCTAATAAGAATATGGAATGGACAAACATGCTGAATAAATAGTAACAGGTTTATTGTAGAAACTAGTACAACAAATAAAGAAGTAATAGTTATGTGCATGGTCATCGCAAGTTAGTACAGTTGTGTTTGTGCTGCTATCGGAAGGCCGCTAGTTCTCGCAGATCTCAGCTCAACTCTCCCGTCTGCTGTCCTAACAGATACTTATAGGTGGTTACCACCTATAGTGCCGCTACTCATGTGGGTGGCAGGTCATTCCATTACATCAGTTTGCATATATATATATCCTCCCCTGTTCAATCAGTTTGAGGTCCTGACCACCTCTGCCGACAAGGCCGAATGCTTTGCTCGGAAGTTTTCTTCCAATTCAACGCTAGACTCTTCCGGGGTACCCTTGTCCGATTTCCCTCCCAGAACCGAGGCTCTCTTGAACAGATTGCACATAACCCTGTTGTCGGTATTGGGCATTATTTCTAACTTAGATCACCACAAGGCTACTGGTGGTGACGGGATACCAGCCATTGTCCTGAAGAAATGCGCGCCTGAACTGGCACCTGCCCTCTCTAAATTATACAATGGCTGCATCAAGGAGTCTTGTTTTCCTGACTGCTGGAAGTCCTCAACCATTGTTCCTGTCTTTAAGAACTCTGGTGACCCCTCTGACCCTTCCAATTACCGTCCTATCAGTCTCCTACCTCTCTTCGGCAAAGTCTTCGATGCCATTATCAACACCGAAGTGATTAATCATCTGCTATCCCATGATCTGCTCTCAGACAAGCAGTTTGGTTTCCGCTTTGCCTGATCTACGGCCGATGTGCTTACGGCCATCACTGAATTTGTCTACCAAGCTATTCATAATAATGGTGAAGCTTGTGCCGTGGCCCTAGACATCTCCAAAGCGTTTGATAGAGTTTCGCATGCCAGCCTCCTTCGCAAGCTCCAGGGTTATGGTATCACAGGTCGATTGTTTGACCTAATACAATCATTCCTGTCAAACCAGGAATTGAAGGTCGTTCTCAATGGATTCATCTCCAGCTCCTATCCCACTAACGCAGGTGTTCCTCAAGGCTCCATCCTAGGCCCTACTCTGTTCCTCATATTTATAAACGACCTTCCTGATTCCATAGACTCCCAAGTCGGCATCTATGCTGACAACACCACAATTTACTCCTGCCTCAAAAACAAATCTAGTGATGCTGACAAAGTTAACCTGGCAGTTCAAATTGAAAAGGACCTCCAATCGGTTGTGAACTGGGACGAGAAATGGATGGTTAACTTTAACGCCTCTAAAACAAAACTGCTCTCTATTAACCACCACAAGGATCCATCTCTGCATCACATTAGAATGTCTGATGACCAACTTCTCGAGAGCTCCTCTCTGCGGCTGCTCGGTCTCACGCTGTCCGCTGATCTGAGATGGAACAAATACATCGAGTCAGTTGCATCATCCACTGCAAGGAAAGTTGGTTCCCTGTGCCGAGCCAGGAAATTTTTCTCTCTGGAATCGATCCTCCAAATCTATAAATCGACCATTCATCCTTGCATGGAGTATTGCTGCCATATATGGTCTGGAGCCCCTGCTGTTTGCCTCAGGGTTCTTGATAAGATCCAGAGACGGATATGCAATGTGATTGGCCCTGATCTGTCATCTCATCTGCAGTCGCTCTCTCACAGACGCGATGTTGCCTCACTCTGTCTTTTTTACAAATACTTTCACGGTAATTGCTCCGAGGAGCTGCTTTCGCTTGTCCCTAGGCCTCATGAATTTAAGCGTCCTACGAGGCTGGCATCCCGTTCCCACCCCTCCACCATTGAAACTGTTAGATGTAGACGTCTCTTCTACTCCAATAGCTTCATGTCTCGCACATCTCACCTGTGGAACTCCCTTCCCTATTACTGTTTCCCTGACAAATACAATCTCCAACTATTTAAGTGTAACATCAATCGACATCTCCAGTTGCCTTGATCTATCCACTTCCCTTCTCCACATCCTTTCACCTTTCATTCCTATCTGCTCTCGCTCCAAATCTTCTGTAACCCCCTTGTCTTGATCGATCCACTGTCTTTCTCTTTCTCCACATCCTCTCCTTTACCACTCCTATCTGCTCTTCCTCCAACCCTTCTATAACCCCTTGCGTAATAGTGGCCTCCAGCCTTGCTTGGGGTGATATGCTTAAAAAAAAAATATATATTTTAATATTCATTTTCACACTTAAACAATAAAAGTCATAAAGTTTAGAAAGAAAAGAATTTTATGTTTTATGTTTAAATGACATTTATCTTCAAAGAGTTGAAAAAAACTGTTAAAATGTAATAAGCAGATAAACTTAGTAGATACGTTGTCCTTTGAGAATTATCTCATAATCATCAGAAACTTATTTGTTGAAATTTATTATAATTTATATAACGTTTTACTTCTCTGGAAGGAGATCTTCATGCAACATGCGAGGGGTTACAGGGTGTGGAGGAATTAGGGACAGAAACCTTAGTAATGTGTAGAAAGAGAAAAGAGCAATCAGGAGGACAGTAGATAGCAATTGACATTGCACTTAAATTTCTGCAGATCAACGTTAGCTGGAAAGCATGAAGCTGGGAGGGAGTTCCACAAGTGAGAAGAGTGAGAAAGAAACTGTTGACATAGAAGTTAGGGCTGCATCTAGCTAGCTCAACTGTAAATTGATGCAATCTTGCTCTTAGTCTATTATTGCACTTAAATTCATATAGTCGAGATACCATAGCATAGAGCTCATCCAAACAAGTACCATGAAAGTATTTGTTAAAAAAGCACAGTGGTGGACAAGTGACTGAAGCTGAGCCACCAGATCAAGACCTATAATATTGCTGATTGTTCTTTGGATTTTATCAAGGAGCTCCAGGTAAAGAGCAGGGGCACCAGACTATATATGGCATCAGTATTCTAAGCATGGATGACTTATAGATATGCAAGATAGATTCAGGAGAGAATACTTTTCTTGCCTGACACAGTGAACCAACTTTCTTAGCAGCTGATGTTAGTTGAGAATGTTAGCCCGAGAAGGCGCAATGAATCACTCTCCTGGAGGGTAGCTGATGGAGGGCAGAGAAGAGTCTCTCTAATGGAGAGAAGTTTAGTTGGAGGTGTTAAAAGTGACAAGCCATCTTTATCTCCAGTTAACAACGGTCTTGAGATCCTTTTAGACACTAACTGCCATTTTGAGCTTGTCCGACTGATTAGCCTTACTATTGAGTCAGCAATAAATAGCAGTGTTGTCAGAGTAGATGCCAAGTTGAGAGCCAATGTCATCGGGAAGATCATTAATGAAGATAAAAAACAGCGTAGGACCAAGGATGGAGGCCTGGGGCGGGGACACACCCGTATTAGCATGAAAGAATGTAGATGAGTGGCTTTCATTTCATGATTTGATCCAGTCAGGATCAGCTCAAAAATATCCCCGGATATACTGTAACTTTTCAGCTGAGGGAGAAAACCTGAATGCCAGACCCTATCAAAGGCTTTGGAGTTGTCCATTGCTACAGCCTGGGCTTCACTGTTTTTATCTAGAGCATGATAATATGGAATGAATATAATAAAAACATTGTTTATCACTGAAATAATGAACAAATATATTAAAAACATTGTTTATTGCCAAAGTAACCAATAAATATCTGGAAAACATTGTTTATCCCCCAAATAATAAATGAATATATGAAAAACATGATTCATCCCCCAAATAAGGAATGAATATATTAAAAACTTTGTTGATCATCCAAATAAGGACTGAATATGATAAAAACATGGTTTATCACCCAAATTAGAAATGAATATATTACAAATTTTATCACCCAAATAAGGAATAAATATATAAATAAATATACTAATAAATATATTGTTTTTCACCCAAATAACAAATGAATATGTTGAAAACATTATTTTCACCCAAATAAGGAATCAATATTAAAAACATGCCTTATCACCCAAATAACTTGACATACCAAAAAGATGGCGTCAATGTTACAGCTTGTGTTCTTTTAAAGTCCTTTTTTTCTTTGTCATGCTATATATTCTTCTATTATAGTCAATGTGAATCGCTTCTGTTGACTGCTGCCTTTTAGAATCCTTAAATTGCCAAATTTTTAAAAATATCTCTATGAAGGCTTTTAAAAAGAAATGCTTTTCATTGCTTCTGTATTGTATTTTTCCAAGTTCAAAGTCATTTATTGAGTATACCTAAGAGAGTCCTTTTTCAACTTTTGCCTCCGTGCAGTATTGAAGCAGAAAGGATTAAAGCCTATTTTTGCCTTCATCCTAAATTGCTTGATCTTTTCCCTTTGAATGACTTAGATTCTCTTTCAGAAACACAATATAACTTTGTCCATTCATTAAAGTTCAGACCTAATGTGAGTCAGCTGGAAGGTTAATTGTTGAAACTAACCATCGAGTCCGGACGTTTCTATTCACATATTTGCTGTCCATACCAGCCAACTATTTCTTAATCGTTCTCCATCTCTGATAATAATTCTCCCTATTGTAACCATTTTCAACTGAATTTCATTCATAAATAGCAACTTTTGATGGAGCCAAAAAAATAAAGAAGAAAATGGAAACACTTGTTCTATTCAGGCTTTAAATAAGGAACGGAAACAACCCCCCCCCCCCACTATTTTCTTTTCTTTTTTTTTTTTTAGATTTCTTCCTTTCTTTTTTAAGAAAAGGAATTTGATAGTTAATGTTCATGTTTTATGGCTGCCTTTCTGCTTCATTGCTTCTCTTTCTGCAGAGTCTGTTTTTTTGTTTCCATCAGAACAAATTGGCAAAGGCAATGAAATAATTACATAAGTCACTTGCTTCTTAAGTGACTTGCCCAGTTCTTTTGTGAAAGAGCCCTTTGTAACGAGATGCTTGATAATGAAATGCTTTACTTGGACAAAAAAGAACGGCTTCTATGAGCTTTTCAAAACTGTTTATGATTTTCAGATAATTCATTGTGCATTCAGGTTTAACTGGTATGACTTAGTGCAGATATGCTTTTTGTTTTAATTTTTTTATCACAAACCTCTTAGAATCTCATAAATTATAATTATTGTTTTATTAAACAGAAAAGATGAATATCTCGTAACTCTTTGTAAAGATTCAATGCAGTTTTCATATTCAAGGCCCTTTTGCAATCATCAAATTTTCCTCACATATGAAGATTAAACTTGAAGCAACAGAGATGTGGTTCTACAGAAGTATGCTGAGAATCCTATGGATTAAACATATGAGTAACAAGGAAGCTTTAGGGTTAATGCAAGCAAAAAGTACATATCTACTTAGAATCAGAAAGAGACGCTTGAAATTTCTTGAACATATAATGAAGAAAGATAGCTTAGAAAATCTGACGTTCACAGGAGATAATGAAGGCAAGCGAAAAACAAGTAGCCTAACAAACTTATATAAATGGATGGCAGAACAGAGAGTGGAAGGGAGAGTAATTATCAGTTCAGTTATGTGCCATGCATGATACACGCTTAGGCAATCATGTATTTTTGATACTTGACTGATGAGGCAGATTTTTTTTTCTTGCAGTAGGTTGCCATTTCTTTTCATGGTAACCAGTTGCCTTTCAAGGCTACAGAACCCGGTCTGTCCTGCTATTTACCCATATCTGGAGGGAGAAGTAGAGGATTCATACCTTTCCCAAGGGTATTAGCATGTAAATGAATGCAAAATTCAATTCAAACTCAGCTCTCTGATTCCTAAATCTGAGCCGGTATCCATTATTCCACTGTGCCTCCTAGTGAAAATATAAACCTTATTAAGAGCTACAGATCAAAGAATGTTGTGGAGAGTTATGATTTTCCACGTCCTGAAGGGACACAGCACATAAATGAAGAATATATGCAATTATATTTTTTAGCATTACTTAGATCTTCAATATTTCAGTGTTGTAACCTCTAACTATATCATCTCATAAATAAAACCATCAGGGCCTCTTATTTCATTTACTTCTGTGTTTATTTTTTTTATCCATACATTGCCTCATTAATATGTTAACCACAAATACATATTATAGTCTATATTAATGTTTTCTTTACCAGTAAATGAAATTATCATAGCCTCTTATTTTATTTTATTTCTAGTTCAAAAGGTGCACACGGTTGACTATAGAAAAGAATATGAAAAGTCAGGAAAAAAATGTCAGGCTTATTTTTATAAATGATATTAAGATTCCCTTCTTGAATACTTTTGATACCAAATGGTGATAAAAAAAACAAAAGTGTAGGTGAAAAGATGATAAAAATGTAGATTGTGGTTCATGTACTGACAAGTGCAGATTATAATTAAATGTTTTAATTAATTGAATTTCTGAGAATAATAGTTTTATTTGATGAAAGCTGCAAATGGCGACAGAAGTGTAGATTTTATTTAGTTTCTAATGTTCACCCAAAGAATATTGGTCAGTTCCTTTCCATTTGGGGTTTTTTATTAAATTTTGAAAAATGTGAGATTCTTACTTTTTCTGAATAACTTAAGTGTCTTGTAAACTTTGTTACATTGTAAAAAAAATAAAAAATCCTTTTTTGTTGTCGTCTTCAACTTTGAGATGAGCTTTTTCTTTAAATGTTTTTCTGTCTTCATTTTCATTGTTATTATTTAGAAGAGTGTACATTCTCTAGGAATTTTGTTTACAGGAGGTCTTTTAGAATCGGCAAGACATTTTGGGGTGGGTGAAGACAATAAAATCTTCTCCAATAAAATTCTATAAGTTACTAAGTAGGAACCACAGCATGATGACATTGATCATGGTATGGATTCCTGCAGAAGAACCACTCAACTGCAGTATGTGTATTAGACAAACTCTTACTGTGAGAAAACCTGTTATTTTATAGGTTAAAAGACGTTGCAACAACTATAGTCAGTCAACCTCCATCTTTTTTTATCATCATCATCAGATTTTATTGCCAAGCAAAGACATTTTTTATTTTCTTGGAAAGTCAACCTCAACTCCAGTTAACCCTTTAAGTTGCATGAATGTTCTCTTTCTCATTGTCATGTTTTACAATTTCCTTCAAATTTGAGACAATTTCAATGTCATGGCTTTTCTATTTTTGGAAAAAGAAGTCAACTTGTAACCCTCCTTTTATTCTCTCTCTCATCTTGACATCCTTTAAGAAGAACATAAAAGTCACATAGACAACCATTAATTTTCATACTGCAAAACCTGATGTAAATGGATTTTATGGATTTGCTAAACAGAATATTTCGTTTGGTTCTATCTCCAGCCATCTTCAGTTGAGTCACATGAATAAGTTTTATGAGATGTTTATTTATAACCTCAGCTTTGAATGTCAGTCATAAAAAAAGATTATAGGCACAAAATTTCACTTTAACATGGATGCCATTAGCTTCTGTTTTTAAAATCAAACTTCTATTGCAAACTTTTATCAAAAACTTCCTGAAGCATTTTAACAACTTTCCTTAATGAAGATTCTTCAACTTTATTTTTTGAGCCTTTCAAAATAATAATGATTATATTTTTACATTACTGACAAGTATAAATGAATTTGTGGATGATTGTGTTCACATCGGGAGGTCATAGTGTAGGAATTTATTCTTAGTGGTGTTTATCGGAAACATAGGACATAAAATGAAATGTGGTGAAAGGGTATATGCAAATATAATGTATATATTTTTATTTAGTTGCTTTAGAGTGAGTCCTTTGATATTTGGTTTCACAAAAAATGTTTGTTTATAAAGTGGATATTGGTAGTAGTGTGGAGAAAGTCCAGAAGTGGTAGTTTTGAAGTCGGACCAGGCTAGGGGTAGTAGTAACATTAGAACTAGGTCACTGTCAGTCTACTAAGCAGGTAAGAAATGTTATTAGCAGATGACCTCTTAACTGTTTCTTCACTCATCACGCATAGCTGTTTTCTCTGCAGTAGCATCTTTGATTCAGTCCTCTCTTGCTGTTCTTCTCTTCTGCTCTGAGGTGTCAGCTTATATCCTTTTGACCAGACTTGAAGATTCTGGCAGGGACTTTGGTTTCAGCTAACATTGTGTTAATTTTCTCTGATTGGCCATAATTATTTTATTGTCTGATGTTCCTTCTTATTTATTTCTTTTTATAATAGAAGTTATGTGTGAAGCCTCCCTGATTTTTGTTGGTTTTCAATCACAAATTAGTACACCCTTTGTTTTCATACACTTCCACTGTTTTTCGGCTGGGTCTTTTCTTATTCCTCTTTCTATTTGAGGGTTGCCTTCTTGTAGATTGAGAGAAGTGTAGAAAGAGAGATAAGTTTTAAAGGAAAGCACAAAGAAAGCACGAGTGTACAATGGCCAAAACGTTGTAATAAATATGGCAACAAAGATGAGGACAATAATCCAAATAATGTAAATAGTGAGAATAAGAAAATTTCTCATAACTTAGCCCCAAGTTGTCATCAAATGCTCCTATCTTTCCTTGGGCCAAAGTGAAAATTCATGATTGTAAAATAAAATGTTTTTAAATGATTTTTCTTTTTTCTTTGACTATTTTTGTTTCATTTTCATAGATAAAGATTAGATCTTCTTTTATGTGCTGCATCGTTTCAGAATGTGGAGACTTATGGCTCTCCATATCTTCCTCTTTGTTTTTTATGTAACATTTGAACATTTGACTTTACCATCCTTCTTTGTTCTCACTCTGTAATCAATTCTGCCAAGCACATAAGGTAATTTGTTCACTTCTTTCCCTCAATATATCCAAGCCAACTTTCTTTCATTATGCCCTGAGGGTGACAAATTTTTCAAGCCTCCTTTCATAATTATGTGTCCCATAAATTTCAACTATCTCTTTCTGATTTTAAATATAAGAATTCTTCTACTTCCTGTTTTCTTTAGAACTTCTTCACGGATCTCGTATTCCCAACATCTCTATTAAAACAAGAACAGGTGATTTATACATGATTTGACATATTAAAAATGTCAAAAACTTTTGTTGAAAATACATAAAATATTGAAAAAAATATTCTTTGTCATATGCGAACTTTTAAAAGAAGACATTTTAAGGCAATAAAAATAACTAAGACACAAGGGCTTACTGCATGTAAAGGAAACGGAGAAAACATTGCTGAGGAGAAAGGACAATAAAAAGAATAGAATCCAACAAGAGAGAAAATGACAAGATTGCATTTAAATTTTTGAAGATCGTAGTTGACAGGAAAGTAAGAAGTTGGAAGAGAGATCCACAGGCAAGATGTGCAAGAGAAGAATCAATTAGAATAGAACACTTATGCTTAGACTTAGCAATTTCATCTGTAAAATAATGAGATCTATCTGCCAATCTAGTACTGCATTTAAATTCATGAAGTTGGGCTACCAAAAGGAAAACTTGTCAGAACAACTGCCATAAAAATATTTATAGAAAGGACACAGAGAAACCACACTAAAGCAGTGGGAAAGTGATTGAATCTGAGGTGCCAGGTCATATCCAATAAAATTGCAAATTCTTCTTTGGATTTTTGTCAAGAATTTGTAGATATATATCAGAAGCACCAGACCAGATATGGCAACAATATTCAATGCACAGATGATGCAAGACAGATTTGGATGAGAAAAATTGACTAAGGTCAACACGGTGAGCCACTTTTATTAGTAGCAGTCTCAGTTCACTTGATATAATCAATGTAATTTATATCAGTGGAAAATGTGAGACTGAAAAGGCACAATTAGTTATTCACCTGGAGGTTAGCATCAGCCATGCTGACAGAAGACAAGAAAGGTTCTTGAAGATGATTACAAAGAGAGTAGTTTTGTTTAGGAGGCATTGAAATTAACAGAATGTTGCAGACTACAAATTAGAGACATCAGATCCATGCATATAGAAACAAATATTTAGGTAGTGTTTAAGCAGGGGACAGAAAATATGACACCTAAATCTGAATTCACATTGGAACAGAGAAAGATGCCTTTCAAAAGCTTAGCAAAATATTAAGAAACAGGAAAATTTCTTCAGAGATAAAGAAAAGAGTGCTGAAGCATACATAATGAGGAAGGAGAACTTGGGGAATTTGACATTCCAAAGGATATATTAACGGTCAAAGTGTCAGAGAAATCTGTGAATAAGCTACCTAAGGAGTTTGTGTAAATGTTTGGCAGAACAGGATCAAGGAGGGATAGCAGTAAAATGAACCTTACACAAAAATACTAAAGTCAGGAAGTTGTGGAGAGCCATGATGCACACAGACACATCATATAAACCAACGATTAACAACAGATTGAAAGTAATTTTCAAGATCAGCTGCTTATTTGACTTTATTGAACTTATTAAACTTCCCATTAATAAAGAAGTTGTTACTGTTCCTTGCAAATAAAACTTTCTATGACATAAGAAAATCGAGATAGGAAGATTGCGTTGCTCCACCCTTTTTAGCAAGGAGTGCTTGCTTACCTTGAAAGTCAGTCTGAACAATCCTAAATTTTGCCTGTTGACAGCTCTAAATCTGCAACCATTTTAACTCCTGTCCTCTAATGTATATATATATATAGGTACCTCCACGAAATGTAAACAAATCAGTATAGCTTGACAAGAAAGGCCTTAAATTTGACGAAAAAATTTTTTATCTGCTTAAGGATATATATCATTATTAAGAAGAAATACCGAAATATTTTTTGAGTATTTTTAAATTTTTTTTACTCATTCTTAGCATGTCCGAAATTTTAGTTAAAAATCTTGTTTTTTTTTTTCAGCAAAATTATCGAAAAAAAATCGATATCAGCCATATTTTTAAAATTTTTTAAACTAAGTTAAAATCCGAGTTTAAATTTCTTTTAAAAATAAATTATAGGTTGTTCAAAATTTTTTTAACGAAAATTATCTAATTTAAAGATTATTTAATATATTTCTAAGGAAACTTTTACTTACTTTCTTCGAAAAAAAATGTGGTTTAAAATAAAGGGAGGCGATCTTAACATCTTTCGCTATTGACAGGCAATGAGTGATGTCTTCTCATCACAAATCGTCAGCTAACGTGAGACCCGAATGATCATACGGAAGGACGTAAATGACGTCACGGTAGCCGCCTAAAGTCAATACATATCTGCTTGGTAAAACATTTCTATCCTAAGTAAAAATCATCACAAACATATCAATAGTTATTTTGTTACACTCTGCAGCCTATTTGCCCTGAAATAAATATTGAAAAATAACTTATGTCATCATCTGAACAAAATATCAAGGAAACTTTTGATCTGCACTCCATGAAACTAAGTATTTCCTGAAAGCAAAGAATGCTCTTTCATTTCTGAGTGAAATTGGTTGGTGAAATGAAAATGATTATAAAAATTTTTTTCTGGGCATAAAATATGAAAAAAAATAGTTAAAATTACTATATCTGAACATTAGAAACCAGTTTTTTTTTTTTTTTTGCATGTTTTTTATTTGAAATCAGCATTGAGGAAAACAGTGTTGAAATTAAGCCCCAAAAAATGACTTCGACATTGCTGGGTCAAGGGCCAGCCAGCCAACAATAACAAGTTGTCACCACCTTGTAAAAAAACCCAATTTTTTCTTTTTTTCTTTTTATAATTTAAGTTTGAGAAATGGCTTGATGTATTTTTGTTTTTTAACACTTTGAGCAGGGTGATGACAATGAATTTTTATGAGCTGTAGACAGAATGTACCAAGGACTCGGAGGCAATACTGGATAGTTTGTTTGAATTCACAATGATCACCGAGATAGTTATATGTTGTTCTTTATGTCTAGAAATGAAACAAACTAATAAGGAGCAAAAAAAAAAAAAAAAAATTGTAAATTTATATAGTATTTTGATAAATAAATGATGATGACAAAAATTAAATAATATCAGCTATTGCTAGGTAATTTTCTTTTCTTTTTCTTATTTATATGAAAAATATGTAAATGAAATGAATTAAAATCTCAATGAAGACTATTAAAACTAAATCAAAAAATATAAAAAACGAAAAAGAAAAAAAAAAATTGTCGAAAAATATCTGAGTGCGCCAAATTTCAGTGCTCGGTTGGATATGTTATCTTATTTCATAACAAAAAAAAATATACATGAATTAAAAAATCTATAAAAAGAATTTCACAAATTCAAGAAATATATTGAAAAAGTAGCTATATAAAAAAATTAAAAATAAATCAAATGGTACAGTATGAAAATGAATCGTAATTGAAAAATTGACAGACGGCTCACTGAAAGAAAAAAAGTGAAAGCTGTAAAACAACTTCAAAACATTGAAATTGCAATGAAATATGTAAAATGATAAATGAAATAAATGGTATTTTTAAAAATGTAGTAATGTTGATGGTGAAAATGGCTTAGGATGATGTTCAAATTTTTGTAATGAGTAAAAACCGCTAATTCAAAATGCACAACATTTGTCTCGCTAAGAATTTTTAACGCCATTTAAACTCAAGTCACATGACCTTTTATACTTTTGTTACCTCTCATACATTTTAATAACAACCGTTTTAACTTTTTTTTTTAAGACAAAATTACATTTTTTAAGTACGTGTGGAGTTCGGAGTAGTCAAAACGATACAATTTATAAAGCACTAAAACAAGATCTATATCATAAGGGCATTTAGAAAATCCGACGCGGCTTGTAAGTAATTTTAAAATATTTTACCAACTTAATGTAAAAAATGTATTATAGTTAAATAATTAAGAAATAACTGAATAAAAAATTTATTATTCATCGGAAAAATTTTTTGCTTTCAGAAAATATTGTCCATATTAATACAAACAACTAAAAGCAAATAAAAGCATTTGAAATTAAATAATATATTTGTTTTATTGAGTTTTGTATATTACAGTTCAAAGCTATTTTTCAGGTACAAGTGGAGTTATTACAAAAAAAACAAAACGTGATTTGCATTCTTCAAAGCCTTGTGCTTTTAACTATTGTAATAACTAAATCCGATGCGAGCGAATTTCTAGAGTTTTCATAAAATTAGTTATGGTGGGGGGATAATAAATATAAAAAAAATATTTCTGCCATGACTATAATAAAAAAAAACATATTTATAATAATTTCGATCATCTGTGAATACTTTCTGAAAGTTTCATTAAGATCCGACAATTATTTTCATTTTTGCAAGATTTCCAAAAATAATGTGTGTTATACAAAAAAAAAGTGATAAAAATTGTATATGTTATTTCACTGGTGACCGTGACACAAAGATAAACAAAGTTTTTTAATCAAAATTTAGAATATTCTAAAAAGAAGGAAAAATTTTTTAAAAATAATGAAAAAAAACTTTGTTCTTTCCTCTTCCACATAATATAAGCATTTAAAAGATAAAATTTTGTTTTCGTCAAGTTTGGCGTCTTTTTAATCATGCTTATGCCATTTTTTTAGCGATATCGTAGAGGTACCTATATATATATATATATGAGCCTACTTATGGCAATAGTAACTTTGTCCCATTTATTTTTGGGACTGCACACATTGATTTCTGTGTCCCTTTGAATTTTCAAGACAGTTTGTAAAATATATATTTAATGATAGGGATACTATTTTGAATAACTCATGGAATAATGGCAAATAATTTTGGGGTTTCAAACAACAATTTGCAGATTTTAATTCTTATACTTTTTAGTTTTAGAAGAAAATATTTTTCATAATCTTTTTTATATATATATATATGTATATAACCATTTTGAATATATATTTCATCTGGGATCCATGAACTATCAAATTTATACTTTTTTCCTATGTCAGTTAGTTACTTCCTTCTTTAGTTAGTACACTTTTTCCAACCTTAGTTACTACACTTTTTCCTTCTTTAGTAGGTACACTTCCCGTAGCCTGCCTAATACACTTTTTCCATACCTCAGTTAGTACACTTCTTCCTTACCTCAGTACACTGAATGTAGAGTAGGAGATGAAAAGAAAACCCCTAGATATATGGTGAATCTTTGGAATGTGAAAATCAAATGTGTGTAAATTCCAATAGCAGTTTAGCACAGAAATTTGTAGGCACACAGGAAATATACTTTTCATTGATTTTAATGGATTGAAAAATAAAATTCATTGAAAATGAGGAAAGATTGCTGGACTGGCCTCCCTCATGACAGGGGAAAATGAAAAATTTAATTATGTGGTTTTATCAGTGAATGCTGAGAATACAATGGAGAAATAACATGTGATAAGTAAGGAATTTTTAAGGAGACTAGGAACCACAAAGAAATAATAATAATCAGAAACAGACAGTTGAAATAGATATTGAGAAAAGAAGGCTTGAAGAAATCAACACTCACAAGACATAGGCCAAGAAAAGCAGAGGAAAAATGAATAAGCAACACTTGGAGGAATTTTTACATCATGAGTCACATCACCCATTACAGCTGTGAAGGCACCACATGTACTACATCCATAGCACCAGTGGTGTGTCTATGACAAGATAGTCATCGCAATCTTTATTTAAGGATGTGCATCTCTCACCCAGAACTGGAGGACTATTTCAAATCTCATTGTTTCACTGGGAACAAAGATTTTTAATTTTGGTTTGGGTTTGTGGCAGTTTGCTGCAATAAAAATTCTAAGAAAAAAACTAGAGATTAAAAGCTTAATTAATTTGGTTCAAGAAGTTAATTCTCTTTATCTTGGTATATTTTTTCATACTAAGGTCTTATTACAATTAATATAGAATTTGGCAGAATTTCAGATCCAACACTTGCCACTAGGTTAGCAAGAGTGTACAAAATGTTATATGCATTTTAATCTTTGGATTAATTATCCATGTTAAAACAGTTTTAATGAAATAAAAAGCAAATTCGGATCTATGAATAAAAACCATATTGAAACTATGAATTCTGGAACAATGACATGACATGAAACGTATGAAAGTAACTTTTTTTTTATTGTTTAGAATTAAAGTGTACGATAGTAATGCTGACTACTTTTGATTAGAGAAGTGAAAAAAAAATTGATTCTTAAGACTGTGTAGTTTAGCAGCAGTGTTAGGGTTAACATTATGCACACCTTGTTTCCAATATCTAAAAATATCAGATTAAATTTATTGAATATAATCATCACATTAACTTTAGATAACAACATTCTTAATAAATGATTTTTCATTAATTTTGTATGAAATATCATGTTGGCTCATATTTTGTTTTTTAATGGTAAACTAAAATTCAACATACTTAAATGCCTTTTAGGGAAAAAAAACACAAATTTCTCATAAAACATTAAATTTTATCATCAATATATTTGTTTTTATAGCAGTATCATGCAGAAAAATATTAAATTAACTTTATGTAATAAATAGCATTTTTAAATAGATTTTGCAGTATAAAAAGTCTTTGGAAGAAAAGTCTGTTAAAAATTAAACAAAAATATTATTTTCTTGGGGGAGATTTTGCAACATTTGTAATAAGAAAGACAAGAAAAAATCAGTTTCATAAATTATTTCTATAAGTCAAGTAAAAATTAAAATGTTACATTTCGGTCTAAGAAATTTAACATTTTTTTTTCATTTGATAGAAACAAATATAAATTATGAAAACATAAATAAAGTTGTCCATTAGTTTATCTTCTTTTATGAATAAAAAATTCATAGAGAAGAATGTTAAATTAACTTTAAGTGAAAAATGTTGAATTAATTACCGAGTAACAAGACCAAGTTTCCTAAATTATTTTTTTAAATGGATTTTATCACAAAAAATGTTTTTTGCAATGAAAACATAAAATAATATAACAAGAAAAACATAAAATAATATAGCAAGTTTGAAGGAAATAAGATAAATAAATCTTATACTTACTTCAGTTAAAAAAGCTAAAGTCATTCCAAATATAAAAAGCAAAAATATCTTCAGACAACTAGAGCAGCAAACTACCACAAACCAAAACTAAAAAAACCTTTGCTCCTAGTGGAAGGACAAGATTTGAGATAGTTCCACATTTCTGGATAAGAAATGCATGATGATGTATATAAAATAAAGGTCACTATGAAGCCTATTGAAGTCCATCCTTCTATTGGCTGGTTTTGAATTCAGTGTTTTCCTTCTCCTAGACTGGTTGCAACCCCAAGGCAAGAGATCTGTGTTTACTCTGCTATTTAACCCATAGTTGGTGGGAGATAAATTCATGCTTTTTCCAAAGGCATTAACATGAAGTGAATGAAATTGAATTGACCAGGAACTCAACTCAGCAAACTGATTTCACTTTCTCTGCCAATAACCATGACACTATCTGTACCTCTGGTACTTTAGGGAGAACGAGATAAGTATTGTTGCGAACAACAAAATATGGATATATGGAGATAATCATATAGATAAAAAATCCTGGATTAGTTGTCGAGAAAATATAACCAACGCAATTACAAAAATATTATGACCGCTTTTTAACTGTATTGTTCACCTACTGAGGGAAGAATCCTCCTATGAACATCATCTTTCAGTTTCTTTTATTCCTCTTCCATGTGTCATTTCCATTCAGGATGGGGGCAATCATGGCTCTCCACAACGTCCTGGTATTTGTAGCTCTTAGTAACGTTTGTTTTTTTACCATCCTTCCCATTTCAAGTTATGCGCCCCCCCCCCATTTACACAAGAACGTTAATTCCCTTACTGCTTCCCCCTGCCCCTGACGTCTTCAATATGTCCTGGGAATGTCCAATTTTCTAAGCCCTCTTTTCTCATGCGTTCCAGAAAGTTAAACTTTCTCTAAGTGCACATGTCCTTTTTGTTCGCATTCCCCTTAAAGCTTTCTTGATCACATGTTCTGTATTCTCAGTATCCTGCTGTAGAACCACATTTCCATCACCTATTCATCATGAAGGGAATTGTCCCATATTCACTGCTAGATAAGATGATTCGAGATAACTGTATAGATAAAAAATCCTAGATTAGATGTGCAGAGTTGATATAATATAGAGGTTCAGCATTTTTTTGTTTCTAACACAATACTTTTCATAAAATTCTTACAGGTGAGCATATAAAATCATTTTTTTAGGAAACTATTTATAGAAAGGGCACAAGATTAAACATTCAACTGCAAATGATGAATTATGAAATGATTTAATTCTCAACAATGCTGTGTTATATATGTCTCCTATCAAGAATGAATAAATAGCATTATATAATAAGATGCTGTGGAAAAGCATGACTTCCCATATTTTTTTATATAGAGAGATTTTAAGTTATTTATAGAATCGTATATCCCCCTTTTCAGAAAGTTATTTATAAGCAGTATAATTTGGAAGGAGACTATAAAAGCTTTCACTTTGACAAAATAATGAGAATGAAAAGGTGTGCCACTCAACCTCTTTATAATACACTCGTAACCAGTTACTGAAGACTGTATTTTAACCACAAACAAATGATTGCTCAACTGAATCCAGTTCTTGATTGTTGGCTTAATTAAGCGTAAATTAAATTTTCAATAAATCAGTGCACCATTTTATAATTTAAATCAATAACATTTTGTGTGACTTTAATTAGAAGTCATTGAAGATGATAAAAGTCGACAAACAAAAGCAACAGAAGTGACAATAACCATTTCCAAATGTAAACTGGACAAATTTTCTCTCCAGCCAGAGGTGCTAAACAAGGCTTTGTAAAAAGCTGTGGGGGTCATGACCTTATGGCAGTGAAAGTGAGATGTCTTCAAAATAAATTGTTGCTGAAATAATGAATAATTTTTGTCTGGTAATTAAAGATGACCTCACCTGGTCACCCTGAGGTTAAATAGAAGAGGAAGTTTGCTTGCCTAGTTATTGGTCATAATAAGGTTAGGGGAGGCACCTGTGTTTGTCTGAGCTGTGCCAGATAATGATTTTAATCAACAAGAAAATAGAAAATTGTTATTAGGCAGGACAGTGTTACTTTATAATAACTCAGAGGTTAGAGACTCGTCATCACCTCTTAAAATGACTCATTTTGTTGCGGTTGATTTTAACTTTGCAGATAAGAAGACAGGAAGCAAAGAAGAAAGATAGGTCTGATGATATTTATTTGCAGCACTAAATCTCTTCATTCCTTAGCTGGGATCAAAGTGTAGTATTTTTTTTTCTTTTTGTCAGTGAATTAAAATAGTTTGAAACTGCTTCAGACGTTGAATAGGAATGTATTTTGAGTCTGGCTGATCTTTGACTTCTGTAATGAATTACATTTTACCTTTTATGTATCATTATCAAAAATACATAACACGATGGCTGAAGTAGTTGCAGACTTTTCCAAACTCTAGTGGTTGGCAGTTGACCTCAGGTCAAAGGTAGGATTACTTATTTTGATTTTCAACATAGCAGGTTCTTCCTTCTTGTAAGATTGGCACTACACAATCTTTCTTGATGTGTAGCCAGATGATGCTAAGTTTATTAATATCTATACAAATATGCTATATTCATGTAAAATCATTCTGTATTTAATCATTTTAGTCATGCATAAACATAAAATGTGAATTTTTTAAAATATTGTCAGGTCTGCTGGATAATATAGACTTTGCCAAAATTAAAAGTTAAATTTTGGCAGAAGACATTTAGTGTATGAATATGGTTGAAATGTTTAATCTTGAAGATAGAGTGAATTTCTAACGTTTATTTCAGAAAAAATGTGGAGTTTGCTTTCTCTGGGAAATTTTAACTAAACACCTGGAAATATGTTTACCTTAGCACATCAAGTGATCTGTGCATGACATGATATCTAACCTCACTTGGAAATTTTCTCTTTGTATCAAAACAGAATTTTGAGTAATAAATTTTCTTTAAAATGGGAGTCATCATTGTTTTTTTTTAAATTTCCCAATTATGTAAAAGCTTCTTTGAAACTTTTAATATATCTTTATAGATAATAACTTATTCTTGGAATTGGTTGCATTTACAAGTAAATATGAGACTAAGATGATTTTTGGAGTTGGCATTTCTATTGAACTCAGACCAATTGCCATCAATATTCTACCAAAAAATGCTATCTGTATATATATATATATATATATATACATATATATATATATTATAATTATTATTTTAAAATGTTTTCAGTGCAATGCAGAAATTACCATGTTTCGAAACAAAAAAACAAATCTTAATTTAAACTTAAAATTTGAAGTTTAGTTTCATTTTCAAGCGATTCTGAATAATTTTGCAAAAATGATTGACTCTTTTTACATAAGATAAATTATTGTATAGTTCAAGTTGGTGGGGGAAAGAGAATTTAAAATATTTTTTTTAGGGGTGTTGGTTTTTTTGATGAATGAGGATACAAATATGATTTACGGTGGCAAAGTTAGTATTGGTTAATCTTAGGTGTGGTTTTGAAATTTCTGTTGATACTAGCTTCCTTATATGAGAACGTGTCATCACAGTCTGGCTTATTTAGGATACATTAGATTACAACTGGCATTTTTATTTATTTTTTTATTTTATAAAATATATTGAGGTTTCCTTAAAGGGGCTTTCAAATATGATTAAGTCATTTTTTATATTTATATTTTAATTTATAAAGATCTAAAATACAACATTTATTATATTTACTTATAAAATATATACTGTATTGTAAAATTAAAATATTAGAATTACACATTTTCAAACTTTCTTATTTTTGATCAAATAATAAATATGTATTTATGCCAATTTTTTTAAATTAATTATTTTTTAAAGAAAATAAAATACAATGTCTGCAAAAAACTGTAATTTCATTCCTTTGATTTAATAAATCTTCATTTTTTAGAAACTTATATATATCAAGTCAACATTATTTCTCTGAGTAGCATTTTCTTCTTCTATATGCCATGTTCGCCCTGGGCATTGGCAGTCACGGTTCTCCACAACTGTCTCTTTTTTGTTGCTCTAAGTAACTTTGGACTCCTTATTATTCCTCTTTATCCCGGTGTCCTGTAATCCATTTATGCAGACTTGTTAAGTACGTTACTTTCTGTTTCCTCCTGCTTCTCTTGCCTTCTAGATATCTTGTGAGTGTTAAATTTTCAAAACCTCTTTTCATCATAAAGTATCCCCAAAATTTTAACTGTATCTTTCTGACTTGAGTATTACTTTGATTATAGTACCCATTTTTCTTAAGATTTTTTCATTGTTTACACATTCTGTCTATGGTATCATTAGTAGGATAATGTCTTTGTTGCTTCAAGGCTTTTCTTCATAGTGATTATCCAGCATTCATTATCACCAAGGAGATGAAAAGTATATCATCTGCAAATTAGCTTCTCAACAAATTTCTCCATTGGATAAATACCCAACTTTATCCATTGTTTTATTATCTTGTGATAAGTTGCCATTGATTATTCCAATGAATTGTTTGAATTTCCAGTCTGTATAATTTTTTTTAAGGCAATTCATCCCAAGCAAGGAGGGAGTGCCACTATCACGCAAGGGGTTACAGAGGATTGAAAACAAGAGTAAAGAGGTGTGTTTGAGGAAAGAATACAGAGAAGGATGAAAAACAAGCTCAGGGTGTCAGATGTCGATTGACATTACACTTGAATATTTGGAGATTATAGTCATTGGGAAAGCAAGTAAAGGGAAGGGAGTTCCACAGACAGGAAGTGAAGTGTAGGAGAAGAAGCTGTTTGAGAAGAAGAGATGTTTACATTTAACATTTGACAGTGAAAGGGTGGGACCGAGATGCCAGCCTGGTAGCTCATTTAAATTCATGTAGTCCAGGAACCGGCAAAAGTAGCTTGTTGGAACAGTTGTCGTGAAAATATTTGTAGAAGAGACAGAGGGAGGTCATCTGTGGGACAGCAATTGTAGACTATCATCTTGCATATTTGTCTCTGAATTTTGTCACGGACCTCAAGATGTACAGCGGAAGCACCAGACCATATATGACAGCAACATTCCGTGCAAGGACAGATGGTTGATTCATAGATTTCATAGACTCAGACAAGAAAAACTTTCTGGCATGACACTGAGAGCCAACTTTCCTTGCAGTAGATGAAGCTATTGCTTCATGTCAGTGGACAGCATGAAACCAAGCAGGCATTCAGTTAGTCGGGTTTTTACTTTTACAGATATTTTGAGATTTTCACAGGCAATGGCATTCCACTATATTTATTCTTCATAACTAGAGATAATGTTTTTATGTGGGTTTTCATGCAAAAATAGCTAATTTTTTTCTTGTGGAGATCAGAATGAGACCCTACTTTTATTACTGTAACAAGCTGCACAAATTGAAGAAATTATGGTGACTTTTCACTTTTGGAATGAAGGCCGAATAGTCCAGCAGATAGATTGAAATTAACCCTGCTTTATCTGTTAACTAAATCATTCATGTTAATGTTTTCCAACATATTCAGGAAATGCTGATAGTATTGTTTTTTCGGTTACCAAAAAGGCCTTGGCAGTTTGGTTTTGTTCACCTAAACATAGGTACCCACCTTGCATTGAATTCTATATTAGGCTTGCTTATCATTTTGTGATAAAAACAGCAAAGAGGTGAATACTTGCCTGAATAAATCCTGGAATAATGACACTGACTCATTTCAGGATTTTGGGTAAAAAAGAAAATGTTCATTGAAGTGAGTAGATCTATAAAAAGTACAATAATTGAAAATAGCTTCTTCCACAAACATGAGATCCTCAACAAAAGCAAACGTCTACATCTGAAAAGCTAAAGAGGTTTAATCTATAAAGTCTGTATCAACTGGAAATGGCTTCTGGACTTGTGTGACTTTAGGTCCCCAACAAGTATGTATCCCTGGTAACAGGTGAATTGATGAAAATTAATCTATAAAATCTCTCCAAGATGAAAACTGCTTTTTATCCTCGTAAAAGGTTCCCAAGGAAAGTATCTCTATGTAAGCAGAAAATAAAGTGAATATGACTATCAAAATTGTGGAAATGAGGAACGCCTTTTATGGCAACAAGACATTTACGTTCTCTGTGAATTTTCTCTGCAGACAACTGATCTGGAAATTAATTTATCCAAGATCTGCATAAATTGTTGTTTTATATTTGGACAGTTTATTTATATAACTGATTAGCTTCTGTTAAGATAGTAACAGCTTTTATACTGTTACTGTCAGGGTAGGTTGGCTAATTATGGGAGAGTGGTTAATCCAAGCACCTATTCTATTCCAAGTCAAATCATTTAAGTAGGTCAACAACCAAATATTTTATCAAACTATTTGGCAATGAGACAAGGTGAAAGAAGTGAAGAACTGGTGCTTTTTCTTCAGAGACTGAAAGAAAGGAAGTAGCCTCAGCCAAAATTCCATTTTCTGTGACTATTATGCTCAGTGCTCTCTTCCCATAGACACATATAGGGGTCATATATAGAATTTAACTTTTGTTGTTATTTTACTCTCTCAGTTTAAATTGAAATTTGATATCAGTTTTCAACTTGGTATCTATGCAGGTGACACAACTATGTACTCCTGTCTTAATAGTAAGTCTGATTGGTTCAATAATGTCAAATTGGCAGCTGATCTCAAAAATGACATACAATCTGTTGTTAACTGGGGCAAGGAATGGCTTGTTAATTCTAATGTTTCTAAAATGAAACTGCTTGCTTTTAATCTACTGCGAGAACCCTTTTTCCTTTCCATCAACATGGCTGATGCTAACATGAGCTTTCTGCTAGGGTACCTAGACTTTATGAATTAAAATGCAGCAATGTCTCATCATTCTACATTTGAAATGGCTAGAAGTAACCATAGGTTTCATGCTAACAGTTTCTTCTCTCACACTTCTTGCTTGTGGAACTCTTCCAGTCCCTTGCTTTTCAGTCAACTTTGATCTTCAAAAATTTAAATGCAATGTCATTTGCTATCTTCTTTCTTCTTGTTCTTTTATTGTCTTTAATAGCATTTTTTCTCATATTATCTAACACTCAGTAACCCTTGCATCCTAGTGGCTTTATTACCTTGCCTGGGGGTGAAATGATTAAAAAAAAAATATATATCTAAAAATATACCTACCTACCTACCTACCTACCTACCTACCTACCTATATATATATATATATATATATATATATATATATATATATGTCTACCCCAGTGAGCGAAATAAAGGGTTCAGTTTGACATTCCAACCACCTGAAGAAGGCTGGAGCGTACAACAGCTGAAATGTTGTAATAAATATGGTGACAAAGATGAGGACAATAGTCCGAATAATGTAAATAATGTACATAATACTTCATCTCAGAAATATAGACAGATTCTGAAAGGCCGAAACATTGTCATTTATATGGCAACAAAAATGAGGTCAATAGTCCGAATAAGACAGATACTGGTAATTTCTTATTTGAAGGATTCTGACAAAAATGTTATCTATTTGTAAAGAATTTTATATTTGTCTATAAATATTATAAAGAAAGGAAATTGTTTCATTCACAAAGGAAGCAAATCTATGATGCAGTTATTGCATTGATTTAGGTTTGGAAAAAAAAGCACTGGAAGTTCCTGCAGAGATCCAATTTATTTATGGATAAAGTATAGATCTTGTCAGCATTGCTATGCAGTAAAAGGGGAACATTGCAATGGAGGAGTCTCCTTTATTTAATGTTATTCATTCATTCTTGATGGGAGACAAAAAGATAACCCAGCATTGTTGAGAATTAAATCATTTCATGGTCATCATTTACAGTTGAATGTTTGTGTTCGTCTCGTCTGGTTTTCACACATCTGCACGTTGAGAGCACCTCTCTCAACTGAGAAAAACACTGGTGTTATATAGCTCTCCCAGTCCCAGACCCATGCTGAGTATTGGCTAATACCTGCCCCCTATCATTCATATGCAAATAGGCAGCACCACCTACTCTAAGTAGAAGGTCTTCTCTGAACAGCTCATTGTGGAAGGGGATACAACTCCTGGTGCTTACAGCACCACATACAACCAATTCAGAGTCTTTTATTGGGCTGACCCGATTCTCTGTTACAATGTTTTATTTTTATTTCCTAAAAAATGATTTTATATGCTCACCTGTAAGAATTTTATGAAAAGTATTGTTAGAAACAAAAAAATGCTGAACCTCTATATTATATCAACTCTGCACATCTAATCTAGGATTTTTTATCTATACAATTATCTCGAATCATCTTATCTAGCAGTGAATATGGGACAATTTCCTTCATGATGAATAGGTGATGGAAATGTGGTTGTACAGCAGGATACTGAGAATACAGAACATGTGATCAAGAAAGCTTTAAGTGGAATGGGAACAAAAAGGACATGTGCACTTAGAGAAAGTTTAACTTTCTGGAACGCATGAGAAAAGAGGGCTTAGAAAATTGGACATTCCCAGGACATATTGAAGACGTCAGGGGCCGAGGGAAGCAGTAAGGGAATTAACGTTCTTGTGTAAATGGGGGGGGGGGGGCATAACTTGAAATGGGAAGGATGGTAAAAAAACAAACGTTACTAAGAGATACAAATAATAGGACGTTGTGGAGAGCCATGATTGCCCCCATCCTGAATGGAAATGGCACATAGAAGAGGAATAAAAGAAACTGAAAGATGATGTTCATAGGAGGATTCTTCCCTCAGTAGGTGAACAATACAGTTAAAAAGCGGTCATAATATTTTTGTAATTGTATTGGTTATATTTTCTCGACAACTAATCTGGGATTTTTTATCAAAACGATTATCTCCATTGTCTGATTAAAGAGAGAATTTAGCTTTTGAAAGCATTGTAAGTAAAAATATCTATAGAAAGCTGGCATGAAAAAAAAAGTAAATTATTCAAAACTTGATTCCATTATATACCCATGAGATATTCCTTATCGGCATAGAGTAATTGCTCCTGTTGCTATGACAACAGAATATCTCATTACTAAGGTGAGATCAAGCTATACGTTTGAGAAGTATATAATATTGTGCTGTGTTTTATGTTGTAAATATTTTTTTCTTTTTTACTGCAGAAAAAAATGTTTGGCCAACCAATTATATCACAAAGTGTAGTTATTTAAAAAAAAATGTCAAAACTTTAATTCACTCTAATGATTGTATATGTAAGTAGCACAGTAAATTTTGGCAATTGTAGTTGAGGAATAAAATGAACATTAGGGTTATATTGGGTAAATTAAAAAGATTAATTTTAATAAATAAAAATAAAAACAATATGTTCTCAGTATTAACTTTATTGAACAGTCTATTTACAATTTTGTGCCATTCTCAGCTGTACCTATCAAATCCCATATTTTATTTTAACTTTTATAATTAAAGAATTGCATTTGGTGCCTTTTGAAATCTCTGAAGGAATTTATTTTTTTCCTTAAGTCTCTAACAATCAGAATAAAGGGTGTAACATTGGTTCAATAACTGATGAATATGGCAGATGAATGAAAAAATTTTGTAGCTAAGCTGTAACAGTTTTTACCAGGTCACCAGTGAAAAATGCAATAAAGTGTTACACTGATATAATTTTACATCCTTTTTTAATAAATTTTTTAGGATTTTTGATTTGCAACATTCATTTGGTTTAACGGGAAGCAGTACTTGTTTGAATCAATCTTTTGATAACAGTCACGATAAAATTAACCATTTCTACACAGGAAACATTCCCATTTCATTAGTGCTACTGTCAGTTGAAATTTATAAAATCTTTTAAAACAGTTTTTCAGGAAATTCTGCTATTGATGGGAGTTCCTCCCAAATCTTTTGTTGTTGGTGGTGTAAAAAGTTCACTGCTTGATTTATACTGTTATTTTCTCTTCTAACTGCATGTGCTACCAACCCCACCATATATACATAGAGTTTCACCTTCTTTGGATAAAGACCAGCTTTTGGTATAGTTAATGGTGATTGCTTCATTTTCTCTATCATTTCTTGCCTTCCACATTGTTGTAAAGTGTTCATTTTTAATCTGCAGTCAGTGTTTGTTTAAAAAATAGAAGCTTTAACTATGAGGAGAGTGAGTGGCAGTTGACCAATGAAAGTCACTCATCAAAGCAACAGACATAGGCAGGCTGGTGTGCCAATGATTTTCAGCACTTGATTTGGCTATTTTCAGTGTGTTGGCTATCTCCCACATTGTATAAAGTTGCTTATTTTTAAGTGATGTCTTGATTTAATAGCTATCAGTTTCAACTGATCTCTTTCTTTGGGGGAACATCATTCAGCTATGAATCTTCAGCACAAAACTTTTGTAAACCACCTCTGACAAATTCAACAATTTACATTTCTGTCTTTATCAACTAAATAAATTGTTGTTTTTTTTCATTTTCCTTTTTGCTTTTATGGTTCTTTATTAAAAGACATCAGTCGAAAATGTTTCTTATTTTATTCTACAATGTTAAAAATCAGACAGACATTTACTTTCGAACTAGTTATGCATGTGTTGCATTCACTTTCACGTTAATGCTCTTTGGAAAAAGGCATGCATCTGTCTCTTCTCCATCCAGCTATGGGTTTGATATAATGGAATAACCTGCCACCCCCATGAATAACTACACCATAGGTAGTAACTACTTATAAGTAACCCTAAGTCAACGGAATATGGAGTCTAGCTGGAATCTGTTGAGTATGACTCAGACTTAGGTGAGAACTACCTACCTTCCAGTAGCAGCACTCACTACTGGATTGACTTGTGACGAGCGTGCATATAACTGTTACCTTATTTCTTATTGTACTGATTTTTACAATAAACCTTTACTTATTTTATCCACCTTGTTTTTCAAGTATATATTCCTATTAGCATGAAATATAACAGAGAATATGATTGAAATAAACTGTTACCTTTATTCTTATTGTATTGGTTTTTTAGAATAAACCTTTACTTATTTCATCCACCTTTATTTTCAAGTATATATTCCTATTAGCATGGAATATAACAGGGTTAAACAGCAGTGGTGGGGATATATAAATAAAATATAGAGATCTGAGGGTAAAGTATGTATGGTTTATAAGTTTTATGAACATTTAAGCTCTACACAGTATCTAGCACTTTTATTGCACATTTTATAATAATGTTTATCAGATAAACACAGTAATAACAACCAGCAATAAAATAATAATAAATAAAAAAAGTTAACTAACAACACTATAAGTAGCCCTGAAACTGCAACCAAATTCAGTTTTTTTTTTTACAATCAATAACCTCCAGAACTATTTGAAAGCATTATCGTCCACCAAAATAATGATTAGAATAATACAATAGACTACCCACAATGCATCACTGACATGTATATATAAATAGTCCAGCACATGGCCTGATGACTCCGTTTAGTATGAAATAAAGTTTCACTGCTGGGAGTTGACTTCAATGTCGACTCTTATATTTACATATGCTCTATCCCTGATGTAGAGCATTTTAAACCATAAATATAGCATACCATAAATCTATATTTTACACATATATATATATATATATATATATATATATATATATAAAAAGAAGAATTTTAGGGAAAAAAAAACTATGTAAAAGTGGAAAAAGTTTTTGTGTAATGTGTTTTGTATTTTAGGACTTCATTAAACTAAATGACAGATCTAAGATATATATATATTTTAAACTACATATTTCCCATGATTTCCCTCAGGAAAATCTTTGGAAATTTGTAGTTTAAAAGCAGTAAAATCGATCTTGCTCCTTTGTAGCTAAACTGCTATAGCATGTCAAGCTATATGACAGTTCTGTGTAGGATACAGCTCTGATTCCTGTCAGAGGACGCATATTTTCTATGAAATTTCTTGGCCATTCATGCTGGTAAATGTTAATACTGTTTATTATAAACAGAGCATTTACTTAAATATTTATGTATATATAAGTAGCATATAACAATAAAATGAAATATATATATATATATATATATATATACACACACACCCACACACATTACCTATACACACACACACACACACACACATATATATATATATATATATATATATATATATATATATATATATGTGTGTGTATGCTTACAGAAGGATACTGGTTTTACAGAATGATATTGAGAATACCAAGGACTGAACATGTAAGTAACAAGGAAGTTTTAAGGAAAATGGAGACAAAAAGGACCCTTATAGTTAGAATCAGAAAAAGAATGTTGATATTTCTAGAGTATATAATGAGGAAAGAGGGCTTAGGAAATTTGATACATACTGCATGTAGTGAAGATAGGTGAGATAGACGAAAGCAGCAAGTAACTGACCTAATGAGTTGGTGTAAATGGATGGCAAATTAGGGTTTAAGGGGGATAGCAAAAAGACAAACCTTACTAAAAGTTACAAAGAGCAAGAAGTTGGGGAGAGCCATGATCGCTCATGCCCTGAAGGAACATGGCACATAGAAGTAGACCAAAGCTTTGCCTGAGAACAGAATAAGCTGTGGAACATTGGGTTAGGATTGATGCCACAATGATTAGGATCATCATTGTTATTGGAAGAATTGAGAAAGGACTGAAACCATCTTAATCATACAAATAATTAGATTAGTAAGATTGCTTTTCAAGCTGTCAGAGATTTGAAGGGATTTGCTACCACTTGAATCTCATTTACAAACACCTACTACTCTCAACAAATAACAGTAGTAATAATAAATTCTGGTAGAATCTATTTACAGAATTTATTTTCCAATTCTAGATATGTTAAAATTGCGACATGAACTGAATTTCTTATGAGGTATTATTCCAAAACAGGAAACCTTTCTCTTTGTAAAGAATGTACACAGTAAGCATAAGAATCTGGCAGCTTGACAAAAGGGGGGGAAAATTGATTTTCAGACTTGTTTTAAGACACTGTAGAATTCTATAAGCATTTGAACAATGCATGAAATTTTTCGTCTCCAGGTGAGTTCAGGTGCATTATGGGTAAACTAAGAATGACTTAGAAAAGAAGAGACCTTTAACCTTGGATTGAAAATATTTGAATACTGACAGATTGTTACATAACTTTATATAACACATCAGCCTAAGAATGAAAGATGTCAACATAATCTCCTTACTTGTCAATGCACTTAATTCAGTGGTGAATATAAATCCCATAGATCCGACATTATAAAGGCAATCTTTGAAATTCAACTAATGACTAAGTATGCAACTACAAACTTATTGATCTACCCTCAAATGTGCACTCATACACACACATGTATAGCCACATGAGGAAGGGCTGAAAAATTCTTGGCCCAACCCACTTTTTCATATCTGAGCAAATGACAAAACATGAGAATATTTTTTAGCCCTTTCCTGGTGTAGAAAAATTTTCAGCACCCTTCATATATGATCGCTTATGTTCTGATGTGCTCCATTTGTGAATTCCGCTAATTCAGACTTTTACAGCTGAAAACCGGCCTTACTATTTACACAGAGTTGAATTACCTTCATTGCTTCTATTCCATTTGTAGGAAGGAAGTTCCACTTAGACTGATTCTTTATGTAGCTGACTTTCATGTGAATTCTTCACTGACCAAATCGCTATCCTTCCTCAATATCCTCATAATCTTCACTTCCTAATTCCTCCTCCTATATTTCATCTCACAAACCACATTCAGTAAATCTCTAACTAGAGTGTCTCTTGAGCCTTGTATTAGTAAAAAATATTAGTTTCTATCAATGTTTACAGGGTATGGTGCAGCTTTCTAAACAGCATATTTATGGGGATTACTACTTTCTTTCATTAATATTTTATTAAACTATCTGGTCATGGGACAGTGTTCAGGGAGAACTAGATTCATGCCTTTATGAAGACCATTAGTATAAAATTTGTATAAATGCCCTCAGCGAAAAATCAGGATTGATTTGTCATTTTTGCTCTACTGATAAGCAACAACTTAGACCTCCATTAATGTGTGCACACACACACACATATATACAGGATGTGATGGCTAAATTTCTGCCATTTTATATTTTTAATTTTGTGTATGCATATTGTTTTTGATTTTGTCAACTGCACAATATAGTAGGGTCAGTTGGGCACCATCTGTGTGAAAAAGAGCACAAAGATGCAATTCACTCTGCCAGAAATTTGGAAATGGCACACTGCACTGCTTGGCATTCATGCCAGAATCTTCAATACAAACATTTCAGAGTGTTTTGGTGTCAATCTGAGGACACAGCAGATGATGCAGAAACCATTGGATGAGTCTAATGGTGACTATGAAGGTATGGCAATTCAGAACACTCACTCTGATCAATCTGATAAGAAAAGAACTCCCAAATTTCCTCAACATGGAAGCCTATATCAAGTACCCTTGAGGAGGTAGTGCTAGCTTGGGTCAAGAGGGTGGCTGCTGGAAGACCCTATGTCTACCAACAGGACTCTGCACCATGCCACACAAGCAGCATTTACCAACTTAAACATAGTGAGCATCCAGAAGAGATGCAGGAGATTCCAAAATCAGCTGGAGGCCATGGTTGAAACCTACAGTGATTTTATTGAATAAATTTACTCTTTATTATTTCCAGATATTTTGTGTCATTTTGGTAAATATATCTGCTACAATGAGATAGCATTTCTGTCATATTTGCAAAATTTAGATGACAATTTATCCATAGCACCCTGTATAACAAAGATAGTGTGAAGCTCAAAATGCTGTCAGTCAATAGGATACTGAGAGAAAAGACATTTAAGGCAAGCACTCCTTGCAATAAAGTGCTTAATATCAGAGATAGACCATTAATAGAATTAAAATGCAAATATAAAGTTTGTCAATTACTTCAAACAATATTATAGTGGACACTTCTTATTTGAAATAGATGCCACCCAATTTTTGTTTATTTATTAAACATTGTGTATATTATATCTATTGGCCTGTGTGTGCATTCAATAAATCTAAGTAAAGAAAATGTGTCCTCCAGCAGGGATGAAACTTGCATCCCCCTTTGTAGGGGAAACCATCGTTTGATGCTTTTACTGCTTTGCCACAAAATATTTCACATTAAATAAAGCTCTTTTTATTCTATTAAAGAAAAACAAATCTCCTTCACTCAGATTATTCTCTCAAGAATCCATATCTAAACAGTTTTGTATCTGATATGTCAACAAAGCAATTTCTAAAGAATCAATAGATTTATTTTTAATCCAACAGAACATATTTAATAAATAGATGAATAAAAAATGTGGCACTGATTTCAAATAAGAAGTGTCCACTATAATAACATTTGAATTAATAGATATTTTGGATTAAACATAAATCCATTAATTTTTTAGAAATATACACACACACACACACACACACACACACACACAGAGGTGTTAAATTGATGTGGCTCTTGACTACAGATGACAGGAAGAAACTGATTTAAAATATACATATATATATATATATTAAAGGAAATTGAGAATTTATTAACAACACTTGAATTGGTATTCTAATCAAAGTTCAAATATGGAGTCAAAACAGCTGGAACTCAGGACACTAGAATTTATAGAGGATATCCCAAGTCATATATGGAAAAGGAAATAAGCAAAATGCGAGACCAAATTTTGATCAGAAAATATATATATAAAATTTGTATCACTTTCAACATTATTTTTAGTGGATGCTCATATTTGAGTAAAGATGCTGTTTTTGTTTTTATCAAACAATACATTGATTTAGTTTCACCTACAGAGCTGATTATTTGAGAAATCTCATTAAAGAAAAAGGTATGCCTTTTGGCATTAATCAAGCCTGTGTCCATGACCATTTGTTCTTTTGTGGCCAATATGTAAGTTATGGTGCTAAGAGAGATGCAGGTTCAGTTCCTGCCAAAGAGCGCAAGCTTTTCTTTAATAGGATTTATCAAATATTCAGGCTGGTAAGTGAAAATTTACATATGCTGTAAAATGTGTTCAGCAAAATGGTTATAAAGGAGTTAGATAGGTTAAAGCCGTTTGCCATTTATCTATTTCATGCTTTGATATTATCATTTATAATATTTGTTAAATTATTAAAATAGAGTTCCAACCATGAAACTCTGGTTCAAATCTCACCACTGTCAGTTTGTCAAGGAGATGTCTTCTTGATAATGTCATCCTGGGGGAGATGATCCTGATGTGTGGCACTATTGGAACGTACTTGAAAACCATGTTACAGCAAAACTTGAGAGAAAGACTTAGTCTCCCATTTGTATTTCCCTCATTATGGGCATTATCACATCTGTGATATAATAACATTGTATTTCATAGACAGAACAGAGTGGCTGAAAGGAAAAGGAATGACAAACATGCTTTGTCCCCAGAGAGACTATTTACCCATAGCTGGATGGAGAAGAAGAGGTTAATACCTTTCCCAAGGGTATGTAAGTACGTAAGTGAATGTAATGGATTCGACTGGAATTCAAACTCAGCTCTCTGATCCCTCAATCCGAGCCGCTATCCACTACTCGACCGTGTTTCCTACATATATATATATATACACACACACACACACACACACACACACACACAGTTGTACACATACATATATATATATATATATATATATATATACATACACACACACACACACACACACACACAGATATGTATATACATAGTGCACCAGGTTTCTGTATTTGGCCCTTCAAAAAGTGTGGTTGTTTATTCACCACTATAATCAAATCATATGTGGTGGTGTCTGGGCTGTTGGTTCCTAGGAAGAGAGCTGCTTGACTCTCATACGTCGAATATGATGGGAGAGTCCAGCGTAGCTTCAGCAAATTGTCATCGGACGCCATATAATAGTGTAGTTTAAATCCCCCAAATATCCAAATAAATTGTGTATTCGTATATTCTATATATATATTATATAGATATAAGTATAAAAATACATACACAAAAATGTGTGGATCCATATGGACAAACATACTTGTACTGACTTACATAGCAGTTAGATTGCAAAAATTAAATATAAAGCCCAACTTAAAGAACATCCTTATACCTGGCAGGAATGAGAGTACAATGCTTTGTCTATTGAATAGAAGAGTTCCTCACTTGGATGAGATGGAAATTCCTCTTAAAATATAATAATAGCAAAGAAGAAAATGAAAATAAATTAAATTCTGAGAAGTCAACAATAATTTCCAGAAACAGCTGGTGTATGACAATAAAAAAAATAAAAAAGTCATCATAAATTATTATAAAAAGTGACAGAACTGGAAATGTTTATAAAATGAGCCCCTATACATATAATCAGGAAGTGCGTGACAAGGTTATGAAATTTTCTAAAAAGTCACCTGATAGGTACGTTGATAATACTTGTGATGAAGGCAAAAACATTGCCAACTGGTTGAAGATCAATGACAAAATCCAGTGGTTGGACAGTAGGCAATCCTTCATAGTGGTAAAAGACCACAAAGTAAACTTTGCAAACAACCCATCTGTTCAACTGATCAACCCTCACAAAAACTAATCTGGGAAAATTCAGCAAGGGGATTTTACAGCAAGCGTGTGATCTCATGAGGGTGGAATGTGAATGCATGAATTGGTTTAATGGAATCAAAAATTTATAAAATATGATGTTAAAGACTTCTATTCTTCAATCACAGAGCAGGGACTCAATAAAGCATTAGAGTATGCAAAAGAATTTGTAAATTTGAAGAATGATCAGGGGAATATTATTAAACACTGCCTCAGAACCATATTCTTCCAGGGTAACAAAAAACTAGTAATGATGGTGAATTTGACCCCCCCCCCCAAACAAGGATCATATGATGGAGTGGAGGTGTCCGAATTAATGAGCCTCTATTTGCTGACCAAAATAAATAAGATCATGCTATGTGGATGACTATGTGATGGGTTAATGATAACATAAGAAAAAAACTGTTCAACCTTTTTAAAAATCTCGGATTTGAAATTTCAGTTGAAATGAATTTGAATGTTGTCCAGTATCTAGGCCTCAAACAGGTCCTTGTAAATGAAAGTGTCTCCCTCTGTACCAAACCCAATGGCAAGTTATGTTACATTAATTGAAAATCCAACCACCCCAAAGCAGTGATTAAGCAAATACCTGACAACCTTGAGTGTAGATTCTGAAGAAATTTCTCAAGTTTATTGATTTTTGAAGAAAATAAGGACAGTTAGGAGAGAGGCCAATGAGAGTAAGGGGCATAAGACCAGGCTTGAATTGAAACCTGCAGCAATATCAGCAGCAAGAAGCCAGAAAAAGATGAAAGACAAATATAATTTAGTTCCCCCCACCCTTCAACATGGAGGTGAAATTCAATATTGGTAAAATGTTCCTAAGATTGCTGTGTTGAATAAGATCTTTAATGGAAATTGTAGAGTGAGTTGCTATGGTTAAATGCAAATAAATGGCAGAACTGCCCAATAAAAAGATTTCACAAAGTTTGCCATAAATGATTACAATTACAATAAAAAGAACAGCGCAAAATATAATATGAAGCAAGCAAACAATACATGCAAAGCAAATTAACAGTAATAGGACAAAAAGTTCACAAACTAAGAACTGGGGTTGACACACAAGAGTAAGTTCGGACAAGTGAACGTAGTGTTTTGACTTCAAGACAAGACAGGCCGAGACTGAGTCATATGAAACCGAGAACTGGCTTTGTTTATTATTATCTGAAGAAATTCCAGCATGCATTTGTGTGCTTCTGCCTGTAAATTGAAGAGAGGAAAGTATCATTCACATTGTGGGATTGGAACAAACATAAATATTGTAAAAATCAGCTACATTTACACCAACAAAACATGGGAAAGATTATCAATGCCCTTCAAATGGTAACTGTTAAATGGAGAGAGTGGTATATCAAGCCATAGTAAAGCATGAAAAGGGCAGTGAGGAAAAAATATATATTGGGTTCACAGAGAGTAGTTTTAAGAAAAGGTGGTACAATTGCAGGAATTGTACAAAACTTGCCAGGGAAGGAAAATAAAATAACAAAAGCCCCAATATCAAATGAGATATATTGAAGAAAGCCTAGACATGTAAGATCGAGAGTGGAATGTGTAGGCTTTTCCGGGAAGAAAAATAGGCTATAATAACGTATCCTAATTGAAACAAACTACTTAATGAAAGATCAGAAATAATAGCAGCCTGGTCAATCACAATCACAATTTTGAGACGAAGCAATGACTTGTTGCCTGATGAAGCTATTTTGGCAGAAACCATGGTTGCAAGAGAGTCAGTGTTTCTGATATTTTACATATATATCAATATGATTATAATATGTCACACATATAGTGCTTGGTGTTAATAACACAGAGCTATTAAGTATATATTAGTAAACATACATATTATCCCTCACTGATAGCATTAATATATATATATATATATATATATATATATATATATTTTTTTTTTTAAGCATTTCACCCCAAGCAAGGCAGGGAGCCACTAGCATGCAAGGGGTTACAGAAGATTTGGAGCGAGAGCAGATAGGAGTGACAGAGGAAAGGAGGAGGAGAAGGATAGTGGATAGATCAAGGCAACTGGAGATGTTGATTGGCATTACATTTGAATAGTTGGAGATTATAGCTATCAGGGAAACAGGAATAGGGAAGGGAGTTCCAGAGGCGAGAGGTGTGAGATATGAAGCTATTGGGGTAGAAGAGACGGCTACATTCAACAGTTTCAACAGTGAAAGGGTGAGAGCAGGATGCCAGCCTCGTATGACGCTTAAATTCATGAAGTTTGGGAATGAGTGCAAGCAGCTCATTGGAGCAATTACCATGAAAGTATTTGTAAAAAAGACAGAGAGAGGTGACAGCATGTCTGTGTGAGAGCGACTGCAGACGAGGTGCCAGATCAGGGCCAATTACATTGCATATCTGTCTCTGGATCTTATCAAGAACCCCGAGGCAAACAGAAGAGGCTCCAGACCATATATGGCAGCAATACTCCATACAAGGGCAAATGGTTGATTTGTAGATTTGAAGGATCCATTCCTTTGAGAAATTCCGGATTTGAAGGATCCATTGCGGTGGACGAAGCAATTGACTCAATGTATTTGTTCCATCTCAGGTCAGCAGACAATGTGAGACCGAGCAGCCGCAGATAGGTGCTCTTGAGATGTTGAGCATCAGACATTCTAATGGGGGGGGGGCAGGGAAGGATCTCTGTGGTGATTAATAGAGAGCAGTTTTGTTTTTGAGGCATTAAACTTAACCAGCCAATTCCTGCCCCCGTTCACAACCGATTGGAGGTCCTTTTCGAGACGAACGGCCAGGTTAGTTTGTAGTGACACTACGGTAATTAGAAGGGTCAGAGGGGTCGCCAGAGTTCTTAAAGACAGGAACAATCAATGAGGACTTCCAGCAGTCTGTTAAGCAAGATTCCTTGAGGCAGTAGTTATATAATTTTGAGAGGGCGGGCGCCAGTTCAGGTGCACATTTCTTCAAGACAATGGCTGGTATCCCATCTCCACCACTAGCCTTGTTAGGGTCTAAATTAGAGATAATGCTCAATACCAATGATGGGGTCATGTGCAACCTGCTCAATAGGGCCTCAGTTCTAAGAGGGAAATCGGGTATGGGTACACCGGAAGAGTCGAGCGTTTCTTAAACTTTTTTAACTTTCAAAAGAGGTAACGATTTCTTTTCAAATTTCCTAAATAAATCATTTTTATTATATGTTATCTATCATTGCTTGAAGAGGAAGGATTATGGTTCTGAAATATGAAAGTTTTTGTGTAGCAATGTAAAATGTTTTTATTGTAATCTATTATAATAACAGATTTGGGTACTGAAGCTCAAAATTAACAGGGCTTCAAAGTCCTCTCTTGATGAGAGTATACTGATAGATGTATCTCCATCTTGATTAAGGTGAATGGGTTTAACACCCATTGTAAAATTCCAGCAGTAATTGGAATCAGTAGTGGGTGCTGGAGCAGAGGGCCAAAGAAAAAAACATAAATAAAATGGCAAATTTAAATAAAAAAAAACAAATGGAATCACTCCGATTCTAAAATTAGAAGTCAGAACAGAATTCTTTAGACTGATCATAATCAAATCTCTAGAGGAATCTCCTCTGGCCGATTTCTCTCTGTTCTTGATCCCAAAAAGGCTCGGCCCAAAATATTCCATATCTGAACCTGTAAAAACGGGTTCAGGGTCAGTCTACCTCCCCGAACGAGACTTTGCCCTTCGGCAGAGCCTCGTCTGGGTTCCTCTCTGCCTAGTCTCTGTAGTCCGTTGACTTACAGATACTTAAAGGCAGTTACTAACTATAGTGTAGTCACTCATGGGGGTGACAGCTTATTCCATTACATCACTATGTATAAGTGTCCTTTTTGTTTCCATTTTCTCTAAAACTTTTTTACATGTTCTATCCATGGTATTCTCAATATCCTTCTGTAGAACCATGTACTGATCTTTATTCATGATTTATGAATGTAAAAGTCAAACATAATTAAAATCCAATCAGAAAGAATCTTGTATTGGCTGAACATTGTAATGTGGTCCATGTAAGAAAAAAAGGAAGATTTGTTTTAAAGTAGCATAAAGGATACTTTGAAATATTCAGTTCTTAAATAATATATTGTCGATATTCAACACATTTTTTGTCTTGTAGATTTATCTCTGTTTTTAACAATATTTTTTACTAAAATTTTCCTCTCTAAAGTGAACTGGATGTAATATATACTTATTAAATTCTCGGGAATATATATCAGCTGAAATAAATCTTCAGTGGATTTCAACGTAAGCTGACAATTTACTTTCATTCCTGTAAGCTGGGGAAAGAAACAACTGAACTGTGAAGGCACCTTCTAAACTGGCTTTACCTGAAAACCAAAAATATATCAAATCTTTAAACACTGGTTTGAAATGAGGCTGCAAGATAATTCTCAGAAGACTCCCTAATTTGTTGTGATTAAAATAATATTCAAGATAGTTTTTTTGTAAAATTGATCTTGATATACTGATAAATAACTAATTTTATTGTCTACTGTAAATATTCTTTTTCATAGATCGTATAGCAAATATTCCCATTCATAGATTTTATGCCAGAAGACAAACATCCTTGTTCATATCAAAAGGGAGACAAGCTTTTTCATCTCTTTCTCTTTAATGATCATGCTTCTGATTTTGAAAAGCACATTTCATTTTAATATAAATTTAGGGATTTGGGTGGTGATTGACAGAGTTACTCATTCTATAGAATTGCTTTGTATTTAGTCAGCCATTCTTCCACTGAAAGTCTCCAAGAAGATTCACACTTTTTGTCTGTGATTCATTCTTGCCTTTTAAAAAGGAAGAAAAGTTATAAACTTGACCAAACAGTCTAAGATTCTCAAATATTTAAAACTGTATTTGAGAATGTATCAAACTGTCTTTGTACATTTCAGAATTAATGTTTCAGTCCACAACGAATTTCCTTCCCCAAAATGTTTGAATACTTTTTCTTCGCAAAAGTAAGCATGAGTTAATTTTAAAACAAAACAAAATTAAACAGCATTTCAAGTCTTTCTTTACATTTCTTTCTCTTCACACATGAACTGTTAAAATGAAGCTGTTCAATTCATCTTCATAGATGAATTAAATTGCTTCATTGTTACAAATGAATTGCAATGTTTCATTTTCTCAGAATAACTGCTTCTTGTTTACTTATGAATGAAATTGCTTCATCTTCATAGATAAATTGTGTCCTCGTTACATAGGAATTAAACTGTTTCATTTTAACAGATGTATTGTTCTTGTCTTCACAAATAAACAGAATTCATTCATGTTACAGATGACTTATCCCATTATTGTAGATAAATTACTTCCTCTTCACTGATTAATTAAACTCTTTAGTTGTCACAGATACATTTTAAGAAAACCAATCACACATTGTTTTTATTTTCAAATAAGAAAAATATATATCTTATTTTCATTTATATTCAAACACAAAACTACAGAAATATAATATAGTCAACAAGGCTGTTGGTGGCCTAAAGTAAAAAAAAGTGCTCACTATTAGCAAAATGGTAGAACAATAAGTAAGGTTAATAAAAATACAAATGACTTTGACATGACAAGTTTCATACCAGATTGATAAACATCAGGAAATAAAATGTCATAAAGTCAGTTATATCAGTCATATAAATCCGCCTACACATATGCATACCCATCATATCACTCACTCGGGGAAAGGGGAGATAACCTAGCATGTTTATTTTATGCTTGCATTTGAAGATTATCATCTGTTCAATATTCTGCTCTGCACAGGAAACACAATATTTCATTTCTTCTCTAAGCACAGATTTTTAAAGGACAAATAAGCTTTTCTATGCTTTGATTAAAAAGACTGGATAGCTTTTTAATCAGCAAACATTGAAGCTGTCCTTGTGTAGTGTGTTGTGGGAATGTTTGTTGTGTTTAGGTAGAAAACATGTTTCCTGGTATTATTTTTTACATAACAATTATTGCAGACTCAAATGCGAGTCAAAGTAATAAATGAGTAACACAAAACAATATGAAACAAATGACAATGCAAAAAAGAATTACAATAAATGAAGAAAACATTTAAAGACTAATTTTATAGAAGACATTTAATCTAGAGAATGTATTTGAAGTTTGTGTAGGCCTGTGTGATAGACGTGTGAAAAAGTACAAAAAGTGACACGAGAAAAGTAAGACATTGAAAATGAATGTACCCCAGTAGGGGACACTTTTTCCCCATGTGTTGCTACATCTTATAGCCAGAGTTGTAAAAGAGGAAAGAGAATGTGTAAGAATATCATTGCCTATTTATAGGCTTAAAGAGTGTCCCCTAGCAACATTTTTTATTTAGTGGGATAACCTGCAAGTGTCCACTAAAGTGTTTGCTTTGATATGGTGACACCAGACTTATTGGTTGTGATTCTTCTTGATAAGGAAACTATAGATTTCTTTAAGATTTATCTAAAGTTTTAGACTTCTTTATTCTTCTTGATAAATTTCTGCATGATGAGGTCTGGCACTTGTATTTATGTTGAGATCATTATATATTCTTTAAATTCTTTACGAAATGCTAAACCTTAAATCATTACTAAGTTCTTTGGTTTTACACATGTTAAGCTATCCTGATGACTGTACAACAACAATAATTACATCAGATCTCATTCATTTAAAGTCCATACAAATGTTCTTGAATATAGCAGGAATTCTGTAAAGAATATAGATGCTCCTTTGTATAATAGAAATAAGTTTCTTGAAATTATAAGAAAACCAAAATTCATTGCTCAAATAATAATTTAAAATATGAATTTTATATGGATATTAATATTTTTGTGTGAATATACATGCACATATATATATATATATATATATTGATAATATTAGTGGTAAATATACACCTATATATGCAATCATATATCTAAAATATAAATATATATACATACATACATTCTCTACAAAGACCATAAGCTGAACTTTGTCAATAGCTTACAATCCCATCTAATTAATCCCTCCAAATCTGAGTTGGGATTAATTTCCAAGAGTATTATCAAGAAAATTACATCATGTGTCCTGGATAAATACCCAGTCAACCTTTGGAAAGACTCGGCTGAGATGATTAAATGGTTCCGAAAGATCCCTGACAAAAGAAGAGCCACTTTCATCCAATTTTACATCTTGGATTTTTACCCTTCTATTTCAGAGGATCTATTAATTAACAGCCTGAATTTCGTTAAGGGATATACTGAAATAATGGATAATGATCTGGACATTATTTTAGTGTCAAGAAGATCAATACTTAGATACAATGACGCTACTTGGGTGAAGAAGAATAATGAAAATTTTGATGTGCCTTGGGAGCTTTCGATTCTGCCCAAATTGCAGATGTAGTGGGCATATACATTCTAGACTCCTTAAGTAGAGTAGTTAGCCTTAACCAAGTCGGTATTTATAGAGATGACAGTCTAATCTTAGTCCCTAATAGCAATGGCCCCTTAACGTCCAGCTTACATAAGATAGTTAGGGCCTTCAAATACCTAGGCCTTAAGATTGAAATATCTTCCAACCTGAAAATTGTCAACTTTTTGGATATTACACTCAACCTATCTAATGATACCTTTAAACCTTTCCATAAAGTTCATCAGACACCCCTATACATCAACGTCCACTCTAACCACCCTAAATCTGTGATAGATCACATCCCCAAAACTGTGAATACGAGAATAAATAGGCTATCTTCTAACCAAAATATCTTTGAAGATAATGAATTTATATACATTCAGGCCCTCAAAAATATTGGTTTTAGACAAGAATTAAACTTTAATGGAGAACTATTAAATCAGAATAATAATAAAACTAAAAACAGAAAGAGGAAGGTAATATGGTTTAACCCACCGTATTGCAGGCTCTCTAACATTGATATAGGAAGTTTCTTTCTAAGATTAATAGATAAACACTTTCATAATAAACATCCACTACATAAAATTTTCAATAGGAATACACTGAAAATTAGTTATTCATGTGTTAGAAATATGGAGAAAATTATATCTTCCCATAATTGTAGAATACTTAGAAACTACCATAGTAATGAAACTCAATCTAGTAACCCTATATGCAGTTGTAGGAATAAAGACCTTTGCCCAATCGGGGGTAAATGTAGGTATGAAAATGTAGTGTACAAGGCAACAATCTTCCCCAAGGAAAACATAAACCAGAAAAAAAGATATATAGGTATATCCACGGGTGATTGGAAGCAGCGTCTATACAACCATAAACACTCTTTTAGATATAGATACCTCAAAAATCAAACTTCCTTATCCAAACACTACTGGGATCTGGTGGATAAGGGACTAACCCCACTTTTCGAATGGAGATACTTATCAAAAGCTAAAACCCCCAATAACTTCCATGATCGATGTGATCTGTGCATTGCGGAAAAAATTTTTATTATTAGAGATAAGAATCAAGATGAGTTGCTAAATCTTTGGAGTGAGATCTTTTCTAACTGTAGGCACAAAAAATGATTCAAAACATAAACATGGTTTTATAACGTGTTGTCACTTGTGACAGTGCCATCTTGGTTCAATAACTTCAGGTATGACATTTTAATGGTATGACTTTTATGATTATCTATATGTATCATTGTGTATGTTTATGTGATGCGCTATGTATTTGAAATTTTTTTTTATTGTTGTTAATCTTTATTCATGTGGTGATATATGTGTGAGTGGGTATGTAGGTAGACGTTTTCCCTAGTAACTGAGATGCAAAATCAGATAGTCTTATAATACTTATATACCTAGGTATATAGGTAAATGTAAGAGATAAATATGCATTACTCACTCTGCCAGTTTTTAATATTTTTAACGTTGTCTTCCTCAATGTCCATGAAGTATAAATTAATTTAGTTTCCACCTGCATATTTTTGTATGTTAAATGTATATATGGATAGATATGGTCCCTAATGTTTTTTAATTAATTTTTTAAATTTTTAGCTTGTACATTTTGATTTATATATAGATATGTATATATGCATTCATGTGTGTGTATGTATGAATATATATATATATATATGTATATGTGTGTGTATATGGATATATATGTGTGTATATGCATATATAGATGTATGTATATGTGTGTGTATATGGATATATATGTGTGTATATGCATATATGGATGTATGTACATGTAGGTAGATGTGTATATAGATGTGTTTATATGTGTGTGTGTGCATGTTTAGGTATGTATGTATATATACACACACATACACATATATATATATATATATATATATATCTGTATATGGGTGTATATGTACGTATGTATGTTTAGTTAGACGGATAGATAGAGGGATACATTGTTTATTTGTTTAGATGGGTGTGTGTAGGTATTTGTATGGAGATGCATATGGTTTTATGTATATATTGTTTATGTACACGTATGCATATGTATGTATGTACGTAAATGTGTATATATGTAAGAGTGGATGTGTGGATATATGTGTATATGTATGTGGATGTGTGGATATATGTGTATATGTATGTGTGTGTATGTATATATGTATATGTATGTGTGTGTGTGTATGTATATATGTATATGTATGTGTGTGTGTATGTATATATATGTATGTGTATATGTATGTATATGTGTTTACACACTTATATGTATATATGTACGTGAAAATATTAATATTTGTTGTGTATGTGTGTATACATATGTGTTTTTGAATATAGAAATTTAGGTCCTTGCTAGTTTAGATAATCATTATTTTTATATGTTTATATTAGATTTGTGACCTGTAGTCTGTATTACCTTTGTCAAATTTTCTTGATTACACAGCAGCTCTTTTATAAAGGCCCTCCGGTTTTAGTTCCCCCAATCCACCTCCTCCCACCCCCGTTTTATTTTCCTCTCTGTCTGTCATCTTCTGAGCTTTAAGATTTTATTGTCTATTGTGTGTGTATGTCACCTAGAAATGGATACACTCTTCCGGTGTATCTTTAATGTATCAGACTTTTGAAAATATGCATATTTTTCTCACTTAAACCGTCTTTGCCTACCCCTTTTTAAAACTTCTTTCTGTTAAATTTTAATCCTGCCTTCATCTTTAGACCTTCCTATTCTTCTCTCGTCTGTTACCCCTCCCTTTGGCTTTCATTCACTCTAGCATTTGCCCCACACTCTCATACATACACTCTCACTAAATTTTATTTTTTATTCCCGGAGATGTTTTTTCTGTTTTCTTTTTGAATTTGCAGGTCTGATGAATTGGATCGTATTTACGATTCCAATGGAATAAATTATGACCATGGAATATTAGTGTTTAAGTCTTTTTATTATATATATATATATATATATATATATATATATATGAAATATTTTAAAAAGATATGATTCCTTTACTACATAAGAGTTCTCTTGTTTCAAAAACAAGAGCCAAAAACCTCAATATAATTATTAAAATTAAATTGAATTAAAGTATCAAGCCTTGTTTCATCCTCAAGCAAAAATTTTCGCTTGGGGATGAAACAGGGCTTGATACTTTAAATTTAATTTTAATAATTATATTGATGTTTTTGGCTCTTGTTTTTGAAACATGAGAACTCTTATGTAGCAAAGGAATTATATTTTTTTTTAAATAATTATAATTTAAGCTCTGCTTTTGTGCGGAGCACTGTTTTTTAAAAATAATAACAAAAATACTAAAGAACTCCGGATTATTTACCTAACGAGGTCTTTCCTATTTTTCTATATATTTCAACACACATTATTTATATATATATATATATATATATATATATATATATTATAAATTAATAGATTTAAAATATATATAAATTTTGAACAATAAGAAAAATTAAAAAATTATAATCTTTAGACACACTGGTTTGTATATTAATATTTTTTCGTATTTATTATATTTCAATTAGATTCCTCGACTAGTTTCGGCCAACATGGCCATTATCAGGATATAAAGATTTTCTGCTTGCTGGTAGCAGTGAACTACAGAAATGAATGTCTTGATGGAGAAAATGAACTTTTGTCTGTAGTTTTCATTTGTTTTTTTATTTTTTTAACATGAATTTTGGTCAGGCTTGTGTTGGTCAAACAGTCTCTTTTAAGTTATTTAAGATAAGAGCTGGATGGATTCATGCTGCTCTGAATTCCCTTGGACATTTTGAAAGTTTTATTGGTTCCTAGAAAGGGGATGTGTCTGTTAAGTGTGTGTGTGTTATTTGGTTCTTAGGAAGTGAGTGAGTATGATGTGTGTAAGTGTGTGTATTTGTGTGGGTGTGTGTATAAGTGTGAGGCCTCAACACCTCCATAAGTATGTCTGTCTTGTGTGGGTGAGAAATGTGGGTAGGTCCTGATTTGTCAGGTTATATATTAATACTATCTATATTGTTAAATTTGTTTTACATATATATATATGTATATGTGTGTATGTGTATATATATATATATATATATATATATATATATATAGTGCTGGTGTTAATAAAACAGTGTTTGATGTAATAGAACAGACCTATTTTCAGGTGGTGAGTATAGATATATAGGGACAGAGAGACAGCGTGAACATAAAAATTACACACCTACTTGTGATCTTCAGACATACGTCTATCAGTGATCTATCATTGATATTGAGCATTGATCTCCAATAAATGCACCAACTTTAAATATACAGAGTGGACCTAAGAAGCAACACTACATGGTGACTGTCATTTTCATATCTCAGTGTGATCACACCAAGTCTATATCTATAAACACTCTATGTCCAATATTAGGTATACTTCTGTGATAAATATCACAAATTTTAAACAGTATATATATATATATATATATATATATATATATATATATATATATATATATATATATATATATATAATTGCAGATATAACTAAAATCTGTAAAAGGACAATATGAATAAAGACTAAAGGTAAACTTATCTTAGATGAAGTGTTTCATCCTCTGATGAACTTTATCAAGGCAGATGTAAGGATTTTATTTTGGAAGTGTTTATGAAGTATTTATAAGCTAAAATCCATAAATACTTGTTGCAAAATAAAATCCCATCATTCGCCTTGATAAAATCCATTAGAAGATGAAACACATTGGCTTAGATAAGTTTTCCTTTTGTCTTTATTCAAATACATACATACATATATATATATATATATATATATATATATATATATATATATATATATATATATATATATATATATATACCGGGTGTAACAGCAAAATTGTCTAATTGCTAGATTAAGCTTTGAACCATTGTATCTTAGAAATGATTAAAGATATCTTACTGGAATTGGCTGAGGTTTTTATAACACTATTGGACTCTACTTTAAACAATAAGAATGTATTTAGCTCTAAGTTGAAATAATGATCCCTCTTGCTGTTGTAAACTCCTGATCCAGTTTACCTCTCTACTGTTCCCTTTTTTTAAACTTATTGACCATTCTCTTGATGGTTCTTGAATGGACTTTGAAGATGGAAGCCAGAGTATGAATGTTGGTACCATTACTGAAGGCCTGAATAATCTTTTTCTTCTCACTATTGCTCATTTGGGAAGACAGTGAGTCTGACACAAAACGATTTAACCTGTTCTCTTTCTAGCTGAATAACTCAAAGGGTTTTTCAGTGATTCTTACAACAAATGCTGTCAAGTAGGCTAAAACTTGGAAAAAAGTAACTCAATTAGTTTCATGTTTTTTAGATATTAAAACATTTTGTGGGATCGACAATTAACCCATGCTGTTACACCTGGTGTGTACACTGTTTATATAAATACTTGCAATAAATTTAATCTAGGCCAAATGGATGGAAATAAGTGGGGAAGATTGTGTTGCACCAATCTTTCAAGTGAAAAGAGATTGTTTATCCTGAAAATTATGATTTAAAATCTTACTTTTTACCTAGACTGAAACATCAACCACTGATATTAGTGTGAATGAGCCAACTTCTTCAACCACTAAGCATGCAAACTATGAATCAAAGCCTGGAAGGATTTGACAGGGGATGTGAGACTGGGGACATTTAGCAATCTCCCTGCTCAGTTTTTTTTATAAATGCAAAGATGCAATTTGCGTTTGGCAAAAGGAATGAAGAGATTTTGCCAAATGTGTGTGAAAAGTTTTACTCTTTCTACAAATGTTTGAATTTCTATAAAAAAAATTTGAAAGAAAAATCAAGTTTCTGGTTTTCTCCATTTTTACCAATTAAAACTGTTTGGGATGCAAAACACAACTCTGAAAAGCCATTCCTTTAAAACAAAAGCAAAAAAAAATAAAATAAATGGACATTTTTGCATGGAGTTAAAAGAGGAGAGAAGTGAAAAAAAAAACTTGATTTAACAGTTGAAGTGTGAGTATGTGACACAGATCTGTGGACATCTTTATCTATATACTTATCTTGTTTGACTTTCATATATATGTACGTGTGCATCTAGATGTAGGTTCATGTACATGAACAAAGAGATACTTATCCTGGATATTTACCTACATTTCTAAGTAAAAAAATATTTATATTTTCGACAATCTAAATATGTATGTGTAGCGGTGTATTTCTGTTGTCAGTTACATTTATGTGCATATAAATAAAGGTGATGTGAATACATATTTGTTTGTTATTGTTTCACATTGTATGAATATAAAATATTTGTGTAGATGCAGAACATCACACGAGAAAATAATCCACACGTCTTAGAACTTTTCCAGAAAAAAAGTTAAGAAAGGAGCCGTTCTTTCCAATTATTTCTAAACAATGTCATTTGGTCAGGAGATGATGATAAAAAAAAAGGAAAAAGAGCAAAAGTAAACGTTAAAATTCTCTTTATGATTCTGCTTCAAAAAAGAATTTTTTTTGTTGCAGAGAGAAAGTTTGTTCTGAGAGATTTATTTTTATCAAAGATATCTCACATAAGGCAGTAAAGCTACTAAGACACAAGGGGGTAATGGGTGTGAGAGAATTAGATAACAGAAGCATTATCAAGGAGTGAGAACAATAGAAGAATAATCAGGAAGACAGTAGATAACCATTGATATTGCATTAAAATGTTTGAAGATCAAACTTGTCAGGAAAGCAAGAAGCCAAGAAAGAGAGAGAGTTTCATAAGCAAGAAGTGGTAGAAAAGAAACTGTTAGCATAGGACTTATGGTTACATCTAACCATTTCAAGTATAAACTAATGTCACTTTGTAGCTAAGCTAGTATTGTGCTTAAATTCATCTGAACAATTACCATGAAAGTATTTATAAAAAACTAGCAGTATAAACTGTCTTTGATTTGGTCTTTCATTATTGGGAATTTTTGCCATTCAATTGGAGCAGTTTAAAATTAAAGTTAGCCCACCTGAAAATCCAATATTAGTAACAACATTTAGGTGCAACTGAAGGGCGTTTGAATATAGGGTGTCCCCGAAAAGGGAACTGTATAATAATAAGTAATATTATTGTAATAATTTAAACTATTTTTATTAAAGTTTTTATGAAAGATATATATCCAAGAACAGATAGTAAATAGTTAAACGTTGCTGAGAGTTATAATGGACAGGATATAGTGGAGAGCCATTGTTGCCAAGAATTTGGACACAAAACCGGCACTGAAGAATTATGAGACAAAAAAAAAATTTCATCAAAATTGGATGAAAACTGTGGAAATGCATAAACATCTGATCACACACACACACACAAATACACATACACATTTTAAGAGTTATAGATATATAGATGCATAGGGAAGCAACTTTATGTTGGTGGGAAAGTGACTGAAGCTGAGATGCCAGGTTAGGACCAATAATATTGCTCATTCTTCTTGGAGGCACTGGACCATTTGTGGCTGCAATATTCTAAGCATGGACAAGACTTATACATATGTAAGATAGATTCTGGAGAGAAACATTGTCTCAAACAACACTGTGAACCAACTTTCTTAACAGCTGACCTAGCAATGGATTCAATATAATCGTTCTGCTTCAAGTCATCTGAGAATGCTAGTGTCTCTCGTGATATGAATTTTTAGTTTATTATCAATTAGTAAAGAGGAAATCCTTTCTGCCTATTGAATAGGAAGGATTTTGCACTGATACAAAACTGTAAAGGGATCTCTTTGTTTTTGATTTCATTGTTTTCTTTCTTCCATGTGAGTCTTTCTGACAAAACTTACCTAATTGAAACATGGAATTGAAATATATGAATGTGTCAAAAATCCTTTTTTTTTTTTTAAATTTCTGCTCCTGATTTGAGGGAGTGTTGAGAAATTCTTAGCTCAGCCAAATAATTTCTAATGTTTGGTCATATTTTGGGAAATGGATCAGCCTAAAAATTTTGTGTCACCCCTCATATCACATGCCACAACTGATAGTAGTTCAGTGGTTAGTGCTATGAGCTACAATATTCTTTCAATTGCCACTTTTATATTGGTGATTCAGTAATTCTGTTACGTGCCATGTGTGATACATGCTTAGACAATCATGTATCTTTTGATACATGACTGACAAATCAGATTTTTTTCCTACAATAGGTTGCCATTTCTTTCTGCGGTAGACCAGATGCCATCCAAGGCTATAGAGCCCAGTATGTCCTGCTATTTACCCATAGCTGGGGGGAGAAGAAGAGGATTAATACCTTTCCCAAGGGTATTAGCATGTAAATGAATGTAATGGATTTGACTGGAATTTGAACTCAGCTCTCTGATTTCTCAACCTGAGCTGCTATCCATTACTCCAGTGTAGAAAATCGTAGAAAATAAGTATATTAGGCTTGGTTTGCACACTTGCTGTTGTTAGTTCCTGCTGAAAATTGTTTTGTAGTTTTTTTTAAACTGATTTTCATGGGTTGGAAAGATTTGTAAATGGAAAAAGAAGTTGAGTATTGGGAGAGAAAAAAAAACTCAATTTGTTTCCATAGTTTGTTGTAAAGCTATAACTGTATAACTTATTAAATTAGCCCCTTTCACTTGATTTGTTAAGTTTGTTTATAATTCAATATCTGAGTTACAGGCTGTGTTCAAGTAGTTTATATATTCCTGAATGGTTCGAATCATTTGATCAATTTTTTGTTTGAGATCTAACATTTGAAAGCATTACTTTTGCATGCAGATTTTGTAAATTCGTTATTTGCTTTTAAACCCTCAAGTTAAAAACTTGGTCAAGAAGTTGTTTCTATAGCTTCTTACTTGTATGGTAAAAGAACAGATTTTATTTTTTTTATTTTAGCTATTATATTTGTTTAGCACCTGATATCATGGCTCCAAGCTGTCTTGAGCTTAGGCTTTACTAGGAGGTTCTGTTAGTTGCAATTATAAAGTTTATTAGTTGCTCAACTGTTGAGGTGAGAAGCCATTTCTGGTTTATAGGAATTTGTATAAAGAACTGGAAAACTTTACATGTTAATTTTACTGATGAATTAACATTTGATCAGAAGTCATTTTAAGCTTTCATCTTGACACTTTCCTTAGAATTACGGCTTATTATTTAAGATTAAGGATATGATATAGTGGATAGTGGAAGGAAAAATTGGCAAGCTGAATTTGTTTTTCAGTTTAGTTCATTACATTCCCTATCACTCAAATACCCTTGAGAAAGGTATAAATCTATCTTTTCTACCCTCAGTTATGGATTAAATACTAGAGCAGAATGAGTGCCCTACCTATGGTTGACAATCAGTCTAAAACAAGGAAAAACTCTGATTTCAAAACCATATGTAGCCCTGGCAAAGCACATACTATGCAGCTGATGAAAGGATAATGGAGTTAACAAGGATACTATCCTGACTGTGGTTTATCATCACCTTATCCAAGAAGGGATTGATTTTTTTTTTTTTTTTTACAGCTTATCAACCTTTTATTTAGGTTATTTAAAGCTAGAAAATATTTTTAGATTCAAAGAATTTTTTGGAGATAATAATGATTTACTGATGCAAGACCTACTAATTAACCCATAGCTGGAGGGAGAAGACATGGATTCATACTTTTCCCAAGGGTATTTGCATGTAAATAAATATAACAAACCTGACTGGAATTGGAACTTGGCTCTTTAATTTCCAAATTTGAGCCATTATACATTACAACATCTCCACATTCTAGCTTACAACATCTGGTATTCTCCAATGGTCACCCATCCAGGTACTGACCTGGTTCAATGTTGCTTAACTACGGTGATCATACGAGAACCTGTGTTTCAATGTGACATGGCTGTAAGCTTTCCAAGAAGGGAAGATTTACAATCTTTTGTCCCTGACATATAATCAACTATATTGGATTTTTAGGCAAAGCCATGGCTGAAGTGCCTTCTTCCAAACTGATAATGAAATTGGAAATTCTTTAATCGTTTTCTGCAGGCAACAAAATTTCTGTTCTGATATACAAAGAACTTGATTTGCCTTTCAAACCTTGGATGAACTTAAATGTTTCTCTCACAGTATCTTTTGTCTTATTTCAATTTGTTTTTCTTTTTGATTTTCAGAAATATTTTTAGGTGCACATTCAATAAAATAGCTTGTTTGAAGAAAGTTACAATAATTAAATTTCACCTAACTTTATCCGACCTCTCTCTGGAGAGCCTCAGCTTGTAAATTATTTCAGAGCAGGTTAAATGAAGTCTTTTCAATTTATATGTTTATTTGTGGTTATTTTCTTTTTTCCCCCAACTCCTGCTCTGTAAGGTACAATGGTATTAATGAGCAAACAGGCAGCCCAAGAGGGTAGGTATTCCGATCAATAGAGTTAATTAGAGACAATTTCTTTTCAACAGTGTCAGGATCAGTGAGAAAAAGCAAAACTTTTGCCATGTTTACGGGTAAAAAATCCTACTGAAATGCTGCTACAAAACTGCTAATTCATCATCGTGACCATCATAGAAACTCGATGGCAATTAGGAAATTGGTCAAACATCTGACAGTTTGAAAGCCAATAAGTATCAATGACTGACCTCGAATGAATCAGCAGATAAAGAGACGTGAGTGTCTTTGGCTTTCTTCTTAAAGACTTTGCTTCTATCACTCTGCCTTGTATAGTTGCACGGAAACTATAATGCAGATGCACATGTGTGTGTGTGTGTGTATATATATGTTTATATTTGGGGTGGTATCTTTTAATTCACTGATTAGAAAGTTGTTAGTTTTGTAGACAATTTTTTAATCATTTCACACCAAACAAAGCAATAGAGCCACTAAGATACACTGAGTTACTGTGTATGAGATAATATGAGAAAAAGAAAAGCATTATTAAGGAGAAAGAACAATAAAATAAAAATAATTAAGAAGACAGAAGATAATGATTGTCATACTGCTCTAGTGAGTTGAACCCTCACTGAATGCATAATAATTTTATGCTTATGTCAAAATAATCAAAATTATATATATGTAAGCAAAATGTAATATATATATATATATATATATATATATATATATATATATATATATATATAAATAATACAACCTCAGTTATCGAATGTCTCACAGGTCAAACAAATCAGTTTTTGAATGGAAAATTCAAGATGAAAATGCCTTGATTTTCAAACAAAATTTTGTTTCTTGAACAACATTGCTGAACTGAGTTAACCTAAATGGAATAATTTCTGAGTCGACCGCCATGTTGTATACATTCGTGTGTTGTGCTGTGCTTTTCTTTTCCAATTTTATTCTACTGTGGCTTTTTTCTCTACATTGATTCCTATTAGAAAAATAGTTTTGCTTTACGAACATTTTGGATTACAAATGGCCTTCTGTTAAATTTGTGAACAAGGTTCCACTGTATATGTGTTAGACATATATATATATATAGTTTTTTTCCTTAATATAAATGTTATTTTTAGTGGGTACACCTGTTTTAGTTGGTATCCCTTTTTTATTTTCTTAATCTTGTCCTACTAAAGAAAAATCTGACTCCCAACAGGAATCAAAGCTGTGTTCCCACTTCCACCATGGAAAAAATTCCTATATCCAGTGCATACTGTCATCAATTTGACAAGTTTGTGAGGAGGGCATCTTAAAGCAAAATTCAATTGCCTATTTATGGAAATGCAAGTCTGACATTGGAACTTCCATGAAAATATATGTATGAGTTTAATTTTCATCTTTGAATACGTAAATACAGAAATTTTTAAATAGAATTTGTGCTCCAAGATTATTTCTTATAGAAAATGTTTTAGTGGATGAATGTGTTTGAGATCCTAATCTCTGTGTTTGTATTTTTTAAACAGTGATGTGGGTGCATGGCCATGTGTTTAGAACATTAATGTTCTCAACATGGGACACAGGTTCAAATCTTGCCATAGTTGATTTGTGAAAGAGATAACTTCTTGGTAATATCAGCCTGGGCAGACAAACCCCAACATGTGGGAAGTGGCTGAAAACTATACCACAAGTTAACTCAGTAGCTTTTTCAGGGAAATTAGGTAGATTCTTTGGAAGCTCTCAATGGTTGCACTATTGTAAAGTCACAAGTCTTTGTGACTGATAGTTTTTTGCATACTGGCATAGTACAAGCTGTTGATTATACCAGATTATTTGCTACCGCCTAGAAACATGAACTAAGGTCTGCTCAGAATAGTTACAGTATAACCACAGATTGGTTGCAGGGGTGTTGAAGAAACGTAAATGTGCCTTAGTGGGCATCTGTAACAAGTATGAGCTAGCCACTCTAGCAGATAGATATATTTGGAAACTATCAGTCAACCATTATATATACATTTACACATGCATTCTCATTGTGGTTGTAAGTTAATATGTACACTACATTTCAAAAGTTTGAAGCAATCCCCAGAATTAGCATGCGATGAACTTGACAGAAGAGTAAAAAAAATTGCATCAATTATCAAACTTGTACTTTGAGAAACTTTTGCAATGAATGCCAAAGATTTGTGCTGCAGTAATCAAGGCTAAAGAAGGATATTTTGATGAGAGCAAATTTTAATCATAAAATGTTTTTTACTTTTTGTTATAATAAAAAATTTTGTCTCACTTTTTTAACCATGTATAATAATTTTCTTTTCTTTTTTTAAAGTAGAAAACAACTATTTTTTGAGCCAATTTAAAAAATTACTAGGGGTGCCCTCAAACTCTTGAACTGTAGTGTATATATTTTAATCATTTCGACACAAGCAAGGCAATAAAAGCCATTATGATTCAAGGGGTTGCTGAGAGTGAAAGAAACAGAGATGACAATAAAAGAACAGATATTGATTGACATTGCAAGTTTTTAAGATCATAAAGTAGGAAGCCAAAAGAGTTCCACAGGTGAGAAGTGTGAGAGGAGAAGAAACTATTGGCATAGAATGTATGGTTACAACTATTTCATAAGTAAAATCATGAGACCTAACTGCTAGTCTAGTACTGCACTTTATCCAAACAGGTTTACCTCTTCTATGTGCTGTGTCTCTTCAGGACATTGGTGATCATGTTTCACCACAATTTCTTCTCCTTTGTAGTTATTAATAAATTTTGTCTTTTTGTTATCTTTCATAAATGCGGTTTTACCATCCATTTATTCATCCTTGCTAAGTAGGTTATGCATAGTTTTCTTCTTTCCTTCTTTGTCTTCAGTATGTCCTGTGAGTATCAAGTTTTCTAAACATTCTTTCCTGATTATGTGTCCTAGAAATTTCAACAGTTTCTTTCTGATTCTAAGTATAAGTATTTTTTTAGTTTCTATTTTCCTTAAAACTTTGTTGTTGCTTACATGTTTGGTCCACAATATTCTCAGCATCCTTCTGTAGAACCACATTTCTGTTGCTTTAAGTTTCCTCTTCATTTTGAGGAGATTGTTCAGCATTCACTGCTGTATAGGAGGACTGATATTATATAACAGTTCTGTACTTATTTCTTTGTTCCAAATAAAATGTTTCTATTTCTTTATAATTTGCTTAGCTTTTGGAAGGCATCTTTCATTATCGCAATGTGCCTTCAGATTTCATTGTTGCACTTTCCATCCTCTATTAAAGCACTTCCCAGATATTCAGATTGTTGTACTTGTTTGATTTTGTCATCTCCAATTTATGCATGATGCGCTGTTCCATTTGCTGACAACCATACATTATATCTTCTTGAAATTGATGATTAGTCCTTTCTTCTCATTTTCCTTCACTAAATTCTCTAAGATTTCTTGTACTTTCCATTCTTGATCAGATGTCAACATTGTGTCATCTGCATATCTTATGTTGTTTAGATTATGGTTGCCAATAATAAATGCCGGTAGGAGTTTTAATTATCTCAGAATTGCCTCACTGAAAAGGTTGAATAAGTCCAGTGAGAAGACACTTCCTTGTCTTACTTGCTTTCCTATTTTTGTATATTTACTGAATTCATTTTCTGTATGCAGCTGGTTTGCTGCCAGTATATGTGCTGAATTATTCTAATATTATTTTCAAATATATCAATGTTAACTTGTGAAATGCTTTATCAAAAGTCTTACACCATCAGCTATCTTATTTATTTAACCAAATAGTTGGTGCAAGAGTAATATGGCAATATTCTTTTTGACAATATTACAAAGGGCACAAAAATCCTTTCATATCCTTAATCTTTATCAGATTTGCACTCAGTAAAATGGAACTCGACAACACTTTGTCTCACAGTATGAAGACATTGTAAAATTAAACATCCCCTTGAAGCCAGATGGAAGCAAAATTTCATTTCATTTGCCATAAAAGAGGTAAGCATTTCAAAGGTTTCAGTAGTTTTTATATTGAGATACTCTCTCTATATCCCTGTGTGTGTATATATATATATATATATATATATATATATATATATATATATATATATGATGTTAGTAGGGTGTAGAGTAGTATCGGAAACACAAATGGTGGTAAATCTATTTCAATGACAACTCATTTTGCAAACGTGCATCAAGTGTACTGTCTTCAGGTAAGAATGAAAGAGAAAATTGTATATAAGTAAAATGTGTGGGGAATTTTGAGGTTCAGAGGAGCAATAAATTAAATTATTAGATTGAACAACTAGAAATAGAAAAATCCACAGATAATAAAAATTCCAAGAACCATAACACAATTAGGCACATTATCCTTCTTACGAACTCCATAATGTTCACCAATGAAAATAATTTATCAAACCTTGATCTGAAATTTATCAATGCCATCTCTAAAACAATAAGAGATGTAGTTAGCACCAAATGAGATACACACAACAAGAGAACAGAGGCAGGAATTTACAAAATAAATTGTACAAAATACCTAAGTGTGTATATCACTGAAACATCTAGAAAATTAAAAAGAAAAGACTATATGAACATTGTGGAGTTGACAACACTTTAAATGCACTTGCAGTTCACTGTAATACATCTGACCAGAATTTCGACTTACTAAATGCCAGTCTGATCAGGAGAGAAAAGGGATTAACTAAGAAGAAAATGTATTGAAAGTGTGCTGATCTCACAATTCGTAATAATAAAACTAAGAGCAGAATCATAGATAATGTCACCAATCATCACAAAAGCAAGAACAGCACAATACTGTATATGAGCTAATAGAGGAAAAAAAAAACCCAGATCTATTCGGAGTGGGCTGATTTTAAATCCAACAGACACAAATGACTAAAAAAAAAATAAAATAAAATCACTTTCTGATTGTCAGATTTAATAAAGTAAATGAATCTGACAGTTTTGTTTTTTCATTTCAACCTGAAAATGCCAAACTTAACACAGATTGGTGAAAAACTTTGTTATTAAAAAGGCTTTTCCACTTGACCCCATTATCTCTATACATATATATATATATATATATATATATATATATATATATATATATATATATATATATATATATCCAAATGAAGACAAAGAATCAACAGATTTAGAATCCACAGTTCTTTGGCATTTACTTTTTTAAAAAAGTGATCAATACAACATAGAGCATAATATTTTTAATGATATTTTTATTTAAAACTATTTTACATTGTGACATGGAAATTTCCATGTTTCGGGACTTTTTTATCCCATCATCAGGCAATGTTTAGTAACTTTTGATGAAAATGATTTACTTTTGAAAACGGAAAACAATACGTTCGCTTATTAAAAAGGAAAGGGGATTTTAGATTTAAAACATGAATTTGTAAGTCCTAAAATAACCCATGCCCCTGTGTCTACATAAAAAGCAATATATTATTAAGTTTCCTAAAAATAATGATCTATTAAATCAGCAGTATGAACTAACTGTAATATGTAGACATTGTACAATTTCCATGTTAAAATGTGGTTAATGTATTTTTCATAAAAAATCTATATATTACAATTTTATATCCATTATTTTATCATATATAATGGTACATGTAATATTGATTTAATTCCTTGATTTTTTTTCAATTTTAATATTACCATGCATTACGGCCCCTTGAATAAAATAAATATTGTATTTTTGGTTCAAAATTATATAAAAATGATTTAAGCATACTAGAGGCCCCTTTAAGATAGTTCTAAAGTATATATAAAAATAATTTAAAAAAAAAACAAAATTAAACTATTGTTAGAGATATACATATCTCTCAGATTATTTCATCATAACTTAAATGTATATTCTTAACCAGAAGTATTCTATCGCATCTTAATATGACAGTTCCTTGAGACATGTATGAATACCACACCCCTCCCAACATCTAACCTATATTTTTAACTTTTCTGCGTTAGTTTTGACCTGTCTTTTGTTTAGTCAAAAGAGACATGCACATAAGATTTTAAATCTGGATCCCCCCTCCTTTTTAATAAGCAAACGTATTGTTTTCTGTTTTCAAAAGCAAATCATTTTCATCAAGAGTTACTGAACATTACCTGATGACAGGATAAAAATATTTTATGTCTTGAAACAGAAGTTTCTGTGCCACAATGTAAAATATTTTTAAATGAAATATCATTAAATATATATATATATATATATATCAGACTGATGATCACTTAAGGTATCAACTTGCAGTCATTATGCAGTGTTGATTTTTATGCCAATGTTCTTCCTAATAGTGAGCCATGTTTTTCTAGAATTTTTACAAATTTCAAACACAATAAAAAATAAGGTTGGATTAAAACATGAGACACATTCATTCCTTCAAAATTCTTTTTTTATGCTTCAGATATGAAATGAAGCAAACATGGCCTTTTGGGAGAATGTGCATTCATTTAATAAAAAGGGTGTTTTTTCTACTACAAATGTGGGGTTGCAGTTTTGAACCCCACTGGAGGAGACATCTTCTTGATTAAAACTGTTGAATGCACAGGCCAGTAGGCATAATTCACAGTATTTATGCTATTTACATTCAGATTATTGTCCTCATCTTTCTCACAAAATTTGGGCTGTTGTGCCCTCCGGCTTTCATCAGGGGTTTTGAAATTAATCCTTTATTTAATCTATGGAGGTAAATTGTTCTCATTTCACTGCTCCTGTCTAGAGATATCTTGTCAAGTTTTTTTTATATTTTTTTTAGTACTACTCCGTCATTGCTCACCCTGTTACCCAGATTGAGGAAGGCTGGAGATCACAATGGGCAAAACATTGATAACAACAACAAAGATGAGGACAATAGTCCTCATCCCAGATGTTCAGACAGAAAGTTATACACAGTGTTTAAAAAATGCTACATCTGCTCAAACATGGGTATCCACTAAATTAAAATTTAATGATATAGGACGACAGAAAATTATGTAGATATTTGGATATCTGCGTCTCTGCATATGTATATACGAGAATGCAAAAATGTTTTTAGCCCAACTGAGAAAAGGGAAAAAAATGTTTGGTCAGTTGGGATTGGGCCAAGAACTTTTCAGCACTACTTTGTATATGTGCTTATATGAGTACATGTTTGTATATATTTATGTGTTTGTGTATATATGTATTTATGAATATATATATATATATATATATATATATATATATATATATATATATATATATATATATATATATATATATATGTGTGTGTATATATATATGTGTGTGTATATATATATATATATATATATACACACACACACATATATATATATATATATATATATATGGTATAAAAATGACAATTAAAAAAAAAACTTTTTGCTGACGCATTTTGTCTTCCGACTTTATCAAGGCAAGCAAAAATAAAAAATAAAGTTGGAAAATAAAACACGTCAGCACTAAGATTTTTTCCAGTTGACATCTTTATACTAATTTGTCTTACCCACAGAATTATTCTGGGAAACTGAACTATATATATATATATATATATATATATATATATATACACACACACACATTGTGTATTTGGGCAACAATCCCTCTTTTATGCGAATTCCATTAGACAAACTGAAAAGGTGTGGTGGTTGAGTTTTTTATATAATTTCTCATGTGTTCCTATAATTTATTTCTTTTCAGAACATAAATTATATAAAAAATTGTTCGAATGTTTACCAAGTGCTTTCGGCTATACTTTTAGCCATTATCAAGGATGAATTTTATTTTACTTTTAACGGAATATATGCATCGTTTTATGTATGTATCTAGAGTAATAGGAATGTTTTATTTTCCAAACATGGTCAGTACATTGTGGTAGTGTTCATTGTTGATATTATTAAGTGTTAGGTTTTTCTTTTTTTTTAATAATGCTTCCATTATTTTTAGCCTTTTTATACATGTGGATGATGCTATTATATTTGTATTATGGATAGAGTTTGGTAGGTCTCATTTGAATGAGACCTAATTGAACTATGGTCAGTGAGATGTAATGTGAGTCTTCTTGTTAAACATGTTGTAGTATATCCAATATAATTATTTACAAATTTGGATTGCTCAGGAACACAGCTCCTTAAGGGACATTGAAATCTATAAAAAAATAAATGTGCATCTATGTATGTAAGACAGAGAGAATGTCAGGGTCATTGGGAAAATTACAGAAATTGGTTTTGGTATAGAGTAGCTGGGTAGTTATTGAGGTAATGTTTGTTTCTCTTAATGTAAACTAACACCCAATCTCTCTGTTTCTTGCATATGAGGCATATGCCATGTGTAATTATTCAGGGTGCACAGTCAGTTGACCTTTATAAAGTTGTCAACAAATGCTTTGTCACAATAAGAAAATATTTTGAATTATATCTAGAGGAAATTTTAGGAATACGTTGATAGCAGGTGGTGAAGGGGGAGGTAAATTTTACAGAAACTGACAGAATGGATAGTTTTGTTTTGATTCTTGAGATGTGGAACTTGCAATAGACAAGGATACTTGTGCCTATAATAAATTCCATAACAAAGATGAGAACAATAGATATCCCATATTGTTGAAATAATGGACATCTGATGATGGCTAGAGGGTACTTGGTTGAAATGCTGTCTCTATAATAACATCTATAACAATCAAAGATGAGAATCATAGTTTGAATATGTCAAAGTATAATATTCAAAGGATTTTTTCTATAAGAAAAAAAAGAGATATTTATTTCTTTTTGTAAGCGTTTTACCCTAAGCAAGGTGGGAAGCCACTAGAACGTGAGGGGTTACAGAGAGTTGGAGCGAGAGCAAATAGGAGTGATAGAGGAAAGGATGAAGAGAAGGATAGGGGATAGATCATGGCATCTGGAGCTGTCGATTGACATTACATTTGAATAGGTGGAGATTATAGCTATCAGGGAAACAAGAAAAAGGTAGGGAGTTCCACAGGTGAGAGGTGCAAGATGAAGCCATTGGAGTAGATTAGACGGCTATATTTAACAGTTTTGACAGTGAAAGGGTGAGAGCGAGATGACAGCCTAGTTGAATGCTTAAATTCATGAAGTCTGGGAACCAGCAAATGCAACTCATCAGAGCAGTTACTGTGAAAGTATTTGTAAAAAAGACAGAGGGAGGAAACAGCACACTTGTGAGAGAGTGACTGCAAAAAAGATGCCAGATCAGGGCCAATTCCATTGCATAAAGGAAGCATATATCAAGGGTCAGTGAGTGCCAGTATTATTATGATGTAAAGTTCACATATTACAAGGCATGAGAGACATTCAAGGTAGAGAATTAATGTTAAAATGTTTGTGATGAATGAGGTGTGATATGAATAAAAGAGGAGGTGGTAGGCAGAGAAGATTATGAGATTGAGATGGATAGATAAGAATTGATGCTTGACTTGAAGAGGTTTAAGAATTAAGATGGTTCAGGGAACCATCCAAATGGAAATCTGTTCCACAAAGTCAAAGTTATTTAGAAAAAGCTGATTGGAACTTTCTCCCAACATTTGGAATATGCAGGAAATGTGGGTGATTTGACTCTGTGTATAGCATGCTGTGTTCAAGCTGTAAACTGCTGGACATAAGGAGTGGAACCTATCTCCAAATTTGCCATTGGAATAAAGTGGTGATTGGCTCATGATGTTTTATCTATGGGAAAGAGCCTGCTGAGTAAGAATAATTCTTTCTATACAAGACTGTAAATCATTTTGAACTCTCTCAAGCCTGGAAGGTGAGGGTTGAACAGCTCCTCTCCAGAGATAAAAGACAAGCAAAGGTCTTACACATAGCTGAATGCACCTCTCACTTGTTAAATAAACTGAAAATTCCAATATCACAACCCCAGAAGATCTTATTAGTTTTTGATATCTGGATTTTATATGTAACTATAAAGATTTCAATAATTTTTTATTCTTCTCATTTGATGGTCGAACACATCAAAGAGAAGCAATAAACAGTAAGAGAGTAATTGGTTGGTTGGGGATTATGTTTGCAGACAGACACACAAATAAACACAAAAACAGGCTCACATGAAGACAATCAGACTTAGACATAGATAGGCACACATGTAGCATAGATCACTTAGCCACATGTAACATGGAGCTTTTATTCAAAATTAGCCTTGTATATGTTTGTCATTTTCTCCTTGGTCATCTATCAGTGATATTCGATGTTTCTTCTTGGGATCTGTGGAATCAGCTTTGATGTTCTTTCTCTCTATTACTCTTGGGTATCAAATGCAAGTGCTGGCATAATAATGGTAATATTAGCTCTTTCCTTATATGAAACATTTGACATCCGTTAACTGAGCAGCCACTGCTACTTTCATTAACAATAAAATTTATAAAATCTTTCTTTTAAAACGATTTTCTAGTATTGATGGGGGTTTCCTTCCTTTGTAACTTTGTTTGAAATAGTGTGGAATGTTAACATCTTTAGTCCCGTGTATAACGATAAACTACATCTGGCAGCAAGGCCTCTGATTGGGAGATTGGAGGTTTTGAGGAGCATGGAACCATCTCTTAATTGCTGCTGTTTCCTAGGTCCACCCTGACCAGTGATGGCAGCATTTGTTAGGGTCCCATCCATGGGCAAATCATGAACCCCCCTCCCCCAAATAAAAACAAAACACTATGAAAGTATAAAAATATATTTTTATAGCAAAAATACTAGCAATATATTTTTATTTAAAACAATTTACCAACAATACCTATTTATAGTAAAATAAACAACAGTACATTTTATTTCTAGTTGCAGGTATACCATTATGTTCAAAATATATTTAGTTGAAGCCATGAAATTTTGTTAAAAATTTTTAGATTTTAACATTAAATAACTCTTAGAGAATGATATGCCACTAAACAAAGTCAAACAAAACTTCTTGATAATGTCATTATATTCCCATGGAGTTACATGTGCTTTCCATTTTAATTGTTGCTTTTGTTGAAAGTCCACAAGATATTTGGTTTATGTTATCTGGTAGAGTTCTTTGTTTGTGATTCTGTAGCACCAGTCCACAAAGTTCAAAGAAGGATGGTCTTCACAAAGACCTACAGGCTTCATTTGCTCAAAGTCATTTTTTAATTGTTGGCATGAGAGTTTGCTTGTATACAGCTAACAGTTTTGAAATTTCTGAACAAGTTTGCCACCTTGCATTCATATTTAACCTTTGATCTAATGAGATTATTTAAGAACATGACTTTAGTTATTAGGTTTATGTTATGTAGCAACTTGCGGTGTTGTGAAAGACTATCCCTAGCACAGTCTATTCTATGTTCAGTTTCTTTATCTCCTGTACTAAATTTGTTATCCATACATCAAGGTATTTGAATTGTTTAGTATTTAATAATTCCACATTCTGAATTTTTATAATGGCTTCCAGCTAGGTCCCATTACTCCTTTCAGTCCAATTCCAGTTCTGTTTCGGAAAAGTTTATCCTGAGTTTTAATTCTTGGAACTCTTGCTAGAGAATGTTGATTTTTGTTCAAGATCCTTGTCATCCTAACTATGAATACCTATGTTGTCAGCTTATCCCCCATCATCATCAGGACATTGGCCTCAGCTGGGGGAGAAGGAATGCTGTTTTTTTAAGCTTAATTAAATTATTTCCTTCAATAGCACAGTACTTATTTGGTATGATGCACTTATTATTTTTCCAATCATTTTTGCTGTGGAACAATGATTTTGTTCCAATTTATTAAACTTGTACTCTTATTTTATGAGTTGAAAAATTATCGCTGACATGACTATGTCAGGTTGGTACTTTTTATTTGGAACAAATTTATTTATTTATTGATGTCCTCCTTTGTGACTCTATCATTGTATTTATCCACTGGCTGGAGACATAACCCACCTCAGCTGGGCCTGACAAGGCCAAGGAATGCATCTGAACAGCTAATATGGATCACTAGCTGCCTTTGCACAAAAAATCTGTGAATTTGTCTTTGAAGTTGTAAAAAAAAATCATCACAATATGAAGTAAATTTCAGATGATAATGATTAAAATTTACAGACAGACAAATGTTGCAGTAAATTCCGTATCAAGTCAGTCACTGCCTGTCGACTCTTTTCATATTACATAGCAGTGAATAATACTAGAACTTTATCTTAATGCTTATGATGATGAGCCTCTGACTTGACTGGAGAATGTCAACCATTAGTGTATGCCAATGACAACATCCTTATCAGGATGACTGGTGAGGGGACAAAAAATAAGGGAGAGTAAGAGACAGGTTTTTCTTAGGAATATTTCTGTAGAACTGATATAAATATTGACCATTTTACTGATTCCAACTGGCATAGTGGTTTAATCTCGTAAAATGGACTCAGCAAAATGAGTTCAAGTTCTGGTCAGGACTTTTATGTTATATATATATATATATATATGTGTGTGTGTGTGTGTCTCATACAAGATGTCAGCCATTACAAGTGATTCAAAGGGTGGGGGAGATAGCTCTCATCTGAGTAAGATATGGCAATCACCATGTATGTATGTAGGTATGCAGAAATCTGCCAATAAGAGAGAGATGATTAGAGCAAAACATATTTAAAGAAAATAAATAAGTAAACTTGATCTCGACACTTTTGAAAAGTTCTTTACCTCGTCTGTAACTTTGTCAATACAAAATAGGTTTTCTTTTATCCTTCTTGGTCACTTCAGCTCTGAGGGTTTTTCTCGTTTAGTTTCAAATTGAGTAGCTAAGTAGAAAACCCCATCGATTGCTTAAGCAAACAGAATCGGTTTTGAATGGTACTTCCAGGATTTATATTGACAATTGTTTTATAGGCTTTTATTTCTCTATGGATATCTGGAGCTTATTGTAAATTGGTTTCTCATATGTGTGCTCAAGATAAAAAGAAAGAATTCTTTAAAATGGTAAATCATATTTTTCTGCCTCACTGCTGCAGAATCTCTTGCCAGACTATGAAAACTATGTTTAAATGGAAAAAGCTTGCCAAAAAAACATTGTTCTTTACAATGGTATAAGTGATTTTCTGTGGAAATAAGCAGACTTCTGTAAATTATAATCAGAAATGTTATTTAATAATTTATTCAAACATTCTCTTTCAAATATTTTCTTAAATAATTCATTCTTTTGTAAAATTTTTGACGATGAATGATTAAAAAAAGCTATTTATCTTGACACCTGACCCTCTCATGTAATCAGTGATCTATTTGGAAGTTTTTATTATTCATGATTCCAAATGAATCTCATCTAAATGTGAGATTGTAAAATTTTCTGAAGTTATGTCTTTTGTTACATTGCTGAAAGTAGGGGGTTTAATTCGTATAATAAAAGTATCTTATCTTTCTTGTTAAAGAACAAAATTAAACTCTCCAGCAAAGGGAGGCAATCAAATCTATTAGTTTCTTTTCCATGTGGACCCATTAATAGAAGATGTCAATTGTCATCTTAAATCCCACTCAAAATGATTGTATCAACTGAATTTGTTGCAGACAAAGAGTTGTTGAACTCTCTTTGGACCTCTTCCTGGTGTGGACTGAGTATGAAGGTATCATCTACATATCTCAGCCACAAGGTTGGCTTTAGTGATGCGGATTCTGATGCCACTTATTTGAAGTATTCCATGTATATGTTTGCCATTTGCTGGTGACAATGGTGAGCCCATTGCTAAGCCTTCATCCTTTAGATATATGTCTGATACCATTCCGAAGTGCGTTACTTTTGTACAGAAAGTCACTAAGATCATCTGAACTCAATAAGATCATCAATACAGTTGGTTGGATCCAGTGACTCAACCCAAAGAGTTGTGAATTCAATATCTGGCTACTGCAGTGGTGAACAAGAACTTGGAGAGTTGAGTTAAACGGAAATAGCTGAGACATCTGGTAAAGGCATGTGGAACTAGAACAATCTACCCCCATGGACGAAATAAAGTGTTTAGTTTGAAATTCCAGTCATCTGAAAAGGGCAGGAGTGTACAATGGCCGAAAACATTGTGAATATGGCAATAAAGATATGGACAGTATTCTGAACCAAGTAAATAATTACAATACCTCATCTCAGAAATATAGACAGATATTGAAGATTAACTTTGTCTGACACAAGGCTAAATGAGGTAGGAAGATTGTATTGCATCTGTTTTCCAACTTCAGAAGCCTGACTGCATTGAAAATGAACTCAAATCTCAACTCCTGGCATCAGGCAATATATACAATTATCTTAGCAACAAATTAATCTATAATTATGCACCTTTTTTTTTAATCATTTCACCCTAAGCAAATAAAGCTAAGATGCAAGTGCTTAGTAAGTGTGAGAGAATTTGAGAAAAAGAAAAACTTAAGGAGAGAGAAAATAAAAGAACAGGAATTAAGAAAACAAGATAACGATTGACATTGCATTCAAAGTTAACTGGAATGCAAAAAGCATTCCAGTCAACTTTGATCTTCAAAATTTTCAATGCATGATACCTTCATACTCTGTCCACACCAGGAAGAGGTCCAGCTGCTGCTGGATCATGTGAACTCAATAAGATCATTGGTAAAGTTCACAATGGAGAGAGAAAATTTTCTTTTTTTTTTTTAAGCATATCACTCCAAGCAAGGCTGGAGGCCACTATCACGCAAGGGGTTATAGAAGGGTTGGAGGAAGAGCAGATAGGAGTGGTAAAGGAGAGGATGTGGAGAAAGAGAAAGACAGTGGGTCGATCAAGGCAAGGGGGTTACAGAAGATTTGGAGCGAGAGCAGATAGGAATGAAAGATGAGAGGATGTGGAGAAGGGAAGTGGATAGATCAAGGCAACTGGAGATGTTGATTGACGCCACACTTAAATGCCAGCAAACTCTCATTCCTGGATGTACTAATATCTCAAACAGAGCATGAGTTCAAGACATCTGTACACCTCAAGCCAACATTCACCAGATAATACCTCAACTTCAGCTCCCACACCCCATACAGTGTAAAGAAAGGGATTATCCACTGCTTACAACATCGAGCAAAAGTCATAAGTGGTGACCCAGAGACTGTGTGTACGCTATCCCATGCAGCTGTGGTAAGAAATATAAAGGAGAAACAGGCCATACACTTAAGGTAAGACTGCAGGAACATTGTAAAGCCATGACATGAGGGGAAATAGAAAAATCAGGTTTAGCTGATCACATATGAGGGAATAGTGAGATCACTGTCCCCTGTGGGATGAGGTTGAAATAACAGAGAGAGAATATCACTGGAAAATACGAAAACTGAAGGAATCAGCACATATGCTAGGTCACAAAAATCTCCTAAGCTGGCCAAGCATAGAAATGAATACAATATAGGAACCAGTAATACATAGTGCTAGAGAAAAGCAATGAATAACAACAAAAATTGCAATATGAGTTCTGGTAAAACAAGATACAGAGACATTAAGTTGATAAGTCCCAAAAATTCATACACTGATGTCCTCAAGGACACATGGATAAAAACATTGGTTGGATCCAGTGACTTGACCCAAAGAGTTGTGAGTTCAATACCTGGCTACTGTCTGCTGAACAAAAACTTGAAGAGTTGAGTTAAAGTGAGATAGCTGAGACATCCAGAAGAGGCATGGCAGATAGAACAAGAACAATCTTCCCTGGCAGATGAAATAAAGGGTCCAGTTCAAAATTCCAGTCATCTGAAGAATGCTGGAGTGTACAACAACCGAAATGTCATGAATATGGCAATAAAGATAAGGACAACAGTCCGAACAATGTAAATAATGTAGATAAAGTTAATCTTCCTAATTATTAATAATTGTAGACTTTCTGTGATCCAATTAAATAACAGTTGCGCAGTCATTAAAGAAATGAGTTCAGCTTTTATTTTTCGGTATTCTGACCCCAAAGTGATTCTGGTGGTTTTTGAAATGTGAATTTAAGCTTTGTGCAAAAATTAACAAATGACACATAATTTGCTTTCTTGATATTTTGATGGAGAAATTTATTTCCTCAAGTGAGAGATTAAAATGATTTCTGGTTGGAGCAGAAAAACAAATTTAAAATAAGTTTTCTTGTTTCATTTATTTATTATCAGAACCAAAACTAGTTAAAGACAATAAAGAGGCCATTTTGAAATTTTTGAATGTCAGCATTAAATAAAGTTTATGAATAGTTTTTCTTGGCATATTTTCTACAGTGACTCAAGGAGAAGGACTGGCAGTTATGAAGAACTTCAGTTTTCTATCATTGCTTCTCTTCTTCAGTTTTGTCACTGTGGTTTCCTTCCTTTAGAAAGGGAGATAGTCTGCACGATCTTAGGTCATTTATTTGTACACATGGCTAGAGGGGTCTTTTGCAAGTAATAACTTTCTATTGTCGTATGAAATATACCCATGGTAAATGTGCCTTTTGCATTAGAGCTTCAATATTTGGGGTACTGTATCTGATTTGAGGACTTTAGTGTTTGTAATGTAATCACTTGTGTGTGTATTGATAATAATGCAAACAGAAGGCTAATGGAAGTGTTGAAGAAAGCAGAGATGACTTTGATAGGGGACTGAGGATTTGACTCCATATTAAATGGTAGACAAATTAATTGCTTTATTGATTTATTTTGTGACTTTTCTAGTGTTTTTGTTGCAGCAGATATGTTTGGAGAGTTTACCAATATCTTGGTTTGCATTTTGCCAGTTTGCTTTTATTAGATTACTAGCAGCCATATCCGGCTGGTCGATCAGAAAAAGCATTCAATTAGAATGGAGCAAAAACAGCATCATGTTCAGATGTAACAGAGTCTATCTTCTTCAATTTCTTTAAAGTACTTTCATTAAAAAACATTTTGAATTAATGCAGTTACTGATATAACAGAAGTAGTCTGTATTTATTCAATCAAAGTTAGCCAAGGACATGAAGGGGTAAAACAGGCAACATGAAGACCCACTTCAGACCACAATTATTTTGGAGATTTTGAAATTCAGTTTGTCAGTGTGCTACTAGGGATGTAAAAGAGGATACATTTATAAAGCAGATGTTAAGTTTGATGAAAATTGATTGAAAGATCAACAAAAAATAAGAAAGAAACCAGTAAAAATCACCATTTTTTGCTATTTACATGGGTTTTCACTATATGGGTGGATTCAATTATAAAATTAAATGACTGTTAAACAATCAACTTATTGTTGGCTACAATTTGTATAGAAGTTTGTATTAGATTGCTTGAAAATTGAGGGAGTTTTGGTTTAAAATTTGTGTTGAAATTGATTTTTTGTTTTTTGCTAAGCTCAGTGGCATAGAAATAAAAATGAGGTATTGTTGAGCTTGTCATGATGTAAGTAACCTATATACCGGGTTTGAATGAGTTTGAGGAAAAAAAGTTGAATTTATCAATTTTTGATCAGCTTCATTGATTATTGATTTTTAAAAAAATTATGGATTTTTTATGTTATGAACCTATCTCTTATGGTACAATGTATAGGCCAAGTTTGGTCAAAATCAGTTGAATGGATCTCAAGTGAAAAGGTATCACACAGACAGAGAGACACACAGACATCATCTGTTTTTTATATATAGATTATTATATCTGCCATTCCAGGATTTTTGAGCAGACTTAGATATCTGAAGTGTGAGATTGCTTCCAGCCTTGATTCATGAAGATGGAAGGCAAGTGATACTCCTGTGGAGGTTCAGGTTGATGCAGATTAATACTGTTAATCTAAAAAAAAATTCCACAACCTTTCAAAGAATATTCATAGGAAAACAAAAGGAATTTTTTACGAAACAGTACACTCAGTGCATTAATTACCCATCGTAATATGTCTGGGCATAATTTCATCTTGAAAAAGATAAATTTAATTAAAAGAGAATGTAATTTATTATGGTAAAAATATATTGAAAGTGCACTAATTTCAGAATCCTCTACAGTAAATTGATGCTCCAGATATATATTTGTAAGTATGATTATGACATAATAAAATTAAATTAAATAATATAGAAGTAATTATTTGAACTAATATCCTCATCTATGATGTTTTTACTTTATCCAAATATTTCTATCTCTATATGTCTTGACTTTCATCACATCTTTTTCATCTTGTTACTCCCTTGAACATTGTCCAGTTTTTTCAAAATGATTCAAGAAATTTCTGTCACGCTGATACTTTGAAGCTAACTTCTTTAATTTATTCCAGTTTAGGAGTTGACAAATTCCTCCAAAAATATTGACCAAGGTTACCAAAAGTAACACACACCTAGGGAAAACTGAAGAATATATCAGATAAATACCACTTAAACGAAAATTTGGTGTCTAAGACAATTGGGATATTACACAATCATCAGATGAAATAAGTGAATTGGGATTTTGGAGAAATTTGGTTCATTCAATTCTTTGTCACTCTTGTGGAATATAAATTAGTATTGATAATTGATACTATACTACAGAAATCTTTTTTGTGAATAGGTATTAAAAAAAATTATAATGACATTAATAAAAGCTAAAACTTTTTTCATAAATATTTTGGCAGAATCAAGAATTATTAACACTTGTTTTTAGCAAATTAATGTCCGAAGTAAAAATATACCGTTGATGTTTAAAATGAAAGTGTACCCACCTGAGTTTGGTGGCAACTTTGTCTCTAAAATGAAATGGCTTTGATTCCATCAGATGGCACTGCCATTCAATTTTTGTAATGGAACAAAGTTGGCAGTTAAATAGATGCAGCATAATAGACAATTAATTTGCCTGATTTTTTTTTGTAAGCTGAAAGGCAAATTTTCACAGTATACATTAAAAGAATATCTTTCTTGATAGTTACATTGTGATTTTGTTGCAGTTGTATAAAATTCTTTCATCGACCTAAAAGTTAAAACAAAATCTTATTCTAAACAGACAAGTAGCTGCTTTACAGTCATGAAGTTTTCTTCATTTTTACTTATATTGAATGAAAATGAAAGCAACAATGCTTTTCGAGTTAATCAAAATTGTTTTGCTCATTAGAAAACAAATTCTTTCCTTTATATATTCTCTTAAGGCTACAACAAAAATTTTTTTACCTTTTTAAATTCAACATTGATTCGATTTTATCTGAGAATTGTTAATGTTAATGATTTTCTGCAGAATTAATCATAACGTGAATATAATTAGTTGAGTCAGCTGTTTTCTGAATTTTTGTAATGAAGTGTTTCCATTATTTTGTATATTATTCAGACAGTTGTCTTTAAATTGCTAGAATCTTTAGATTTTGTCAGAAACCTCCAGTAATCTTTAGAATTTCCTTTGTATGTTTTCCGTTTTTATTTTCATTTTTGCCTCTTTGTTCAAATAAACTGGTCTCTTGTTTCTGTTGTTTTTATTTAGTTATGAGTTGAGAAGATTAAAAAATCAGAAAAAGCCTCAGGCAAATTCTAAAGACCACTGGATGCAACATATCCCTGATGAAAGCTAAAGAATGTATTCATTGAAATGTCACAATATAAATAAAATCCGAATCAAAAATGAAATGATATTTTTGATGCTTTGACAAAATTGACATTTCTGTTCTCATCTTTTGATGAAGTATTTGCACTAGCTTCCTCACTTTTCTTGTTTTGATCTTGGCCTTTCTTGTAATAGTGTGAATTTCATCATTTCTGGAAATAATTTGCCAAACTTGGATTTTTTCATCAAAAATTTTCACAATTATAAGTGATAAAGCACTTATCCTCATACAAGCTGCATTTTTAATGAGGTGGGATATTTAATTAAAGACAAAGTCTTGTGTCCAGAGTAGAATGTTTACTATGCTAAGTCAAGCTTAGCAACAATATACAGGTATACCTCACTTTACGTCATTAATTGGTTACAGGGGTCACAACTTAGGTTGAAAAATGACATAAGTCAAAATAACCACACTATAAACTGCAAATAAGCACTCCCCATTGCATATTACAGTATTTATGATATGTACGTACAGAATTCTGAATAAAATAATTTATCAGCGATATAGCCTTACACTTAGCATTAGCAATGAAAGAACGGTCTGGCAATTTTTTCCATTATAATCCAGTTTCATTAATGTTAAAAATCTGTTCAGGAAGAAATCCATTTTCTTCAATGGTCTTAGCCAATGCTTTAGGTAAGTCAGCTGCTGCTTGTTCATCAGCTGATGCACTTTCACCTTGCTTCTTAATAGAGTGATACCTTCTTCATTCTTTAAATCTCATAAACCAGCCTTGACTTGCTTTAAAGTCGACATCTTTCTCATCTGGGTATTTTTTTGTTTAGGTCCTCAAACAAAAATAATACTTTCACTTGAATGATTTCTTGACTAATAGCAGCACGCTGATGTGTCAACCTGTCAACCCAAAGAAAAAGAAGATTTTCAAAGATTTTTCCTCTTTTCTTATTGTTGAGTCTTGACTCATTGTTGAATCTCGACTGATGCATGGAATAATAATGCAACACGAAATGTACTTAGAACAAGAATGTATTATAACAAGAAAATGTACACAATATTTACATATAGTATTTCTGCATATTTCTGGGAAGACGTTCCTGGAGAATGTGTTGACTAAGTCGCAGTCGGGCAGAGTCTCTAGCTGGATCTCTGTATTCGCTCCCCTCTCTTCCGGTACCAACCATTATTTATATAGTTGGTAGTCACCTATGCAGATTAGGTGGATCCTACCACAACACTTATTGATAACAGTATTCTTCATCCCTGGGGCATCAGATTTGATATGTGCCAAAATCTTATCCTTATTGTGAACAATTGTAGATACAGTTGTCCGACTCATTCCAAAAGATCGAGCAATCAATATAACCTTTTCACCTTTTTATCATAGTAAGTTTATCATCCAATGTTATAGTATGATGCTTAGCACTTGAACTAGGAATTTTCTTAGGAGCCATTGGGGCAAAATATAAAGTCACAAATGAATGAGAATGAGAGAGAAGGCGAGAAGCAGATGTATACCGTGTGTATGCCTAAACTAAACTGGAATTCAATTTTGCAGGAATCACAAGTGGTGCTGACAATGATGCCAAATGGTAGATATTGGAACTACCGTGAAAAATGCCAATATTGAACTCTTAAAGACTGCTAAATAAGATGAAAACACAGAGTCACAGATGTTTTCATATTTTCTTCTCATCCTTATGATGATTATATTAACACATACTGTAAATGAACATATTTTAATATGATTTTATAGACTCTTATTCTAATTTATTGTACAGCAACATGATTTTATGTGCTTTTAATGCTTTTCTAGTGATATTACGACTTCAATATTTGTGGTGGACAGACGGAAAGTCCAGTAAAATGAGTTAAACTTGATTTTTATTTTTCCATATATTTTTTTTGACAAACGACGTATAATCAAGAATGACTTAATTCAAAACAACGTAACCCGAGGTATATATCTGTATACCAAGTGCACCTGGTAATTGAGAACAAATAAAACCAAACACGATCGCAGCAAAAATAAATCAGTAAAATAGAGAAAATAAAAATATATGTAAACACATCTTCAACTTGGAAAAAAGTTCTTCAATAAAACTAGCCTCCGACTTGGGCATGGACAATCTTCTTTCTTTTCTTCCCTCTGCTTCCCCCCCCCCAGACCACGTTCTGTCATCCACTTGCTTAAGCCCGCCAAGTATGTCATGCATTGTTTTCCCTTGTCTCTCTTTCCCTCTATTCGAACCGTGAGTATCAGATTCTCTAGGCCCTCCTTCCTCATTATGTGTCCCAGAAACTTCAGCTGCCTCTTCCTGATATTAAGTATAACCTCCTCCTTGTTTGCAACCTCTCTAAGATATCATCATTGCTCACACACTCAGTACAGCCTCAAAATCAGTTGGTTCTCATCCATTCTGATGATTGACGTTTCAAAAGCCTAGGTATTTAAATCAGCAGAGTGAGGGAGCCATAAGTTGTGGGTGACTTGATCATGTGAAAGGGAAGTGAAATCTTCTGGAATAATTACTGCTTGCTCTCAATCTAGGGCATGACATCTCTATCTAGTACCACTCACATGTAGGCAGTGAGTTAGCCCGAGGGAGAAGTAGAAGGTATGACATGAACTTCGTTGCTCATGAAATTCAGGCTAATCACAAGTGATGTGAACTTGGTATTCATCAACATGGCGTAATGTAGAGACATCTTTCCCTACTCTGTTTCACTTAGAGGTTGACAAATGAACCAGAATAGGCCAAGCTTCTCAGCGTGATTGAGCTTATTTAGCAAGTATTTTGATTGGCTCACAGTTCTTCGGCATTTTGCCTCCTTATTACTGTTATATTTACGTGCTAATAGGAATATGGACCGGACAAACGCGGTGGATAAATAGTAACAGGTTTATTGTAGAAACTAGTACAACAAGCAAGGAAGTAATAGTTATGCGTACAGTCATCGCAAGTCAGTACAGTTGTGTGTGTGCTGCTATCGGAAGGTTGCTAGTTCTCGCAGATCCCAGCTCGACACTCCCATCTGCTGCCCTCACGGATACTTATAGATGGTTGCCACCTATAGTGCCACCACTCATGAGGGTGGCAGGTTATTCCATCACATCAATTACTTAGGATTGTATCTGATGTACTTGAATACCACACTGACTGTAGACTTCCCCATCTTGAGCTTCTTGGTAATATAGCTGATGATGCCCTGGACTGGCTGGAGAAACACAACAATTTTTAAAATGTCTGACAGCTTAACATCTTTGACATATCCTAGCCAGAGATCCCCAAATCATTCCTGACTTTGAACAGGAAGGATGAAGCCACTTTAAAGAAACTAGTTATCTCAAAATCACTGCTATGTTTATTGCTTTTGATATATGTGAAAATAAATGGGAATATGAAAACTTGCTGCTTGCTTTGTAACATTACGGTAGGTCATCTTTCATTTCTGGCTTGGAAAATGTGTTCTCAAATACCTGACACCTTCTTCCATATATCTCAGAATTTTCAGTTGATGAATTTCAGTGGGAAAAATATTAAGATTTGTGTCATATATGGTTATTAAATAGAACCTTTTATGCCAATACATATCGACATGGAATAATTACTTTAAAATGTATTATCTATCTTCTCAGTATCAAATATATATATATATATATATTATGTCATGTAATTACTTCAAAATTCCAAAAGTATCATTATTGGTAAGTTTTGCAATTTTTAATTTATTTTTATGACATGTAATGTCACCTGAATATATTGAGAAGTCATCTTTCACATTTATTAAGTCTCTCTCTCCCTTCAAGGCACAGGAAATTATTTACTTCTTCAGTAAATGTGTTCAAGAATTGGATGGCATCTGCAACTCAATACCCATTTATATCTCTTTTAATTTTATGTTTTCTTTATAGACTTGGTTGTGCTTTTCTCCAACTTCCTCACTGCATGATTCCTACTCTTTACTTTCACCAAAGAAACCAGAATTGAAGTTTGTGAAGCCAAGATAATTAAAAAAAAAAAAAAAAATAAAGAAAAAAGGCAGTTTCATTTCATATAGATTTTTCATTTTGCATATAAAATCTTCATCCAGAAATGCAAATATGATTTCTTATTGATTTTTACACACTTATAAAAGATAAAATTCTATAAATAAAAAAACAAAATCAGAATATTCTATACATTTCAAATCTGGAATAGAAGTTGATATAGGTTCTACTTCGGTGACTGAAAATTCACTTCTTTTATTAGTTTCTTTTCTCCAATTTTCCATTACAAAAAAAGTCCCAAGTAAAGGTATTCTTTTATTTATAATATCAAATATACAACAGCGTGATATCCTCAATTGGTCCTCACTCAATTTAACTTGCTTTAGTCAACACTTCTGTATTGATTCCTTGTGAAAATTACTTTCTATCAGTGTGTCCACTTTTAACCAAGATTTTATTCCTTGATATTATGTGATTAATATACTCTGTGAATTTCAGCTTATAATATGTCTTTTTATTAGAAATTTAATGAAAGTAATGTTTAAGAAGAATAGGAGACTATGTTTTTCATATGCAAAAAAAATTGTTTATTCACCTCTGACTGTCAAATTAACGTTGATCAGATCAGAGGTATGCAGTTTCAGGTCCTTTTTGTACATTTGATCCTCTTCTTGTGAAAGATACTTCTTTTCCTGTTATAGGTCAGCATGTATATAACTAGTTAAAATTTTTCTGGTGTGAGATTTTATTTATTTAACTCAGATAATGTACCATACAGGATATGAGGTTAGATATTTTCCTATAATATTACATGAGAAATATACTTGTTGAATTTCAGCTTACTGTATGTCTCTTCATTAGAAATATTTACACTAATTCATATGCTGGTGCAAAAATTTATGATGCAAATTGTGGGTTGGTCATCATCTATATAATAAATGCAAGTGCCAGTGTGTCACTGTGTCACACTTTTTCAATTTTACTCCTAGAGGTTGTAGCCCAACATATCATACCATTTTGGAATCAGGCCGACTCTGTGAGCAAATTAAAAGCATTCCAGGTCGGATCTGGAATCACAATTCTGAAATTTTGTCTTCTCAAGTTTTCATTCTTGCAATTATTTTTGGATTTCACCATCTACTGATAAAAACAATTAAAGGGACACAACTCTCTAACTTTCAATAGCTCATGTTACAGAAATTTTAGATTCCCAAGTTTTCATTACTGCGATTGTTTTTGCTGATTTCTTTTAAGTGATTTTATTGTGACAAAATTTTTTGTATGATAACAATTTTTATAATGTGGATATAAATTTGGGAATAATCAAAATTAATTGTGAAATCCAGTGATAGTCACCCATGAAATAAAAATAATTGTTTGTACGAAAAGTAAGAACCTACATACATCAAATTGTCTTTAAATTAGATGACAGCAGATGAATTACCCTTGAACTTTTAAAAGGTGAGCATAAATATTAATGCAATGTTTAAAGGCAGGCATCAGTTTTGAGTTCTTCTGTAGTTTATTGTTGCCTATCACATACAGTAGCAGTATGCCTTGCAAAAAGAAATCTCTTCTAACAGAGGACGAGATTGCAATCAAAAGAGCCAATGCTGCAGTGAGGAAAAGAAAGTCCTGTGCAAATGAAAACCCAGATCAAACGGCAGCCAGGAGAGCTTCCAATGCTGAGAATATGCAAAGTCTTAAGGACTCTCAAGCCCCTGAATAAGCCAAAGGCACAATTAAGAGCCCTTCACAGGAACTTGCTTAAAGCTAGAATTGTAAATAAATCATAGTATAATTACTGATATTTACTTTTTACCTTCAAATACATAAAGAGAGTTCTACTTGTTATTGATGTTTGGAAATGGTGAAAATTTCAAAAAATGATGAAACAAGAGGACAGAGGAATGAAAAAAGAAATTGAAAACATTGTGAAGATAAAAACACAAAAGATATCAGAAAAGGAGACAAGAGAAAAATGGAAATGGTTAGAAAAATGGATTGACTAATAAGGAAACACCTGAAGAAGTTGGTGTTGCAAATCTAGACAAAAAAAGATGCTGGAGATTAAGAACTTTGGCTGAAAACATGAAAGCAACCAAACTACCATCTTTAATTATTAAACATCACAGAGAGAAATGTGAAAACTGTATTCTCAACAGTAATTTTGATTTGGTCAGAAGTTAGGTCCTGAAGGATCTCACATCAGAGGTCAACCAAAAAATAGACACTATCCAGAACTAATATAAATTCATGAAAATTCTACCTTTTGAGAATGATTCATAGATTTAATGCAGAAATTAATTTTTAATACTTTCACCTTAAGCAAGCCAGTAAGATGCAAGAGGTTACCGAGTGTGAAAGAATGGAAAAAAAAACATTACGAAGAGAGAACAATAAAAGAACATTAAGAACAAAAGAAGATAACAATTGACATTGTATTTAAATTTTTGAACATCAAAGTTGGTTGGAAAGAAATTATCACCAAAAATACATACTTTTCCATTCATATAGCATGAATTTGTCATAGGATATATTGTAAACAGTCAGTTTAATATGGCTGGGGTTAAAAATATACTTAAAATTTTACCTTATCTAGAGTTGGTGAATTTCTTATTTTCAAAAAGGATTTATTTTTCTTGGCTTTAAAGTTGTAGATCATTTGTTGCCTTTTATCATTGATATAAGAATTGTATATATTATTCAAACTAAAGATTCTGTTATTTAGTGAGTAAAAATACCTTTGTTGCCATAAGTCTTCACACTGGCTGATTTAACTGTTGCTTAATGTTTTTTTGAATGTAAGCAGTTATGTACTTGACAAACCCAGTGCTCTGCAGGTGTCTTTGCACAGTCAACAAAATAAACACTGCAAGACCATTTCACCAGCACCTGAAAAAAATGTCTTGATAGTGTCTTGAAGAAGGTGTAAAAAATTGTGTTGTTCTACACTAATATTTGTAAGGTTGACTTTTGAATTATTTTTGTCTGCATGATTACTTGATGCCAAAATGTCTGACTTTTTCGAAGAGAAAATGAACCCTTCTGAGAAATAATACAAGGAAGGCCTAAAATGCTTGACCAAATATATAGTACGAGAACTGTTGAGGGGGGAAAAATTTAGGAATAATAAAGACAATAATAAGATGCAGAGGCATTGTAGAATATCAGCAATTATTCTTGAAACATTTCTCAACAATTTATATTTTTTCATTTCATTCTCAATAAATTACGAACCCTTGTAAACTAAAAGGTTGCATGATTTTCATTTTCTAACCTTTCTCTTGATCTATATGCATAGTTGTTTAAAAGACACATCTGAATATAAACATTATTTTTCCTCCACAGATACAACATTGCAAGCTAGCTGCTATTTAATCCCTCTTTCCATAGCAAATGTTCAGATGAACGCCTTATTCTTTACTTCCACCTGTTCATACATTTAAGGTTAGGACATGCCATACTACTTTCACAGAGTGAACACACCCTCATTTCCATGTTCCAAAAATATAGAAAAAGTTTCACTCAGATAACCTTTTCCAAAGAACTGCCACTTTGTGCAACAGACCCCCATATAGGCGCTTCCCTGAACACTTCAAATGACCTCAAGTCAAGGGACAATCATTATCTATCTTCATAATCTTCACTCCCTACTACTTTCTATTCCATTTATATTACACACCTTATTCGTCATTACCATTTTAACAATAACAATCTACTTTGAGTGGCTCTCGACCCTTGTATTGTGTGAATTCTAGTATATAAAAAAAAGATTCAGATAAGTCTGCAACACTCTGAACTTTGACTTTTGTTTTACATGTTGGCTGTCAGGAAAATAATGGCTACTTTCAAATGTTTTTTTTTTATTTCTATATTTTAACACTCATCTTCATCCTTTTGTTAAGGTTGCATGATTAAATATTGCTTTATTCTGAAGTGAACACTCTTTCTGAAAATTTTGGATATGCAGGCACTTAAAAAGTGAAAATAGAGCCTTGCTGAACTGTGATGCTCTTGCATCTGTGTTGTAAAATATGTGTTTGGTTACTCCTATAAAGGGGTATACAGGTTTGATCCCTGTCAGAGAGCATATTTATTAAGATTTTTTGAATGCACAGGCTGAAAGACATAATATTCAATGTTTAAAATAAAAAACGGCATTTATTTGAAATATTTAATAAAAATAGTAATAAAAAATTTGGATTAAAAGTAATTCCATTAATTCTTTAGACCCTTATATATTTCCCTTTATATATACCGTTTAGACTTATATATTGAAAAGAAAAAATGTCTTTTTGCATGAGTCTAAACTTGATTATGATTTTTCTCAAACTACCTGCATTAAGCACATTTAAATTGAATGAACTTCTGATCAACAAGTGTATCATTGTTATAAAAGTTTTGTCAATGAGACATGAATTTCAGAAATGAAGATATTCAAGGATGTTGTTCTGCAATTACAACTTATTGACACAAATATTATAAATTGCTTAAACAACAATATTTGCCAATCTCAAGCAAGTTGGAAATGTAAAGAATCTTGACAAGTGATTTTAATAATGAAACAATTTTTTATTATAAATTGCTGATGATTTTCTAGATAATCTCATACATTATCAATCATACCAAGTTAATTACATTTTGTTCACTAAAGGGAGATAATTCATTTAAAATTTTAGATGAACATTCTACAGACAAGCACAAATGTGTTTAAAAATGCTTCTATTTTTTAAAATTATTTTCATTTAATTTTCTTGTTGAAAGATACAAAATGGATTATATTTTAATAATGTAGATGTATAAAAAAAAGTAATGTCTCACGTCATCCCATAAGTTCTGTCCGAATTTTGAATAAAGAAAACAAGTGACCAAATGTTACATTTAATGATAGATTCAATCAACAATGTATTTTCCCTGATTATCTATGACTTCCTGCCATCTATTAATAAGCTTACTAATTCCATTACTGTAAAATTCTTTTGGCTTTGATTCGAAGAACTCACAAATGTCAGTTTTAACCTCTTCCTGTTTTACAAAAGCTGTTTCTTCCAAATGATTCTCTAAACTACGAAACAAATGGTAGTCTGAAGGAGCAATGTCGGGAGAATAAGGTGGATGAGGAATTTTCTCCTAACCAAGTTCTTCGATCTTTTGTGACGTGATTCTTGCTGCGTGTGGTCGCGCATTGTCCTGATGAAACATCACCCGTTTTCAATTCACTAGAGCAGGTCTTTTTTCCCTCAAAGCTTGGTTCAAACGCTCTAATTGCTGACAGTATATTTGAGCATTAATTGTTGCATTAGGTGGTAAGAATTCAAAGTGGATTATTCCTAGGCAATCCTAGATTGAAAGAAGAACCTTTTGCCCATGAAGTTCCCTTCTCGGATGTGGCTGGGGTCTTTCTCCTTTACCAAGCCACTGTCTACGATGCTTAACATTTCGATAAAAGATCCATTTTTCGTTGCCAGTCACAAGTCAATCCAAAAAAGGTGAAACAAGTTGGTGAGAATGGAGAGAAGAGCAGATGTCAACTCGGGATTTGAGGTTGTTTTCAGACAATTCATGAGGCACCCATTTTCCAAGTTTAGGAACTTTTCCAAGTTGTTGAAGATGATGATGAACAGTTGTATGGTTTGAACTGAGAACCACTGCCAATTCCTAAACTGATAAAGCAGGACTTTCTTCAAGGGCTGCTTCAAGAAGCTTTTCATCAAACTCAACTGGACGTCAGGTTCGATCTTCATCTTCACGGGTGAAATCTCCACCTCTGAATTTTGCAAACCATCTTCTGCAAGTTCTTTCATTCACACATTCCTCTCCATAAACTGAGTGAATGTTTCTAGCCGCTTCGGCTGCTGAGTTTCCTTTCTTGAACTCATAAAGCATTATGTGCCTCAAATGATTCTTAGGTACTTCCATGTTAGCAGGGTTTTAATCAAACAAAATTTAATTTTATTGTTCTCTGAAATAAAATTTGATCAGTTTAAATGCATCTAAACATAAAAATAATTAGCTCCATTAGACATTATAAAATACTCTTTAAATTTTGTTCATTTTTACCAAAAAGTTAAAATTCAGACAGAACTTATGGGATGACCTAATAATTGAAATGGTTAGTGTTTTCACTCCCAGATTTTACATAATTTCAGTCAATTTTTCTGGCTGCAATCTCTGATGAAATTTTTTTCCTTCACTATTTCCCCATTCTCTTTACAGTCTGTTTCCATGAAAGATGTAGGCGATCATGGTCCTCCACAGCTTTCTATCTTTTGTAGTTCATAGTAGGGATTGTCTTTTGCTATCTCTTTCAGTCCTTGTTCTGCCATCATTTCTCTTCACTACTTCCATTTAAACAAGCTCGTTGGGCAGGGGTTACTCACTGCTATCCTCTGTCACTCTTGTATTTAATCTGTCATGTGTGTCTCAAATTCTCCAGCCCTCCTTACAATAATCCTAAAGAAGATGTTGGTAGCTGTCAAATGAAGTCGGCAATGATTCAGAATAACTCCATTGACTTGTTTGCTGTTTATTTTATTCAGCAAAAAAGTGTGAGAGTAAATTAAATATTTAGACAAACTAATCCTTAATTTGATTGACATCAAAGATAATACGTGGAAGTGATGAAAGAATGGGCAATAACAAGGATTAAACGTTGTCTTTGAGACTAGCTTGCTAGTTCATTTGGAGGTTCAGATGCAAATTCATATTAAAATGGCTGATGTCATTTTGATGCAAGTGCAATTTGTGGTACAAATTCAACTTTCCCTCTAATCTGCCTCATTGCTCATCAATTTTTCTAGAGTCTTGGGAACATTACAATAAATAACAATTCAAAGAGAAATCACAGTGGTATTGTGCAAATATACTTCGCTGTATTTTTAAAAAAATGCCATGTCCCTTCAGTATATGCACAATCATGATTCTACACGTTTTCATATTTTTTATTATATGTGAATTGCTTTGCACTCTTGGCAAAAAATGTGAAGTGGTTTCCTGTTGCTTTCTTAATGGTTTTTATTTCATATTTTTTCTTCTACTAAAACCCATGACTAATCAAGGCTAGAGATCCCAGTTTACCCTACTATTTAACCCATTTAAATTGCACACCTCATTCATCATTACCATTTTAATAGTTTTTTTTTAATTTATACATAGCTGGTAAGGGGTAAAAGTGATGGTTCATGGTCTTTCCAAGAGCATTTGTGCAAAATGAACTCAACAGATGAGCCCAGAATCTGAACTTGATTTGTTGATAACACTTTCCTTGCAGATATCCATGGAAATGTTGCATAAGACAAGTTCTAGCTAATTCAGGTCTGGATAGGGAAGTCTGTGTTTACCTCTTGAGCCGTTATTTTTTTTTTTTTTGAGAAAAAAAACATTGTGTCTTATTGGTTGTAATTTGTTAGTGCAGTCATTTTAAAGACTTGTGCCAATTAAAACTAAACTTTATAGCTAACTTTTAGAGCATTCAAAGAAAAATGATGATGTGCAAGTTATTCTAGCAAAATTTTACTTCTGTAGTGTGTATAATTTTCACTTGGTTTTATGGCCTTGTGTCAGTTTAAGAGAAGCTTAATATCAGGTTACCTTGATGTGGAGCAATGTCTCAAAGACTGTCACTGCTGTAGTTGGTTTAATCCTCATTGGGGATCTCTTTGCTGTGACCTTATGCCAAACTGTGGTAAGTTTAATGAATTCCAATATAACATGATTGATCCAATTTTTAGCTCATCTGTCTCCTTAACCGCAGACTGAAGACAGATTAAAGGAAACAGAACCTTGTATTTGGGACACTCTCAGAAAGTTATAGAACTTGAAATACTTATTTATAAAGTACTGAATATGTAATTGGTGTGTGTCTTTGTAATTATTAACTTTGCCTTTGATACATTACAGTTTTGGTAATTGTCTGCAGATTGTAATTTCTCATCAATGCACAGCTGATTTCTGGCAAGGCTGACCATTCATAAGATTGAACAGAGGATGAATAAGAAAAGATCTTAATTGTAATCAGTATGCAAAAGACATTTCTGTTCCTTCATCAATTGGTTGATACAAAGCAAGCATTTCATATTTCTGTTTAAATGTTTCTTTCATAAAGATTAAAGAATTTTGTCTTGCCATAGTATGACTGTCTCAAAATGCTGAGATGATTCATTATTGTTATTCTCTGAGTGACATAACTTCCTGTCCTTTTCCTTTACTGTTTTGACTGCAGTGTAATGTGTAGGAAACACTGATGATGTCAAATTTCAATTATGGAAGGCCGAAATGGATAGCTTTTAACTGTTATAAACAGAGATTTCTTCCACACTCACATATTATTGTATTTTTTCTGAGTTTGATGATTTAACTTCTATATAATCAGATTTTTGAAATGGACTTATGTCTGTAAGAATTTTTGGTTCCCAGGTCTACAAAAGAAATAACATGAACTGAAATAACAATACCCCACTGAGGAAGGCCATAGAATAAATCAATCAAAATATTATAATAAAAGCATCACTAAATTAGAAAATGGTAAGATGCTGAGTTGGAGATGTTCAGTATATTAGTTGTGGAGTAAATAGTACATCCCCAGTGAATATATGAACTAGTCCATAGTTATAAATAAAGTGTTCCAGGTCAGAGCTAAGAAGACAAAGAAGCCGTTTGGAGTCAGTCTTCAGACTAATTAATACAGGCATCATGGTAGGTAGATGAAGCATTACTTATATTATAAGCACTACAAAGCATGTTATAACAATATTTCAGTAGGGAGGGCATTTAGAATTCTGTTTTTTTGTTCAGTCACTACTCACTCCCATGTAAAGGAAAGCTACAAATACTACAGACACCCTTCAGGCACCTACCTTATTTATTCTGTTTTGTCATCATGACATCAGTGAAAATGGACATGAATAATTACACCACCATTTTTCCTCATTTTTTAAAACTTGAAAATTTCTTGATTAATCAATGGTAGGAGACAACATATTTGATGATGGTAAATGGCATTCGTTGGTTGTGTTGGCTGTGATGAAATGACAGTTGATTTTATTGCTCATTGATTTTTACATCATGTTTGCATTGGATATAAAACGAATTAAGTCTTAACATATTCAGCTTCAATATGGTACAAAAATGGTGGCATGGCAGTATAATGATTGTGGGTTGTATTGAGGAATCAGAGAGCCAGGTTTGAATTCCAGTTGAGTTCATTACATTCGCTTACATACAAATGTCCTTGGGAAGGGTATGAATCCATCTCTTCTGCTCCAGCTCTGGGTAAATAGCAGAACAGACTGGATCCTATAGCCTTGGGTGGCAATCGGTCTAGGAGAAGGTTAACTTTGAATTCAAAACATTCAACTATGGATGAAATAATAGCTCTGTAGTCTTGGTTGGTCACCAGTCTAAGAGAAGGACATCTTTGAATTCAAAACCATTTTTAGTGCTGGCACATCATATACTATGCAGCTAAGGAAGGGATTGATGATCCTAACTACAGTTGACCTCCATTCATCCATAGTTTAGAAAGATGGTGATGGATCATTCTTAACCTAACTGTGTTAAAAATCAACATTTGAAATTTTGTAGTGACCTGAATTTGAACATCTTCCATTAGTGGCTGGTGTGAAGTACACAATGAATCTTCTCAAACAAATCCTAATCTTAATCAGTTTGAATTTTATTTCCCAAATTCTTGGAGGCAAATTTCATTCACCTTCCAGACATTTCATGTCAATCCATGGTGACACAAAAAAGATTGGCTGAATCTTTTCAAATGGGGAAACCTTAGTTCCTTATATTTGATCACAATTTGATCATGGATCAAATTTGACTGAAATGATTGAATGTGTCATGTGATGTCATGTAACAGATAACTGTAATTATGAGATTAATGTTTAAAATTCAATTTATATTATCAATAAGTGTATTTTATTTTGTTTTTAAAAACAATTCTCAGCTCATAATTTTTCATCAAAAAAACTGATGATTGAAACTTGCTTTTATTTTTACTATTGCTTCTTTTCATTCAATATAAACCCATCAAAGGAAACAAAGTGATGACTGTTTCTCATGACTGTTTAATAATTTCTTCTCTTAAATAAGTTTTAGGAAAACAGTAAAGAAGAAACTAAAAGAATTGATTATTCCTTGAGATTATAAAACAAGTCGAGGAAAGCAACTGAAAAATCAGACAATTCTATCCATTTCCTGAGCAGAGAATTTCTACAACAAGATATTTATTGGTTTTCTTATTCAAAAATTAAAATTAATTATTCTATAAAGTTTTTGTAATAAAAAAAAAGTGATTGAATTGTTTGTATCATTACCTGCACTTTACCTGACTTTAAAAAAAAAACTTTCTTCTCGTTTTTTTTTATTTTGCATTTCAATTTTCTGTCAGTTATCTAAAGAATTTCAATTTTACTTAATTTCTCTTGACTTGAATATACAAACCAGTAAAACTTGGGAAAATATTTTGGTAAATTTTCTCACTGTTGCTTTTCATTTTTCTACTCACCAGTCAGAAAGTGATTGCCTCATCTTCCTGTCATACCTTCAGGAATGTATTTGGGACCAGACATGATAAATCTCTGGCCAACCATAGACAACAATTATGAGTTGTTTTGTGTATTTTGTAACCAATCAGTTACTGCTGGCAAATATCAGTGCCAAAAAGAAAAGTCCATTTTTCATGAGATAAATTGGTAAACTCATGAAAGCTTGACACATTTACTGCCACTGATAAACTAATTGTCTCCTGTCCAATAAGTTTTGGATTTTTGCTCTGGTCCACTAAATACAAAGCACTCTAAACAACCCCCTCCCCTCGTCGTCTTATCTGTGTTTTTATGTTAACATTTCACAAAATCCGTGCGATGTATGTTCTGAACAATGCGTTGGGGTTCCTCTTAACAATTGTTCCAACAAAGTGAGAAAAACAAAATCTTTTGGTATTGTTATCTTGAGTTCGGAGTTGAGTCATTATCAATTCAATAGTTATTTGGAAGATTAAGCACCTGTTTTGTGTTCATTTTCTTATTACTACAATATTTCAGCCACTCTATTCTTCTGGCTTCATCAGGTGTCTAATCCACAAGAAAAGAGGAAAGCGGGAAAACAGAAGAGAATGTTCACTAATATATTAGACTTATAGGGAAGGCTGTAGAATAGATCAACCAAAACTTTATGCTCACAACAAAAGCATTGCAAAGAATATGTTTAGTAGGTGAAACAACTTGTCAATGGTTTGTACTCAGTTGAAGAATGATTGCGACATTTTGTCTAAAGTTTATCTTTGTAACTAACTCACTCATTCTTTTTTGTTATAGATTGATAGCATGTGATTCAAGCCAGGATATACCTGAGATCTGAATCAAATTTTATGTCTATCAGTGTAATGATATGTGAATGTATGAATGTAATCACTTGTAGGTAAATGAGTGATGCTCTATATAAAAATGTGAGCAATGATGAGGGAGAGAGAATTTGTCAGTAGTGATTGCAAGCAACTTGCAAATACTATTATTATACATCATGACAATTGGGAACGTTTCTTTTAAATGGAGTTGAACTGTTAGGACATCAGTATGAACACGATTTTTTGTTTTTACTAAAATTCACCCAATACCAGGCTGAAAACCACTCATTGTAGATTGTTACTGAATTATGTGTGTGATATTGATGTAAGAGGAAGTAGAAGATGATGAGGATAAGGAGGATAGATAGCAACTGATCATTTGTTTGAAGTGGTTTAGATGGTAGCATCCACACAGGAGTTTATTCCACAAAGTCATCATTCTCAGGAAAAAACTTTCTCAGTGAAACTTTCCACATTTGGAATAGAGTAGAAATGTGGATGATTTGGTTCTGTGGATGTAGCATGGCAAGTCTGAGTAATAAATACCTGAACATTTAACATGGAAATAGCGATAAATGGGCGACACTGGATGGATGGATGGATGTTGGATTTAACGGCATGTCAACTCCTATTTGGGTCAATTTATGCCGAAGCCTTATTAATTTATGAATTTAAGTTGGTTATTTTGTATAAAAGGTTGAAAGGCTGTTGGGTTTTGAAAATTTTTTTTTTTTTTTTTTCTCAAAAAAGTATAGTTGGTAATATTGTTTTTCAAAAAAGTATAGTTGGTAATATTGTTTTTCAAAAAAGTATAGTTGGTAATATTGTTTTTGAGCTGGTAATAATATTTTTTCATTTTCATTCTGGTCTTTTGTGATCTTTATAAAAAAGCAATTATTTTGTTGATAATATTTATCAAATATGCGGATGTAGTTTGTCGTCATACCCAGGACGCGGATGTAGTTTGTCGTCATACCCAGGACGCGGATGTAGTTTGTCGTCATACCCAGGACGCGGATGTAGTTTGTCGTCATACCCAGGACGCGGATGTAGTTTGTCGTCATACCCAGGACGCGGATGTAGTTTGTCGTCATACCCAGGACGCGGATGTAGTTTGTCGTCATACCCAGGACGCGGGAAAGATCTGGAAGTTCACTATTTGCCCATAGCTGGGACCCCGACAGGTGCTACCACCCCGGGTCTGGGTGGACCTGGGAACACCAGCAATTAAGAGGTGGTTCCACGCTTCCTCAAAACCTCCTGATCAGAGGCCTTGCTGTTGGATGCAGTTTAACGTCGTACCCAGGACGGGGCGACACTGGGAAGGAGGCTGTAACAGTGGAAAATAGCATTTCCAAAATGACCTCATAAACAATTTTGAACCCTTTGATCAAGGCTGAAAAGTGCAGCTCCAACCCAAATATGCTAGGAATACTCCATTTTTTCGTCTAATCTGACTCTTGTAAGGGTAAAGCATAGAGGGAACAGTCAGATACTTCCTGGAGTGGTAAAATGAGCCAACACTCACATATATTTTTAGTAATGGATCCTATTCATGAAATGTGCAACCATTCATTGTAATGGGAAAAATCTCAGAATCTGATCAGAGGTACCAAAGTAAGCTTTGTACGTGGTGGCCCATCAGAACATCAAAAACTGAAATACATCAGGAGGGTTAAACTGGAACGTGTCCTCACAGCCAGAATTGCAGAACTGGGTCTGAAAGGATGTTATAAAACAGCAAACCGACCCAACAGAATTTAATCTAGAAACACATGAGACAACAGGATTAACATGAACACTCAGCCCATGACGAGAAGGCAGAGGCCAATTCATGCTCTTCCAAATCATACATACTGACAGTCGATGTTAATTTGACAGAGTTCAGAAGTGAATAAGAAATAATTTTACATCTGAATGATATAATTTTGTATTCTTATCAGATATTAGTAACATAAAGATTAGACACATGGAAGGGATTGGTAGTGTCGTGCTTTTATCAAAGCCATTAGTGTAAAGTTAATGTTTTCACATGGAATTCAAACATGGTTCACCAGTTTCATTTTGGTGCTGATAACCCTGAAGTTACCTCCTAGTCCAACTGACTCCACAGAACTATTACTCATATAAGAAATACCTAAATTGCGTGTCACTGATGAAAGTTTGTCTCAGTCATGTTTTATTTTTGTTTGATGTACTTTTTGTTGATATTCTCTCATAATTTTTAATATTAATTTTATTCATGAGAAAAAGATGGTTTGGTTTTGGCCTTTTCAATTGATATTATAATTGATAAGTGATATATAACATTAGCATGTGGAGGCCAACAAGTTTATCAAAATAGATAAAGTACTGACAAGGCATTTTCTATTCCCCACTATTCTTAAATGATTGTTTATATTTTTCATATTTCTAAAAATAATTTACCCAAGCCTAGGTTTCCTTCCATTGCACTAAACAGAGTTTTCACTCCATTTGTTTCCCTTTTCTCATAGAATTCATTGCTTTTGATGTGAAATTTCATTTTAATACAAGTCATGAGCACCATAAGTTGGGGTACCACATGTCCTGCAGCCAGAGCTGTAGTGCCATATATAGGATAAGATGGTTTGACGAAGCCCATCCCTCTTGAAGCTGATTTTTTTGATTTCAGTGTTTACTTTTTCCAAGACAAGAAAAGCTAGTCAGACCTATTTCACTTGTAGCTGGTGGCAGAAGAAATGACTTCATACCCGCCCTTTTTTCAAGGTCGTTTGTGTGATACTTGAATATACTGAATTCAGACAGAATTCAAACTTTACTCTTTGATTTCTCATTTGAAATTGCTGACCATTACACTACTCTCACATCACTGGTGCAAGTAAAAATTACAAATAAATTTCTTCTCTTGATGCCGTCTTTAAATGGAAGTAGAGCTTTTCAAAGTTTGAATTTTGCCTCATAAAAAAATTAAATTTAAAAACTTAGAATTGAAATATTGTTTTGTGAATTAGTTTGAAGTTTTACAAAGATTCAGGTTTTCGTCAAACTATCCTAATTGAAAACTTTTGGAATTTTCAAGTTCATTGTTAATTTAAAAAGATGTAAAAACTCTTGACAAGTATTTCAGGAGTTAGATTGTGAGTCAACTATTCATGTTAAATTTATATATTTTAATAATATCCACACTTTGAAAACAATTTCATTGGAAAAAAGAAGTGTTACTGGAGAGTTCTCAGCTCAAACCAAAAATCCCTTCCAAAATTCTTTTGTTCATTGCGCTTTCTTGTTTTTACATTTTCCACCGACATAAAATAGAGTGATTCTATTTGATTGATTGCTTTGTCTGTTGCTAAGAAGGTTGGTTCAGTGTCACACCAGACAAATTTTCTTTTCAGAATCCATCTTGCACATTTATAAATCTACCATTTGTCTGTGCATTGAATATTATTGCCATATCTGGTCTGGTGCTCTGACTATATATCTTGAGATTCTCGACTAAATCCAAAGTCTTTAATGTTATTTGGTCCTGACTTGGCATCTTGACCTCATTTGCTTTCCCATCATTGTCAAATGGCTTCCCTCTATCAAATATTTTCATGGCAATTGTTCTAATGAACTCTCGTCTTTAGTACCTTGACTTTAAGTGTAGCACTAGATTGGCTACAAGGTTTCATTATTTTACTGTTGAAATAGATGTAACCATAAGATCTATTCTAATAGGTTCTTTTATTTTATATTTCACCTGTGGAGTTCTCTTCTGATT
>OZ038490.1:2780953-2883453 GCA_964036315.1 Acanthosepion esculentum | reverse complement strand
AAGTATATGGTGATTCAAAAAACCTGACCACAAAGCAAGGTTATCAATGGGGGATGTGAAGGGGGTAGAGAGATATGGTTGAGCTAGACACAACACTTCGACTCCCTCCTCCCTAAATTCTTTTGAGGAAAACCAGGCACCGACCCCAAATCTGTCAACGGAATTTGTGGGAGGGGGATAGGTCAAAAAGACACAAATAGAGAGAGAGGGATAAAGAGATTGTGATAAGGTGTCATTAGTTTTCTTTTGAATGGACGTTGTTTTTTCCTTTTACTTTTGGGAATTTATAAATACTACAATTTTTTATATAAGTTTGAATGTTTAAACGGTTCAAGAAATTTAATTATATGTTATTACCAAAAATTCTGGTATGAAATGGTTGATTAGAGAAATAGTTATAGAATTTACATTAATACACTACAGATGTTATTCTCAAATATAAGTTTACTTCTAGTTGTAACTGATTATCAAGGCGACATCACCTTCGGCCTGAACTTCATGCACATATATACAAATACATACATTCATACCCATACACATACATACTTACATACACATACCTACATATGCATACATATATGTATATGAATCAAACATATAGACAGACATTTATAATTACATGCATATACATGAAAAATCAAACAACGTAAATTAAACCCATGTAAAAATTGTAGTGATTTTATAACATATTTATGTTATAATATTTAAATAAATGATTATATCTGCTCTACTCTGTATTGAGCACTCTTTAAAGAATAATAATTGTTGGTTATTGGAATTTACTCCGTATATACCAATCCCACACTTGTATATATATATATATATATATATATATATATATATATACATAACCATCATGTGTGTGAGTTTGTATGATTCAAGAAGAAGAATTACATATAATTAAACATTGTGGAAAATCAATACAACAATAAAATATGTTTAAAAACACAATAACAATAAGTTTGACATAACAATTGGTAGTTATGATGGACTAGATATATCAATTAATAGGAATATACATTAAACATAATTTAGTAAATAATTAATAAAAAATATATAGGCTTATATAGAGATGATAGTCTAATAATTATAAGAAATTGCAATGGTAGAATAAAAAAAATAAGGAAACAAATAATAGAAATATTCCAAAAATTAGGAATTGTAATAGACATAGAATCTAAGTTAAAAATAATAAATTCTTTGGATATTACATTTAATTTAAATAACAATACATACAAACCATATAATAAAACAAATAATAACTCTTCCTCTCTATATATAAACAAAAACTCAAATCATCCGCCAAGTGTATTCAAACATATACCAATATCTATTAATAAAAGAATTGCTACAAATTCTAGCAATGCAAAAATATTTAGTGAAAATAAAAAATATATGAATCGGCATTAAGTAAAAGTGGATTCATGAATAAATTAGAATATATAATTACAAAATTAAAAGAAATATGATTTTGTTTAATCCATCTTTATAACAATAAAATAAAAACAAAAATGGAGAAATTATACTTGAAATTAATTCATAAACACATGCAAAAAATAGTAAACTGTTAAAAATCATTAATAAGAATACAATAAAAATCAGCTACAGTTGTATGAATAATATGGAAAATATAATAAATGAATATAACAAAAAATATTAAATAATAACAATTACAATAATAGAAATCAGAATAATAACAATTGTTGAAATAACAATAACTGTCCACTTGATAATAAATGTTTACATATTTGGTTAAACATTTATTATCAAGTGGACAGTTATTTTTATTTCAACAATTGTTATTGTTGACATTTTAACAAATATCTACTTTGTAACTTAAACACAAACATAAGTTAATTCTCATAAATTTTAACAAATATCTAATTTTAATTTTGATATATATGTTGGAATCACATACATGTGTATGTGTGTAGCTATATGGGCACATGGCCGAGTGGTTATTTTGATAAGATTTGATCGTGGCCCTCTCAAGAATTTTCCTTTTGAGTAAATTACTTTCTCTTTTGATAAGTGTAGCATTTTTTAGAGCAAAATTGTAGTTGAATTTATTTCTGTGTATGACTAGTGCATTTAATAAATTGTTGTACATAAGGTTTGTTTTGCATTCATATATACACTATCAGCCAAATGTTTGTAATCACATTGATTTTTTCCTGTAAACTTTCATGTCTTTAAAGAAATAAAATTATTTTTTCTATGTTTGCATGTAATTAAGCAATAATCTTAATCATAATGAATATAAAATAATTATAATTTCAATTAAAGCCAATTCATATTTTATTTTCTTTTCACCAAAGAATCCACCGCGAGCATTTATTACTGCCAAGCAAATTCTTGGCATCCTTTCTAGTCACTTGTAAAAGTCTGTTGGGGGAAGTGATTCGCAAGCAGTGTGTAAACGTGCAGACAACTCTTGCTTCTTCTTAGGCAGTTCACTTTGAACTTTATCATCTATTTCATCCCAGACTTGTTCAGTTGGTGAAAGATTTGGAGACTGAGGTGGACTAAGTCATCATTTGCAAAATTCTCTTATCTTCCTTTCATTTTTAGATAATTTGTACACGGTTTTGAGGTTTATTTTGGATTATGATCTTGTTGCAAAACAAAATTTTGTCTAATAATGCAGCAGCCAGAAGGAATTGCATGCCCAGCAGTATTGAATGATACTCATCCCTTCACAAAATGCTTTTAATTTGAACAAAGTCTCCAGCAATCTCAACTCCAAAACATCCCAAAACCTTTGCAGTACACCACCATACTTAACAGTTGGCAACAAGCAATTTTCACTCATTTGTTCAGAAGGAGTTCGTCTGACAAACACTTTTCATTTACTTCCAAAAATCTCAAATTAGGACTCATCAGTCCATAGTAACTTTTTCTAATCTTCTAAAGTCCAATTTTTATGCTGTTGTGCCTATTATAGTCTTTTTAACTTATTTTACATTTTTAATAAGTTTAAGTATTAATAATATAATATATATATGTGTATAGTCATTCACAGACAGACTGTTTCAGTGCATCACAGCTCATCAGTGTGGCTAGACATTCGATCGCTTCAGTCCAGGACAGAAACCCAACCAAGTTGGTATCAGTTGGAGTTTCTAACCCCTTGGCCATGGATGACTGGCACAGAGAAAGGCGAATTTTTGTGTGTAATATATATATATATATATATATATATATATATATATATGTGTGTGTGTATTTTTATATATATTATATATGTGCTGTACTTATTGGAAAGTGCTCAATATCAGTGATAGAGCTAATATAAAAGCCCTGGTTATTGCAAAAGCATGAAACCCAGGGACACAAACTCATATACATACAACTGAATATTTGATATTTTAATAATTTTTAATAGAGGTTTCTTAATTGATATGCATCCTTTAAGCCCGACAGAAAGAAGTCTTCTGCTAATAGTCATAACAGATATTGGATGTTGGCATGTAGAATAAATTCAGCCATTAGTTGGGTAGCTGTTTTTCTTCTGTTCCTTTTGCTAGACATGATCAAATATCTGTTCTCCACAATAGATGTTACTCTGGGCCTTCTAAATCTTTTTCTGTCAACATTTGCACCAGTGTCTGCATGTCGCTGCTGGTAATAATGCACCTCATTTTTTAATACCTATAATTTTCTAGAAATCTGACAATCGGAAAGCCTTTTTAGAGAAAGAATTTCCCCTTGGGCTCTTTTTTTTCAATACTAATCAGTTTGGTTCTTGGCATTTTAGCAGTTTGTGAAAATTAATTTCAATCACACATTAATCTCAATGGAATTGAACCTCTAGCAAACAGTGGAGTTGAAATATTTGTAAATTTCTACCCTACGGTTCAGAAAAGGTATCAGGTTGGAACAAAATTTCCAAAGCTTATGAAAATAAATTTATAATGGTTATAGAAAATGTTGTTTGAATTTTATATAAGGGTTTACACATATACTCAATAGGTGAATTTATTTATCCAATTATATAAAATTAGCCTTTTTTATAAAGTTAGAGAAATTGTTCGGCATGATGCCACACTTTTGATTGGTAGTGAATATATTTAAGGTATTTTTTAACATTATTTTTAGTGAGTACACATGTTTGAGTTACTGTCCCTGTTTTTTATTTTTTTAAACAGTGAAATTAATAACAACTGGACTAGATATAGATGTTCTACTAACAAAACTTTGTATCTCCAACAGGAATCGAACATGTATCTCTTTTTTCCATCAGGGAAATAACTTTTGAGCCAAAGTGTACCACTACCAGTTTGGCCACAGAGACCAATCTGACAAAGCAATGTTTGAACTACCTATTTAAGAAAAGCACATCTCTTGAGACTTCGGTGAGTCTATATCTGCTACCTTCTGTTTCGTAACATTTGATACAAAATTGAAGCTAGCAGAATTAGATTTATTTCTATCGGAGGCACAATTTTACTCAAACACGTGTACTCACTAAAAATAACTTTTAAAGTAATATTAAATGTGTGGATGTTCATCAGACGTAGAATAATATTTGAAAAAAATTTGGAAAGAGACACACCTGTGTGTAAGGAAAATGTGTTCAAATAACATTTTTTTAACTCTTCTTAAAATTCCAATATACTTTGCTAATAAGCATGTTTGTCTCTCATTCCAACCTGAAGATACCGCCTATAAAAGAGGCAAAAAGTGTTTTCTAAATAGCTGTTCCATTTTGTCTCATCACACACACACACACACACACTACAGTTCAAATGTTTGAACTTGAAAGAAGAGTGAAAAAAAAAAAAAATGTGGAGTTTTTAGAGTCAATGAAAAAGAATGGAATCAATTATCAAACTTATACTTTGTGGAACTTTTGCAATGAATGCCAAAAATTTGTGCTGCAGTAATGAAAGCTGAAGGAGGATATTTTGACAAGAGCTAAATTTAATCATAAAATGCTTTTATTCTTTTTGTCATTATAAAATTTCTAATAAAAATCATCTCTCACTTATTTTTTAACCATGGATAATAATTTTCTCTTATTTAAAGTACAAAGCAACTGCTTTTAGGGCCAATTTATAAAATTACTAGGGTGGCTTCAAAATTTTGAATTGTAGTGTGTGTGTGTGTATGTATATATATATATATATATATATATATATATATTATTATGGATAAAAATGTGGGTTTCCACTACAAAGTGGGGGTACAGATTTGATCCCTGCCATGGAATGCATTTTTCTTCACTTAGATTTCTTGAATGTACAGGCTGACAGACAGGCATAATACACACTATTTCAAATATGGAATATCTAGTATAACGATATTTGAAGTAAGAATATATATATAGTTTGAGTATTTAGGCAGCAATCCTTCATTTATATATGTTTCATTAAAGACGATGGCAAGGTATGATGATTAAGCTTTTTATTTCATTTTTCTTGTGTTCGAACAAGTGTTTTCTTTTTGGGACACAGTGTGTAGAAACTGTTCAAATGTTTTATAATTTTGAGCACTTTTGCCTATACTTTTAGCCATTATCTCGGATGATTTTATTTATTGTCTTTATTTTTATTTCTTTAAATTTTTTTTTTCAATTTTCACACACCCATTAAAATTTAAAAAAATAAAATCATTCTTGATAATGGCTAAAAGTATAGCCAAAAGCGCTCGAAATTATAGAACACTTGAACAGTTTTTACACACTCTGTGTCCAAAAAGTAAACACTTGTTTGAACAGAAGAAAAATTAAATAAAAAGCTTAATTTTAGTAACTTATCTGTTGTCTTTAATGAAATATATATATATATATATATATATATATATATATATATATATATATATAAATATAAAAAACTTCAGACATAACTAAAAATATATCCATGAATAGACAATATGAATAGGGACAATCTCAATCAGAGGACAAAATGCTTCTGTAAAAAATGTTATTCTTATTGTCTTTATTCACATACATAATTAAAATGAAAGATCTTCCACATGTAATCTTATAATATATAGATTTAATAGTCTGGTTAATGAAATTTGAGGAATAAAAAGACAACAAAATGATAACAATTTTGGCAATGATGATATTTATTATATATTAGTCTTTTTGACTAAATTGAAGCCTGAAGAGAAAAATTTTAAAGTCAGAATCTTTGGACAGATTTGTGTCCTTTATCAATGAAACAAGAAATAAACGAAAAGTGGAACTTACTCTTCCAAGGAATTTTGTTGCTGGTTAGAGAGTTCCCTTTGGAAACTATATTCTCTGAGTAAACCTAAATTACTGTTTAATCCTTTAAAATGTGATTTTATTCTGAAAATGTATTTTGTCATTGGTTAGAGGGCCCCCTTTGGAAATTGTATTCTCTCTTGTTCTTTTATTCCTCAAATTTCATTAATCGGCCCATTAAATCTCTCTCTTATATATATATATATATATATATATATATATATGTACACATCTGGATGTATCTTAGTATATATGTGCATATGAAACATCATAGATAACACTAAGTAGCTGTACACTGTTCTATGCTTGATTAAATCCATGTTGAGATTACTTCAAAACAAATTTTGCATTTATATAATTTTTCTGTGTCAGCAATAAACATGTGATTTTCTCCTGAAGGTGCCTTAATAAAATATCTTGCATTTCTATTGATTTGTTTGAAAAGCATAAAACCCCATTTCAAAGTTTAGAACAAACTCATGAAATTCAATGGGAATTTCTTCTGAAAAGTGAATCTCTTCAGATGGACATTGTTATTTCTACATAAGATGCACAATTAAATTTGAAATAAGTAAAAGAAAATACTCTATAAAGATCATTTAATACACCAGGAGTTTGCTCCCTTGAGAATCAAATTCTTGGGTATGTGCATGAATGCAGACCCCACACTTCAGGTACGTCTTTCAAAAATATTATACTGACAAAAATCTAGTTATCAGCTGATGCTTTAACATTGTTTCATAACACTAACTGACAGAAATTGGTATAGACAGAAATTATATGTTTATTTGCAAACAAGTAAGGCAAAAAGCTCTATAAATAGTATTAGACTTACCTCCCTTGAGAAATCATTCTAAAATAGATTGTGGCTATCATAAACACTGATTCTAGACTATTGATATTAAGCTGCAAAATTGTATTATTCTTCATTTTAGAACATGACAATATTATGTTATGGCAAATCTTGCTACAATGTGCTATTTTTGCTGTTATTTTTACCTACCTTGACATTTGCAGATACTGCTATCCCTATTGTCAACATTGATCACAAATGATCTTGAACCTGAATTTAAGTTGATTTTCAAGCATAAAAATTTGAAAAGGGATCTAAATCCTCTGAATGTGACCTTCTAATGGAAGAAGTGCTGCTATATTTTTTTCCTTTTGGGTGGGGAAGCTTGATTCTTTGACAAATATACATATAAGCCTAAATTAACACTCAAACAATTTAATGTCTATCATATATATCGGTGTGTTTGTGAGTAGATATTTTTGTATATATTAATTTACATATTTACACTATTTACATTGGTCAGTAGGTTGTCCTCATCTTTATTACCATACTCATGATGTTTTGGCCATTGTAAACTCTGGTCTTCTTCAGGTGATATATATCAGAATTTCAAATCAAGCACTTCGTTTAGGCCATGGAGGTAGATTGTTCTAATTCCATGTACCATGTCTTTTCGGGATATCTCAGTTTCAGTTAATTTCCTTTAGTAACTCAATATGCTACATGAATATGACAACAAAGATGAGGACATCAGTCCAAAATATGTACATAGTTACAATACTTTATCACAGAAATATATACAGATCCTGAAGAAGGCTGGCGCGTACAACAGCACAGACATCCTGAATATGACAATAAAGATGAGGACAACAGTCCAAATGATGCAAATAGTGTAAATAGTTACAATATCTCATCTCAGAAATACAGATAGACTCTGAAGAAGGCCAGATTGTACAATGGCTGAAATGTCATGAATATGATAATAAAGATGAGGCAACCGTCCAAATGATGTAAATAGTGTAAGTAGTTACAATACCTCATCTCAGAAATATAGACAGATCCTGAAGAAGGCTGGTGCATACAACAGCTGAAACATACTGAATATGACAATAAAGATGAGGACAACAGTAGAAATGATGCAAATCATGTAAATAGTTACAATATCTCATCTCAGAAATATAGACAGATATTAATTTACATATATTTTTCAGTAAATGTACATCAGCCCATAGGCATAAAATTCTCTCTCTCTCTACCCCTGTACACACGCACACACAGAATATATTAGAGAGAAAACTATAATATGTATTACATATATTCAGTATCTCAACTATGCTTCATTTATATACATCTTTCTGTAATTTGTATTAGCTTCAAGCAGGTAACCATTTCATTGACCCATTGAGATGTGAAAATTGCGTATTTGCTTGTATAGATTTAGTATGTGTGAGTATAAAACAAACATACGCAATATGTATGCATGTATATCCACTTAAACGCACATATTCAATAGTTACGTGTATATACATATATATCTATATATATCTTTAATAGTTATATATATATATATATATATATATATATATATATATATATCCTCCTGCCAAATGTACTTTATATAGAAAATTTCCCATTGTTGCGCCTCTTTTTTGCACCATCTGGAATAAGAATGGTAAGTAAATCTGTGACAATTACGGTTGGCTGTCAACACCTGCTGTTTGAGAAATTTCTTTCCTGAGAAATTCTCAATAATTTGGCAAAATCAGCAGACAGAAGAGAGTTTGGCAAATCTATTTTTATCCAAATTCTGCAACACTCTCCCAAACTTCAAAATGTCTATTACATTCCATAAAACATAAAAAGCATTTTCTCTTATGTGCCATGTCTGTTAAGAACATGAGTGATCATAGCTCTCCACAACTTCTTGTTTCATTTTTCTAAGTAATATTCACCCATTTACCATCCTTCTTTGTCATTACTTTCTCTCATTCATTTGTACAAACGCATTCAGTTGGTTAATTACTCGTTCTCTCGGCTTTTCTTGTGAGTGTGAACTATTTCCAAGTCTTCTTTCCTCATGCGTTCCATAAATTTCAGCTGATTCTTTATGATTCTAAGTATAAATTTCCATCTTTTAAATGTCCTTGTTACTTGCATGCTCTTCCCATGATTTTCTCAGCATTTGTCAGTAGAACCTGTCCGACATTCACTGACGTATATGATATTAGAGAGGATACAGCTGTTCAACACACTTTTCTTTGTTTCTAATCAAATATTCCTAAATCTTATTAGTTTGCTTTGTTTCTGGAAGTCAACTTTTGCTATTCCTATGCACATTTGGATTTCGGTATCAAATTTTTTTACTCCATTACGCAGATACATTTTATAAAGCATAAAAAAATATTTTTAATTCCATGAAACAAAACATTTCAGCATTACTATCTATTAACTATGCTGACTCTTGTGGTCTTACCAAAGATTGAACTCACCATCCTTAGCTAAAAAATTTCTGAAGATATTAGACTCCTATTCCTTAGCTTAATGGATAATGTAGAATATTCGTTAGCTTGGCAATGGTCTGATACACAAGTGGGCAAGTGTGGCCAGAAGTTCAAACTGACTTGAGTCATTTACTGGAGGGATATATGGGTGAATAGAGACCACTCATGCAAATGTATTAGGCAGGTCCATTCTAGCAAAATGGAACAACCTAACTGTTGCATTGGGCACTCTCCTATAAAATGAGGTAAAATTAGCTGGCCTGCTTTTCAAGAGGACACAGGAAGGCAGCCATGTTAGTAGGTAAGTCACTTGACTTCTACATCTCCCTCCTCTCCCCATTGCGGAAGCATATTGGCTGTTGGGGAGGAATCAGTTCCCTATTGCCTGGCAGATTGTATGGGAGTAGTCAGGATAGAGCCCTGGGAATCCTGGTTCTTGATGGTGGTGATTGAGTAGGGCCCTGGGATGCTAGGTTATTTTGCAATGTAGTGCCACCATTTCCTGACTCTTTGGCAGATTGATGTGGTCTACACATATCTGTAATTGTCGGCATTGCATGTTTCAACCTATCGCAAAAAAAAAAAAACTCAAGTGAAAAAAAATCCCCCTCAATCTGGATGCCCCCCAAAAATGATTGTAAAACAGAACAATTTGCATTGTAGTGGATGTGGTAGCCACAAGCATGGCATCCCAGGAACCAGCACTCGCCAGCAGGCATGTCCTGCATGGAATCAGACCTGTAACTCGTGTGGCATCCAAAGTCATTTTTTAAATGTTTGCCGATCAAGAAGTCGCTCTAGTGAAGTGAGAGGCCTTCAAGACGATGAAGCTAACATGGACACTTTGATTGCACATGTAGAGTTTGACCAGGAGACAGGCTCATATATGTCATCTAACAAAAATAGTGTTGTGAAGATAGAAGCAACGCTAGTCCCATTTTCTCTAAAGCCAGATCTCAGAAATCCTGAAGATATTCCAGGTAATCAAAGCACTCGTTTAAAGATCTTCCCCGACAGCGGGGTGACCATCTGTCTGGGAGGACTCAAGCACGTACATTGCATGGGTCTCAAGGAAAACAACTTGATCCCATCAAAGAAAGTTATTCGTGCAGTAGGAGGCTCAACCCTTATAAGCCAGGGACGGTTGCCTGTTCAGTTTAGTGTTGGAGAAATGTCAACAAAGCAAGCATTGTATATCTGCAACAACATAGAAAAGATATACTTTAGCAAAGCTGCCTGTATTGATGTAGGTATACTGTCTCCTCACTTCCCCACATCTATGACAGCCCAGAGTGAACTAAATTGCATGACCAATGATCACACAGCAGCTGTGGAGCAAAAGCAATCCACAAAATTTCAGCTACCACTTCGCCCTAAAAAAAACCCCTTTCCAGCGAACGAAGAAAATGTAAAGAGCCTCAACAAATGGTTACTGGAACAATTTGCTGATTCAGCATTCAAGACTGATAGGCAATTCCCAGCCATGTCTGGTAAACCTGCACATATTCACCTGAAGGAGGGGGCAATCCCCAAGGCAAGACACAGACCAATACCTGTTCCATACCACTTAAAAGAGTCATTGAGGCAAGCCCTTATGCAAGATATAGAAAGGGGCATATTAAAACAAGTGCCTATTGGCACTCCGACAGATGGTCATTACCACAAAAACGGATGGTCGACTGAGGCGTACCATCGATTATCAATACTTAAATTCACAGTGCAAGTGAGAAACCCACCACACTGCCTCACCTTTCCAGCTGGCAATGCAGGTGCCACCCAATACCAAGAAAACAGTGCTGGATGCTGTCGATGGCTACCACTCTATTATATTAGATGAGGAGTCCCAACCACTCACAACTTTTATCACAGAGTGGGGGAGGTTTATGTACCTTAGGATGCCTCAAGGCTACCTAGCATCTGGTGATGCATACACCCGTAGATATGATGAAGTCATAAAAGACATACCCAGGAAGATCAAATTGGTTGATGATACTTTGCTTTGCGACACCGACATCAAACAGGCATTCTATCATACCTTTGATTTTCTAATAAAATGTGCACAAAATGGGATTGTACTCGGCAAAGACAAATTCCAGTTTTGTCAGGATACTGTTCAGTTTAGTGGACTGCAAATAACTTCATCGGGAGTATCTCCCTCTGAGTCTATGCTTAATGCACTTTTAAATTTCCCTGTTCCGAAAACCATCACTGACGCAAGGTCTTGGTTTGGCCTGGTAAACCAACTTGCCTGGGCATATTCATTAAGTCCCATTATGCTACCTTTTCGGGACCTTGTCAAAAAGGACTCAAAATTCACCTGGAACCAAAGCCTCGAGAAAGCATTTCAGGAATCAAAGCAGGTCATTGTTAAACTAGTAAGGAAGGGCGTCTCAACATTTGACATCAACAGAGTTACCTGCTTAGCCCCTAACTGTTCACGGCGCCATGTAGAATATTGGTTAGCTTGGCAATGGTCTGACACACAAGTGGGCAAGTGTGGCCAGAAGCTAAACTGATGAGTCATTTACTGGAGGGATATATGGGTGAATAGAGACCACTCATGCAAATATATTAGGCAGGTCCATTCTAGCAAAGTGGAACAACCTAACTGGTGTATTGGGCACTCTCCTATAAAATGAGGTAAAATTCGCTGGCCTGCTTTTCAAGAGGACACAGGAAGGCAGCCGTGTTATTAGGTAAGTAACTTGACTTCTACAGATATGTTCTAAGCAGTGGCAGTAGCAGGCTTGTCTCCCTTCCTGCCAAAGTGTATTTAATCTTTACATGTTATTTAAGTTAATTGAAATTTCTCCTTAGTGATTTTTTTTCTTAACCAAGTTCTCTCCAAGCAAATCAGAAAAGCCACTAAGACACAAGGGGTTACAGGGCGTGGAAGAATTAGGAAATGAAACATTACTAAGGAGCAGGAAGAGAAAAGAGTAATCAGGACAGAAGATAACAATTGACATTGCATTTAAATATTTGAAGATGAAAGTTGGCTGGACAGCATGGAGCCAAGAGAGAGTTCCACAAGTGAGAAGTGCAAAAAAAAAAATAACTGTCAGCATAGAGTTTATGGTTACATCTCACCAGCTTAACTCTAAATTGATGAGATCCCAACACCAGTCTAGTACTATGCTAAAATTTTAAAAAAGTCTAGGTACCATAGCAATGAGCTTATTTGAACAATTGCCATGAAAGTATTTATAGGAAAGGCACAGAGAGGCAACCTTACCAAGGTGGGAAAGTGACTGAAGCTGAGCTGCCAGATCAGGACTAATAATATTGCTGATTCTTCTTTGGATTTTATCAAGGAGCTCAAGGTAAATAGCAGGGGCACTGAACCCATGTGGCAGAAATATTATAAGAATTGATGAATGGTAGACTTACAAATATGTATGATAAATTCTGGAGAGAAAAATTGTCTTGCATGATATAGTGAGCCAACAATCTATTGTCCACTGAAGTGCTGTCCCTCGGTTTATTGAGCAGGATTCTGTTTTATCACCGTCTATAAAATAAATGTCACTTAAAGTGTTTAGGAAGTGGGTATTTAAACAGGAGATTTAAATATTGTGCAGATATCTTATTTGAAATAGATGCTCCATTCTTATTATTTTGAGTGCAAAAACAGGCCTGTAGACTACCAAATACACATTGTTTAAAGTAAAAATAAAAATGGGTCGTCTATTTTAAATACAAGTATCCACTATAATAATGTCTAAAGTAATAAAAATATCAGATTAAAAATAAATCTATTAATTCTTTAGAAATTACAAACTCTCTCTCTCTCTCTCTCTCTCTCTCTGTATATATATATATATATATATATATAATTGAAATATTGAAATGGCTAAACATTCTGACCGCCACCCCTGCCTGTATATCCCAGAGAACAAAATGGTAAAAGACGTCAGTAGAGAAAACCCTTCATAGAATTAGAAGTTGATAATTTCTCTTCTTGAAAAGTCACTCGGCTTTGGATACAGTGGTTTTTATAAAATAAGCGTTTTAATATTGAACAAATCAAGCCATTGATGTGGATAATATTGAAAAGATTCAATATTTGGTGTGTCAGTGTGTCCACACTTTCCTGACAGCAAAATTATTGGATGAATTCAACTGAAATAATTTAGTGACATTTTGCTTCGCATAGCAATGTCCACAACAAATGTGTTTGCTTATTCATTTTGGCAACAATGTCTAAGATAAAGACATATTCTAGATTACAAAGATGAAAATAAACCAAAAAGAGAAAACTAAAACAAAACCTGGATCAACCTGACTGAAAGAAAAAATAATAAAGAACATATAAGAAACACACCTCAACTTGAAAAGACACAAAGTGTTTTATAACCCAGTCTATGAAATTTAATAACAAAAGACAAACAAGGTTAGAATAGGAATAGAACTTTCTAGGACACATCATGAGAAAAGAAGGCTTGGAGAATCTGATACTTACAGGACATATTGAAATCATAACAGGCTGAGTAACCTACCTAAAGAGCTTGTATAAATGGATGGCATGACTTCTAAATTGGAAGTTGTGTCAACAAAAACATTGTGAAGTATATTTGCTGCTATATGCTTATATACAGAAGAAATGGCAGAAAATCTTTTAAAAACCTGTAAGAGAGGGTGCTGTCAAATTCAAATTTCATTCTAGAAACCCTCCAAAACTCTGATGTTTAGTCATTTGGTTAGATTTTGAGAAGTGGATGGGGCTTTTCAATACCCTTTATGTGTATGTAAATAAAAAATCACAGGTATATAATGATTTAATAAAAACTACTGTCATTACTACTGTAATATAACCTCCTACAATTTCTGTTTGGCTCAGAGATGGGGGAGTATAAATGGACCTCATCTGATTGAAGCATGACAGGGAGAGGGATTCAAAGTCAGTCAAAGTGGGAAACTGTTATGGGAACTTACCTATAACGAGAATGGACTCTTCCTGACTCTATAAATACTGCGCTTCTCTGAGAGAGAGAGCTGAGGAATGAGTTGAGATCTAATGAGTCAAGACATTTTAGTTCACTCTAAACCAGACTGAAAGTTAATACTAACATCTTCAACTTCTTGTATTATCTTTCTGTTGTAATATATCTTTGTTATTTACTACTCTTGTGTTCGTGTTGTTCTTCCTTGGTTCTACCTTGGACCATAACCGTGGTGCGAGGATATTGGGCCATAACAAGTATTTTTGGTCAAGTAACCAGATGTTTCTTTGCTGCAGTATCAGTCAGATATAAATAGGTTGACTCAAAAGAAGTGGTCTCCAGTCCACACCAAGAACCATTCATTACAACCTTCTCCACATTATAAAATCTTGTGATGAAAAGGTCATATATTTAATAATAATACAGAAATGTTTATTAACATGTATAGAATACAGTGTGAATCTCAAAATGTACTGAGATATAATTCTTTAAAGTTTTCTGTATTTATGGAATTATGTGTACACAGTATTGAGACTAAAGTGAAACAAATTCCTACTATGCTACCAACAACCATGACATGACTCCAAAGAATAAACAACTAATAACCCATAAGCCAAATCAAATAATCATTCAAATATCAAATCTGGAACTAAAGAAAATATGTAAAAAAAAATAAGTAAAATAATATAAAACCAAAATAAATAAACTCAAGGTCAGGTCTCTGCATAGTCATTGGCCCTAAATTCCTCCACTTCTCATAAGCTTCCAGGATCCTATATATATATATATATATATATATATATATATATATATATATATATATATATATATAGTCTACCAAAAGAGAAATAGCAATTGGCCCGATTGTTTAAGGCATGAAATTGAAATTCCTTATGCAGTATTGATTTCTTTATTCACAATGATATATATTCAAACATGTTTCATTAATAATACTAATAGATTTTGTGTATTTTTATACTGATCTTTTTCAGTTGTTTAATTGGTTTCTTGATGTTGAGATGAAATTCATCAAGGAAAGTGCTGTAATTTTTGTTAACCTGAGTACTTTCAATCTTTTGCAAGATCATCTTCAGGGTTAAATTAAAGCCGCAATGAATAAATTTAAAATTCAAACAACTGTGAACGCATTCTGTAATTATTTAAAATTAGTTACAGAATACGTTGGCACTTGTTTTTAAAAATCATCATCACAATGGAATGCAGATTTTATCACAGTTACAATAAGTTACAATGTCTTCTTATTTACCTCTGAAGATGATCTTGGAAAAGTTTGAAAGACTCGGGTTTACAAAAGCTGCAATGCCTTTCTTGATGAATTTCATCTTAACATCAAGAAACTGATTAAAGAACTGAAAAGGATCAATATGAAAATAAATAGGTACAATATGTCTATACTATTCAATGAAACATGTTTGAATGAAGATATGCTGTGTATATATATATATATATATATATATATATATATATATATATATATATATATATTCAGAATTATAACATATGCATGGTATAGCATCACTACAAAAATTGAAATTTTGTTTTAACATTACTAGTGTCTTCTTATCAAGTGATGGTGTTTATTGCAAAATAAAAGGTTTTAAGAGTTCAAAAAACAACCAAATGCCCTTGGTAGGGGAAACATTGTTACATAATCTATGATGACCAATCAGAATACAAGTATATGATAATTCAAAATAACATGACACCATACTCTAAGTACAATCTTTTAGTACATTAAAGTTGATTAGAATAAAGAACTCGATATAACAAATAAAGTTTTAATTTCACAGTTAAATTAAAAATTACAGATGTCAACTTCTAAATTTAACCAAGCATCAAGTTTAATATTATTACAAAATTACTCAGAAACGAAACTAGAAGAAAAAATGTATTTTATTGTTCTTAGCAAAGTGCCGATTTATCAGTTAAGTTCGACACTGATGTAAGAAGTATCCACGATCGCTACACTTCTTTTTTTGAATATACGCTCTTTAGCGCTAGAGGGCGTCGTCAGTGATGTTCTGAATTGGATCATTGGGCAGTTTCGGGTCTTTCAAACATCATACTGACCTCACCAAGTCGACCCCATCAGAGCTGATCGGACTCTGATACGCCCTCTAAAAATGCTTACAGACACTAACTTCTATAATATACCCCGTCATCACGCATTTGATTGGTAGTTGATCAATAGCCAATCACAATGGTGTGTGCTCTATTTAAGTTGTTTACGGGGAATTTTTTTTTTTTTTTTTTTTTAGTGGACACCCTTTCATCGGATACTTAGAAGGTAATTATGTTTTCCGTTTTACCCACATCCCAGTAAGATACCTAGTACATCTAATATATTGCTTTTTACAAAAATAAAAGGGAATTCAACCTTAAAAGGACTTTAAAAACTTATTGACGAATAAAATAAATTACAACGCGTTAAACCGAGAGTACAAATAGATATAATTAATAAAATGTTTAAAAGTATCCACGATCGCTACACATATTTGATACATGGAAGTCTGAATTCAAATAAGGAGGTAGGTAGGGAAGGGAATTTTCAAATGACAGGACACACACATTCACATCCTAATAAACAAACACATATATATAATGAAATATATCAGCACGCAAATATAAGGATGGATATTCACACAGGAAATAGAAGAAGGAAAAATTCAACAAAGGAAAAAAAAAAAATTGAATAAAATAAGAATTAAAAGAAGAATAAAGATAGACAAAAAACCACACGAAAGAAAATTGTCAGACCCATGTATATACAGGTAAAAGCATATGCAAGCAATAACACACAGATATCTATATATAAATAATCAGATTCACCAAAATTCAAGCATAAATAAACTAACAAAACAAACCAACTATCAATATTTTACATACACAAACATATAGATAAAAAAGGGGGAGCAAGTAAGGGTAAGAAGTGAAAATACATGCATATGTACGATGTATACATATACATAGTTGAAATACTCATATCTGGCTATAGACAAAGCAATGTAAAAAGACATATATACTATTCACACACACAGACACATTTGCATACATATACAAAAAAACGAACAAATTCACATGTCCAAACAAAATACATGCACAAACATACAAAAAAATGGCATATATACCAATATAAAGACACATACACTTACCCACATACATACATACACACACACACACACACACACACATATATATATATATATATATATATATATATATATATATAAAAATGCATACACCCACATACATACATATACACATATACAAACCAACACACATGCACAAATATATGTACCCAGGTATATACATACATATATAAACAGATGTAGAAACAATGATACATACAAACATACATCCAGGCTTACCTAGATAACCCTAACAAATTCAGACTCCATGTAACATTAATGCATAAATGCTCACAACTATTGAATATTAACTTACAAATCTATGTCAGGTTAAATCCCTACCAAATAACTGTAGGTTATAATTAACGTTGATGATATGGTTACAATAATAATAAAAATTTATTGATAAATAAATATAAAGTAAATAAATAATAATAATAATAATAATACAAACTTACAATACCATTCTATTATCATTCATAATATTACTACTCATATTGCAAGGTAAGGGGTGAACTATGTCTGCAGTTAACAGTAAGTTCATTCCTTTGAATTAAGAGATTAATCCTATCTTTAAATCTAATAATTTTCAATTTTTCATTGAGACAAAGATAACATGGTGTGTATAGAGAATTACAGGTGTGAGCCCTCCTAATTAATTTCTGTTTAACTGTAGGAGTTTTGTTTTTCTCTTTTAAACTCCAAAAGTACTTGGACAACAAAGTACTATTTTTGAAGGCACAGTGAAGTTACATTATGGTGGTGGAAACGTGACTGAAGCTGAGATACCAGATTAGGGCCAGTAACATTGCCAATTCTCTTTTGGGTTTTATCAAGAATCTCTTAAATATATAGCTGAAGAACCAGACCAGATGTGGCAGCAATATTCAATGCATGGATGAATGGTAGACTTATAAATATGTAAGATAGCCTGCCAAGAAAAATTGTCTTGCATAACTCAGGGAACCAAATTTTCGATCAAAAGACCTAGCAATTGATTCAATATAATCTTTCCACTGTCAGCAGAAAATGTTAGGCTGAAAAGATGCAATAAGTCACTCTCCTGTGGGTTAGCATCAGCCATGGTGATGGAAGGCAAAAAGGATGCATTATAATTAACAAGCTATTCTTTGCTTCAGTTAACAATAGATTGAAGGTCATTTTTTAGTCCTTGAGGACACCTACATTAATCCAAAAATATAAAAGATTGGCTGTTAAATAAAACTTTCATTTCCCAATTTGATAAAAAAGATTGAATCAGTTCAAAAATTTATCTAGAAATATTATAACTTTTCAACTTATTATCAGACCAGCATGCCAAACTCTGTCAAATGCCTTTCAGATATTTAAAGCAACATTCTGAGGTTCTCTATTTTATTTAAAGCTTGATAAACTTTTTTAGCAATAATCATTAATACATCAGCAGTAGACCCAGAGAAGTGAAACCCATACTACTTATCTGAAAGAAGACCTAGTGAGGTAGCAGAAACTGTGGATGGAGTTATATGCATATCATTCAATAAAGACTCAGTTTTAAGTCAGGTAAAATATACTCCATATGAGTCAATAGTAGAATTTGACGAGAATTTACAGGGAAAACATTGTGCTTTATCAGCAGGAGATATTAAAAACTCAAATTGAGTGATTCCAGAACTGCCAGTAGTCACAAGGACCAAACTTGTTAGAATCTATATGGTGCCTCATTTTATCAGCAAAGACTTAGCCTCTTTGAGGATACATTAACAATTATTATGTGCAGACACAAAAAAGAATCTGTTGTAACTGGAATTAGCACTATGGTATACATGCATACACATGTGTGTATGTATATATATATATATATATATATATATATATATATATATATATCCTAAAGAGCCAAGAACTACCTACCTAGGTTTCACCTAAATGGATCTTCAGGGTAAACTGAATTTTAATAACTAGGTAGGTAGTTCCTGGCTCTTTAGGATTTTTTATTTTCTGCTCTACTTAGCATATTGAGTACTGTACATTTTATCTTATTTACTTGATTGGATTTTTTTTTTCTTTGAATTAAAAATTAAGACACTGGATGATTTTTTTACCCTGCTCAGATGTTTCTGCTTCTTACTTTTTTTTTTGAATTTTTCTTCAGATATGAATTTGTTTTGATGTATTTATATTTGTGAATTGCGTCATCCAGGTTTTTTCACCAACCGAGTATAGTTACTAATATAATATAAGTATTCACTGGGGTCAACACTGAGCAATGACAGTTTCATGCTCAATTTGCTTGATTATTTATATATGCTGGACAATGGTGCATTATGGACAGCAAGTTATATTGTATTATCTTAATTGAGTAGACCATAACTGTTATATTTCAAATTATTCTAGATGTTATTGAGTAGAAATAATTGTGGATCAGAATGCAGTTACTTGTAGCTATTTTATAGTTTTATTTGTTCACTTTATTCGCTCATTATTTATTATTGATAAATTAATTATTTATTGTTGTTGATTTTTATTATTACACTTGTGTTTATGTGTGCAATTATAGTTTGTTAATTTGTTTTAGATTTTTTGATTATTTTATTTGGGTTGTTGATTATCTTACTTGTTTAGTTTAAAGTATTGACTTTGTCTAAAGCATGTTACATTATCTGTGTTGTATATTGCTGCATTTTCATGGTGGTATTTTATGATGTATTCATTTTTAGTTTCTGATTATTTTAAGTAACATAGTAAGAATTTGTTTTTGTGTCTGCATTTTGAGAGGAGTTCTGATCATTTATTTACTAATTTGTGTTGGTCTGGGAAAGTAATTTAAGCTATTTTCTCCTCCAAACAGAATTTACAGTTTTTGGATTATTTGTTGTAGGCTGATGCTGTTTTCCTTACTTTCCTAGATATTTACGGTGTAATTTAGGTTTTGTTTTTGATTTCCCATATATGTTTAGAAAGCATTGTGCTTTACTATTTGTAAAGAATGTTTTGTGTATGCAGTTTCTCTGTTCCTAGATCCTTCAGTTACTCCTATGTATATTTTTTCTTGGTTATCTGCTGATTTTACATCTATATAAAACTAGAAAACTTTGTTTGTCATCATTCTTGAAGTTCCTCTAGGTTTTGAACCACTTTTACCAAAGTCAAAGTGCAAGTTGCTTGGTGTGAAAATATCTGAAAATATTAACGGGCAGCATTATTTAAATAATTTTTTATTTCAAATCATTAAAAGTAAACAATATCTAAAGAAAGCTGACATTACACTAAAGAAATAAAAAGGCATTGTATTAGCAGCCTGATCTCCCCTATTAACCAATGAGATATCCCATTGTTACAGTAATACCAGGCATATTTGCTCATTATTTTCAAGTAATGCCTACTGTTCCATAAAACAATGTCTCATGACCTCAAATAAGGGAGATCAGAATACATAACTGATGAATATATAAAATCCCATTGTGTTTGATAATTTTGAAATGTTTTATATGATATTAGGTTTAGCAATCATTATCATAAAAAATTCATTCATCTATTAAAATTCAATGTCCATTGAAATGTTTTATATAATATTAGGTTTAGCAATCATTATCATAAAAAATTCATTAATCTATTAAAATTCAATGTCCATTTTCAAGCAATTCACAAGGAATCTATTTCCTGGAGAGAATATCAAATGAATTTGATTTTTTTTTAATGTAGTTTCTCTAATAGTTGTACAACTTTTACAATAAACGATTTTATTCAACAAAGAATGTTTTCATTCCACTCTTCAGAGTTGGATTATCATTTCTCTTTAGTAAAGCAGACAAAAAGGAATAAGTTTTCAATTCTTTCTTGTCAAATTTTCTTTATTCCTTACTTTTGTTTTCATCATTCAATGTGAGAAGAAAATATTGATGAATCAAGCATTATCCAACGGGTTTACTTCTGCTTGTTGTCTATGATACAATTTTATCTATTTTTTTAATATTTTTTATTTATATCTGAATTTTTATATATATATATATTTTCATATCAAGTACAGTATTGGGTAAATTGTATAACAAAGTGTAAAAAGTTTACTAATGATGGGTTTCATCCTTCAGTCCCCAAAACTTCTAAAGTATGGAATGCATCACAAGTAAACTTTTTACATTTTGTCATACAATTTTCCCTATATATATATATATATATATATATGTATATGTATATATATATATATATATATATATATATATATATATATATATAAACACTAAGGTCAACACAGGAGCAGCAACAATCTATTCTATGATTGAGCACAATCTTCTGGCTAACTCTATCTTTGATATTGAGCACTTTTGCTGATAAATATACAGTATAATAGTATCTTAAAACTAATATATATATATATATATATATATATATATATATATATATATATATATATATATATATGATAAAATATAGTTTCAATGTATACTATATTTATAGGTTAAGATGCTCAGTATTAGGGATAGAGTGTATGTAAATATAAATTGGACACTGTGGTCAACACCAACTGGTGATGGTTTGTTTCATACTAATAACAATCATCAGGCCTGACGATTTCGTTTTGCACAAAACTGTCTTTCAGCTCTGGGTGTTGAGTTCAATATCCGCATTTATATATTTTTATTTATATGAGTTACTCATATTTATAGATTATATTTGCTATGTTATTGGTAAGAGAAACTCTTTGACAATATCACATTGACTCATTCGTTCCATCTTTGTCATCAGCCAAGAATTTGATCCATATTCTTCCTGAAATAAGATGTGCAATAGTAGATTTGATGTCATGTAAGAACTGCTTCCCTTTTATTTTTTTCGAAAATGGCTTCAATGATGTCTCTTCGATCTGGTAGTCTCAGCTTTACCCATATGCTGTAGGCAACCAGTACATATACTTTGCTTACTTCCATAAGACTGCATTATTAAAAGTGAATGGGGAGAGTTGATATGCCATCTTCTAACGGATTTAAAGAAAACGTGGCAACATTGCTTGAATCTTTCTTTTATAGTGACATGCCCGAGGCAATTAGGAAATAAATGAACAAAGCCTTGTGTCATTCTTTATCCTAGGAGCCTATGGATATGAGTTGCTGTTCAAACATTTGAGGAAGTTGACTCTAAAAGATTATTATTCAGACCTTGGAGTTTAAAAGATATTACTGTCCTCTTGGAGCAAAATTTCACAAAGAATACAAACAAAAGTTTGCAGTACACTGTTGAAATTTCCCTGGTTTTGGTCCATCATCTTCTATATATGCTTACTAGCCGAATTACCTGTGCCTTGCCGCATGTCACACATTTTTTTTGTAAGAAAATGATGATTGATTTTAAATCATTGTTATAATTTGTGAATAGAAATGATGCATTTTAATATTACTCAATGATCTTGCTGATGTGTCCTCCATCTTCTTGCTTTCTCCTTCTATATTTTGGATAGGATTCATTCCCTTGTTCAAATTTAAATTAAATTTAAATCAATCAGAAAAAAGGGGTTATCCCCCCACTCTGGGGATACCCTTTCATCGAAATGAAATATATGTATCCAAGTACCCTAGCAGTGATTTTCTTACTTAAATTTAATTTAAATCAAAAGAGAAAAATTTCACTCAAGGGTTGTGCCTCCCCTGGGACCCCCTTTGATCAAAATGAAATAAACTTATCTAAGTACCTTGGATAATGTAGTTTCTGAATATATATGGTTATGGGGGTCTATCTTCAAAATCCTAGAAGGAGTTTGATAACAAACAAACAGAGGTTACAACTTGATTATATATAGATTCCCATTCTAGTATAGTCAATAGTTATAACTTTATTCCTATGTTCAACTGAGACTAGTTCCAAATATTGTATCTAAAAAATAAAGAAATATAAGGTTGTCATTGTATGCTGCTTCTCCTCATCTTTTCAATATTAGAGGAAGATACCAAATTCCAAGTTATTTATGGTGAGAGATGAAAAATTGCAGTTAAATTTTCCTTTGTCAACATTAAAATTTATGTCATTGCAGTGAGAGTTCATATCCACAACATTAAGGGATGAAAATAAAGAAAAGGAAATAGAATATTATAAAAATAACATTTCTGTGATCAACTGAGATTTTCTGGTCAGGAAAATGGAGACACTAAGTCTGTTCTAAATTTTGATCCAATCAGCTTACTGGCTAGCTACTAATTTCCTAATTCGCCTGTCTGCTAGGATAGTGAGCTAATCTCTGTTGCAGATATGCCCACTCAAGCTGATGTGCAATTTATACTGCAACTATGCTGAGTGGACCTTAATCATAGTTTCTGGGGGTGGGAACGTAATCTGGCATAATCAGTTGTAGAAAAGCTAGTAGGTTCGAATTCTCAGTCATGATGACTTGTGACAGCACTGTCATCAACAGCTCCCAAACAGTTTTATTGACCCAGTTTCACTGACAAGGCTTAGGTCAACTTTTGGTATGTTTAACAAGCATTTCACAATGGTACTGCATTTTTGGGGTCATCTACCCAGGCCAATATCGTCCAAAGTGAAATTCAAAGTTGGGTCGTTTTAACCTCATGCCCATTATCAGCATACTTAGTTGTTCTATACTATTCAAAAAAGTCTGGTGACTAACAGAAACTTGAAATTGAACAAAGACTCATGTATTTTTAACAGAAGCCCCAATTTTTTTTATTCACCTGCGGATATAAATTATTGAGCAATAATGAAGTTGCACTATTATTGTTGGTTATGTGTGACATTTTATGAGGCTAATCAAAGGCAATAGAAACATGTGGAATTAGCAAGAAAGTACAGATAAGAGCAGTGAAAGACAGGAAGCTGTGGAGCGCCATGATGACACATGGCCTGAAATGGTACATAGATTATAAATCCGTTTATAATTCAATAATAATTATTATACAATGTGGTGCTGAAAAGGTTTTGCCTCAGCCTACTGACCCAGAACAAAACCAGAACAAATAACCAGAGTTTTTTCTTGAAATGCTACTTGGTTGGGTTGAGAACTTTTCAGCACCCTCTCATAATTAATGTTTTTGATTCTTTTGTTAGTGGAAAATGTCCATTTATTGGATCACATTATAGGATGATGAAAAATAAAGTCAACAAGTTGGTTGCTTCCTCTTGATAGATTGAATGCTGAGAACCTTGGAAAAGGCATGAACTCAACCTTTTCTGTTTACTTTTAAACACTTGTCATCTTCATTATTATTATTATTATTATTATTATTATTATTATTTAAATGCAATAGAATTTAAGATCAGGAGTGAGGATAAGAGGGCAAGTTTTTCTCACTTTTGTCAAATTCTTTATTTTTACCCTGATGAGAATTGACTTCAAATATTGCAGTAAAAAGTCCAAGAAGAATTGTTAAAAAGAAACAAACCTTCCATATACAAGTCATGTTTGTTAAATTCATAAAATTGAATTTTGATAGCATTTGATTTGTAATAGATGATTTTCAGCCAAATAATACTGAGCAAATTATTTTATTAAGTTTTTCTCCCAACTAGAATTAAAAATAAAATGCTTTTTTCTCTTTCTTTTCCAGGTGAGTGGAAATTCTTTCAAGATTAGAAAACTAAACACCTTGCCAGGTTTTAATGAATGGAAAATTTAAACCCACATTTATTGGTAAGATAATGCAGTCCTTCTGGAAAAAAGTCATTTCTGTTGTATTTAAACCTCGTTTTCTTGTAAATGTGATTATTTGCAGTGCATGACATTATATAAGAAATTGTGTATGGATAGAAATGAAAGTGAGGATTGATTTATATAAGAAAATATGTGTATCTTACATGAACACACGCATGTACATTCATTCATCTGTATGTGGGAATGCGGAAAAGTTCTCAGTCTGAGGAATCTGAGGAAGACGTCTTTGATGATGGATCATTTGGCAAGATTTTTAGAAACTAAGAACTTTCCGCCATCAGCAAATTAGTGATATTTGTTAAATATGAAAATGTAAATTAAAGATCTGATGCAAGGATACTAAACAAACAGGCACCTTTTTCCTGAGAACGAATTAAAATTTGAATCAGTGATCTGAATAAATACCTGCTAAAACAGTTTCAATATATGTGAACACATTTATGTTTGGATGGATATTATATATACAGTGTGTATCAAAAATACTTTTACATACATTGGTGTTGGGTTCCTCACACCAAAACAAAGAAAAAAGTTCACATAAACATATGTCTACAGATCCTCCTTTTTTGAGTTATTAAGTTTAAAGAAAGTTTATGGTAGATGGAGCTGTGTTGACATTAGACTAGGTTACATTTGTCATTCGTGTACAGTTGTGGCTAGACTGTCTTCAGTGTTTAACTTCTGTAGTAGTGAGTTAACTGTTTGTATTTATAGAAATTATGCATAAACAGAAAATATATTAAACTAATTGTCAGACTTATGATGTCATTCGTTTAAGTTAAGATATGCTTAGAGCACTTACAAGTATTTGAGAGAAATCATGGGAAATTTGTAGTGAAAAAACAGTTATTCAACCTTGCTAAACAGACACTTCCCCGATAGCTAAATGGTATAGCATGTCAGGCTATTTGATGGTTCTGTCTAGGATACAGGTTCGATTCATGTCAGAGGACACATATTTTTTATGAAATTTCTCAGACATTTAGGCCGATAAATGTAATTAATACTATTTATTATAAACAGCATTTACTAAAATATTTGTATCTATAAAAATAACATATATACAGAAAAAAAAAAAAAAAATATATATATATATATATATATAAAAAACCTTTCTCAAATAAATTTAAGGTGCAGGTCATTATCTGACACTAGATGAATTTTCTAGTCTCATGAAAGGACTCATTGGTAATGTGTCAATGGAATACTCATGCATTGGCTCACAACGCAAGAATCCATGCACATATATATATGTGTGTGTGTGTCTGTGTATATATACAGGGGTTGGACAAAATAATTGAAACGCTTGTTAAATTCAATGTCTTAGGTCTTTCAGCTATACCTTTACCCATTATGAAGTCTGAATTAATTTTTACTTTAATCTGAATATATCAATTGTTTAATATGTCTCTAGAGTTTAAGGAATGTTTTATTTTACAAACACGTATCATATGTGCCGAACATGGTTGGAAAATAAAACTTCACCATGGACTAGTATAAATTTTCTAAAGAATACCAGGCTGTATCCAGTGGAATCTTTTCCTACTCTGTACAGACACTGCATTCATTCTTGAAAAGGACTGAGACAGTTTAAAATACTTTAACCACAAACACAGAGCAAACATGAACTTTTCAATTCTCCACAATTTCGGTAAAATATGAAACCAAGTCTTAAGAAAAATAACAAAAACGTTATAATTTGGGAGCATATTGGTGTACAACAGTTTCTATATCACTGTTTATGATAATATATAATTTATATGTGTCTAGATAGTTAATTCTAGTTGCATATAAATCAGGCAAATACCATAATCAACATATGAATAAATAATGATAATAAATTTTGGATGTACTTTACTGGCTGTACTCATTGCCTGTTGCCATTGCCAACAGTCCGGGGGGGGGGGGGGGGTTAAATATCAGCTTTTGTCTGTAAAGGTTTAAGACAGATAATTAAATTCATATCTAATACCCTTGAAAAAGACACAAATGATCCCTCTCAGTATTTTCTTTTAAAACCCGGATGAATTAAATATATCATCTCTTTTTTATTGTCGCAAGAGTTGACGACTGTTCAATTTGGTGAACTCTCTCACCTGTGACAATTCTGATGCATGTATTTCCACTTCGTTTGGCTTGGAAGGTCAAGCAGAGAATTTCTCAGCAGCACTCCCTCTCTCTCAATATATATATGTATATATATAAAGAAATATAGTCTTAAGGTGTGCTATATTTATGGAATAAAGTGCTCAATATCAGAGATAGAGCGTGTGTAAATATAAAAGTGAACATTGAAGTCAACACTTAGAGGCAACAGTCTGTTTCATGCTAGATGCAATTGTCAGGCCACGAATGCTGTTTTTTTTTACTTGGCTATTTATTTCTCTGACCCGTATATATAAATAGCCGAGAAAAGAAAAACGGTACTAATAGCCTGACGATTGCATCTAGCATGAAACAGACTGTCATCTCTAAGTGTTGACTTCAATGTTCATATATATATATATATATATATATATATATATATATATATATATATATACACACACACACACACACACAGGTTGCAGCAGACCTACCTTCCACAAAATGGTAAGATATTAATGGCAATAGTGTCTTCATCTATCTAATGGCTTACCATTATGGTGATTTTCTAAGCATAGCTTAGATGTGGTATAAGGTTGACCCAGTGAGGATTGAACTCACTATTCAGTTGTAATTGATCTTGTGAGACAAGGTTGTTAATCATTACACCATGTAGAAGTCTTCAATATTGTGGTTTTCTAAGCATAGCTTAGATGTGGTACAAGGCTGAAAGCATGGGGCACACAGACATGCCATGACCAGGATATGAACCTGGCTTACCACAACCACAATGTCTTACCATTATGTGGGAGGTATTTCTGCAGTACCCTGTATATACATATATGTACTGCAGAAATATCTCCCACATAATGGTAAGACATTTTTTGAGAGAGAAAGAGAAAACTCACCGTATTATTGATTTTATATGTTATCATAAATTCTGATTTTTTAATGTATGCTTATCTGATCCTGGCTATATGTATGGAAACATTATTCATGTATAAAAGGTTATTTTTAATGTTGTGTGTCTGTATCTGTTGGGCGTCTTGTCTTGGTCACATCTTTTCTTTTGAGGTGACTGTTGAGAATTATTAATTCTTTGTAGACACGTGTGTAAAATTTTGCATAGGATTTTGTGTGTTTTTTGGACATTAGTGTAAACCCATTTTCCTCTGTTTACATTTGAAGACATTGACAAGCCTGTTATTTTGAGGAACAACTCAGATTTTAATGTGATTGTAATATCCTTATGCAAGAATCATGTCTCCTATTTTGGCACAAAAGTTTCTATTTTGCTTTAGAGGAATTACAAACATATATATATATATATATATATATATATATATATATATATATGCTAAAATACACATGCATACACAAGCAAGTTTGCAGGTATTATATATTTATTTATAAAGGTTTGATTGTTTCATGTTTCTGGGGAGAATTTAAACATAAATTGTTCAGCATTTTCTGACCCATTTCAGCTTTCATCAGGTCATTTTTCCTGTTTTTATGGGTTTTTTTTTATTGTTCTACATTGTGTTTGTTGACTTTTGAATATTGGTGGATGCCATGTTGCCTTTTTCAAGTAACGCATCTTCAGAATTGTTCACATTAGTTTGTAATGCTATGTCATCTCTGAGTAAAGTTGATGGAACGGTAAATATGTAAGATAATTTCGATAACTTCTACTTTGACATGTTGTGACTATAAGAAGGCATCATCAGAAAAAGAATTTTATTTCACTAGAAAACAATCTGCATTAACAAGATAAAATGTGGTTTCCTTTACATGACCGAGCATTTGATTTTTGATGTTCAACTGAATCATTATAAAATTAAATTTGAGCTAATTTCAACTCAGTCTGAATTCCTGGGACAAGGAATTATCAATATTTACACATGGACTTTTGTCCTCATCTTTGTTGTTGTTATCACAATGTAAGCCATTGTACCTTTTAGCCTTCATCAAGTTTGTTGATCCTGGTAACTGAGCTGGGATTGACATATCCCTGATGAAGGCTGGAGGGTACAATGGCTAAAATCTGTTAACAACAACAAAGATGAAGAAAATAATTCACTTGTAAATAATTTCAACTCCGTTTTAATTTTCATTTGTTTTTTTATTTTGTTTATTAGATGCATAAATAAATAAAATAAGTAAAATTCAGGTATCTGTCTATATTTCTGAGATGAGGTATTATATACACTATTTACATTGTTCGAACTATCATCCTCATCTTTGTTGCTATATTTATCACGTTTCAGCTGTTATATGCTTCAGCCTTCTTGATAGTCTGAACAATGTAAATAGTGTACATAATACCTCATCTCAGAAATATAAACAGATACTGAAGGATTGGCACAGACCCGATACACTGAAAATATGGAGACAAATTGAAAGTAACGACCTGAAGAAGGCCGGAGTGTACAACGGCCAAAACATTGTGATAAATATAGCAACAAAGATGAGGATGATAGTCCGAACAATGTAAATAGTGTAAAATTCAGGTGTTTACCATCTAAACAGAAATCACATTTGATCTAAGGTAGATTTTGTGCTTGGTAAATAAAATTATTGTTTTTTTGATGACACCTGTTGATTGGTGAAGTCAAAAAGTTTGTCACATTGTCTTATATATTCACGCAATATATCTCACACCTACAAAGTTCTACCAAACTGTTTGAGGAATACCTGAAATGGGTTCTTGAAAGACTGAGACAAAATTTATAGGAAAACAAGTTTTTTATTTTTTTATTTCCTAATGGAGTGTTTTTATGAGATATAAAAAAAATCTCCAGTGAGACATGGGAAACTGGGCAACTTGACAGATAAATTTATCAGTCTTTTTATTATTAATCATTTCACTATAGGCAAGGCAATAAAGTCACTAAGATGTAACAGGCTACTGAGTGTGAGAGAATGAGAAAAAGAAAACATTAATCTATTCAAATTGTTTGAACATTAGAGTAGCATCATTTTTTTCTCCATAGAAGCTAGAGAGAAAGATAAATGACCTGAAAATTGTGTTCAAGCATAAAACACGCTGTCGCCATTCAATGTTGATCGAAGTCTAAACTCTTATATTTATGCACACTCTACCAATGATATTGAATACTTTTGACCATAAATATAGCATACCTTAAAACTATATGTTTTATCATATATATATATATATATATATATATATATATATATATATATATATATATAAGGATTTACAAATTCACATTTTTCTGTTCTTTCTCTTTATTTGGATATATAAATGAGCAATGTACCCTGGGTCTACATGAAAAGCTGCATATTATAAAGTTCCCTAAAAATAATGATCTCCTAAATCAGAGAAATGAATTAACAGTAATTTGTAGGAATTGTCTTAATATTTAATGTTCCATATAATATTTATTTAATTCTTTGATTTTTCAACTTTAATATTGCCATGCTTCATTGCCCATTCAATATAAAAAGTATTGTATTTTGGGTTCAAAATATATATAAAAATGTTTTAATCACACTAGAGGCCCTTTTAAGATAGTTCTGAAGTGTATATAAAAAAGATTTTTTTAAAACTCTTGAATTTCCTTAAAATTAACCTTTTGTTAAATATATCTCACTATCTACTTCACAGTTTCTTAAATTTGTATTTGTAACTGGATGTTGTCTGTGCTGACATGCCTAAAAAGTGTCAATTTATCTAGATATGAATTAATAACCCACCTACCCCTAACTTCTACCCTTGTTTTTCTATTTCAGCTTTGATCCATCTTTTGATTGGTTAATCAAGACATACCCACAAATATGTATTTTAATTTTGGAATCTTAGATTTCTGCCCTCCGTTTTAACTTTTAAATGAGCTACCAAATTGTTTTCTGATTTCCCAAGTAAATCATTTTCATAAGTTATCCAACAAATGGAACAAATTTTAAGTTCTGAAACACAGAAACTTTTGTGTAGCGATGTAAAATATTTTCTAATAAAAATATTATTATATATATATATGAAATATGTACACATATTGAAATATATTTATGTTGTAAATATGTAATGTAAGTCTATACACAGTAGCTGGTCAGAATAGTCGTGGCCACTTTGTTCCTCGACTGAATTTGACATGAGTTATAGCAGAAATTTATGATGATCTTCCCCAACAGACAAAATAGGATAGAAAGAGCAGACACAATCTCTTGTAGATGTTATTTTAATTACGTATTTCCCAAAACAATAGTCAGCCAATGGTGCAATGCTCCCTCCCCCCCACCTCCAGATGACCCCAACAAAAGCAAAAAGACACCGATGTGATATATTTGCTGCTCTCCACAGCCAAATGCTTGATTTGATTACAGACGCAACCAAATTACTGTGTTTGCTGCTCGTTTATTATCTGATTTTGTCTCAACAATCTGACAGCATCCTTGTGTCAGAGCAGCAACTGAAAAAATAAGGGAATGTAAATATACAACTTATATTTATCTCCAAGGTAAATTGGTGTTTGTGGTTTTGTGTCTAGCAGGTCATTCTTTTGTTGCTTGAATTAAGTTTGACCAGAATTTATATGTGACCTATTCACTGTGCAAGCTTCTGTCATAAAAGTCAAGATGAGTTTTCTGATTGAACAGAAAGATTTGAACAATAAACCTATGAGTCATAAATCTTGGAGTAACGAAACATCAGAAATCATTTCTTTTTAATTTTATATTTAATAGTTTAATTTAGGCTTTATCCAACCAGCTTCTTGTGTTTCATAATAATTTTATGGTTGTTGATATGGTAACTAGATGGGATTTTTCAGTGATTGTACTTTCTTTTTTTTTTATATTTTTTGAAATCATATTAAATTTCAAGGATTTGAAACCAAGTGATGGCTTTATTTGCCATTAATCTTTTGCAATTTGTAGATAGATTTTTGTTAAAACCCATTAATTAATTTTTTTAATATGTATATAGACAATTGCTTAATATCTATTTGTAATATTATTAGTGGAATAAAATGGCTGATATTTCTCTGAGAAATAGAAAAAAGATAATTAAGTGTATTTTTATGAGGATGCATAAAAATTTGTGATGGAAATCTTTGTAATTTACAAATTTATGATTAGGGTTTTAAGAATCCAAGTATAATTTTTATGAACTTAAAAATTCCACTTCTTCTTTCTTGTTCTCTACCACTTTTTGGGTTCCTTGTTTTCTGATAAAAGAATCAGCAGTAAATCTTTTCTGTGGCGGAATGAAAATTCTGGCAATTTTTTTTCAAGATGCTCATAAAGTTTTTACCTTGGCTTCATTTGTTAGCATGGCAGACTGTGGTTGGAGTAGGAATCTTTCCTTCCTGTTCAGATCATTACTGGATCAATTGGCAATAAGGTCTTTTGAAGCATAACAATTTGTATGTATTTGACTATGAAGCATTCATAAAGGTAGGAAAAGTCACGTTTGAAATTATTTGGATTTTGGTGAATACTAGAAGAATTCTACACTTTACAGTTGCTTAACATAAAAAAAGAAACAGATCACTATAATAAAAACAAATTCTCGTTCTCAGGTCATCAGAATTCTGGTTGAAAAGCAAAGCTTCAAATTTTTCTCATTGTGGCTATAAAGTCACACAGATGTCTCCAATGTCTTTAGATTGTTTTATGAAAGAAAGAAAAATTATGAGAATAATAACCCTTGCTTTGAACAAATTTGTTTTTCTAGGTTCTCATATTTAAGATCTTTGTTAGTGATTAAGAAATAACCCACCATCTTTTAAAATTTGTAATTGTGACTGCTCGCATCAAATAAAAAATAACTCTTGGGACATGGAACATTAGGACATTGAACAACTGTGGCCAGTTAGATAATGGGAAACAAGAGATGAGTAGGCTAAAACATCTTAGGTGCATGTGAAAACTAGATGGTCAAACAATGGAGATTTTGTCAGTGACAATCACATGATTATTTATACAGGGAGAGAGAAAAACGATAAAGGAGTAGGACTGATACTAGGTCAAGTATTCAAGAAATGCATTCTGGGATACTACCAACTATCCGAAAGAATTCTGTAAGTCGAGCTGAAGGGAAAGCTTTTGAACATAGCTATCATAATAGTGTATGCACTGACAGCACAAAGTAAGGAAGAAGAAATCAAATCTTTCTACTCCATGCTAGACAATGCTAAGGCTCTTTGCAAATCACAAGAAGTCCTAATTATCATGGAAAACTTAAGTGCCAAAATAGGTGGGGAGTGGATAGAGGATATAGTTGGAAAATTTAGACTAGGAACCAGCAACAAATGTGGAGAAAAATGGATCCAATGGTGCACGACCAATGACCAAGTAATAGCCAACATATGGTTCCAAGAACATTTGAGATGATTATGGACATGGAGGAGCCCAGGAGAAACTGAAAACCAATTTGACTATATAATTACCAACAAAAGATTTAGGAATGCTATGTTTCACTGCAATACCTATCCAAGTGCTGATTGCAAAAGCACTCATTGTCCTGTTATCTGTAAATTAAGAGTGAAACTACGGAAACTAACGAAGCAATGAAATTGAAGTACAACTCCTGAGTAACCCATACCTGAAAGAAAAATCTATGGACTATGTGAAAAGAAGATACAATGGATGCAATGGAAATGGAAACTCAAAATGGGATGCAGTAAGAGACACTTTAGTGACATCGGCAAGTGATATCATCCCAAAGGAGAATGGACGAAGAAGAAGAAAAAATGAATGGCTGACTAATGAGATTCTCAACATGATGCAAAGGAGACCGAAAACTGTGCCAAGATACAGAAGAGAATACAGAAAATTACACAATGAAATAAGGATCAAAAGCAGGCAGGCTAAAGAAGAGAGGCTAAACAAAAAATGGGCAGAAATAGAGAGATTGAATACCACCAACAAAGGTGATATGCATAAACCAATAATCAAACTAATAGGACAGAACACGTGCACATCTAGAGACTGCATAAAATCAAAGGATGGAATACTTACATTAGAGAAGGAAAAAAATTCTTCAGTGCTGGAATGAATATATTGGAGAACTCTTCCATGACATCGTCCTAGGTATGACAATAAACTACATCCACGTCCTGGGTAAGATGATAAACTACATCCGACAGCAAGGCCTCTGATCAGGAGGTTTTGAGGAGCATGGAACCACCTCTTAATTGCTGGTGTTCCCAGGTCCACCCTGACCCGGCATGGTAGCACCTGTTAGTGTCCCAGCTATGAGCAAATAGTTAACAGCCAAACTTGTGTAAAAATAGGTTTTAATACCAGAAATACTTTGTAATAAAAAAAGATATTACCAGCAATAATTTTTGAAGGAAAAATGATTATCAGCAATACTTTAAAAAAAAATACCAGCAATACAAACAGTTATACATTCTTTGAAAAAATATGACCAGCTATAGATTTCTTCAAGGAAAAAAATATTCCCAGAAGTGGATTTTTGAAGAAAAACTTATTACCAGCAATAAAAATTTTGTTGGCATTAAATAACCAATTGAGGTTGATATGCCGTAAAACAAAATAAACCAAACCAACCATCTTCCAACACTAAAGAGAACAACCAGCAATACACAGAACTACTGATGGACCTGAAATTCTAAAAACCGAAGTAAAAGCTGCACTGGTGAAATTGAATAGAAACAAGTGGCAGAGCCAGACAGAATTGTAACGATAATGCTGACAGCCTTAGATGATTTGGGCATAGACAAGTTTACAGAAATAATAAATGAAATCTACAACAGTGGGATATACTGGAAAATCTCAGCAGATCTATTTTCATAGCACTGCCTAAGGAACCAGGTATAAACAAAGGTGAACTCCACCAAACAATCAGCCTAATTAACCACATAACAAAACTCATCATCTGTATTCTGATGAATATAGTGCACAGCAGAATAAGCAAGTGAATGATAAAACAGGGTCTGGGAGAAGTAGCAAAGAGACAAAACTTATTGATAGCTACAAGAGATAAGGAGAAGTGGAAAGCCATGCTCGCCTATGTCCTGGACGGACACGGCACATAAAAGAAGACGAATTATTATCAAACGCTTTTATGTCTTTCTGCATTTCCATTGCTCACTCTGACATCATTCCAATCATCATAACGATTGCATTTCTTGTTCCAGTGCCTTTAATGGAATTACACTGTACTTCTATTTTTAGTATAATTATATTACACACTCTCTTCATCAGAATCTAGATATAAACTTCATTATGGAGCTGAAATATTTCTTGCTGATTTTCTTTTTTAGTAAAATATATTTTATAGATTAACCAAAAGTTTGTGATGGGATTCAACACTAGAACTATTTGAACTGATAGGTAAGCTTGATTTATTTGGGAAAGCTATTAGAATAATCCAGAAATTATACTGGGAACAAACCACTGGGATATGGAATGGAAAAGGAAATCAATAAATACTCTAAAATAGAAAGGGGTGTAAGACAAGGATGTGTTTTCTCATTGAACTTATTCAACTTTTACAGTGAGGCCATCCTGAAAGAACTGGAAGTCCTACCATGATTTATTATTGGTAGCTATGATCTTAATGGCATAAGGCATGCAGATGACAGTGTTGATAACAGACAGAGAAAAATAAATTAAAACTAGTAAGGTCGAATAACAGTAAAATGAGAAGGAGGACTATCAGTTGTTGGAAAACAATGTGTATGATTATTAACAAAAGGGACACAGCCCACGATATGAATTACTAATTGGAGATGATAAAATCAAACAGGTATAGAAATTTGGGGGAAATATTTTTAAAAAGTGTGATACAATAATCCAACAGTGCATTGGAATAGCGAAAAATGCTTTCTAAAAACTAAGCAAAATATTAAGAAACAGAAAATTTGCATTAGAAACAAATAAAGAAATGTTGAACTGCTATGTGATATCAATGTGAATGTTGGACATTTTTTCATGGATGATATGAGGCTCCTCAAAAGGATGCTGAGGATACCATACATGGGGCATGTAAATAACAAAGAAGTTTTAAGAAAAACTGGGGACTAAAAGGACACATGTACTTTGGATGAAAAAGAGTCAATTGAAATTTCTGTAACGCATAATGAGGAAAGAATGCTTAGAGAATTTAACACTCACATGGCATACTGAAGACAAGGGGGGAAACATTGATTAACTTATCTAAATGGAGAGTAGAACAGAGATTGGGAAGGATATTAGGAGGATAAACATGATGTGGAGCAACAAAGATAGGACATTGTCGAGAGACTTGATTGCTCAAGTCCTGAAAGGACATGCCTCATAAAAGAAGAATTAATACACAAATATTTGAAAATTTTCATATATATATATATTGGATTAATACAAATATTAATGTTATATTCAGCACCTCACCTCCAGAGTTTTATAAGCAAACCTTTTCGTAATTGTTCAGTTCACTCTTCAGAACATTTTCAGAATCTGACAGCTGTTTTTCTCATTTTTTGTTATTTTGATACTAGGTTTGATGTAATTAATTCATGTCCTAGTTGGGATAATCTTATTATTGGTGTTAGCTTAATTTTTCTTTCTCTTTTTATGTGTGTGTATGTTGTGGCTATTTCCATTTTGTACCAATTACTTGTCTCCTTATACTCTCTCTCTCTCTCTCTCTCTCTCTCTCTATTCCTTTTCTTTCTTTTCCTCTTTTGTGTGTTCTGAAAAGTTCTTGGCCTGATCCAACTCCCAAAATCTGACCAAACATTAGAAATTTTGAAAGAAATAACAAATTTTAAGAGTTCTAATAAATTTTAAGACTACTAACAAATTTTAAAAGGACTAATAAATTTTAAAAAGAATAACAAAATTAAAATTTTTTTTTTTTTTTCACCCCAAGCAAGGCGTGAAGCCACTAGCACACAAGGGGTTACAGAAGATTTGAATCGAGAGCAGATAGTAGTGATAGAGGAAAGGATGTGGAGAAGGATAGTGGATAGATCAAGGCAACTGGAGATGTCGATTGACATTACATTTGAATAGTTGGAGATTATAGTTGTCAGGGAAACAGGAATAGGAAAGGGAGTTCCACAGGCGAGAGGTGCGAGATATGAAGCTATTGGAGTAGAAGAGACGGCTACATTTAACAGTTTCAACAGAGAAAGGGTGAGAGCGGAATGCCAGCCTCGTAGGACACTTGAATTCATAAAGTCTAGGAACCAGTGCAAGCAGCTCATCGGAGCAATTACTATGAAAGTATTTGTAAAAAAGACAGAGAGAGGCAACAGCAGACAAGATGCCAGATCAAGGCCAATTACATTGCATATCCGTCTCTGGATCTTATCAAGAACCCCTAGGCAAACAGAAGGGGCTCCAGACCATATATGGCAGCAATACTCCATGCAAGGGCGAATGGTTGATTTGTTGATTTGAATGATCGATTCCGGGGAGAAAAATTTCCTGGCCCAGCACAGGGAGCCAACTTTCCTTGCGGTGGATGAAGCAGTTGACGCAATGTATTTATTCTATCTCAGGTCAGCAGACAATGTGAGACCGAGCAGCCGCAGATAGGTGCTCTTGAGAAGTTGAGCATCAGACATTCTAATGGGGGGCAGGGAAGGATCTCTGTGGTGATTAATAGAGAGCAGTTTTGTTTTTGAGGCGTTAAACTTAACCAGCCAATTCCTGCCCCAGTTCACAACCGATTGGAGGTCCTTTTCGAGATTAGCGACCAGGTTAGTTTTGTCAGTGACACTAGATTTGTTTTTGAGGCAGGAGTAAATTGTAGTGTCGTCCGTGTAGATGCCAACTTGGGAATCTATGGTGTCAGGAAGATCGTTGATGAAGATAAGGAACAGAGTAGGGCCTAGGATAGAGCCTTGGGGAACACCTACATTCGTGGGATAGGAGCTGGAGGAGAATCCGTTGAGAACGACCTTCAATTCATGGTTTGACAGGAATGATTGTATTAAGTCAAACAATCGACCTGTAATACCATAAACCTGGAGCTTGCGAAGAAGGCCGGCATGCCAAACCCTATCAAATGCTTTGGAGATGTCTAGGGCCACGGCCCAAGCTTCTCTGTTATTATGAAGAGCTTGATAGACAAATTCAGTGATGGCCATAAGCACATCAGCTGTAGATCGAGCAAAGCGGAAAACATATTGCTTGTCTGAGAGCAGATCATGTGATATAAGGTGGTTAACCACTTCAGCGTTGATTAGGGATTTGAAGACTTTGCCGAAGAGGGGTAGGAGACTGATAGGACGGTAATTAGAAGGGTCAGAGGGGTCGCCAGTGTTCTTAAAGACAGGAACAATGGATGAGGACTTCCAGCAGTCAGGAAAACAAGACTTCTTGAGGCAGTAGTTATATAATTTTGAGAGGGCGGGCGCCAGTTCAGGTGCGCATTTCTTCAAGACAATGGCTAGTATCCCATCTCCACCACTAGCCTTGTGGGGGTCTAAATTAGAGATAATGCCCAATACTAATGACGGGGATATGTGTAATCCGATCAATAGGGTCTCAGTTCTAAGAGGGAAGTCGGGTATGGGTACACCGGAAGAGTCAAGCATTGAATTGGAAGAAAATTTCCGAGCAAAGCATTCAGCCTTGTCGGCAGAGGAGGTCAGGACCTCAAACTGGTTGAACAAAGGAGGTATAGAGGGTAACAAATTTTAAAAGGACTAACAAATTGAGCCCATAAAATTTCTATACTGTTTTTTATATTTTTACTTTGTAGGCAGAAACACCGTTTAATCCAGTGTGCTTTTATCATTCAGTTACAAAGAGCATCTCAGTTTTGGCAAAGCATATTTTCTCTTTTAGGCAAAGTACACTTCCTCGCTAATATATCCACTAAACATAACATTAAAGTAATAACAAATAAATCCATTAATTCTTTAGAAGTTGCTTTGTTTATGCTTGAAATATAAAACTGAGCAGATATGGACGGGAAAAATAATGTAAATGTAAAAGTGTGCTTTCCTTAAAAAGGGAAAATAGAGACTTACTGAACTTGAGGGCCTAGCAGTAAAGCACACTTGCAAAGGGGAGCACAACTTCAGTCAATGCTGGAGAGCACATTCTCTTTAATGTGTGCAGGTTGATAGACACTGTTTGAAACGAAAACAAAAATATATCAATTTCAAATATGAGTATCCATTATAATAACATTTGAAATATATAAAATGTGTATTTATATAAACACACGCACACACACACACACACACACACACACACACATATATATATATGCAATTTTTATACATATTATATATTATATATGCGCAGTACTTTTGGAAAGTGCTCTATGTCAGTGATAGAGCTAACATATTTAGTTGGATTAATACTTCAAACTAACTAAATATATAAGGAGGTATGGTGGGGAGTAATGATTAGTAGCTCAGATTAAGGAATCGGAGAGCTGAGTTCAAATTCCAGTCAGATCCATTACATTCACTAATGTGCTAATACCCTTGGGAAAGGAATGAATACTTTTCTTCTCCCCCAGCTATGGTTAAATAGCAGGACAGACTAGATTCTTTTGCCTTGGGTGGCAACCAATCAAAGAGAAAGTAACTCTGAATTCCAAACCAGCCTGCAGAGGGTTGGGCTCCATCAGGCTATCTTGCTCAAGAAACACCACTTCTACTTTGGCTGCAGTACATGTGGCACCCCTATGACCCTGATTGGTCACGGGATTCATGTTTGATCGTGATATATATACATATATATATATATATATATATATATATATATATATATATATATATATGATGGAATTTGTTTGTTTTGCTACTTGAAATATCTATTTTAAATATCTTCAAAATTTTGTGTGTGAAAAATTTTTGAAAGGAAGAGGTAAAAATCTTTGTATATTTAAAGAACGTTTTCAGTTGCCCAATTAATATCATCCTCTCTCATGCATTTGCCAATATAAATGACAAATAGTATTTTAAGTGAGTATAGACTAATAGTTTCCCACTAGTTATCTGTTAAATAGCAGGGCAAACTAGGCTCTGTAGCCTTGGTTGGCAAACAGTTAAAAACAACAACAATTCTGAATTTGAAAGCCCTGAAGAAGGTGATAGAAAATTATTCTCTCATTTTTTCCAAGGATAATCAGGGCAATGCAGTTTACTAATATTAAAGGAAAGGAAACTGTGGAGAGGCATGACTGCCTACATCTTGGTATTTAAGGAGGAGTAGGAGGAAAGGACAATGATGTTCATTTTTCAAATAGTGAATAGTTTCTGAAGGTTTTTTTATTTTTGAAAGCATATTTCTGTCTTATTGACATTATTTAAATTCACACTAATATCCTCATCTTTTTTGTCATCATCACAACATTTCAGCTGTTGAGCCCTTTTAACTTTCTTCTGGTACTTATTGATCCAGGTAGTCTTCAAGGAATTTCAAACTTGACCCTTTATTTAATCTACATTTAGTAAGATACTAATTGGGAATTCAATCCTCGTTTTGGGTAGTGGTGACTTAGAGAGACTTTGAAATTTCCTGTATAATACCTGGGGTCAAAAAGCACCTGAAGAAGGCCAGAGGGTGAATGGGTGAAGCATTATGATATTGACAATAAAGATGACTTCAAATGTAAATTATGTAAAATCTCATCATCATATCAGTTCAGATGCAAATTTCTGTCTTGTTTCTGAAATAATGTCATCTTTGGATTTTAAATAATCCCCAATAGAGTTAAATGGATTACAAGCATAAAGTCACTCAAGAGAGTGAATTTCAGTGTTGTGTTTATTTTATTTCTTGATTTTATTGATCAGACTCAGTTTATACAAGAAATGGTTTATGCAAACAACGTGCTTTCAAAATAAATCATCTCATCAAGTCAGATAATTAGTTCCCTCATAATTGCTCGTTAATAAAATATGAAAAATTAAAAAAAATTATATAAATATAAAACACACACACACAGAGTGCGATGGGTAAATTGTCGTCATTTTGTATTTTTAATTCTGCACATGCACGTTATTTGATTTTGATTTTTCCGACTGCACAGTATAGCAGCAGTTGGCCACCATCAGTGAAAAAAAAGAGCACCATGACACAATTCACTCTGCTAGAAATACTGCTTGGCAGGAGCCCCAATACGAACATTTCAGAGTGTTTGGGTGTCAATCTGAGAAAAGTGCTGAGGATCTGGAAAGAGTTGGATGAGTCTAATAGTGATTACGAAGATGTTTGGAGTGATCATTAGTAATGGCAACATTATGCCTCCATTAATCATTGTCTCAGACTCAACACGGAGACCTACATCAAGTGCCTTGAGGAGGTAGTGCTGCCTTGGGTCAAGAGGATGGCTGCTAGAAGACCCTTTGTCGAGCAGCAGGACTCTGCACCATGTCACACAAGCAGGAGAACCCAGTCATGGCTGTCAGAGAATTTCTGCGAGCACATCATCCCTTACATCTGGCCACCTAACTCACCAGACTGCAACTCCCTTGATTATTATGTGTGGGGTTCAGTTAATCGAGAGACCAACAAAACTCCTTATAACATCAAAGATGAACTGGATGAAATAATTACAAAATGATTAAATTCAATTTACTTACTTTTATTCTCCGCAAGACAATCCAGAATTGTAAGTCTTCAACAGTAATGTCGTTAACAAACCGACACAATACACTGTACAATATTTATACACTTTGAACTCCACTGTATTTCTATCAATCACCAAAGAGTTACTTCCCTTTTTATTGGGTTTTCCCTTTATAACATTGAAGGCAAGGATAATGGCAGCATTCATCAACTTAAACAAGAGGACCGTTCAGAAGATTTGCAGGAGATTTCAGAGTCATATGGAGGCTGTGGTTGAAGCCAATGGTGACTTTACTGAATAAATTTACTCTTTATTATTTCAAGATATCTTTGTGTAATTTTAGTAAATATGTCTGTTAAAATAAGATGTCAGTGTTATTTTCTTTTTTGTGTAATTTAGACGACAATTTATCCATCGCATTCTGTGTACATTATATATATATATATATGTGTGTGTGTGTGTGTATAGGCAAATAATGTTTGAAGAGAAAACAAAAAAAATTAGAAGTTTTGAGAAGAATTGAAGTTACATTCTTATTTTTTTTTTCCCCAAACTATTTCACCAAGATAAACTGAATGGACCTGTTTTTCTTTCTGTCTTCAAATATTTGCTCGTAATTCAGAAAGACTTTATCGATGTCTTGTCAAATTTGCATTGCATTCTCTGATCAATATTTGGGTTGGTATCTGTAGCCTTTTGCTTCAAAGTTTCTACCTAAAAAAATATTTCTTCATCTTTAGTAGTTGGCTTCATCTTTGCATTAGTTTCTTAATTCTTTATTCTCTTCTTCTTGAAATGTATTTTGTTGATCAGGTGTCTGTCTTTGTTGTTTTAGAATGAGATTTTCAAGCATTTCATTACTGAATGATTTGAATCAGACAGAATTAAAAAAAAATGTTGCATTAAATGAAGACGTGTTTGTCTTCAGACTTTCTGCTGCTCTGTTGAATTTCATATTATTTGAAATCTTATGAATAAAAACATGATTGTATTTAAATCTGACTTTACACACTTGTTAATCTATTCCAGCAGAGGACAAGGAACCTTGTAATTAATCACAAGGAATGGAAATGAAACCATTCTTTAAAGCACAAATGGTGGAAACACTTTTCTTTTTTCTTTTTTTTTTTTTTAACTTAAAGCAATATATAACAAAAAAATATTAAGTTATAAAACACATTAAAGAAATAAAGTGAATTGTAGGTAATACTCAACCATTAAGTGAATTGTGGATAATATACCCAACCATGAAGTGAATTGTGGATAATATAACCCAACCATGAAGTGAATTGTGGGTAATACCCAACCATGAAAAGAATTGTGGGTAATACCCAACCATGAAGTGGATTGTGGATAATATATCCAACCATGAAGTGAATTGTGGGTAATACCCAACCATGAAAAGAATTGTGGGTAATACCCAACCATGAAGTGGATTGTGGATAATATATCCAACCATGAAGTGAATTGTGGGTAATACCCAACCATGAAGTGAATTGTGGGTAATACCCAACCATGAAGTGGATTGTGGATAATATATCCAACCATGAAGTGAATTGTGGGTAATACCCAACCATGAAGTGAATTGTGGGTAATACCCAACCATGAAGTGGATTGTGGATAATATATCCAACCATGAAGTGAATTGTGGGTAATACCCAACGATGAAGTGAATTGTGGGTAATACCCAACCATGAAGTGGATTGTGGATAATATATCCAACCATGAAGTGAATTGTGGGTAATACCCAACCATGAAAAGAATTGTGGGTAATACCCAACCATGAAGTGGATTGTGGATAATATATCCAACCATGAAGTGAATTGTGGGTAATACCCAACCATGAAGTGAATTGTGGGTAATACCCAACCATGAAGTGGATTGTGGATAATATATCCAACCATGAAGTGAATTGTGGGTAATACCCAACCATGAAGTGAATTGTGGGTAATACCCAACCATGAAGTGGATTGTGGATAATATATCCAACCATGAAGTGAATTGTGGGTAATACCCAACGATGAAGTGAATTGTGGGTAATACCCAACCATGAAGTGGATTGTGGATAATATATCCAACCATGAAGTGAATTGTGGGTAATACCCAACCATGAAAAGAATTGTGGGTAATACCCAACCATGAAGTGGATTGTGGATAATATATCCAACCATGAAGTGAATTGTGGGTAATACCCAACCATGAAGTGAATTGTGGGTAATACCCAACCATGAAGTGGATTGTGGATAATATATCCAACCATGAAGTGAATTGTGGGTAATACCCAACCATGAAGTGGATTGTGGATAATATATCCAACCATGAAGTGAATTGTGGGTAATACCCAACCATGAAGTGAATTGTGGGTAATACCCAACCATGAAGTGGATTGTGGATAATATATCCAACCATGAAGTGAATTGTGGGTAATACCCAACCATGAAAAGAATTGTGGGTAATACCCAACCATGAAGTGGATTGTGGATAATATATCCAACCATGAAGTGAATTGTGGGTAATACCCAACCATGAAGTGAATTGTGGGTAATACCCAACCATGAAGTGGATTGTGGATAATATATCCAACCATGAAGTGAATTGTGGGTAATACCCAACCATGAAAAGAATTGTGGGTAATACCCAACCATGAAGTGGATTGTGGATAATATATCCAACCATGAAGTGAATTGTGGGTAATACCCAACCATGAAGTGAATTGTGGGTAATACCCAACCATGAAGTGGATTGTGGATAATATATCCAACCATGAAGTGAATTGTGGGTAATACCCAACCATGAAGTGAATTGTGGGTAATACCCAACCATGAAGTGGATTGTGGATAATATATCCAACGATGAAGTGAATTGTGGGTAATACCCAACCATGAAAAGAATTGTGGGTAATACCCAACCATGAAGTGGATTGTGGATAATATATCCAACCATGAAGTGAATTGTGGGTAATACCCAACCATGAAGTGAATTGTGGGTAATACCCAACCATGAAGTGGATTGTGGATAATATATCCAACCATGAAGTGAATTGTGGGTAATACCCAACCATGAAGTGAATTGTGGGTAATACCCAACCATGAAGTGGATTGTGGATAATACCCAACCATGAAGTGGATTGTGGATAATATATCCAACCATGAAGTGAATTGTGGGTAATACCCAACCATGAAGTGAATTGTGGGTAATACCCAACCATGAAGTGGATTGTGGATAATATATCCAACCATGAAGTGAATTGTGGGTAATACCCAACCATGAAGTGAATTGTGGGTAATACCCAACCATGAAGTGAATTGTGGGTAATACCCAACCATGAAGTGGATTGTGGATAATATATCCAACCATGAAGTGAATTGTGGGTAATACCCAACCATGAAAAGAATTGTGGGTAATACCCAACCATGAAGTGGATTGTGGATAATATATCCAACCATGAAGTGAATTGTGGGTAATACCCAACCATGAAGTGAATTGTGGGTAATACCCAACCATGAAGTGGATTGTGGATAATATATCCAACCATGAAGTGAATTGTGGGTAATACCCAACCATGAAGTGAATTGTGGGTAATACCCAACCATGAAGTGGATTGTGGATAATATATCCAACGATGAAGTGAATTGTGGGTAATACCCAACCATGAAAAGAATTGTGGGTAATACCCAACCATGAAGTGGATTGTGGATAATATATCCAACCATGAAGTGAATTGTGGGTAATACCCAACCATGAAGTGAATTGTGGGTAATACCCAACCATGAAGTGGATTGTGGATAATATATCCAACCATGAAGTGAATTGTGGGTAATACCCAACCATGAAGTGAATTGTGGGTAATACCCAACCATGAAGTGGATTGTGGATAATATATCCAACCATGAAGTGAATTGTGGGTAATACCCAACCATGAAGTGAATTGTGGGTAATACCCAACCATGAAGTGGATTGTGGATAATATATCCAACGATGAAGTGAATTGTGGGTAATACCCAACCATGAAAAGAATTGTGGGTAATACCCAACCATGAAGTGGATTGTGGATAATATATCCAACCATGAAGTGAATTGTGGGTAATACCCAACCATGAAGTGAATTGTGGGTAATACCCAACCATGAAGTGGATTGTGGATAATATATCCAACCATGAAGTGAATTGTGGGTAATACCCAACCATGAAGTGAATTGTGGGTAATACCCAACCATGAAGTGGATTGTGGATAATACCCAACCATGAAGTGGATTGTGGATAATATATCCAACCATGAAGTGAATTGTGGGTAATACCCAACCATGAAGTGAATTGTGGGTAATACCCAACCATGAAGTGGATTGTGGATAATATATCCAACCATGAAGTGAATTGTGGGTAATACCCAACCATGAAGTGAATTGTGGGTAATACCCAACCATGAAGTGAATTGTGGGTAATACCCAACCATGAAGTGGATTGTGGATAATATATCCAACCATGAAGTGAATTGTGGGTAATACCCAACCATGAAAAGAATTGTGGGTAATACCCAACCATGAAGTGGATTGTGGATAATATATCCAACCATGAAGTGAATTGTGGGTAATACCCAACCATGAAGTGGATTGTGGATAATATATCCAACCATGAAGTGAATTGTGGGTAATACCCAACCATGAAGTGAATTGTGGGTAATACCCAACCATGAAGTGGATTGTGGATAATATATCCAACCATGAAGTGAATTGTGGGTAATACCCAACCATGAAGTGAATTGTGGGTAATACCCAACCATGAAGTGAATTGTGGATAATATATCCAACCATGAAGTGAATTGTGGGTAATACCCAACCATGAAGTGAATTGTGGGTAATACCCAACCATGAAGTGGATTGTGGATAATATATCCAACCATGAAGTGAATTGTGGGTAATACCCAACCATGAAGTGAATTGTGGGTAATACCCAACCATGAAGTGGATTGTGGATAATATATCCAACCATGAAGTGAATTGTGGGTAATACCCAACCATGAAAAGAATTGTGGGTAATACCCAACCATGAAGTGGATTGTGGATAATATATCCAACCATGAAGTGAATTGTGGGTAATACCCAACCATGAAGTGAATTGTGGGTAATACCCAACCATGAAGTGGATTGTGGATAATATATCCAACCATGAAGTGAATTGTGGGTAATACCCAACCATGAAGTGAATTGTGGGTAATACCCAACCATGAAGTGGATTGTGGATAATATATCCAACGATGAAGTGAATTGTGGGTAATACCCAACCATGAAAAGAATTGTGGGTAATACCCAACCATGAAGTGGATTGTGGATAATATATCCAACCATGAAGTGAATTGTGGGTAATACCCAACCATGAAGTGAATTGTGGGTAATACCCAACCATGAAGTGGATTGTGGATAATATATCCAACCATGAAGTGAATTGTGGGTAATACCCAACCATGAAGTGAATTGTGGGTAATACCCAACCATGAAGTGGATTGTGGATAATATATCCAACCATGAAGTGAATTGTGGGTAATACCCAACCATGAAGTGAATTGTGGGTAATACCCAACCATGAAGTGGATTGTGGATAATATATCCAACGATGAAGTGAATTGTGGGTAATACCCAACCATGAAAAGAATTGTGGGTAATACCCAACCATGAAGTGGATTGTGGATAATATATCCAACCATGAAGTGAATTGTGGGTAATACCCAACCATGAAGTGAATTGTGGGTAATACCCAACCATGAAGTGGATTGTGGATAATATATCCAACCATGAAGTGAATTGTGGGTAATACCCAACCATGAAGTGAATTGTGGGTAATACCCAACCATGAAGTGAATTGTGGGTAATACCCAACCATGAAGTGGATTGTGGATAATATATCCAACCATGAAGTGAATTGTGGGTAATACCCAACCATGAAGTGAATTGTGGGTAATACCCAACCATGAAGTGGATTGTGGATAATATATCCAACCATGAAGTGAATTGTGGGTAATACCCAACCATGAAGTGAATTGTGGGTAATACCCAACCATGAAGTGAATTGTGGGTAATACCCAACCATGAAGTGGATTGTGGATAATATATCCAACCATGAAGTGAATTGTGGGTAATACCCAACCATGAAAAGAATTGTGGGTAATACCCAACCATGAAGTGGATTGTGGATAATATATCCAACCATGAAGTGAATTGTGGGTAATACCCAACCATGAAGTGGATTGTGGATAATATATCCAACCATGAAGTGAATTGTGGGTAATACCCAACCATGAAGTGAATTGTGGGTAATACCCAACCATGAAGTGGATTGTGGATAATATATCCAACCATGAAGTGAATTGTGGGTAATACCCAACCATGAAGTGAATTGTGGGTAATACCCAACCATGAAGTGAATTGTGGATAATATATCCAACCATGAAGTGAATTGTGGGTAATACCCAACCATGAAGTGAATTGTGGGTAATACCCAACCATGAAGTGGATTGTGGATAATATATCCAACCATGAAGTGAATTGTGGGTAATACCCAACCATGAAGTGAATTGTGGGTAATACCCACCCATGAAGTGAATTGTGGATAATATATCCAACCATGAAGTGAATTGTGGGTAATACCCAACCATGAAGTGAATTGTGGGTAATACCCAACCATGAAGTGGATTGTGGATAATATATCCAACCATGAAATGAATTGTGGGTAATACCCAACCATGAAGTGAATTGTGGGTAATACCCAACCATGAAGTGGATTGTGGATAATATATCCAACCATGAAGTGAATTGTGGGTAATACCCAACCATGAAGTGAATTGTGGGTAATACCCAACCATGAAGTGAATTGTGGATAATATATCCAACCATGAAGTGAATTGTGGGTAATACCCAACCATGAAGTGAATTGTGGGTAATACCCAACCATGAAGTGGATTGTGGATAATATATCCAACCATGAAGTGAATTGTGGGTAATACCCAACCATGAAGTGAATTGTGGGTAATACCCAACCATGAAGTGGATTGTGGATAATATATCCAACCATGAAGTGAATTGTGGGTAATACCCAACCATGAAGTGAATTGTGGGTAATACCCAACCATGAAGTGGATTGTGGATAATATATCCAACCATGAAGTGAATTGTGGGTAATACCCAACCATGAAGTGAATTGTGGGTAATACCCAACCATGAAGTGGATTGTGGATAATATATCCAACGATGAAGTGAATTGTGGGTAATACCCAACCATGAAAAGAATTGTGGGTAATACCCAACCATGAAGTGGATTGTGGATAATATATCCAACCATGAAGTGAATTGTGGGTAATACCCAACCATGAAGTGAATTGTGGGTAATACCCAACCATGAAGTGGATTGTGGATAATATATCCAACCATGAAGTGAATTGTGGGTAATACCCAACCATGAAGTGAATTGTGGGTAATACCCAACCATGAAGTGAATTGTGGGTAATACCCAACCATGAAGTGGATTGTGGATAATATATCCAACCATGAAGTGAATTGTGGGTAATACCCAACCATGAAGTGAATTGTGGGTAATACCCAACCATGAAGTGGATTGTGGATAATATATCCAACCATGAAGTGAATTGTGGGTAATACCCAACCATGAAGTGAATTGTGGGTAATACCCAACCATGAAGTGAATTGTGGGTAATACCCAACCATGAAGTGGATTGTGGATAATATATCCAACCATGAAGTGAATTGTGGGTAATACCCAACCATGAAAAGAATTGTGGGTAATACCCAACCATGAAGTGGATTGTGGATAATATATCCAACCATGAAGTGAATTGTGGGTAATACCCAACCATGAAGTGGATTGTGGATAATATATCCAACCATGAAGTGAATTGTGGGTAATACCCAACCATGAAGTGAATTGTGGGTAATACCCAACCATGAAGTGGATTGTGGATAATATATCCAACCATGAAGTGAATTGTGGGTAATACCCAACCATGAAGTGAATTGTGGGTAATACCCAACCATGAAGTGAATTGTGGATAATATATCCAACCATGAAGTGAATTGTGGGTAATACCCAACCATGAAGTGAATTGTGGGTAATACCCAACCATGAAGTGGATTGTGGATAATATATCCAACCATGAAGTGAATTGTGGGTAATACCCAACCATGAAGTGAATTGTGGGTAATACCCACCCATGAAGTGAATTGTGGATAATATATCCAACCATGAAGTGAATTGTGGGTAATACCCAACCATGAAGTGGATTGTGGATAATATATCCAACCATGAAGTGAATTGTGGGTAATACCCAACCATGAAGTGAATTGTGGGTAATACCCAACCATGAAGTGGATTATGGATAATATATCCAACCATGAAGTGAATTGTGGGTAATACCCAACGATGAAGTGAATTGTGGGTAATACCCAACCATGAAGTGGATTGTGGATAATATATCCAACCATGAAGTGAATTGTGGGTAATACCCAACCATGAAGTGAATTGTGGGTAATACCCAACCATGAAGTGGATTGTGGATAATATATCCAACCATGAAGTGAATTGTGGGTAATACCCAACCATGAAGTGAATTGTGGGTAATACCCAACCATGAAGTGAATTGTGGATAATATATCCAACCATGAAGTGAATTGTGGGTAATACCCAACCATGAAGTGAATTGTGGGTAATACCCAACCATGAAGTGGATTGTGGATAATATATCCAACCATGAAGTGAATTGTGGGTAATACCCAACCATGAAGTGAATTGTGGGTAATACCCAACCATGAAGTGAATTGTGGATAATATATCCAACCATGAAGTGAATTGTGGGTAATACCCAACCATGAAGTGAATTGTGGGTAATACCCAACCATGAAGTGGATTGTGGATAATATATCCAACCATGAAGTGAATTGTGGGTAATACCCAACCATGAAGTGAATTGTGCGTAATACCCAACCATGAAGTGGATTGTGGATAATATATCCAACCATGAAGTGAATTGTGGGTAATACCCAACCATGAAGTGAATTGTGGGTAATACCCAACCATGAAGTGGATTGTGGATAATATATCCAACCATGAAGTGAATTGTGGGTAATACCCAACCATGAAGTGAATTGTGGGTAATACCCAACCATGAAGTGGATTGTGGATAATATATCCAACGATGAAGTGAATTGTGGGTAATACCCAACCATGAAAAGAATTGTGGGTAATACCCAACCATGAAGTGGATTGTGGATAATATATCCAACCATGAAGTGAATTGTGGGTAATACCCAACCATGAAGTGAATTGTGGGTAATACCCAACCATGAAGTGGATTGTGGATAATATATCCAACCATGAAGTGAATTGTGGGTAATACCCAACCATGAAGTGAATTATGGGTAATACCCAACCATGAAGTGAATTGTGGGTAATACCCAACCATGAAGTGGATTGTGGATAATATATCCAACCATGAAGTGAATTGTGGGTAATACCCAACCATGAAGTGAATTGTGGGTAATACCCAACCATGAAGTGGATTGTGGATAATATATCCAACCATGAAGTGAATTGTGGGTAATACCCAACCATGAAGTGAATTGTGGGTAATACCCAACCATGAAGTGAATTGTGGGTAATACCCAACCATGAAGTGGATTGTGGATAATATATCCAACCATGAAGTGAATTGTGGGTAATACCCAACCATGAAAAGAATTGTGGGTAATACCCAACCATGAAGTGGATTGTGGATAATATATCCAACCATGAAGTGAATTGTGGGTAATACCCAACCATGAAGTGGATTGTGGATAATATATCCAACCATGAAGTGAATTGTGGGTAATACCCAACCATGAAGTGAATTGTGGGTAATACCCAACCATGAAGTGGATTGTGGATAATATATCCAACCATGAAGTGAATTGTGGGTAATACCCAACCATGAAGTGAATTGTGGGTAATACCCAACCATGAAGTGAATTGTGGATAATATATCCAACCATGAAGTGAATTGTGGGTAATACCCAACCATGAAGTGAATTGTGGGTAATACCCAACCATGAAGTGGATTGTGGATAATATATCCAACCATGAAGTGAATTGTGGGTAATACCCAACCATGAAGTGAATTGTGGGTAATACCCACCCATGAAGTGAATTGTGGATAATATATCCAACCATGAAGTGAATTGTGGGTAATACCCAACCATGAAGTGAATTGTGGGTAATACCCAACCATGAAGTGGATTGTGGATAATATATCCAACCATGAAGTGAATTGTGGGTAATACCCAACCATGAAGTGAATTGTGGGTAATACCCAACCATGAAGTGGATTATGGATAATATATCCAACCATGAAGTGAATTGTGGGTAATACCCAACGATGAAGTGAATTGTGGGTAATACCCAACCATGAAGTGGATTGTGGATAATATATCCAACCATGAAGTGAATTGTGGGTAATACCCAACCATGAAGTGAATTGTGGGTAATACCCAACCATGAAGTGGATTGTGGATAATATATCCAACCATGAAGTGAATTGTGGGTAATACCCAACCATGAAGTGAATTGTGGGTAATACCCAACCATGAAGTGAATTGTGGATAATATACCCAACCATGAAGTGAATTGTGGGTAATACCCAACCATGAAGTGAATTGTGGGTAATACCCAACCATGAAGTGGATTGTGGATAATATATCCAACCATGAAGTGAATTGTGGGTAATACCCAACCATGAAGTGAATTGTGGGTAATACCCAACCATGAAGTGAATTGTGGATAATATATCCAACCATGAAGTGAATTGTGGGTAATACCCAACCATGAAGTGAATTGTGGGTAATACCCAACCATGAAGTGGATTGTGGATAATATATCCAACCATGAAGTGAATTGTGGGTAATACCCAACCATGAAGTGGATTGTGGATAATATATCCAACCATGAAGTGAATTGTGGGTAATACTCAATCAAGCATAGATAACATTTAATTTGTGTTGCCATCTAACAAAGATCAGAAAAAAGCTTAACAAATAATTTTATGTATTTTGACTTCACATCCAATGGACATGTGATGTTAAAAAGGTTTCTTTTCATTTCATTGTTTTACATTTGCAAGTTTTATCTTATAAAACATTGGCATTTGAATAATTCTCGTTTTATGCGAAGAGTTTGCAAAAGCCTTTTGCAGCAGTTGAAGATAAAAGAAAACATTTCATAAACGTTCTTATTTTGACAGATCAAATAACTTTTGTCCAAAAATTTATTTTTATTTTTATTTTACTCTCTGCAGGGTTATCTGGTACTGCCAGGGTTAAAATATTTTCTTGGGTCAGAATTAAATTTTATCTCCATCTCATCTTTACACAATACTGATCATCTATTTTAGTCTGTGGATTTCTCTCTCTCTCCACTTATCTCTTATGGTCTTTCATTCTCTCTGCCTCATCATTTTGGCTTGTGGCATTCACTCTACCCTGCTACTTTTCTGTTTAGATTGTTGTTCTATGCTCCTCTCTTCCACTATCTTCCTCAGTCTGTTTATATCTACTTGTTTATATGTGTCTTTTCAGCTTTCCCTTTCATATATATCACACATACACACACATGCACACATATATATATAATATGAAAGGCTCAAACACTAAGATTTTATGGTTATAATTTATTACATTGGAATCATAATCACGATCCAATTCATCAGACCTACAAATTCAAAAAGAAAACAAAATATTTTCTGTTTTTTTATTTGAATTTGTAGGTCTGATGAATTGGATCGTGATTATGATTCCAATGTAATAAATTATAACCATGGAATATTAGTGTTTGAGCCTTTTATATTATATTCTTGCTCTGTTTTTTACATAGAACTCTACCTGGATTTTGTCCTCTTAGAAATATACATATATATGCAGAAATATAGTTTTAAAGTGTGCTATATTTATGGGATGAAGTGCTCAATATCAGAGATAGAGCGTATGTAAATATAAAAGTGAACATTGAAGTCAACACTCAGACGCGACAGGCTATTTCATGCTAGACGCAATCATCAGGCGGCCTGATGATTGCATCTAGCATGAAACAGCCAGTCGCCTCTGAGTGTTGACTTCAATGTTCACTTATATATATATATTGACCACTAATATTATCTCTCTCTCTCTCTCTCAATATATATATATATATATATATATATATATACACACACATACATACATACATACATACATATATATATATATATATATATATATACACAGTGCTGTTCGATAAAAGTGACTCACCTGAATATTTAAAAAAAAATTTTTTTGCCTATTTTTAATCTTACTAATATAAAGACCTCTTCCCGACCACCTAGTAAAAAAAAGTTTACTCACCCTAAGGTATTCTATTGATAATTATAATATTGGATATAAATGAGATTTAGGGAAAAAATCTGTGCAAAAAAAGGGACTCACTTATTTTCTGCAACTAGTAATCAATAGAAACATAACCAAACAGCTTTAAATAAAGGATAATAGAGGTATAATTTATTTATATTAGGTAATATAGTTCAAAATATTTAATAATCTATGGGTCTTCCTTTATTTTGAATAACCTTTTCAACACTTTTTGGCATTGACTTGATTAGGTTCTGGCAAATCTCATCTCTAAGCACTGAATTCCATTCGGATATGAAATTCACAATCAAATCCTCTTTGTTGCTCAACTGCTTTCTTGAGAGCCTGTACTTTATAATGCTCCATAAGTTTTCTATGGGGTTGAGGTCAGGAGATTGGGGTGGCCATGTCATAGCACTCACCTGCTTCTCATCAAAAGTATTCCTTCATCAATTTTGATTTGTGACAGGGAGCATTATCCTGCATGAAAATGAGCTTGGTAGGGTTGATTTGCACTCTTTCAGCAGAAGGGAGCAGACAAGACTCTAAAATTCTCTTGTACTGCTCGCTCCTGAGGGTCTTTTCAATAGGTTTTAAGAAACCAGTTCCATGAAAAGAAAAGCATTCCCAGAACATTATACTGAACGGATGCTTGACAGTACTTATTGCTAAATTCAAAGAGCTTTCAAAGCTTCTTCGGATTTTAGATCGCTTATCCTTTGAATTTAGATCAACTTTCGTTTCATCACAGAAGAGAACATTTAGTAAAAAAAATTAGGTGAGTTACTTTTATCAAACAGCACTGTATGTATATATATATATGTGTATATATATGCATGTTTCTTTGTCAGAGAGAGGGGGAGTGAAATTTCATGAAAATCTAATAGAATGGGAATATACTAGACAATTTGAAAAACATTTTTTACCATAAGATGTTCCAGCATTACTAGTAAAAGAATTTTCTTTCACAAGAACAAAATGTATATTCCTAATACAATACATAATTCATGTTATGTGTCAATGCACTTGATTTTTCCTGTATCATTAGAGAAATTAGATTTTAAGTAATTTCCATAAATTCTCCTTGTGAAATCTACATAGAAGCTAATTGCATTTAACTCAGTAATAGAAGGCTTGGTACGCTTGCTGGTTAAAAGTATTTCAATCCTGGAGCTGTATTTCAGCTCTGCCAGTTTCTCCTTTGTCAGTTTATGGTATCAGATGCCTGGTGAAGGCCTTGTCACTTTGAACAAGAAATTGCTTTTGTTACCTCTTTCTTTTGGATGTTCTATCTGCTCTTACTCTTGGTTGCAGAGTGTAGTTATAGCCACCAATTGTAGCCTGAAAATTCTTCCATAGTTTGATGAGGGCACAACAGATTATGAGACTTGGAAAAAGGATTTGGATTTGTGGACTCTGTGTGCATACTTGCCAAAATGCAAGTGGGCTATTGCCATACACTTGAATTTAGAAGAGAACAGCGAAACTAGATTGACCACATCTGAGTTAACTGTAGAGATGTGCTCAGATAATGGAATCAAACTGATGGTCAACAAATTGGATTATGTATTCTTACAGGATTATTAAAGTCACTGCTTTAATAATATGAGACACACTTTAAAAGAATTATTTGCTGAAAGTGGTGTAGTATTGTCGATTATTGGTAGTCAACATATGATGAACCATAAAGGAGGATCCATCTATCAAGGATGAAGCATTTTACAACAGATAGAGGGATGGTTAATGCAGAACACGTGGAGATTGAAAACTTCATGGAAATAAACTGTTATATTCAGTGCTAATAAGAATATATACTTGAAAAACAAGGGGGATAAAATAAATAAAGGTTTATTTTAAAAAAACCAGTGCAATAAGAATAAAGGTAACAGTTATACACAAGGTTGTCACAAGTCAATCCAGTATTGAGTGCTACTATTGGAAGGTTGGTAGTTCTCGCATAAGTCTGAGTCGTACTCAATTGATCCCAGTTAGTCGATATTTACCAGACCCCACCCCCCACGAGGTAGGATTTGGTACAAGACCGAATTTAATGTGGGGTAATCCGTGTCTGTAGGCTCAGCCAAAAATTCCCTGTAGACCCCATATAAAACAGGGTCGGTAGCTGTTTCTCAAGATGGTACTCTGCCCTTCGACATAGCCTCGTCTGGTGATCCTCTCTGCCTCCAGGCAGAGAGTTTGACTAGCACAGCTGGAAAAGATTCCAGCTAGGCAATATTTACTATCCTCCCATGAGGGTAGATGTGGCACAAGGCTGAGTTTAACATCCGAGACTGTAGGCTCAGCCAAAAATTCCTTGTAGAACTCGCATAAATGGGTTAGGGTCTGTCTACTGCCCTGGACAAGACTCTGCCCTCTGGCATAGCCGCATCTGGATTCCTCTCTGCCCAAAGACAGAGTTCAACAGCACAGCTGGAACAGATTCCAGCTAGTATATTTGTCAACCGCCCCACTTCGGATGTGGCACAAGGCGAGCCAGTAGGCTCGGGCAAAAATTCCTCGTAAACCCCGTAAAAAACTGGGTCGAGTTGGTTTACCACCCCAGATGAGATTCTGCCCTTCAGCATAGCCTCGTCTAGGTTCCTCTCTGCCTGAAGGCAGAGAGTTCAACAGTATTGCTGAAAAGATTTCAGCTTTTCTCTGTAGTCTGTTGACTTACAGGTAATTATAGGTAGTTACTACCTATAGTGTAGTCATTCATGGGGGTGACAGGTTATTCCATTACATCATAAACATGGAAGAAAAACAATTCCAGGTGTTTAGACAGTAACCAATGTATTTGTGGTTCTCAGAACTCTGGAATCATAATTGCCCTTAGAGTAATGGTGGTGAGTCTACACTCATATTATTGGAACATTGGTGGAAATTTTTGTTTTTTTCAAAATTTTTGAAAATTTGTAATATATATACAGACACAGTACACTTCAAAAGTTTGAGGCCACTCGTGGTAATCTTTTGTATTGTACTTTAAATAAAAGAAAATTATTATGTGAGACATAATTTTTTATTAGAAATTTTATTATGGCAAAAAGAAAAAAGCATTTTATGATTAAATTTTGCTCTTGTCAAAATAGCCTACTTTAGAATTGGTTACTTCAACAGAAATTATTGGTATTCATTGCAAAAGATTCTCAAAGTATAAGTTTGATAATTGATTCCATTCTTTTTTCAATGACTCTAAGAGCGCTTTTTTTCACTCTTCTGTCAAGTTTATCCTTGCTAATTCTGGGATGTGGCTTTAAACTTTTGAGCTGTAGTGTATATATAAATGATAAAATATAGTTTTAAGATGGTTTGAGGAATGTGTTTAAGCATGAAACAGACTGTTGCCACTGGGTGTTGACTTTGATGTTCATTTATATATATATATATCTATGTATGTATGTATGTATGTGTGTGTGTGAAAATTCCTTAATTTAAGAACATAAATATATTAATTTGGGTGCATAATATAAGGGGTGCTGAAAAGTTCTTGTCCCTGCTCTTCAAAAATTATTTTTGATGTCTGGTCATTTGGTCAAATTTTGAGAAATGTTCAGAAATGTTCAGAACTTTGAAATCTGAAATCAGAACCGAAATCACAATTGGGAACCAGATCTGAGTATTCTTTATTTGGTGTTTGTTTATTCTCTTTTAGTAAAAAAAAAGAAGTGTGAAATGGTGGCAGACAATATACATGTGCAGCACTGCATGTTGTTCATTTTCAAAATGTTTCAGAATGCAGCAGAAGCATTATGTATCATGAATGGTTTAATTGGAGGATATGCCATTCAGTCATAAGCTATAAGAATTTGGAAGTAATAACTTTAAAGTGCTTTTGGATAATGGCATCCATACCCCATTCTATCAATATTAGAATTTGCTGAAAAACTTGATTTTAATCAATCAACATTTGTAAAGTATGGAAAAGATTCATTAATTGGCAAATTCAGTTCCACATGAAATGTTCATGAAGCAATGGACAGTATCTCACCAACAATATTTCACTTCTGGCCAGACATGAACAAAAGTTTTTGTCAAAGATTGTCACTGGAATTGAAAAGTGGGCTCACAACTATCATTTAGGAATAAAGTGTCACTGCTGACACTTGGGTTTGAACACAGATCGCCAGAGAGCAAGCACAGGCAACCTCATGTTGAAATAATTAAATCACATGACGGGTAAAGGAAAAATATATATATGGGAATTAGCAAAATCTGACCGCGTATTGTTTGACGGCATTACTATTATTGTATCTGTGATTTACAAAGTCTCTCCTACAAACGAGCATTACAAAAGTATTGACAAGTATTTGTGGAACTTACACAAGGAAAAAACAAAATAAAACATATCCTACACGTTGTAATAGGATATTCAATAATATTTGAGATGTCATATTTGCAGGACTACAGAGAAATAATCAGGCAAAGTTATTCAAAAATTAATCTACAAAATATTCAGCGAAGTACAGCAAAATGGAAGAACTAAAAGCTATCAGGATTCAAATGTTGACATTACAAAAAGCAACAAGGATTCAAATGTTGACATTACAAAAGCAACAAGAACAACAGTTGCAGCAACAAAAACTACAACATGAACAGCAATTAAAATTCCAACAGCAACAATAATCTGATGTCTGTTTGGACCCAGGTTAGCTTCTAGGTTCTATTTTTAGAAAATGCGCTTTGTATTCAGGTGGGATATGGAAGGCATGCAATGTGTAGAAGCTTATTGTCTTTGTAGTTTGAGCACTGTAAGAAAGAAAGCCATTTAGAGGACAATAAAGCTGAAAAGTCATACTAATATTACTAATATTAGTGTGACAATGCTTGTATATAAGTTGCTTTGTCAACCCCAAATGATAATGAAGTTGAATGGGAAATTGTACCTAAAGTAGCTTATTTCCTGGAATTGGCACTGTTGGATTATCATTTGTTTCCCACAATGCAACATTCCTTAACTAGTCATAAATTTTAAGATGTCTTTCACTGCTCAAAAATTGACAACTTTGTGTTGAATCCAGAATTGTTTTATCAAGATGGAATTTTCAGACTATAATGTCATGGAAATTATTGATGAATAAGTTTACTAGTTAGTATTAATTTAGTATTAATTACTAGTTAGTGTTATTTTTAAATTAAAACATGCTGGAAACTTTTGGACACATCAATAATAAATTTGTTCTTAATTTTATTTAACTTGAATTAGATTTTATGTTGCAAATCAATATTTTCACTATAAAATTGGTATGAACCAACCAATATTGGTATAATATTCAATATATACTTATAGTTATATCAGGAACATATTATGTGAGGTTTACCTTATAATGTCTATCCTTATTAAGAATATATAGATAATTATTTTGGGAGTGTCAGTTTGTATCATGCAATCAAACAAAGTACAATATTAATTTTATTTATAAATGAATCCCAAATATATAAGCCATAATAACGTATTTCGTTAACATATTATATTCCATATAGGTGAATCAATTATTATTTTTGCTATATAGGAATAAAGTGTCACTGCCAACACTTGAGTTTGAACGTAGATCACCAGTGAGCAAAAACAGATGATCATATTATTGAATTAAGTAAACCACATGACCATAGAGGAAATGCATAGTAGGTACTAGCATGAAGTCTAAATGATTGCTATATTTCTATTCTACCCTCTATACTATTCAAATCTGCATTTCTACTCTATTAATTATACTATTTCTCTATTCGGATCACTATGTGGATTACTATTCGGGTGAGTATTATTGAGCAAGTACCATTAGTGTGAGTGCAATTTGAAGGCGTCTGACACCAGCATTATTCAACAATATAGTTGGATAGTTTCATCTGCACTTACAAAGTCTCTACTACAACGAGCATTACGAAAGTGACCATGAGTATTCGTTAGCATCACAAAAGTGTCAAACGAGTGTTCGTTGACATCACAAAAATTTTGAATGTTAATATGAGATGCATTACATTCTGTAACATTAATCATTTTAAATTTAAAATTTTTTCAACTTTAACATTACAGTTGTTACTGATTCGCAGAAATCGTGATGATTTAAATATTTTCCTCTTTTCATATATCTCTCTTTTAATGGCAGTCAACAAATATTTTGTTGGATTAAAATTTGTAGATTCTAGCAGCCATTCTATTAATTTGGTATCTTTGATGTCTTTTAGCTAAAGTAGATAATAGTCAAAAGACAAAATATACTACAAGCTACAAAGGACAGGAAATTGTGGAGAACCATGATCACTAAGATCCTAAAGGGATGCAGCACATAGAAGAATTAGAAAATAATAGTCAGCTTTGTAGAAAATGAAGAAACATTGTCTTGCCAGAATATATAGCTTCAGCTTTTTGATTATGACCTTCACCCCCTCAAAACCAACCTTGTCCAAAAACTTAGACTTATTTGCATTTAACTTGATGGTATAATCAACTTTGAGAGACCAATAATTTTACTGCCTACAATACTAACCAAAAACATTACTCACCTCCTGACTGTTTAAGTTCATAAAATATAGATCTACATTAATCAATAAAAATAGTCTATTTAAATTATTCAGACTATTGTCCTCATCTTTGTTGCCATATTTATCACAATGTTTCGGCTGTTGTACACTCCGGCCTTCTTCAGGTGGTTTGAATTTTGAACTGAACCCTTTATTTCGCATGCTGGGGTAGACTGTTCTGATTCCATATACCATGTCTAATGGATGTCAGTTATCAGTTATCTCCTGTTAATTCACATCTCTAAGTTCTCCACTGCCTTAACCAGGTATTGAACTCACAACTCTTTGGGTCATGTCACTGGATCTAACCAATGCCTTTATCCATTGTGACATGTGTCCGTCAGGACATCTGTGCATGAATTTCTATGGCCAAGTTTGCCCTGAAAATACCAATGTTATTGGGAAAAACATGTGGCTCTCAATGTTTTATGCCTCTGCTAACTCCTTCAGACCACGTTCTACCATCCACTTACTTAAGCCTGCCAAGTATGTCATGTGTTGCTTTCCCTTGTCTCTTTTTCCCTCTATTTGACCTGTGAGTATCAGATTCTCCAGCTCTGCCTTTCTCCTTAAATATCCCAGAAATTTCATCTGCCTCTTCCTTATGTTAAGTATAAGCTTCTTCCTTGTTTGCATCCTCTCTAAGACCTCATCATTGCTCACACACTCGCTCCATAATATCCTTAGCATCCTTCTGTAGAACCACATTTCTGCTGCCTCGAGTCACTTCTTCATCTTTGAGGAGACCGTCCAACACTCGCTGCTGTATCAGGGAACAGATGTCACATAGCAGCTCAGTACTCTTTTCTTTGTCACCAAAGAAATCCTCCTGTCTCACAGTACTCTACCCATCTTTTGGAATGCATTCTTGGCAATCCCAAACTGTCTTTGGATCTCAGCATCACACCTACCATCCTCCGTCAAAACACTTCCCAGATATTTAAACTACTGCACATGCTTGATTTTAGTGTCCTCAACCAGCAAATCGCATTCTGGGCTCATCCTTTTATTGATGACCATGCATTCTGTCTTCTTGTAGTTTATGGTTAGTCCCTTCGTCTCACTCTCCCTCACTACCTTCTGTAGGAGGTTTTTGAGTTTCTTTTCCATGTCTGCTATCAGTACTGTGTCATCTGCATATCTTATGTTGGTAAGATTATGGCTGTAATGCTGAATCCCAGTAGGATTTCCAATTCTCTCAGAACTGCCTCACTAGGTTGGATAAGTCCGGTGAGAAACACATCCTTGCCTTACAGCCCTTTCTGTTTTTGTATATTCACTGAGCTTATTCTCAATGTGCATGCATGCCATTTGCTGCTAGTATAGTTTCTTGATTATTCTAATATCTTTCATGAATATATCAAGGTTGCTGAGCAGTTCCAGAAGATCCTTGTGACATACTTTGTCGAACACCTTAGCGTAGTCTATACTGTTCCCATTTTTTTGTTCTAATGTCTGTGGTGTAACTTCTTTGCATTATAAAACTGGCACTTTCTGGATTTGACTTTCTTTTTTTATGCCCCAGTAAAAAAAAAAAAATAGTTTTCTTGTTTGAGTCATTTGAACTGCTGGACTAGTAGGAGTGTGTGTACTTAGTGCAGCCTCTGCAACACATGTTTGTCGGTATGGACAAGATTACATTTCTGTCATCTCCAAGGTAACTACCTGCTCATGAGCCGTAGCTGAATGTAGTTGTTTATTTTCCAGCAATTTTTGACAGATATTGTTCAATTCTAATCCATTTATAAAGGAGTCTCTGATGAATTCGTCCTCTACCTTATCTTGACTTGAAATGTTTAAGCACTGAAGATACTATTCTAACCTCTCTTCAGGGTTTGGCGGATAGTTGCTAATACATGCCAGGCAAAGATTATGCTTTGTCTCTTCGCAAGAATCCTTCAAATAAGTGTTTCCAATATTGCCAAGTGTCAGTAGAAGATGGGTTTGCAGAGTCCAAGTTGAGACATTCTGGCTTAATGTACTTGTCCATAATTACATTCAATAAATTGTAATGAAAACTCAGTCTTTTTCGGTGTAATGTGCTTTTGTTGAACAAAACTGAAGAGTCTTGCTGCTTTGGCTAAGATAGCTTGACTAATTTATACAAATCATAAGACAAGGGAGGTAATCAAGTTGTCTTACCACAATTCTTCAAATAATTTACATCTCTCGACTATAAATTTCATTTGTAAGTTAGTCATAAATAAAAATAAAAAAAACTTACCCTAAAATGACATAGTCCAAATGTGTTGGTTTATATGGAAAGTAAAATCTCCCATTAAAAGCATAAATATTTATTGAAGAATTCATTTGGCTTGTCTCATGTCAACATTGTAAATTCTTTTTCAGGAAAATCATTTTTTATTCTTCTTAAATATTCAAAGAATCTATTTAATATGGCAAAACATATTTGATTGATTTTTTTCAGAAAATTGAATTTTAAATTTATAAACAATTTCTATGGAAAAAAAAGAGGCCAACATGTAAAAATACTTTGAATCATTCATTATTACATCTTTCAGTAAATAAATTTTCATCAAAACAATATTGCAGATTTTGTAGGTAAGTAAATGTACAAAGCATAGTGAAGATGCTTTTTGGAGTAATAAATAATGAATTATGCCTCCTGAGAAGAACTCTCCTTTTCTGAGCTACAAAATCACACTCATTTTTGGCTCATTTGTAATTGAGTGAACATAAAGCTAAATAAAACTTCCTTAGTTTATTTGTGTGTGTTCTTCCATTATCATAAGAGTCTTTAAGAGAATTGATTGGTGTGTTCCATGATTTAGCAGATTGTTGCTAGGTTGAAGACAAGTCGGTTTCCTTGGAAGACCAGGTTATCATTTAGAGATCATGGCACTTGAAAAAGACGAGTGTCAAGACATATGGTGATGGAATACAATATAGGGAGAGATGGATACATGACTTTCTCAAGGGTATTTCTAGAAATTGAAAACAAATCAAGATTTTATATTGGTTTGCTGGTTTTCTTTTCCATGTTAAAACTTAAATTTCCATTGGTGAGGACAACATATTTGCATCTAATTTGACTTGATTTTGTCAATCTTCAGGGTTTGTGGAAATTTTTAGGACACAAACCACTGAGTTTCCTTTGAGATTGGCATATAAACTTTTACTGTTGCAAACTTCCCATGAAAAAGATGGTGTCTTGCTCTCTGGAGTATGACCTCATTTTTGGCATCTGATTTCATATTTTCTGTGGAATTATCTTCTTGTGATGATTGGTTGATAAACTGTTGCCGAGTTGTACTTATACACCAGTATGGTCATGGTGTAATTAACATGGCTACAGATCTGGCCATCTTAAAATTAGTCAAAATAAGATACAACCCTTTTTATCTTGATAGGTAATCAAAATTCACTTTTCTTTAGAATGTCTTTTTCTTTTTATCTTCTATCTTTTAAGCATCATTCTGACAGTAACAAGAAAAATATCCTCAAATATTTGGTTAAAAACAGTAGAACTGAAGATAAGTCTAAAAACTATTCAGAGTAAAAGAAATTAAATTTTAAAAAGGCTTGTATATTTTTAACAAATTTTAAGCTTTATAAATAATTCACTTTGATTTTCTTGGTAAAAAGGTTAAAATCTTTGACAATAATTTTAATTTCTTCCAATATTTCTGCTTTGATTTTTGCATATAATGTAACAAAACTTTGAAAAAGCTTTTAACAGCACAAAAAGAATTTTATTTTTTTCCAACACAGTCTTATTTTTTCCTTTATTATTTTTTCCTGCTGACTTCTTTGTTGCCCTTCACAATCTCCTTCCACCCTGTTTTTAATTTATTTGAATCTAACTTCAATTCTGCCCTAAAGTAACCCACCCTACTCTACACACTTACTCTTCAACCTCAAAGTAGATTTTAAAATCAAATCAATGTTGTCTGGGTTTTTTGCAGATCTTATGCACTGGTATACTAAGGAAATTCTTTAAGAGTTCAGAATTAGAGAATCGGTCTATGATTTTGTATATGTGTGTGTGTGTATTTTCTGATTGGTCTGTCCAGATCATTTGATAACAATCTTTGCAGGTAAATAGGGACAAAAATATCAGTTTTCTTTCAAGATGATGGTACAAATATTAGAATGAAATGAATATTGTCCTAAAGGGTCAACAGGTATGTCTTATTAAATATGTATAAAAATTTATCTCAAAATGTATTTCTGTTAGCTTTGCTTTTTGTCTTTTTTGGCATCTGACTTAAGACAAATTTGAAAAAAATGTTGGCTCTCAGGGATATTGTTTTTCTTTTTCATTTCTCTTTTGAAACTAATTAACTACAATACACTGAATTCATTTTTATGAAAAAATTTTATTATTTTTGATAGGTAAAATTCATCCATGTGACTCCCTATCCAATTTATCATTTTCTGTTCTCCATACAACAGTTGGATAATTTGGAAGCCCACTCTATTGAACTCGTTCAGACCACTCTAACTCTAGAGTCATATCTTCTTTCAACTTCAGTTTCTTGGGGATGTCATTGACCCACTCTCTCTCCAAGTTTGCTTTGACCATACTTTGTTATGACTTCCCTTTGCTATGACTTCCCTGGCTATGACTTCCCTTGGTATGACTTCCTTTGCCATGACTTCCCCTTGCTATGACTTCCCTTTGCTATGAGTTCCCTTGCTATAAGTTCCCTTGCTATGACTTCCCTTGCTATGATTTTGCTGGCTATGACTTCCTTGGTATGACTTCCTTTGCTATGACTTCCCTTGCTATGACTTCCCTTGCTATGACTTCCCTTTGTTTTGACTTCCCTTGCTATGAGTTCCCTTGCTATGACTTCCTTTTGCTATGACTTCCTTTGCCATGACTTCCCTTTGCTATGACTTCCTTTGCTTGACTTCCCTTGCTATGACTTCCTTTGCATTGACTTCCCTTTGCCATGACTTCCCTTGCTATGATTTCCTTTCCTATGACTTCCCTTGCTATGACTTCCTTTGCTGTGACTTCCTTTGCTTTGACATCCCTTTGCTATGATTTCCCTTGCTATGACTTGATGCTTATCTCAGTTCACCAACCATGAATTCCTTCATTATCCACATGTCCCAACCATTGAAGTTTTGATTTGGTCAGTAACAAAGCTGTGTCAATATTTGTTTTATTTCTTTTTTATTACAATGTCCACTTCACACATTTTTATGGCTGTCCAGGGCACTTCAAAAAACAATTTCAAAGACATTGTTACTGTAGTTGATGCCAACTCAGTTTATAGTGACATCTTTTCTCATCTATTTTTCCATTTTTTCTTTGTCTCAAACCATTCCACTTATTATGGATTAGTCATTTTCCAATTGAAGCAAATGGAATAGAAATAATGTCTTTTCTTTTTGAAGTTTTCACCTTAACAATCCATGATAACAATTGTCATTTTTTCTTCTTCAATTTGCTATTTTTATTTTAGAAATAAAAAGAAATGTCTGAAAACTGATTTGTGTTTAGTTAGTAGGGAATTGAAGCCTCTGATAAGTCTAATAAACAAGATTTTTTTGCCATATGATTTTCAAACACAATCCTCCTTTATAAGTCTTTAAGTCATCTTTAGGACATTTACTTTAGTCAGGCCATTGAGTAACAAGAATTAGTCTATTATGTTAGAATGCTCATTTTCATGTCTGACTGTATTCGAGGTCAGTTCAACTGGTACACATTGGTCAATTTGAGTTTTAATTCATGGTAGCAGCAATAACTATTGCAATTGAAAAACATTCAAAATTAATTTACACTATTTACATTTCTGACTATTGTTTGCATCGTTGTTGTGATTATCATAACATTTCAGCCATTGTACCCTCTGACCGTCATCAGGTGTATGTCGATCTGGGTAACTTACAGGCAATTTCAAACTGAACCCGTTATTTATTTCCTGGGACAATAGCCTAGTGGATTAAAGTGTTGGGTTGTGAATTTGGTTACGTAGTAATTGTCCAGGAGAGTGTATTAGGACTCAATGGAAACAGGGTAAACAGTAACTGAGCAGTAGTGAAATTAAGAACTTGATAAATGCTGTTAAACCGACTTTAAACTGAGCTCAATCATTCAGTAAAAATGTGGGCACACTGAAAAAAATCACAAACTATTCTTGTTGCACCATAGATGGTGCAACAAGAATAGTCTACCCACCCCTGCTAGATTAAAGGGTTCATTTCAGAATTATCTGTGGGTTACCTGGATCAGTATGCATCTGATGAAGGAGGAATAGCACAATGGCTATGAAACACAGGGATCATGACACTAAGAAGGGGAAAATAGGCTGCATGCAAATAGTGTAAATGATAATGACTCCTCATTCAAGAAATTCAGATAGAAATTTCAGACGTAACTATCAACTAAAATATTATTCACTCAAAAGAAGTGGTAATATTTAGACTGAAATTCAGGATTGAACTTGAGGACCTTCATATTATCAGTTTACCACTCTCACACTACTATGCACTAACTCATTTTGTTTCTTCAAAACCATTGTATGAATTGAAAGAATCAACCAACCAATCAAGCAATTAATCAGCCAACCAGCCAATCAGCCAACCAACCAACCAACCAAATAATCAATCAGCCAACCAAACATCCAATCAACCAATTGATCAACCAACCAACCAGTCAATCAACCAACCAACCAATTAGTCAGCCAACCAACCAATCAACCAACCAACTAACCAATCAATTAATCAATCAACCTTAAAAAATTGAACCCATAGGAAATAGGAATCAGTGTCAATATTGAAACTCAAGATTGAATCACGGAACTTTATATCTTGATTTGAATGCGCTTTATCAACTCTGATCTATTTCAGCTAATCAGTCAGTAGCAATCTGTTTATTATCCTTTTTTCTTAGTAACCATTTCTCTGTTTCTGTTGTAAAGTAAAGAGTACACCCCCGGTGACTCTGAACTCATCCAATACTTTAAATAGTTCTATGGTATCAGGTCAAGGGTATTAGTCGTATTGCAGTCAGTGTTCATACTAACTATACAAGCATTACGGCAATAGCTTAAGCCTTAGTGAATACTCTATCAAGTGCAAGTGTGTTTTCTAACAATAACCTTACAATAGGAATTTATAATAGTTGATGATGAGGAAGTTGAACACAAGCACAGGATAAAATTGCAACATTATAACTGAAGTTATAATAGTTGGCAACAAGGAGATTGAACACAAGCACAAAATATAATCAGAGCAGTATAACTGGAGTTATAATAATGTGTGACAAGGATATTTGAACACAAGCATGGGGGAAAAGCACATTATAACTGAAGTTATAATAGTTGTCAACAAGGATATGCAAACATAAGCACAGGATAGAATTTCAATATTATAACTGAAGTTATAATAGTTGATAATGATGAATTTGAACTCAAGTGCAGTATAACAAGCACCCCATTATAATTGAAGTTATAATAGCAGGCAAATCTAGCAATCAATTCTATATAGTCATTTCACTTCATGTTGGTGGAAAATGTTAGACTGAGAAAATGTAATGTGTTACTTTCTTGGAGGTTAGCATCAGTCATACTGATGGAAGGCAAAAATCTTCTCTGAGACAGATTCTAAGATTGAGTGAAGTCTTGGAATAATGATAAAGAATTTCATATTTTTCTATGAGCTGTGTCCCTTCAGGATTTGGGAAATCATGACTCTCCACAACTTCTTATCCTTTGTAACTCATAGCAATTTTTTTTTTTACTATCCCACCTCTTTTCTGTTTTACTGTCTATTTCCCTGTGCTCATTAGGCAGTTCGCTCGTTACTTTTCTTTGTTCCTCCTGTCTTGAGACCAGAATAATTTAAGCAGATTTTAATAAGATGTAGCTAATTTTATCTGTTGGCCCCCACAGGTTTTTCAAGGTAGCAGCTTCCTATCTGAATTTCTGGAATGAGGAATTATCCTTATTTATGTTCAGATTCATGTCCTCATCTTTGCTTTCACCCATTGTGCCCTCCAACCTCCATTGATCTGGGTAACCTTCTGAAAATTTTGAAGCAATTTTTTTTTTAGTCATTCCATCCCAAGCAAGGTAGGAATGCCATTAGTATGCAGGAGTTACAGGGAGTGAAAATGAAAGAGAAGATTGTCTATAGGGAGGATTAAGGAAAGGACAGATGATGCATGGGATTCAAGAAGACATAAGATGCCAATTGATATTGCATTTAAATTTTTGAAGATTATAGTTATTAGGAAAGCAAGGAAATGGAAGAGAGCTCCACAAGTGGGAAGTGTGAGAAAAGAAACTGTTGGAGTAGAAGTGGTGGTTACATTTAACTATTTCAACAGTAGCACACTTAAACTCACGTAGTCTGGGCACCAGGGAAAAAAGCTTGTAAGAGCCAAGAGCCACTCAAGGTAGAGGTTTACTGAATGAGTTTGTTCTATGGATGTACAAGAGATTACTAAGTGCAGATTATAAGGATATGTAAGATACGTAATGTTTGACTCTATATATAAAGAGTTTCATTTTGTAATGTTTGGGAGTCAGTTTCCTAAAGTAGCATCTCTTGGGAGTCAGTTCCCTAAAGTAGTATCTCTTGGGAAGAAACTGTCAGAATGGAACTTGCCAATGGAATAAAAAGGAAATGCGGATGCTTCACCTCTGTGTTTGTGGCATGGCAGATCTTAGCTGTAAATGTTTGAACTTCTAGAATTAGGGACTATAAGCTCATCAGAACATTTTCTGTAGAAATAGCAACAGAATAGTGACATCGCATATGTGGGAGAAGGGATGTAGGTGGAAAATAATTTGTTGCCTCCAAGGTCATGTGAACAATTTTGAAGTCTGCTGTGGCTGGAAAGGGAGGATTGTGTAGCTCCAGTCTTTGTAGTCTTGTGGTTTCTTCCATTCACAGTTATTATGATGATTTGTGTCAGTCTGTCATTCATGTAAGGGTGACTTTTGCTTGCTACTGCAATCTGTTTTACTTCTGCCTCACATCTTTGCTAGAAAGAAGGAAAAGAGTACTAAACTGTTATGTTATATCTGTACTCTTATATGGCAATGAATGCTGGACAATCTCATCAAAGATAAAGAAGAGACTTGAAGAAACAGAAATGTGGTTCTACAGAAGACTGCTGAGAATACCAAAGACCAAACGTGAGGTTTTTGAGAAAACAAACAAAAAGGAAACTTATACTTAACATCAAGAAAAGACAGTTGAAATTTCTGTATCACATAATGATGAAAGAGGGCTTGGAAAATCTGATACTCACAGGGCAAATTGAGAGCAAGAGAGATAGAGGAAAACAATGCATAACATTATTAATGAGCTTGAGTAAATGGGTGGCGGTTTAGGAGAAATAACAAAAAAAAAATTTATTAAGAGCTGCAAAGGACAGGAAATTGTGGAGAGCCATGATTGCCCATGTCCTGAGGGGACATGGCACATGATGAAGACGAATTCTTTTTTATTCAGAAAACACATGGCTAGTTCTAGATTTGACAAAGTTCAGATGGCCCAATTTCTCCCAAACTATTGCATGTATGAAGCCACCAGCAAATATGTCTTTATATAAACATAAAAAAAACATATTAGTTAACTGATTGAGTTTGGGAAAAATCAATTCTCTGAAACTGTTTTACCTAATAAGCAATACAAACCAGATGGATAGATCTTAATGAAATGGACAAAGTCCAACAATTATTTTAAGACATTTTTTATGCTTATACGTTCTTTTTATAGATACAAATATTTAAGTAAATTTATAATAAACGGTAATAACAACATTTACCGTCCTGAAGGTCCGAAAAATTTTCATAGAAAATTTTTCATTTGTTAACATTTGGATACGCATTGAGCATATATGAATGTATGAGAGAAAATCATGGAGAATTGTAGTATAAAAACAGTAAAATCAACCTTGGTAACCGAAACGCTCCTCTGTGGCTCAATTGGTAAAGGCATGTCAGGCTATATGACAGTTCCGTATAGGATACATGTTCGATTCCTGTCAGAGGACGCATATTTTCTATGAAAATTTCTCGGACATTCAGGCCAGTAAATGTCGTTAATACTGTTTATTATAAACAGAGCATTTACTTAAATATTTGTATCTATAAAAAGAATGTATAAACATAAAAAATATCTTAAAATAGATCTTATTGTAAACAATTTAATTTCAAGGTCTTCAGGCAATGATTTTTGACTCCTACCAAACTTTAATTCTTGTCATCATTTTCACCTAACTTTGGCAAATGTAGCAGGTGAGCACAAGGCTGTCCCAAATTGTACAAACGTACTATGCTATCTCAAAGTTAATATTAAGGTTCAGTCCTTTAAGAAACCCTCAATCCATCTAATTTCTTTAAACTGATTAACTTTTTTTTATTTTTCTATATTATATTCCATTAATGAAGAAATGTAACCAAATCTTCTCGCTCATTGTTTTCTGGTTCTGTGCCATAATTTCAAACCTTTGTACATTTAACACTGTTCGCCAACTACTGCCAAGACTTCTCAAGACTTTAATTCGCCTTTTTTCATTGGCAGCCTGGTCTAGACTACTTACTAATAGAATATATCTTTGTTACTAACACAAAGTATGTTTGTTTAATGATATAGAGTAATGCCTCCTGTTAACATAAAAAAATAAAAATATCTGCAGGTGTTTTACATAATTTTAAAAATTCTTTATTTGTTGATAGATTCAAATTCATTTTATACTATATTGGATCATTTCATACTATATTGGATCATTTCATGTTATGCATGTGTGTGTGTGTGTGTGAGAGAGAGCTTTTGTTGAAATCTTTTGATCCTTTAGGTTGAATTACAAGTGGAACTTGTCTTTAAAATTCCACAGTCATTGGATTGCGTCAGTAACTACCAATCAATATTGCTCTGAGAAATAACCTGCTTCTTTTTCTTTAATTCATATCCATGTTTGATCAGATTCTTGAACCATTTTTTTAAGCTACATCTTCATCAGCCAATATTTGATTTTTGTAAATTGCGAATCTCTTGATGAGGATTTGTTTTCTTATTTCAATAAATCGATTATTAAGACAATTTCATGAATGATTATTTCATTTTTTTTTAATCCTTTTCAACAATTTGTTTTTTTTAATAATTCTGTAGCCACAAAACAACAGCCTTCAAGAGATGATTACGTTGGTGTAGGGCTGGGTATATTTTTGGAACTGAACTGGTGTCACCATTGATTTTGAACACCTCAGTATTAGCTTAAGGTACCATCAAACTTTGTTGTTTTTCTCTCCCATATATTTCTTCTTGTATTTGCAATTTTCCAGTTAATGTTCATGAACCCAGAAATGAAACGTAATATCCATTGATGTGAAATTTGGATTAACTTGACCACCTGACAATGTCAAGTTGCTGAGCAGTGAATAGGAAATTTAGTTTCAAAGTCAAGTCAGCGTTCTCCATTATTCAATCTAAAATGCTCAGCATTTTTCATTTTTCAAATTGGTATCTTGTGCAGGCAAACAATGGAATTCTCTGCTATATGGTATTTTCCTGGTGGTTGGTATTTTCAGTCAGACTGTTATTTATGCGTTTCTTTAGACGTGTCTAATTTTAATGACAGGGCTCGGTATTCTTTTGTCACATAAGAGGATTATCCCCACCACCACAAAATTTTTAAAACATTGCCAGGATCATATCCAGATAATTTGTAATATTTGAATGAGTGTGCCATATTGCAATCTCTTGAGAGAATTGTGTTGTGACTCTAGGCTACCAACCCTTACCACTCCAAATGGTGGTCTTTTCCAATTGACATTTGCCTTATCTACTGTTATCCAAATTTTTCTGGAATTGAATATCATTTCAAACATATGCTGCTGTAAAAACAAGATCAGTGTTACCAAGAAAACCTTCTTTCATAATTTGGAGATTAAATTAGCTTACTAGGTTAAGTCAAAATGTTTTCTCATCATACACTAATCTCTGTTGCCATTGTTGTGTCAGAAGATCAATTCCCTGCTTACACCATTTGGCTGGTTTAGTGGTAAAAAACTCTCTGCGTCCATTTTTCAACCTCATCCACATTGTTGGACCTCTTTCTTTTTTTTTTTTTTAATCATATCACCCCAAGCAAGGCCGGAGGCCACTATCACGCAAGGGGTTAAAGAAGGGTTGGAGGAAGAGCAGATAGGATATTGAAGATTACTGAATGAGGTTGTTGTATAAGCATAAGAGGTGGGGGGGGGCTGTAAGAATTGTAGTTTAGCAGGTTACATAGGATAGATAATGGTTAACCGTAGATTTGAAGTGATAAATATTGGAGTGATTGGGGAAGCATTCCACAAAGTAGCAGTCCTTGGAAATAAACTGTCTAAATAGAACTTCTTCCTTATTAATGGAATATGAACGATTCATCTTATTGTATATGGTATGGCAAGTCTAAATTGTAAAGGCCTGAACTGGTAGAACTAATAAATATAGATTGTCAGAATTTTTGCCAGGTAATTAGAGACAGAGTAGTGTGACCTTGTTCATCAGTTTAAATAATTAAGCTGCCTATTTGTGGATTGGAAAGAGCAGTTTGATTTCAGAAGACGTATAGATCTGTGTACAATTTTAATCTTCCACCCGAATTAGAAATATATACTTGCTAGATATTATACACACACACACACATGTTACATTATCTTTGACACTCAGAGCTGAAAGAGAAAAAAATGAATGGAGAGACCAGAACATGATAAGGAGGATAAATAATCATAACCAATAACACACACACACATGCATGTACTCACACATGCAAATCAACCTAACACCAATAGTAAGAGCTCAGAAATTAATTAAATCAAACTTACTATAAAAATAACAAAAAATGAGAAAAACGATAGTCATTGCTTAAACCTCCTGATGAGTGGACTGAATAATTATAAATGTGTTCAGCTACGAAACTTTGGAGTTGATGTGCTGAAACTAATATCAATCAGCTGTGTGACAAATTTTGTTTTAACCCAGTATATATATATATATATATATATATATATATATATATATATATATATATATATATATATAACTGAAGTCATATGAATGAAGGAAATATTACTAATAAATTATTATTATTATAAAACAATATGAAAATTGAAGTCTAAAATTTCATATTGAATTGAATAATTCAGAGATATTTTTCTTCTACAGAGAATTATTTTTATTAAAAACTATTTTTCAAAAATTCAAAAACAAATATTTTTCTAAAAAGTTTACATACAACTGAGAATAGTGACTCTTAAAAGAAAAGGAAAAGAGGCTCGTTTTATGACAATTCCATTGAATATTTTGGATGTTTATTTTGTCTGACAGCTTAGTTATTTTTCTGGTAAACTCCTGTCCCTTTGAACAATGGAAATGTTGAGCAGCTTTTTTCTGGAAAGACATAAGAAGGTGCTGAATAAGAAACTGATGATGATGATGAAACATAAAGAAATTGTCAGTTGTCAATTTTCATAAGAGTTATTGCTCCAAACATATCTTTTCATAAACAACAAACCTCCATTTTTTTTTTCTTAACCAGGAAATAGAATAATTCATCTTTGCACCAAAATGGATTCCCGTAACAAGAGACGACAACTAATCTATTCAGAAAGGACATTTATGTAACAAATGACAAGATTTATCATTTGGGGAAAGAGGATTCAATATGGGAGAATTCTTTTCAATTTATTAATACATTTTTCTGTTAATTCACTGTAACACTATTAACGTTTTGAAACAAAAAAATTTGCTGCATATTTTTGACAACCTAAAAAGCAAAGAGAACAATTGGTTGTGAATACATTTTGATAAACTTGATGTATATTGTAGCAGTCTCTCCTTACATAAGTGGATTGACTTGTGTCTTGAATTCTGTGGGACATTAATTCTAAATAAATTAACAAAATTATGCTTAATTGTCCATAACCAGTTCTTACTTACCTGGCACAAGAGTTAACAGTGATCATCTAGGCCATTCTCTCAGAGCGAGGCCCTTCCATTAAACTCCGGTTGGGTTGACCTTTGCGATCGCCCCAAATGTGGGCGACTCGGGTGCACTATTTCTAAGTGTGATCATTCACCATCTTTTTAAAATGTGTTATCATTCACCATCTTTTTAAAAAATATTTTTGTGAGGTGGTGTTCATAGATATTTGGAGGCTAAACCTGATCTACTGGTTCTGTAACATCTATGAAGAGTTAAAGAACCAGTATATTTTCAAGCTAAAAAATGAAATATGGCAGCAAGAGCTGTATATTTGAGTTGTGACATTCTTTTTAGTTTCTTTCTCAGAAACTGAGATGCTTAAATAAAAAGTATTGTGGAAGAGGTGAGCTTTTTATCTTGAAATTTGAGTGGAGGGGCAGAGATTTTGTCAAAGAGAATTTCATTCATAAGTTGTTAATTTGTCACAGGCGATTTGTGAAACTGTCATCTACCCTTGCCTGTTGTTTTCAGAGTATCATTATATGTGTGATGAAAGACACTGATTTCAGCTACAAAAATATCTTTCTTCCAATGTCTTTCGTAGACCATAAAGATTACTACTATTTCATTGGTTAAATCATTTTTGAATTTTAATCTCAGACTGCAGACATGCATTGTCTTCAGCTAATAAGAGGTAAAGCAGATAGAATGGAATGTTTGGCAAAAGAGAAAAGATAATGCCTAAACAAAAATTTCTTATTCCTAAATAGTTAAGGCTTTCTGTTAAAAAAAAAAAAAAAAAAAAACTATTTATATTGGTATTAGACATTTTGTATCAAATTTTATTACACAAGCCAATGTAGGAGGCATCAACCAAACAATGCTGGTAAAATATTCAGTATTTTATTTTTATTTATCCATGCAGTATATCATGAAAGTTTCATCTTCTAATATCTCTTCCCGTCAAAAAATATTGATACAGTGTTTTTGAGATGTCAGGAATATATTCTGCACAAAAACTCCTGTTTTTGACAACTTTTTTCGCTTTCATCATTATTACTTCTCTATATAAAACTAAAAAGAATCTTGTAACACGATAACTCCTACTTTCTTAACAACACAAGTGAATGTTCTTTTTCATATAAGATAGGAGTGATTAAAAAAAAATGAATTAATAAAGCCAAATTAATCTCTTCCTTTAAAATTATTTTGTCTAAAGAATTGAGAAACATTAAAAAAAGACCAACCCATTTTATACCAGATATATAACAACCACTTTCTCTTGTAGACTCACAAGTCATAATTCCAACCAAAGTGCTATACAGAAACACATAATAGGGATACATGTAAATGCATTCCAAAATCTAAGCTGAATACAAAGAAATAGAATAACTTTGCTAGAAACATGAAAAGAGTACTAAAGGGTGACATGATATCTGTCCTCCTATATGGCCATGAATGCTGTACAATCTCCTCAAAGATAAAGAAGAGACTTGAAGCAACAGAAATTTGGTTCTACAGAAGGATGCTGAGGATACCATGGACCAAATATGTGACAACGACAAAGTTTTAGAGAAAATGGAAACAAAATAAAACTTGTGCTTAACATCAGCAAGAGACAGTTGAAATGTCTGTATCACATAATGATGAAAGAGGGCTTGGAAAATCTAATACTCACAGCACAGATTGAAGACAAGAGGGATAAAGGAAAACAACACATAACATACTTAGTGAGCTTGAGTAAATGGATGACAGAACCAAAAATACAAATAATAAAAAGACAATATTTATTCATAGTGTCAAAGGTCAGGAAGTTATGGAAAACCTTGATCACCAATGTCCTGTGGGGACACAGCACATAAAGAAGATATTTATAGGTAATAAAAGTGTTCAATATCAGGGATAGAGCATATGTAAATATAACAGTGGACACGGAGAACAACACCAGGCAGCAACACTCCGTTTTTGCTTCAACACAATCTTCAGATTCACATACCTCTCCAGTCTTTTGAACAGGAGTAGAAGTTTATCCCTTGTTTCCAGTTTGGGACTGGGTTTCCAGTTTCTTCTAAAATCTATTCCAACTCTATACTTCTAACATCAGAAATTTAATTTACTATTTATTTATTTATTTATTCTCAATAGAAGTAGATAGGTTCACCCACCTCCTCCCTGGTCTTTTGAACAGGAGCAGAGGATTATTCTTTGTTTCCTTCTTAGGATTGGTTTTTGGTACCTTCTAAAGTCTTCTCCTCTTTCAATTCTGGTGCTCTGTTGCATCTTGGTGTCATTATCAACTTCCTTAGGGTGCTGCCTCTTAACCATCTATCTAGAGTGGCTCTTGGGCCTTTTACAGGGTGAACATCATTATAAGATTGCATTGAAGCATGAAACAGACTGTCCACTGCTTGATGTTGACCTCAGTGCTCACTTTTATATACTACTACCTGCCAGATTTATTTTACGATGTTAAAACAAAAACATGTTAAAAATCAATTTTTAACATGTTTTTGTTTTAATATCCTACCCCTCTACTCTGTATTGAGCCCTCTTTTAAATTAGATGTTGCATATAGTGGAATTATACTCCATTTGTTAGCATCTTACCTGGATATATATATATATATATAAGCAAATGTGTGGATGTAGATCCGACGGTATGATGAAAATGTGGAAAAGACAAAGCAAAATCCGAATATATGAGTTTACTGTTTTTATTATGTTTTTGTTTTTGTTATTCTGTCGACGTCAGACGTTTCGGTCAAATAGACCTTCTTCGGGACATGGTTAATGGAGACATAATTATATTAGATTTAAGTTTGATGGAGAGACGATATATACAGGACTGGTCAGAAACAGAAAAACTGAAATTCTAAAGTCAAGTATTCTTTCTTAGAGTCGGATATGCTGGCGTCGCGTGGGCGGCAACTACGAAGACCTGCGCACAGGGAAGAAGATTGTGTCCTAAGTGGAGGACACTTTAAATAGTCCCCCTCACCCTCCACTTAGGACACAATCTTCTTCCCTGTGCGCAGGTCTTCGTAGTTGCCGCCCACGCGACGCCAGCATATCCGACTCTAAGAAAGAATACTTGACTTTAGAATTTCAGTTTTTCTGTTTCTGACCAGTCCTGTATATATCGTCTCTCCATCAAACTTAAATCTAATATAATTATGTCTCCATTAACCATGTCCCGAAGAAGGTCTATTTGACCGAAACGTCTGACGTCGACAGAATAACAAAAACAAAAACATAATAAAAACAGTAAACTCATATATTCGGATTTTGCTTTGTCTTTTCCACATTTTCATCATATATATATATATATATATATATATATATATATATATATATATATAGTACACGTAATAAATCCATTGGTATATAATCCAAGTGAATCCTAGTAATATCAAATATTAAAACTGATTCCCAAAAGAGCTCAATGTATTTATTATAACAGAGCATATAAATTAAACAACAAAATCCCAAATTACCTCATATGGGAGGATAGATCTATTTCAACCAACAAGAAGTATGTCAGTCTTATTCAACCTCGGTGTATAGACTGTGTTCATGTCGGAATTTGAAATTTAAGTTTGACAACAGTTAAATTGGTTAATTGCTTATATATATAAACAAAGAACTATTTTTTGATACTACTTTATATTTATAGTGTATATTTGTTTGAGTAAATAACCCTGTTTTTTCAAAAGGGTGGAAGACTTTTGATTCCTAGACTGGTAGATATTAATTTCAATGTTTACAAAACCAGAAATGTTACTCAAGCACTTGTATCTATTAAATATAATGTTTATAGTAATAAGAGACTTACAGCACTATCACATTGAAACACAGGTTCTTGCATTACCACTGAAGTTAAGCAAAATTGAGCCTGGCCAGTATGTAGATGAGTAGCTGCTTGGGAATACCACGTGCTGTAAGCTTGGATGTGTGTGTGGCATAATGGATAATGCATTGAAATTGGAAATTGTAGAGCTAAGTTCCAATTTCAGTTAGATTTTTTATATTCAGTTAGATGCAAATATCCTTGGGAAAGGTCTGAATCCACCTTTTCTCCTTCCAGCAATGGGTTAATTAAGACCTTACAGTTATATTGAGCAATGTTAACAGTAAAATGATGAGACCTAAATTCATGGAGACAAAGTAAAATGATGAAGCCTCATCACAACCATTGCCATGAAAATATTTATAGAAAATGCACAGGGAAATTGTGTTATGGTGGTGAGAAAATGATTTAAGCTGAGATGCCAGGTCAGGACTGATACCATTGCAGATTCATTTTTGGATTTTGTCAAGAAGCTCAATATTTATATATGACAGGAGCACCAGTGAAAATGTGGTAACAATATTCAATGCAAGGAGGAAAGCTACCATTTTAATCTTCATTTCTCTTCGACCCTCCTAAAGATGTACTTCATATAATAAGTTGACCAGAAGTCAATCTGGGCTTTGCTAAGTGACAAAGATTTTTTCCTCTTCATATCAAAAGTCAAAATATAGGATGTAAATAAAAAAAAGCATAATGAAGCATATTAATTTGATTAGGAATCGTTAAATCTTCTTAATGTTCTTAATCAACATTTTGGGTTAAAGACAAATCAAAAACAAGGTGCCATGTTCCGAATAGGCACTGGCAAAAAAAGAGAGAAGTTCAAGAGATTTTGGTTGCTTTCTGAAAATGAAACCTAAAGGCAGCAAAGAAATTCTCACAAATTCTACATTTGAAAAGCAGCTTTAGATAAATTCAATGTCCTGGATCAAGATAGCAAATTAAACATTGAAAATAGCGAACCAATTAAATTTATATAAAGTAAATTTTCTAATCGTAAATCTCATTTATTTTCTGTAAATCTCAAAAGTTCTTTCTTGGAGAAATGTTTCCTCTTCCTGAGATTACACTCAGATAGAAACAAGGGGAGATAAACATTGCAAAGCCTCAATTACTCTAATTGAATCTCAAAGAAACATAGCTTCTGTCAAGCTTTTATCCTCAAATCTCTTTTCATGTCTTTTACTTCATTACAGTGCTTTTATAAAATGATTCTAAATCAAAATTTTTGATTCACATTAATATTAGGAACAAGAACACAACAAAACTACAAGTGAGTTGTGAGTTCAATACCTGGCTATTGTAGTGGTAAACAAAAAACTTGGAGAGTTGAGGTAAAGGGAGTTAACTGAGATTTCTGGAAGAGGCATAGCATGTGGATATAGAACAATTTACACCAGTGGATGAAATAACAGGTTCAGTTTGAAATTCCAATCACCTGAAGAATGCTGGAGCGTACAACGTTGTGAATATGGCAATAAAGATGAGGACAACAGTTCGAACAATGTAAATAATTACATATACACTTGTGTGTATATGTGTTTTATGTAGTAGTGTTCTTTGTTAATTAATTTACAAATTTAATTAACAACCAATATAACCTATAAAGTAACCTTTTCTTGTTTATTTCAAAAAGAACTTCTGTCTGGATTTAATAAATATACAGACAATCAAGATATTTTACTTCTCAAGTTTGTGAAATATTTCTGGCTCTTATCAAGATCAGGGAAAACAGTGGATTGTTTAATTCTTTTAAAGTCCTTTTATATTGTTACTGTTTTGATGATATAAATGCACAACATGGCGTACAAGCAGAATTCTTCACTGGTGTGTCAGTTATTAAATGCAATCAAAATCCAAGACTCCAATGTCAATAATATATTTTGTTTGGAATGTCTTAATTTTATGATAAGTGTGATAAACCATGTTTAAAACTAATTTTATGATAAGTGTGATAAAACATGTTTAAAACTAATTTTATGATAAGTGTGATAAAACATGTTTAAAACTAATTTTATGATAAGTGTGATAAAACATGTTTAAAACTAATTTTATGATAAGTGTGATAAAACATGTTTAAAACTAATTTTATGATAAGTGTGATAAACCATGTTTAAAACTAATTTTGTGATTAGTGTGATAAACCATGTTTAAGACTATAGGGGTTACCAAGGATAGGATAATAGATGAATGGAGTTCAAGAAGATAAACAATGGTGATTGATGTTTGCATTTAAATTTTTGAAGATTTTAGTTATGAGGGAAGCAAAGAAATGGAAGGGAATTCCACAAGCCGGAAGTTTGAGAAAAGAAACTCTTTGATCAGAAGTGGAAATTGCATTTACCTAATTGAACAGTAAAAGGGTGGGTCCGAGATGCCAGGATAGTAGCACACTTAAATTCATGTAGTCTAGGCACCAGGGAAAAAGACTTGTTAGAGCAGTAGCCATGTAAACATTTGTAGAAAAGACAGAGGGACACCATGTCATGTTGGTGAGAAAGTAACTGCAGTTGAGATGCCAAATCAGGATCAATTTCATTGCAGATCCTTCTTTGGATTTTGTCAAGAACCTTGAGATGAGTAGCAGGATCACATGAACAAATATGTCAACAGTATTCAATGCATGTTTTAGAAACAGCCAGTAATTGACTGTATTGGAAGTTGAGTCTGCTCCAACTACCTCTGGGCAAGCTGGTGTTTATATAGCAGACTGGGAGATTCCATTCTGCTACTTGGGCAAGCCTGTTCTGTAGGTCCTGATTGGCTGCTGACTTTGGTGTGGACACTGTGCTCAATAAATATCCATCTGTACATGCTGAATAAATAGCCACCTGTGAATGCTGGACATATATTTAGTTACAACCCAGTTTATTTTTGTCTGCCAACTGGATGCTAGTTGGGAACTTCATTGCAAGGGTGAGTATCATATTTTTGATTCTTCAATATCAACAAATAGATAGATTTGTAAATGTGCAAGATTCTGAGAAAAACCTTCTGGCACAACACAGTGACCCAACATTTCTTGGGGCATTTGCAGCTATTGATTCAATGTAGGCATTCCACTTCAAGTCACTTAAGAATGTGATGCAAAGAAGGTGCAGTATGTTTACCCTCGCTTTCTCTATGAGTCTAACATCAGTCATGCTGATGATGGGCAGGAAGGTTTCTCTGTGGTGGTTAAATGAAAGAAGTTTTGTTTTGGAGGAATTAAAATTTACAAGCTGTTTCCTGTTCCAGTTAACCACTGATTGAAGGTACTTTTCAAGACCAGCTGCCAAGTTGACTTTGTCAGCTCTGATGGATTTGCTATTGAGACAGGAGTAAATGGTAGTGTCATCAGCATAAATGCCTATTTGGGAACTGATGATATCAGGGAGATCATTGATGAAGATCAGAAACAGGATAGTGTTTTGGGGGACATTCACATTAGTGTGAAAGGATCTGGAAGCGAGCCTGTTCAAAATGAGTTTCATTTCTTGATTTGATAGGAACGATTGGATTAAATCAAACACAATCCCAGTAATACCGTTTCGTTTCCCTGGAGTTTACATGGAAGACTAGAGTGCCAAACCCTGTCAAACACCTTTGAGATATCTAAAGCCACAGCTTGAGCTTCGCCATTATTATCAGGAGCTCGATATACATATTCAGTGGTGGCCATTAGCACATCAACAGTAGATCTGGCAAAACGGAAAACATTGTTTGTCAGAGAGTAGGTCATGAGAGGTAAGATGCTTAACCACTGCGTTGATTAAAGCCTCGAATACTTTATTGAAAAGTGGTAGAAGACTAATAAAGTGATAGAGGCATCAGAAGGTTGTCCAGGGTTCTTAAAAACAGGAACTACAGAGTAGGACTTCCAACAAGCAGGAAAGCAGGAAGCAGTGAGGCAATAGGTGTAGAGTTTGGAGAGGACTGGAACCAGCTCAGGAGCACATTTCTTTAAGACGACTACTGGGAACTAATTATCTTCTGCTTGCCTTATGGGAGTTTGATTTAGAAATAATGTCAGAGACCTGTGATGGGGATATGCACATATCACTCAGTAGAGCCTCTGTTTTAGAAGGGAAATCAGGTGTGGGTCCTCCAATTGAGACAGGTGTTGGAAGAGAATTTCTAAGCAAAGCATTCAACCATATCTGCTGGAGATATCAGGATTTCGAATTGATTGAATAGAGCAGAGATGGAAGATTTTCTGTTGTTCAGCACAATCTTCCAGAGCTGAAAATAAACGTTAGATCTGAACTTGCAAGATGCTAATATTCGTGTATTATTTCAAACTGTTGTTCTAATTTTGGTTGACATAGATGTTATTATAAATTATTATTTGGTTGATATACGATGTTATCATAAGCAAAATGTTTCGTCCAATTAGTAGAAAACTGTTATTTTATAAAATCAAATGCTGGAAACTTTTGCATATCCCCAAAATATAAGTTACCATTTAGAAAGCTCCAAGATAAAAAGAATTGGAATGATATTTGTAAAAGGTGGTCTGTATTAAACTTGAGAAAACTCCAACACCAATATATATTTTTCTTTCTGTGGGTTAAATAAGTTGATAAGGCTCTTTAGCCTTGGTTAGCAGCCAGTTAATGAGATGGATACTCTGAATTCAAAGCGATAGAAAAGACAACAAGAAACCACTATCTTTGCCAACTCGTCGGGACAATTCTCAGATAATAAAAGAAAACACAATTTGTGGAAAGTCCTAAAAACCTATATCCGGAAGGCATATGACATTAAATAAACAAACAAAACCTTTCCTTGAAACTAATTATCTTTCAAATTGGCAAGCCAACTTCTTTATTTTAAACTAAAGTGTCAAAAACAGTAACTTAATAATGTATGGTTCCTCTTTTTTGCCTGAGTAACAGCAACTATGTATTGAGGCATGGAGTTTATGAAGTGTTGAAGTCGTCATGTGTGTATACCTATACACATTCAATGGCTGTCCATAACTCACTCATATTTGTTGGTTGAGGCTGCAGAGAATTTAGTGAATTCTGCAATATATTCCATCCATGCTCAATGGCGTTTAAATCTGGTAAGCCTGGGGGCCAATGGAATATGTAAGTTAGTTTCATGTGACCTGTACCCAATGGTATGATAGATTTTATTATCTTGCTAGAACAAATCCTCAATACAAGGAAACATGGTAGACATAAAAGGGTTCAGCAAATGGCCCGCAATAAGATCTTCATATTTGTCACACCGGTTAAGACATTCAGTTTCACTTGTGGTTCTTTCAAAAACCCAACCCAACACAAGATGACTTTTCAGACCTTTTATCATGCACACTGTTAACAGGCTGGATTCATAACCCCATTGTGTTTCATCTCCACATGAATTTGACCATCTGTCTAAAGAACTAGAACCATTTGTATTCCATTGGCAAGGAGGAAGTTCCACTCAGCTGGCTTCTTCCCCAGAACAGTCAGTTTTTGGAACTAACTCCTGGATCACTTCAATCTAAGCTTACTCATGTTTAGGGTCAACCGTTATCTATCCTAGATATCCCCATAATAGGCACTTATTTCCTACCTTTTGGTAATTACAACAATGTCACTCAGTAACCCTTTATCTTGAATGGCCCTTGGAGCTTGAATTCGGTGAAACAATGTTTTAAAAAAGCAACATGTTGCCAGACTTCCATATGGGGATATTTTCTAATCCAGGCAAGGCATAATAATTCAAGTTGTGGCATTACTAATAGTATCTTTCTTGGTTAACGACAATGAAATTACATTGAATGCAATATAACCTCAACCGTATTGACTGATGGGTTCAGTGGCATCAGCATCATTGAGTGGTTACTATTCATCAACAATTCTCTTTGTGCATTACTTGTGGCTACCTACAAGTATTACATTCTGATGATGTCTGTCCACAAATAGCACATTCCTAGTTATACTTTTTGCCCAAGAAAACCTACCGCAGAGCCCACTCTGAAGGTAAAAAAAACAAACAAAAAAACATTTTTCTGGCCCCAACAGTCTACAGTCAAATGGTTTTAAATCCTGTCTGTCCACAGCTACACTGCTTCTTTACCTATTACATCATCTATAGTTAATCTCATTGAGTTAATTTCTACAAATTGGGGAGGACATAATTCTTCTGTGTACCGCTGCATCCAATGCTTCAGCGCTTCAGATTATCTAGCGCTAATTGTCTTGATGGATTCATTATAAATTGCTTTACACATAGAAAAGTAAAGAATATTTTTTCTTTGGATTGCCAATGGTTTTAGTGTCTGTATAAAGATGCTATGAAAGAAGAACAAAGAAAGGATTTACATAAACTAATCAAATTCACAATCTATTTTTTTTTTATTTCCTTGGTGGAGTGTGGAATATATTACTTTGGATACTGTCTTTTATTTTTGTTTTTTTCTGGGTGGAGCAAGAATATTGCTAATGAGTTTTTCAAAGCCAAGGGAATTTTATTTTCACAACAAGTGGGTGAGGCAAATACTGTTTCATCCCATTTTGCTGTTGTCTAGACAAGGTTGTTTTTATTCTTTGATTCTTCTTGACCTTCCCAATCTCAGGCATGCTTCATTGCATTTGGCTTGCCTATCATTACTTTTAAGTTGAAGAGTACAAATAGAGGGAAAAAAATCATTGAAAATATAAATAAGAATCAAATTGGTAGATTTTCTGTAAATAAATCAATTCGACATCATTTTCATTCTTCCTGATATTTGGTTGACTACCAAGATCAATATTAAGGCAAGTAGTTTATGATAATGTGCCTGCAACAAAATGATGCTTACAGTCTATTCTTTGTAAGCCTGCCTGCCTTAGAAAAGTATGCGATAATAATCATACGCATTCTGCAGGGTGTTCTAAAAAGTCATGAAAGGTCATCAGGTTCAACAGATTTTGTGATGTCAACGAACACTCATTGCTACTTTTGTAATGTCAATGAATACTCATTGTCACTTTCATAATGCTCATTGTAGTAGAGACTTTGTAATCACAGATACAACTATAGTAATGCTGTTGTACAATACTGGTGTCAGATGCTTTCGAATAATACTCGCACTAATAGTACTAGCTTGAAAAGTAACTGATGTTATGGAATAGCCTGTCACCCCCATGCGTGACTAAACTATAGGTAGTAACTACTTATAAGTATCTGTAAGTCAACAGACTACAGAGTCTAGCTGGGATCTGTTGAGTAATACTCAGACTTAAACGAGAACTACCGACCTTCCCATAGTAGTACTCACTACTGCATTTGACTTGCAATGATTGTGCGCATAACTGTTACCTTATTTCTTATTGTAATGATTTTTATAATAACCTTTACTTATTTTATCCACCATGTTTAAGTATATATTCCTATTAGCATGAAATATAACAGTAACCACTGAATAATGATTCATGTAGTGATCACTTAGACACCATGCTAATTCCCATATATACATTTCCTTTACCATCATGTGATCTACTTATTCAAAATAGGATTGACTCTCTGGTGATCTGTGTTCAATCTCCAGAGTCAGCAGTGACACTTTATTCCTATATAACAACAGATATGACAGCTTCCAAGTATTCTTTTTGGCTTACCTTAAAGGTGTGTCAACAATCCCCAAACTATCAGTATCTTTTAGCAAACTCAAAAGACATTGACAACAATTATAAAAAATGATGCTAAAATAGTTTTTCTTTGCAAATTCCAAAGTGGTTACCATAAAGTTACATTCATATTCATATTTAATTCAAATATATATATATATATATATATATATATATATATATATGTGTGTATGTATGAATCTTCACTCCAGCTATGGGTAAATAGCAAGACAGACTAGGTTCTATAGCTTTGGATGGCAACTGGTCTAAGACAAGGAGAACTTTGAATTCAAAACCTGCGGAGGGTCGTTTGGGGACATTGTGGCATGTAGTGCACCAGGTCTTTGTATTCGGCCCTTCAAGAAATGTGGTTGGTTCAGCACAAAGCCTTCACCACTATAATCAAATCATATGTGCTGGTGTCTGGCTGTCTGTTTCTAGGAACTGAGCTGCTTGACCCTCAGACGTTCAATATGACAGGAGAGTCCACCATATATATTTCTGTTTATAAAATTCTATATAGAAAAATTATTGAAAATAATTTACACAAAAAAATAATATAAAAATATAATAAGATTTAAATTCCCTTGTAATTTGAAAAAAATAGAATTATATTCCTGCCAGCAAAACATTCAATAGAGTAATTTGCCTTGAGCTTTCTAATATCCTCCCATACCAATGGACTGGCAATGTTCGGTGTGTGTGTAGTGTGGGGGGGGATTCTTTGACCAAAACCAGAGGTATTGGAAATCTCAGTATAAATTGAAGCACATCTTTTGTAGAAGCCAACAGAAGAAACAGAATAATACATAAATTTGGGGTTTTCTTTAAAAGTTATTCAACTTACTTGATGTGATCCTTCGGGTCATGCTTGATCATGGCTCTTCAATATATTCTATCTGTTGAAACTCTAAGCAACATTTGTCTTCTTGTTAATTCACCAAGTCTCTATTCTGCCATTCCTTTACACAAACTCATTAGGTAGATTACTTGTGTTACATTCTCCTTTGTCTATTAAAATGCTTCCCACCAAAGTTGAATTTTTGTACTTACTTGACATTGACACCACCAATGTGTAGTTGACATCTTGGGCTATTCCTCTTGCTTACCACTATACTTTCTCTCTTACAATTGATGGCTAGTCTTCTTTTTCTGCTTTCCTTGACTACTTTGTCTAGGAATTCCTGTAGTTTTCTTACTGTAACTGCCATCAACACAGTGTCTTCTGTATATCTGGTACTGTTAAGTTTATGTCCACCAAATAATCAATCCTAGTTGGACTTCTTTTTCTCCTAGGGTCACTTTGACATACAGGTTAAATATATCCAGTGGTGAGGTACACATTCTTGTCTTAGATCCGTTCCTATTTTTGTGTACTTATACAATTCATTTTCTATCTGTATGAAGACTGATTGTTCCAAGTAAGTGTTCCAGATTATTCTGCTGTCTTTCTCAAATATTAATCTTTCTTAACAGTTCAAATAGATTTTGTGTTGTACCTTACCAAATACTTTTGCATTATTGAACTTATTTCCTGTAAATTCAGTGCTTCTGAAAGTATAGTGTTAGTGTTTGTAGTCTTGACATTTTTTTTAATCATTTTGTCCCAATCAAGGCAATAAAGCCACTAAGATGCAAGAGGTTATGGCACATGAAATAATATGAGAAAAATGAAGCATTAAGGAGTGAGAACAATAAAAGAACAGGCATTAAAAAAACAGAAGACATTGCATTTAAATTTTTAAAGATCAAAGTTGACTGGAAAGCAAGAAGCCAGAAGAGAGTTCTACAAATGCGAAAATGTTTTGTTATTTTTAGGCTTTGATTAGTTTAGCACAAAATGACAGTTGTCAGTGAGATGGGCTTTGCTAATCAGTGCTCAATGATAAGGAGTCCAACCATTTTCATTTTTCTAGTTGTGTTTGGAGAGTAGGAGCAAAAAAAGTCTTTCTGTAAAAATTTCAACTAAGTTTTTTTTTTTTTTCATTTAAAAGATTTAAAAACAACATGCCTTCCATTAAGAAACTAGCAGCATATGAAATAAAAATATCATTAATTTTGCCGGGATCTTTCAAGTTTGACCAATATTTTTCGGTTAAAAATAATTTCTCAGTCCTTGAAAATAGTTGCCATTGTATACAATGCATGTAATTCAATATTATAAACCCTAATTAGATAACACTATCTTGTCGGAAAAGGGATTAAGTCAGCTCCAAGAATCATTTTGTAAAGGAAATCATCTATCTGCATACATACTGCATTATGAGAGAGAAATTATTTAAATTTAATCTCTGATATCTGTCTCTATTTCTGAGATGAGGTGTTGCAACTATTTGCACTATTTACACAGTTCGGACAAGAACAATCTACCGCAGTGGACAAAATAAAGGTCGAAATTCCATAGTATATCACCTGAAGAAAACCGGAGTGTACAATGACCGAAAAGTGAATATGACAATAAAGATGAGGACAATAGTCCAAACGATGTAAATAGTGTAATTACTGATCTCTGATGTTTTAAATTTGAAATGAAATATTTTATCCTTGCTTAAATATTTTGAACTTTCATTTATTGAATTCAATAAAAAATACCTTCATTTTGAAAGAGAAAGTTTGCAGTTAATATTTCTTTGTTCAACTGATTCATCATTCAATTCTTTTTATTAAATATTGGTGTAAAAGTCTCAGTACAATTTCTGGACAATGTTAAAGAAATCTGAAAAATGACATTGATTTTTCTCAGCACTTTAGTGCTTGTTTATGAAGATTCTTTAAGAGTGGCTTTTAAGAGAGGGATAATTCTCATAGAAATCATGACTGAATATAAAGAATTATCATGGAGGTTGAACAATGGATTCACAGACACTTGTGGTAATGAGGCCATAAGTGCAAGCATTTGACTGGAATGGTTTGAAGAATTAAAACTGTAGAAAAAAAGCATTTTCTACATCTGAGAAAACAAAAAACAATTCCCTGGAGACTCCATTGAATCAAAATCAGAATTAATCTTATCACTTTTGCTTATGTTCACCTCTTTTGGTAAAGTAAGTTTTTTTTCCAATTCAGATTTTTGTTTTCCTGTTGATGTGAGGGTTGCCAATTTGCTCTCAGCCTTTTTTCATACTGAACAATTTTCAGTGCTTGTTCATGATATGCCTAATAATCTGTTAGTAAATTTAACTTTTTATGTACTTATTATTTATTTTTAATATAGATTCTGAAAGCACAAAAGCACTTGGAAAAGTGTGCCGTTGATCTCGATGTATCAAATGTGTAGGCGTCTAAATGCTTTTTGGTATATGTGCTTCCACAGAATTAAATGTTTCAGAAATAAAAGTTGGAAAAGTTAGACAATGTAAAACTTCAAAAAATGGCAAATCTCCTTTTTTATTCATTGATTATTTGAGCTGAAAAATTCTGCAGCAGAAACTGATCTTTCTTTTGACAAAAATTGAAATACATTCACTGTGATCGTGCTAGGATATTAAAACCATAAAATTTAATTCATCGGAAGGTAATTTTTTTTCCTTTGCAGTCAGACATTGAATGATTTAAATTGAAGATTTTCTTAGGTTAACTCTTTCAAATCTTTTCTTCAGAAACAGACTGTGCTTCAGAATGTTTCGGGAAAAAATATAAGATTATTTTGAAGACAATTTTTTAGGATAAAAATGGAAATTCGCATTGTCTTCTTTTTACATGGATCCACTGATTCTTGCAAGTGAGATTGTCTTTTGTTGTTTATTGCCAACAACTAACAAGCATTTTAAATAAATGAAATGATAGGAAAAAAAGATTTTCATGACGCGAGCAATGGATTACAGTTTGTCAATTTTTTTTACAATGATGTTCACACTGTACAAGGCCACTCAAGGTAGACTGTTGCAGAGTAAGAGGCAAAGTTTTGTGGACAGATCAGAATACAGGTTTGTAATTTACAAATAAAACACAAAAATTGTTTTAATAATAAAGACAAAAAAATCATTGCATTCATGGTTTTAAATAGTGAAGTTGGCCTTTACAAGTAAATTTGGTGAACAAAAACTATCAATAATTAATCCAAAAATGTAAAAATATTTTTTATAAAAAAAAATGAACTTCAGCATGTGGTAAAATATTAGCAAGGTTACTCTGGTTGACCATTACAAATGAATAGGAAGTTTGAGCCTCATTACGTGACCCTATACTAAATTCAACAGTAAACAAGTGAACAATGATTAACATGTAAAATCAGTCAAGCTAACCTTGTATCATTTGTTATTTCTTATTATAGTAAAATCATTTCTAGTTGTCTTGGCATATTATGATGATTAGTAAGCATAATCTAGTTGACTATTACAACTGAGTAGTGAGTTTGATCCTCACTGGGTGACTCCATACTAAATTCAGGATTAAATAACCCAACAATGTTTGACATGACATAAAAATCAGCCAATCCAAATTGTAAAATGGTTTTCCTCTTCTTCTTCTTCAGTCTTAATTTCCTAATTCTTTATCTTATTTTACATTTGTTTGACTCTTCAGAAAAAAAAAAGCGAAAAGCAAAACAAGATACAGAAAACATCAAACATAGATCTCTCTCTATTGACGATATTAATATAGTAATAATTGTTGATTACAATCTGACATTGAATCTTAATTGTCATTAACATAGATTTTTGCATATTAAGAAGATCATTAAGAGTTTCATGGGTGACTTATAACAGGAAAGTGAATGCTGTGGCATATAGCATATTAAGCATTGATGCATTAACATATGTGCTACCTGAACCTTTATATAATAACAATAAAAATATTATAATTTTGTTATCATTACAAATATCAGAATATATATATATCTATATATAAATATAAAAGTGAACATAGAAGTCAACACTTAGAGGCGACACTGACCCGTATATATAAATAGCCGAGAAAAATGACAGCACTAGTTGTCTGATGATTGCATCTAGCATGAAACAGACTGTCGCCTCAAAGTGTTGACTTCTATGTTCACTTTTATATTTACCTATGCTCTATCTCTGATATTGAGCACTTTATCCCATAAATATAGCACACTTTAAGACTATATTTCTTCATATATATATATATAATTTTACTTAAGTAAGCTATAAAGAATAATGTTCACCCTCTGTTTTTTTTATTCTTATATATGATGCATTTGTTTATGTTCTCCAAATCAAGAATAAAAAATATGTGAGAATCATAACATTGTCATAGATACTTATATTGCCTTAAATAAAACTGGAAAATGGACACACATGTCAGAGAAAATGCCACAAGACACACATGCAATTTATATGGAAGTAAGTATACTTCTAATTCTAGAAAATAATTGAATTTTATTGGATACAGAAATGATTCTGTTCTTTCTTACCATTTTTCACTTTTGCTTTCTAGTCTTTAAACATGGACAAAAACGATAAAGTTTTTTTTTAAAATGATGCTGAAATTATTGAGACGTTATTATTTTATAAGCATAGAAAATGACTTAAGTTGCAACATTTTGCTTTTGAAATATTTTATTTCGAGGAGACGAAAAGAGAATCAGTGTTTTTGCCTTCATTTCCAAAGTGGAACTTTGGAATCTCATAAAGATATTCTTGGCATTTCTGTATCATTATCTTTTACTTTATTGAATTTAAATTTCAATCTATTTTACTTTGTAGAATTTGAGTTATTTTATGTCATAGTTTGAGTGTTAATTTATTGAAATGAAAAAAAAACAAGCAATGACAAATATTTGCTTTTCATGAATTTTCCTTTATTTACTTATCAGCAGTTTTTATTTCCAGCAACTTTGATGAAGAAAAATTTTGAATTTGTATCTGAATGAAAATCTTTGAAAGAAATATTTCTTTGCCAAATGTTTGCTCCTTTTCTACAGCAGAAATATGGGAATTAACTCTATCTACTTGTCGCTTGGAAATATTAAATCATCTCAGGAAACAAGAACAGTAAATTTTAATGAAAAACATTTGAGATTTTTTTCAGATTCTCCTTTTCTATTCTGAATGACGAATAATATTTTAAAATGTGCTTAAAAAAAGTTAAATCATTATTTTTTTGTCTAGATCTTGAATTTAGTTGTGAGTTGACAAACACCATTGATATATTACCTTCCTTTTTGTTGTTTTGTAGACTTTTGTTGCGTGTTGCATTTAATATTAGTTTATTAGGTTCTTTGCATTTTGGGAGATCTGTAAATTCGGAAGGGTTAACATGTCTTTGCTTTCATTCATTTTTATATGCATTTTTGTTATTACTCTCATTTTTTATTGTCCTTTTTGTTTATGAAAGAATATTTTATAAACGTTTTAAAAAAGACAAACAGCAAATTCAGGAAGAGATATTACTTGAAAAGAAATTTCCACGTCATACTTTACCCTAAACAGTTATTTTTCAAAATGTTAAAAAGAATTTATCACCATTGGAATTGTCATCAATAGTATCAGCAGTTATATTCAGGTCTGTTAGAAAAATGCCTTAAGCCTTGATCTTTTGCTCTGCAGTCTTCTTGTTTGCTGTTGATATAAAATATTGTCATTTGTGTAAACATTTTAATTAACAATAGATCACTTCTTTCTCATGTGCTTGCAGTACATGTTTTTTAATCATTTCACCCCATACAAGGCAATAAAGCAACTAAAACATAAGGGGTTACTAAGTGTGAAAGAATAAGAACAAGAAAAACATTATTAAGGAGCAAGAACAATAAAAGAGGAGGAATCAACACAGTAGATAACGATTGACATTGCATTTAAATTTTTAAAGATCAATGTTGACTGGAAAGCAAGAAGGCAGAAGAGAGTTCCACAAGTGAAAAAATAAACTGTTAGCAAAGAAGTTACAGTTACATTTAGCCAATTAAATGGTAAAATGATGAGTCCAAAGCACCAGTCTAGTACTGTGCTTAAATTCATAAACCTAGCTACCATAGAGAAAAGTTCATCAGAACAATTACTATGAGAGCATTTATAGAAAAGACACAGAGATGCAACACTATGGCAACGGAAAATAGACTGAACCTGAGATGTCAGGACCGATAACATTGCAGATTATTCATTGGACTTTATCCAGAATCTCTAAATATATAGCAGGAGCTCTAGACCATATGTTGTAACAATATTCAAAGCATGGAAGAATGGTAGACTTATAAATATGTAAAATAGATTCTGGAGAGAATAATTGTCTAGGATAACACAGTGGACCAACTTTCCTAGCAGCAGACCTAGCAATGGATTCAATATAATGTTCCACTTTATGTCAGCAGAGAATGCTAACCCAAGAAAGAACAACAAGTCACTTTCCTGGAGGTTAGCAATAAGCCATGCTGATTCAAGATAGAAAGGGGAGGTCTCTCTGATGGTTAATAGAAAGCAGTTTCCTTGCCCCAGTTAACAACAGAATGTAGATAATTTTTAGATCATCTGCCAATTTGACTTTATCTAATTGCTCAGACTTATTATTAGAACAGGAATAAATGGTTGTCTCATCAGCATAGATACCAAGTTAAGAGCTGAAGCCATCAAGAAGGTACCTGATGAAAATTAGGAACAATGCAGGTCCAAGGATAGAGCCCTGGGGGACACCTATGTTAATGCAAAAAGATCTAGAAAATTGGCTGTTCAGGACAACTTTCATTTCATGATTTGATAAGATAGATTGCATCAGTTCAAAAATTTGTCCAGAAATACCTTAACCTTTCAACTTGTGAAGAAGATCAATATGCCAAAACCCTGTCAATTGCCTTTGAGATATCCAAAACAACAGCTCAAGCTTCACCATTTGTACCTGAAGCTTGATAGACTTTTTCTGCAATAATTGCTAGTACATCAGCAGTTAACCTAGAGAAGCGAAAGCCATATTGCTTATTTGAAAGAGACTCTGTGATGGGAGGTGATTAACCAATTCAAGGTTGAATCAGATTCTTCTGCATAAGTTTATGTATTATAAGCACTGTTGGTGTCAAAATGCATACAAATGTAACATCATCCTGGATTGTTTAAAGCTATTATATCAGGGAAATTTGAGTTTTGGCCAACATTATCCTGACTTTTCAAATGAAAGGGATGTCTATAATTTTAAAGGCAATCAATAAAGATTAGAAAATGATTACTGGAAAATATTCACTTTTATTGAAGAACACTCTCAGGACAAAAGCTTCAAGGTCTATCAAGAAGTATGATCTTGGATTGAGTTTTCTCTTTAAAATAGTGATTTTTACCCTTCTTCAATCCAGTGCCCCATTTCAGATGTTTTTGTTGACTATTGTTCCCTATGTTAAAATTGCACTCTTAAATGCCATGTGTTTTTGCCATATTAATGCTACATGTTTGTGCTGTGTTACAACAGTACCAACCACTGGAAGTAAGCTGTTCCAGAGACACAGCAGTCACCATGTTGGACCATCAAAGTCACTGAACTTTGACTTGCAGGCTTCTGCCTTTTCAGTATTCAAATAGTTATACTAAAAGGGTTAAATAAGCTTTTTTTTTTAATCTTTTCATCCCAAGCAATACTGGAAGCCACTAGCATGCAAGGGGTTTCAGAAGATTTGGAGTGAGAGCAGATAGGAGTGTTAGAGGAAAGTATGTGGAGAAGGATAGTGGATAGATCAAGGCAAGGGGTTACAGAAGATTTGGAGTGAGAGCTTACTGCTCTGTTAAATTCCTTAATGTACTGCTGAATATCTATGGCACCTTTGAGAGTTCACAGTGTCTGTAGGGAGGTGCTATTACCTATGATGAGAATTATTGCTCTAAAAACTTGATCAATATAGAAAATGTAAAGCATTTTAAGTTTGTAGAATTTTGTTTACCGTGAATAAAATGATGGTATAAATATATTTTGTTCATTTGAAACTTTTAATGGGATTTGATTTCTTCTCTCTTTTTCTACTTATTTTCTATGGTTGATATCATATTAAACATCTCAAATGAAAACAGGAATACAAAGATTACTGCATTTCTACTAAGAAAGAAGAATAAGAGAATAGCCAGAAAGTTGAAAAGATTCAACTCTTAGACTAGAACACTAGGAATGGTCCTCTAAATCAATGTCAAGATCTTTCGTACAATGAGAGATCCAGGAACAACTGGGAACCATGTAAGCCAGAACATTCAAAACTGGTGTCTTGCAAAATGTGTCATTAATCCTCTTTTTATGTTCTAATCATTGACTAAACTTTTAAGCGAACTATTTGATTTTAGATACATTCTGATTTCTGCAGAGTAATGGATAACCATTCAGATTGGAAAGCCAGGTTCAAATTCCAGTTGGGTTTGTTATATTTACTTACTTGCAAATACCTTTGGGAAAGGCATGAATCCATCTCTTCCCAGCTATAAATAAGTGGCAGGACAGACAGGGTCCTATAGCCTTGTGTGACAATCAGTCTGAGTTTAAATCCTCCAACTATGAGTTAAATAATTTCATCAAGCTGCAATTGGCCAAGCATGGTGAATTTGACTACACCCCTAAAGACATGGGCAATCAGAGAGGGGTTCCTCCAACAGTAGTGAGGAGGGCCTGGATTTAAATCTGGTGCAAATTTGGTGGTCCTTGAAAGAATATACATTTTGAATTATATTTCACAAAACTAATGTATTGCAAAAAGATTATTTTTAAAAAGTGGATTGCTAATGCAAATAGTTTGAAAAGTTCTGCTCTGAACATTTGTAGAATTGAGGTCACTAAAAATGAGCAGAAGAATATCAAAGATTTAAGGAGACTTGCTGTCACTTGGTCCTTGCTACTAGATACAAATAAAAACAATTTAAAGATCAGAAGAAGAAAGGAGATGGTGCAATTGACAGTCCTGTTGACAGTTATAATAAAAACTTAAAAGATTCTGCTCAAAATTTGAGGCGACTTTCTCTTGGTCAATAACAACATGATGCTAAAGACAAATTCAGGCAGTGGTAGATTTTTTGAATTCAAATGAGAAAAAGTGAAATATTTACAGTTGACAATCAGTCAGTTATGTGCCATGTCTGATACATGCTTAGGTGATCATGTATCTTCTGATACATGACTGACGAGGCAGATTTTTCCTGCAGTAGGTTGCCATTTCTTTCTGCAGTAGACCAGTTGCCATTCAAGGCTATAGAACCCGGTCTGTCCTGCTACTTACCCATAGCTGAAGGGAGAAGAAGAGGATTCATACCTTTCCCAAGGTTATTAGCACGTAAGAGAATGTAATGGATTCGACTGGAATTCAAACTCAGCTCTCCGATTCCTCACTCCAAGCTGCTATCCATTATTCCACTGTGCCTTCCTCCAGTTGACAATACAGCCTAATAAATTTGGAAATGCCAGTGAAAGCAAAAACTATTTTGTTCACAGATTTAGTTATGAAATTTCAATATTTTGCTTAAATGTTTCAGAAATGATATCAACAAAGCAATTCTAATTCTAATTAGTAGAGAATCAAAGTTGGTGCTGAAGCTCATCCAGAAAACTTTGACGACAGTAATCTGTGAAAAGAGAGTAAATCAAATGATGGTATCACAAAAGACTATGAAGATACAGGAAAAAATTATTGCAGCTCTGAAGAAAATTGCCGCTTTCTAGTTGCAGTGAAATTTGGTATGAAGTGGAAAAAAAAAAGAATTCTTATTTCAATTTGCTTTGGAACATTAATTAGTGCAAATTATGTTCTACAATTAATTGGAATTCACTTGAAAAATATTTCCGAAAATGATTATTGATGAAATAATTAAGACAAAATCTTTTTGGAGCCATTTTCATAGCTGAGCCTTTTGGTTTAACCAGTTTGGACTTAATTCCCAAAGTTGTGATGTAAGACAACAATGACGAAAATGAATGACTCATAACTGACAAAGCTCTCATTTTTAGACACTTCTCCATGTTATCCTGATTCCTTGGCTGCATGGGTTAGGGGCCTCCAGTGTTTAACCTCCTATTTATAATACTAACACATTTGATAAAATTTGAAAACTTTTTCAAAAAGTGGACACTAAGGTCAACACTACACAACAACGGTCTGTTTCATGCCTGAAGATTGTGTTCAATCATGAAACAAACTTTCACTATTCTGTGTTGTCCTCACTGTCCACTTTTATTCATAAATATATCATACCTTCAAAACTATATTTTTACCATATATATATATATATATATATATATATATATATATATATATATATATATATATATATATATATATATATATATATATATGTGTGTGTGTGTGTGTGTATCTATCTACATATATATATATAAAGAAATATAGTCTTAAAATGTGCTATATTTATGGGATAAAGTGCTCAATATCAGAGATAGAGCATGTGTAAATATAAAACTGAACATAGAAGTCAACACTTAGAGGCGACAGTCTGTTTCATGCTAGATGCAATCATCGGGCCACGAGTGCTGTTATTTTTCTCGGCTATTTATATATACGGGTCAGTGGTGCAATAGCTTTATCTTCCCAAAACTGTTAAATAAGCTATATAAACAAATTTTTATTACGTTAATAAAAACACCAATCAAAATAAAAATAGTAAATAAATAATATATAAGTTAAAAACAAAAATAAATAAAAACAAGCAAAATAATTTGACCGAAATAAACAAATAAACGACTTTCAGTAAAATAGCCACCATGATAGACTACCCACAATAAGCTATATAAACAAATTTTTACTACGTTAATAAAAACACCGATCAAAATAAATAAATAAATAAAAATAAAATAAATATAAAAGATAAAAAACAAATAAAATTGAATAAAAACAAGCAAAATAATTTGACACAAATAAATAAACAAACAAATAAACGACTTCCGGTAAAACACCCACCAAAAATGACTACCCACAATGCACCACTGACCTGTATATATAAATAGCCGAGAAAAATAACAGCACTCGTGGCCCGATGATTGCATCTAGTATGAAACAGACTGTCATCTCTAAGTGTTGACTTCTATGTTCACTTTTATATATATATATATATATATATATATATATGGGCACATGGCCAAGTGGTTAGAATGTTTACTTTATGACCATGAAAACTGGGTTTGAATCTCACCGTGGTCGATTTGTCAAAAAGGTGACTACTTGATGTTATTGGTCTGGAGGAGGCGATTCTAGCATTCAGCATCTTTGGAAAGTGCCTGAAAACCATACCACAGGTTGATCCTAAGCCTTGTGAGTGAAATTGGGTAGTTGAAACCCTTGGGTGCCATCGGTAGCTGTGCTAGCACAAAGTCACAAGTCATTGTGTCCAAGAGCTTGAGCATGCTGGCCTTGTTCAAATTGTTGATCACGCTAGATGACACACTCTTTCCAAGAAACTATAAGGTTTGCTCAGCATAGTTGCAATATAAACCACAGGTGGACTCTGTGGTTGTTAAACAAACACAAAATGTCCCTGAACAATAGCAATTAGCTAGCTGCCCTAGTAGACGGGTATACTCGAATATGAGTGTCCAGCCATTAGCATTAACCTTGACACAAATGTGATACCTAAGTGTGGCAAAAGAGAAAGTCACTTACTGAGAAAAAGGGAACATGTTTTCTGTATGTTATGCTGACGACAAAATAATTAAAATAGAAACAAGTCAGTCGCAGGTGTTGCCATAAATGCATCTTGGATATGGTAATATTGTTTGTCCTCTCCAACTGTTGACCAATGAAAAAATTCTTCTGTCGATAAAAGCAGTTGTTTTTTGTGAATTTGGGGCAGTTTATTTTTCTATCTATGTCCATCACTTTGTGAGTGACTTTTGTATTGTGTAGTGGATTTCTGACCGTTTACGTGTATTGGAATTTTTGACATTGGACCTACAATTTGTGATTTCAACATTTTTTTCTGCCCCTGGATCTTTGAGTTTGGACCTGCAATTTGTATATTTTGTTTTGGTATTGGGCTGCTATATCAATTTCTGAACCTTATACTTTTCTGAAACTTTATTTGATGAATATTACCTGATTTACAGTTTGATTAATCTGATTTGAAACAAATATTAGTTAAATTTAAAACATAACAGAAATGCATTTTTTAATAAGACAGTTTATTTAAGGTATTGACAGCTTGACTGGCAGCTGGAAGATTATCTAATTCTATGTGGACATATCTGTAAAATTTACTTGAGATAATTGTCAATTCATATCATGACAAGAAGCAAGACTGAAATCAAAAATTTAATAAAGAATTGTTTTTTGAAATCTTTCACTGCATTCAATATTGAAATCTCTATATATAATCTATCAGTTGGGCAGATATATTTCCTCTAGTAATGTGGTACTTCCTGGGCTTCGAAATCCATGAGTGTCATCCAACAATAGCGAATCTAGCTGTTCATCTTGAAAATAGCCAGTGTGTATATTTCATAGAAGTTACTTCCTTGATGCCTCAGGTGGAAATGTCAAGACATTTATTATCAACCTACACCTGGCTAAACTGTGCCAAATGAAATATATTGCTTTAGCAGTGGCATCAAGTGGAATAACTGCACCCTGCTAAGTGGTGGCTGCACAGCTCATTCGTGCTTCAAACTCTCTTTGGATCTGTCCAAGAAAGAGAAGTCAACCTGCAACATCAGTCGTGATTCTATAAAAGGCAAACTCTTCAGTGATTACAAATTGATCATCTGGGATGAGGTAACAATTAGCCATAATGCTTCCTTCAAGGCTCTTGACCTGCCACTTCAGGATCTTAGACACAGCACACAGCTCATGGGATGAGCAAAAGTCTTGCTTGCAGGAGACTTTAGACAAACTTTCCAGTGATTCCAAAAGGGACAAGAGCTGATTAGGTAAATGCCAGTATAAAGTCTTCCTACCTATGGAGCAGAAAATCAAGGCAGCAGAGATGTGGTTCATCAGAAGGATGCTAAGGATATCATGGAGCGAACGTGTGAGCAGTGATGAGGTCTTGGAGAGGATGCAAACAAGGAGGAAGCTTATACTTAAAATAAGGAAGAGGCAGATGAAATTTCTGGGACATGTAATGAGAAAGGAGGGCCTGGAGAATCTGATACTCACAGGTCGAATAGAGAGGAAATGAGACAAGGGAAAGCATTACATGACATACCTGGCAGATTTAAGCAAGTGCATGGTCTTGGGGAGTTGGCAGCAGCACAAAACTAGGAATGGAGAGAAGTGGAGAGCCATGATTGCCTATGTCCTGAAATGACATGGCACATAAAAAGAAAGGAAAAAAGGCTGTTCTGATTCAATTTGATTAATGAAATGTAGATTTTTATAACCTATAATCATTTCTAGTGAAGATAATACTGAAAGAAAAGATAATTCAAATATAAACATTTTGTTAAAATTTACATTATAAATTTTAATTAAATTCTATATATTCCTTAATGCCTAATTAATACTGTCATAAATTATAATTTGAATTATTTCTTTCGATATATGCACTTTGTATTTTTCAACACAACTTTGTTTTCTATTCCTATATTAGATAACCAGATTGTATTTGATTTTAACATTATTCTGATGTACAAATCTTACTGATTTGTTCTCAGATATTTATTAAATTATTAAATTTGTTTTTAAATTATTAATTTATTTATTATTAAACTGTTACAATTTATCTAATTAACTACCCACAGCATTTCTAAGCAGTGAGATTGCCATGGTAACAGTTTATACCATAGATTTTTTCAATTTTTCTGAAGATGCTCTAATTGAGTGAAATGTTGACAAAATAAAATATTTTAAGATTCTAAGCAGTTTACCAAATTCCATCTTGCATACTTTGTGCAGATATTTCATATCAGTCACTTATATATATAATTTTAATTAAATAAATAAGAAAGAGACAACCTTAAGGTTCGATGACTATAATTTATTTCCTCAGAAAATATATTTTTCCTGGTTCATCAGGTCACATCTCTCAAACCAGGAAAAATATATTTTCTGGGGAAATAAATTATAGTCATGGAACCTTAAGGTTGTCTCTTTCTTAATTATTTAATTAATGTTTGCTCTGGTATTACATTGAGCTCTCTGGATCACGTCCTCTTTAGAATTATCCACACGGTTTACCAAACCCTTCATTACCTTACTATGTATATATGTATATATATATATATATATATATATATATATATAATAAGTTGTATGAATATGAGTATATGAACCGGGGTTTCACGCTTTTTCATTCGTCAGACAAACTGGTTTATTTTTTAAAATTAGATCTATTTATGCTTGTTTGACTATGTTTGGTGTTAAGAGGGTGTATCTACTTATGTGTTTGTTTGGGGTGGCACCATCATACGCATAGACACATACATACAGGTGTATGCATTTTAGTTCACACCAACGCATCCATATAAGCAATATGAGGCTAGGCGCTGACACACATCTGTGATATTTGAATGTACATACATATGCAGTTGTAATTTTATTTAAGTGTTGGGACCTTTTTTTTGTGTAGCGATGTTCATTTAAAAAAGGAGCAGGTGGGCATGTTCTTGACACTTTTCAGATCTAGCTTATACTTTCTCACACACACATATGTAGATGTGTGCATACACCACGATTAGTCTGGGCATTTAAACTACCGATTTGGTTAAGTTGGGTTCCAATTGTGATCATGGTGGTGGTGATGTTTGTATTTTCAACACTAACTGCGTGTGTGCTGTTGATGGTTGTGATGATGCTGGTAGTAATAATAGCTGTGATATTAATTATTATTGAGAATGTTAATAATAGATATTGATGTGTTAACAGTAAATTTAGCCTTAATGAATCAATTGTAAAAAAGGAGGGGGGTGGTAATGACAATCATGTCTATATGTACATACATACATGTATAATATGTATGTATATAAATATATATATGTATAATATGTATGTATATAAATATATGTATAATATGTATGTATATAAATATATATGTATAAAATGTGTGTGTGTATATATATATATTTATATACATATATATATGTATAATATGTGTGTGTGTGGATATATATATATATATATATATATATATATATATATATATATATATATATATATATATATATATACATATATATTTATATAAAAATATATATATATAATATGTATATAAATATATATATATATATATATATGTATATAAATATATATGTATATGTATATAAATATATATGTATATATAAATATATATGTATATAAATATATATGTATATATAAATATATATGTATATATATATGTATATAAATATATATGTATATATATATATATGTATATAAATATATATATGTATATATATATATATATATGTATATATATATATATATGTATATAAATATATATGTATATATATATATATGTATATAAATATATATATGTATATATATATATATATATGTATATATATATATATATGTATATATATATATATATGTATATA
>OZ038490.1:2770953-2778453 GCA_964036315.1 Acanthosepion esculentum | reverse complement strand
ACGATCTATTCAATAAGGACTTACATAAGAACTACAAAAAAGCAAATAATAGTAACCTAAATATGGTCCAGAATATCAATAATAGTAGTAAAAAAATCACTGATAAACTGAAGATCAGTGACAGAGTAGGTAAATTATATGAAAAAAGAGAGCTACATAACCTTAAAAGACCACAAACCAGATTTCGAGGCAAATCCGACTACAAGGATAATTAATCCTACAAGACCAGATATAGGTAAAATTAGTAAAATGATCCTTGAAAGGATAAATAAACAAATCAAGATAAAATAGGCCTCAAACTTTTGGATAAATACCGAAGACGTGATAAACTGGTTCACCTGTATAAAAGCAAAAAACAACTGTACACTAATGCAGTTCGATATTGAAAATTATTACCCATCAATATCTAAAGAACTGTTCTTGAATGCGTTGGACTTTGCCACCCAGTACACAAATATTACTGAGGATGAAAAGAACATTATATTAAATGCGAAGAAATCGGTACTGATTCATAATGGTGAGCAATGGGTAAAAAATTCATATGACCACTTTGACATCACAATGGGATCACTAGACTCAGCTGAGTCTTCTGATCTCATTGGTCTTTATATCTTATACAACCTAACAGCGCACCGTGATATTGATTCAACTGACATTGGTCTATACAGGGACGATGGTCTCATGGTTATTAGGAATTCTACTAACTTCAGAATAGACAAAATTAGAAAGGCATTATATAAAGAATTTAAAAGCATGGGTTTAAAAATTACCGTCAGCACTAAAATTAAAAAAGTTAACTTCCTTGATATAACATTAGATTTAAAGAACAATACATACACACCTTATAAAAAACTCAATACGAATCCTTTATATATACACCCTAAATCAAATCACCCCTCATCTATAATTAAACATATACCTTTATCTATCCGAAAAAGAATTAGTACAAATTCAGCAAATGACAAGATTTTCGACGAACATATTAATTTCTATAATAAAGCTCTAAAAGATAGTGGCTACAAAAACCTAAAACTAACTTATATTAAAAATGAAAACGGTAAGCATAGGAAAAACAGAAGCAGGAAATAATTTGGTATACACCCCCATACAACCAAATGGTAAAAAACAAATTGGGACAAAAATTCCTTGAATTAATACTCAAGCATTTTCCCGGTGGAAGTAAACTTAGTACTATTTTCAATAGAAATACACTAAAATTAAGTTATAGCTGTACTGATAACCTAGAAAAGATTATTAAGAAACATAATACTAATATCTTAAATAAACACTTATACCAGAACCAAAAAATTGTAGACAAGGGAAAAATACAAACAACAACTAATGAGGGTGAACCAAAATTATGTAATTGTAGAAACCCTCAAAACTGTCCTTTACAAAATAAATGTTGCATGGAATCAGTAGTATACCAATGTAATATATCTTCTGTTGAAAACCCTGAAAACATAAAAATTTATATAGGTTGCACTAGCCATAAGTTCAAAAAGAGGTTCAACCAACATCAATCCTCGTTTAGGATAAATAAGTATAAAAGTCAAACATCTCTTTCGAAGTACTTTTGGCACCTAAAAGAATCCAATAAAACACCTACAGTGAAATAGAAGTTAATAAGAAGGGCTAGAATATGTAGGTCATTAAATGACCCATGTCCTTTATGCATACATGAGAAACTATATATTACTAAGTTTATAAAAAATAAAAATTTACTGGATCAGAGAAATGAAATAGCTATTTTATGTCGTCATTGCCAAAAGTTTTCTTTAAATAATCTTTAATAATCTAAAAAAAAAAAAAAAAAAAATTACCTGATTATTATGCATACTCATATTTGATGGGTATAAATAATTTTAAATAATGTAGATAATTATATTACATTTACTGGTTTATAAAGAAATATAGCCGATTAAAATTAAAAGTTAAATTTGAAAGTAGAATTTTTAAAAATGTTTTAAAATTGAAATTAAATAAAACAGATTCTAACCTAAACATCTTTTAAAATTGTAATTAAATAAAACGTACTCTAACCATAACACCTCTCTCAAAGCAATTCAAACACTGAAAAGAATCCAAGTGAACACCGAAAGTCATATGAAATTAATAAGTTAGAATATAATATTGAACATTAAATGTCCTTTATACATACATATATACATTTATAATACTAAATTTATAAATAAAAGTTTATTGAATTAGTGAAATAATTTAACCACCTTTGCCGTCATTGTCATAAAGTTTACATAAAATAAAATAAAATAAAATAATATTTACTTATACTAGATAAGAATAAATAATTTTAAATACTGTAAGTAATCCTAATACATTTACTTGGTTTTTAACTAGGAGTATAGTATATTAAATATTAAAAATAATTTTTAGAAAGGTGGATAAAACAAACAGTCCCTCAAAATCTTTAAATATACAAATAGAAAAAATACCATGAGAATTTTTGCCGTTAGAAAAAAACCCAGATGACATGAATTTAGCGGATGTCAGAATTTGTTAAAAGATACATGCCTACCCATCCCTAAACATAACCCCGCTTTCAAATGTAACTATTAACTGATACAACAAAAATTAAAAATTGAACCCTCTACCACCCTTGTCTAGATGAATGGATTTATCGGTAACCTTGGAAACCCTCAAACTATGAATCTTTCCTGTGCCGTTAACAACCGTAAATTTTCAAAAGTAAGTTACTCCAAAATTCGCTTGATGAGGAAATGGAACTAATGTCTTTGGTTTAATAACAAAATTAAATTCAGGGGCTTTAGCTTCCATTTCTGAAACATGGTTATCACTGTGTAGCGGTAAAACCATATTTTAAATCTATTAATTTATAATATTAATGCTCTGTAAATTTAAATTTACATAGAGCACTATTGTGTAAAAATAAAAATATCTATAAGAACACCGGATTTTATATCTTACTGTTCTTCCTTTTTATTTATATATATATATATATAATATGTATATATATATATATATATGTATAATATGTATATAAATATATATATATATAATATGTATATATATATATATGTATAATATGTATATAAATATATATATATATATGTATATATATATATGTATAATATGTATATAAATATATATATATATAATATGTATATATATATATATATGTATAATATGTATATAAATATATATATATATAATATGTATATATATATGTATAATATGTATATAAATATATATATATATAATATGTATATATATATGTATAATATGTATATAAATATATATATATAATATGTATATATATATATGTATAATATGTATATAAATATATATATATAATATGTATATATATATATGTATAATATGTATATAAATATATATATATAATATGTATATATATATATGTATATATGTATATAAATATATATATATATAATATGTATATATATATATATATGTATAATATGTATATAAATATATATATATATAATATATATATATATATGTATAATATGTATATAAATATATATATATATGTATAATATGTATATAAATATATATATATATGTATAATATGTATATAAATATATATATATATATAATATGTATATATATATGTATATATATGTATGTATATATATATGTATAATATGTATATATATATATATGTATAATATGTATATAAATATATATATATATGTATAATATGTATATAAATATATAATTTATATACATATTATACATATATAGATATATATATATATGTATAATATGTATATAAATATATATATATATGTATAATATGTATATAAATATATAATTTATATACATATTATACATATATAGATATATATATATATGTATAATATGTATATAAATATATATATATATGTATAATATGTATATAAATATATAATTTATATACATATTATACATATATAGATATATATATATATGTATAATATGTATATAAATATATATATATGTATAATATGTATATAAATATATATATATATATGTATAATATGTATATAAATATATATATATATATGTATAATATGTATATAAATATATATATATATATATATGTATAATATGTATATATATATATATATATGTATAATATGTATATATATATGTATAATATGTATATATATATATATATATATGTATAATATGTATATATATATATTGTATAATATGTATATATATTTATATACATATTATACATATATATATATATTTATATACATATTATATATGTATAATATGTATATATATTTATATACATATTATACATATTATATATATTTTTATATACATATTATACATATATATATATATATATATATATATATTTATATACATATTATACATATACATATGTATAATATGTATATATATGTATAATATGTATATAAATATATATATATATATATGTATAATATGTATATAAATATATATATATATATATATGTATAATATGTATATAAATATATATATATATATATATGTATAATATGTATATAAATATATATATATATATGTATAATATGTATATAAATATATATATATATGTATAATATGTATATATATATATATATGTATATAAATATATACATATATATATGTATAATATGTATATAAATATATATATATATATGTATTAATATGTATATAAATATATATATATTATATGTATAATATGTATATATATATATATGTATAATATGTATATAAATATATATATATATATATGTATAATATGTATATATATATATGTATAATATGTATATAAATATATATATATATATATGTATAATATGTATATAAATATATATATATATATATGTATAATATGTATATAAATATATATATATATATGTATAATATGTATATATATATATATATATGTATAATATGTATAAAATATATATGTATAATATGTATATATATGTATAATATGTATATAAATATATATATATATATATATGTATAATATGTATATAAAATATATATATATATATATGTATAATATGCATATATATATATATGTATATAAATATATATATATATATATGTATATGTATAAATAAATATATATATGTATATGTATAAATAAATATATATATGTATAATATGTATATAAATATATATATAAATGTATATATATATATATATATACATTTATAAACATATTTATATACATATTAAACATATATATATATATATTTTTATATACATATACATTTATATATATATTTATATACATATTATACATATATATATAAAAATATATTTATATACATATACATATATATATATATATTTATATACATATATATATATATATTTATATACATATATATATATATATATTTATATACATATATATATATATATATTTATATACATATATATATATATATTTATATACATATTATACATATATAGATATATATATATATATATATATGTATAATATGTATATAATATATATATGTATATAGATATATATATATGTATAATATGTATATAAATATATATATGTATATAAATATATAAATATATATGTATAATATGTATATAAATATATATATATATGTATAATACGTATATAAATATACATATATATATATGTATATAATATATATGTATATAAAATATACATATATATATGTATATATATGTATATAAATATATATATATATGTATAATATGTATATAGATATATATATATATGTATATGTATATAAATATATATATATATATGTATAATATGTATATAGATATAAATATATATATATGTATAATATGTATATAGATATATATATATATATATATGTATAATATGTATATAGATATATATATATATATATATGTATAATATGTATATAGATATATATATATATATATGTTTAATATGTATATAGATATATATATATATATATATATGTATAATATGTATATAGATATATATATATATATATGTATAATATGTATATAGATATATATATATGTATAATATGTATATAGATATATATATATATATGTATAATATGTATATAGATATATATATATATATGTATAATATGTATATAGATATATATATATATGTATAATATGTATATAAATATATATATATATATATGTATATGTATATAATATATATATATATGTATAATATGTATATAAATATATATATATATATGTATAATATGTATATAGATATACATAATATATGTATAATATGTATATAGGTATATATATATGTATAATATGTATATAGATATATATATATATATATGTATAATATGTATATAAATATATATATATATGTATAATATGTATATAGATATATATATATATGTATAATATGTATATAGATATATATATATATGTATAATATGTATATAAATATATATATATATGTATAATATGTATATAAATATATATATATATGTATAATATGTATATAAATATATATATGTATAATATGTATATATAAATATATAGATATATATGTATAATATGTATATATATATATATATATATATGTATAATATGTATATAAATATATATATATATGTATAATATGTATATAAATATATATATATATGTATAATATGTATATAAATATATATATATATATATATGTATAATATGTATATATATATATATATATATATATATATATATATATGTATAATATATATATATATATATATATATATATATGTATAATATGTATATATATATATATGTATAATATGTATATATATATATATGTATAATATGTATATATATATATATATATATATATATATATATGTATAATATGTATGTATATATATATATATATATATATTATATATATATATATGTATAATATGTATATATATATATATATGTATAATATGTATATATATATATGTATAATATGTATATATATATATATATGTATATATATATATATATATATGTATATATATATATATATATATCTATAATATGTATATATATATATATATAGTATAATATGTTTATATATATATATATATGTATAATATGTTTATAATATATATATATATATGTATAATATGTTTATATATATATATATATATGTATAATATGTATATATATATATATATATATGTATAATATGTATATATATATATATATATATATGTATAATATGTAATATATATATATATATGTATAATATGTATATATATATATATATATATGTATAATATCTATATATATATATATATATGTATAATATGTATATATATATATATATATATATATATGTATAATATGTATATATATATATATGTATAATATGTATATATATATATATATATATATGTATAATATGTATATATATATATATATGTATAATATGTATATATATATATATATATATATATGTATAATATGTATATATATATATATATATATATATGTATAATATGTATATATATATATGTATAATATGTATAT
>OZ038490.1:2578261-2770753 GCA_964036315.1 Acanthosepion esculentum | reverse complement strand
ATAGATGTATAATATGTATATAAATATATAGATGTATAATATGTATATAAATATATAGATGTATAATATGTATATAAATATATAGATGTATAATATGTATATAAATATATATATGTATAATATGTATATAAATATATAGATGTATAATATGTATATAAATATATAGATGTATAATATGTATATAAATATATAGATGTATAATATGTATATAAATATATATATATATATATATGTATAATATGTATATATATATATGTATAAGATGTATATAAATATATATATATGTATAATATGTATATATATGTATAATATGTATATAAATATATATATATGTATAATATGTATATAAATATATATATATATATTTATATACATATTATACATATATATATATATATTTATATACATATTATACATATATATATATATATATTTATATACATATTATACATATATATATATATTTATATACATATACATATATATATATATTTATATACATATACATATATATATATTTATATACATATTATATATATATATATTTATATACATATTATATATATATATATTTATATACATATTATATATATATATATATATATACATATTATACATATATATATATATATATATTTATATACATATTATACATATATATATATACATATTTATATACATATTATACATATATATATATATATTTATATACATATTATATATATATATATATTTATATACATATTATACATATATATATATATATATATTTATATACATATTATACATATATATATATGTATATGTATATAAATATATATATATATGTATATGTATATAAATATATATATATATATGTATATGTATATAAATATATATATATGTATATATATATATGTATATGTATATAAATATATATATATGTATATGTATATAAATATATATATATGTATATGTATATAATATATATATATGTATATGTATATAAATGTATATATATGTATATGTATATAAATGTATATATATGTATATGTATATAAATGTATATATATGTATATGTATATAAATGTATATATATGTATATGTATATAAATATATATATATATATATATGTATATAAATATATATATAAATGTCTGTTTATATATATATATATACATACATTTATAAATATATTTATATACATATTATACATATATATATATATATATATATTTATATACATATACATATATATATATTTATATACATATACATACATATATATATATATATTTATATACATATTATACATATATAGATATATATATATATAATTTATATACATATTATACATATATATATATATATATATATATATGTATAATATGTATATAAATATATATATGTATAATATGTATATAAATATATATATGTATAATATGTATATAAATATATATATGTATAATATGTATATAAATATATATATGTATAATATGTATATAAATATATATATGTATAATATGTATATAAATATATATATATGTATAATATGTATATAAATATATATATATGTATAATATGTATATAAATATATATATATGTATAATATGTATATAAATATATATTTATATACATATACATACATATATATATATATATATATATTTATATACATATTATACATATATAGATATATATATATATAATTTATATACATATTATACATATATATATATATATATATATGTATATAAATATATATATGTATAATATGTATATAAATATATATATGTATAATATGTATATAAATATATATATATGTATAATATGTATATAAATATATATATATATGTATAATATGTATATAAATATATATATATATGTATAATATGTATATAAATATATATATATATGTATAATATGTATATAAATATATATATATATGTATAATATGTATATAAATATATATATATGTATAATATGTATATAAATATATATATATGTATAATATGTATATAAATATATATATATGTATGATATGTATATAAATATATATATATGTATGATATGTATATAAATATATATATATATGTATAATATGTATATAAATATATATATATGTATAATATGTATATGAATATATATATATATATATGTATGATATGTATATAAATATATATATATGTATAATATGTATATAAATATATATATATATATATGTATAATATGTATATAATATATATGTATATATATATATATATGTATAATATGTCTATATATATGTATAAGATGTATATAATATATATATATATATATATATATATGCATAATATGTATATAAGTTTTAATTTTAAAGATAGTAAAATCGACCTTGCTAACCAGACGCTCATCTGTGGCCGAAAGGTTAAGGCACATCACGCGAAATGATGGTTCCGTATAGGATACAGGTTCGATTCCTGTCGGAGAGCGGAAATTCTCTATGAAAATTTCTCGGACATTCAGGCCGGTAAATGTTATTTAATACTGTTTATTATAAAACAGAGCATTTGCTTAAATACTTGTATCTATAAAAAGAACGTTAAACATAATATAAATGTCTTTAAAATATATATATATATGTATAATATGTATATAAATATATATATATATATATGTATAATGTGTATATAAATATATATATATATATATATATATATGTATAATATGTATATAAATATATATATATATATATATATATATATGTATAATATGTATATAAATATATATATATATATATATATATGTATAATATGTATATAAATATATATATATATATATATGTATAATATGTATATAAATATATGTATATATATATGTATAATATGTATATAAATATATATATATATATATGTATAATATGTATATAAATATATATATATATATGTATAATATGTATAATATGTATATAAATATATATATATATATGTATGTATAATATGAATATAAATATATATATATATATATATATATATGTATATGTATATAAATATATATATATATATGTATATGTATATAAATATATATATATATATGTATATGTATATAAATATATATATGTATATGTATATAAATATATATATATATATATATATATATATATATATATATATATATATATATATATTATATAATTTTTTTTTTTTAAATTATAACATAAATATGTTATAAAATTACTACAAAAATAGCCATTTTGTTTCAATACCTCCAGTGTCTTATCAAGTGATGATGTTGAATGTAGAATAAATGGTTTTAAAAGTTTCAAATTAATTAACAATCCTTCGCAAGTGAAAATGCTGTTACATTAGCTGGAATGACCAATCAAAATACCAGTATCCGAGAATTAAAAAAACTTGACAACGAATTAAGGTTATAATAGCTATTAAAAGCTTTAAAGTTGGGGTTATACTAAAATAGAATTTATTCTAACCAATAAGTATTAAATTATATGATAAAATTTGAAATTAAAATTAAAAGTAAAAAATTACCAATTTTAAAATCTAAATTTAATCTCTATAAAATTACTGAGGAGAAAAGGAAAAATACACATGTTATTCAATTTATTTTTTCATTGAATTTACATTAGAATAGACGTTAACATCGACTGGTCTTCCTGACAAAATGGATACATTTTAATTCCAAGTATGTGAGTGGGGTGCTAGCCTCTCGTGTAAGACAATACAAACATACTCAGATTATAATACATAAGCACCCAGACATATTTTGATATATACACACACAAAAAGGTGACGAGACAGGAAACATCTCCACAGCCCTTTATAAAAAAAAACCCCAAAAAATGAATACACACATGCATACACAATTAAATGTGCATGCATTTTCTGTTCACATAGACACCGATAAATACATGTACCCAAATCCACATACATTGACCTAGACAGTCTGATACAACAACCAAGAAATATTCAAGACTGAAAGTGTTATTAAACAAATTCTAACCACTTATTAAAATACAACTTATACGGGCAAATATACATAGATAAAAAGGGTCAAATAGAACAGAGAAACAAAGAATAGGGAAAGAAAGGACATTGTATATGTATAATATGTATATAAATATATATATAAATATATATATATGCATAATATATATATATATACACACACCCATACACACACATATATATATATATATATACAAACACACACACACACACACACACACACACACACACATATATACATATATATATATATTCCATAGGATAAAGAAAAAACAGGAAACGTTTATCAATCTAACATATTTCACTTTTCCTAAAGCTTTATCCAAAGCTTAAACAAAGATTTAATAAAAGTGAACCATGTTAGATTGATAAACATTTCCTATTTGTTCTTTATCTTATCATCCTGTCAACTTTTGATCAATATTTGATCTACATTTGATCTTTAACTCAGTATATATATATATCTATATATATATATATATATATATATATATATATATATATATATATATATATATATATATACATATATATATATACATATACATATATACATACATATATATATATATATATATATATATATATATATATACACATATATATACATATATATATATACATATATATATACATATATATATATATATATATATATATATTATAAATTAATAGATTTAAAATATGGTTTTACTGCTACACAGTGATAACCATGTTTCAGAAATGGAAGCTAAAGCCCCTGAATTTAATTTTGTTACTCACACACACACAATTTGTCAATGCATTATAATACCTCAATTATTAACCTGGCTTAAAATTATATACTCAGGTTGGCATATTATTATATACTCAGTCCAGGCATTACTTCTTCTTTGGACTGCACCTGAGCAGTTTTTTTCATTTGGACCATATATGCTTTGGCTACCACTGTATACTTGGCCTTGTGTCATATTCTGGACAGTTTGGGTATACAAGCAAATACTTATTATTATTATTGTGTACTGGGCATGTTGCTGAGTGGGTTGAATGTTATTGTTCTGACCTTTTGATAGTGAATGCTACCTGTTACCATAGGAATAAGATATCTCATTATAAGGCTGCATATCCAATATATATATAAGTCAACATTTACTATTTTGCACTGATGTTTTACAAAATATGAAATATTTCTGAATATCTGGAAAAGTGTGCAAAGTCATCTGGCAATATATTGTACTAAAAAAATTCAATTTGGAATGGATCCATACTGAATCCAGTGGATTTTGTCCAGTTTCTTAATTAGTCATCAATCCATGATTGATGAATCTAATCCAACCAGAGGAACAAAGGCAGACATGGATTATTTCCATCTATCCATTGTTTTATTGATGTTTGCTCAGCTTGATTTAATATCACATAAAACCTTATCAGGAGCAATTGAGGTTGGAAAATAAAATTCTTTTATGTCTAATTAACCTAACAAAATTCCTTCTGTAGAAAAATTTATTTTATAAATCTGTCAGATTTATTGCTCATACACAATATTTTCTCCCTTTTTATGATCACGTTTTTGCTTTTATCCCAATGTCTGCTAGAATTTAGAACAAAGGCTTGAATGCATATCTGATATTTCAGAACTTGTTAAGCAACTCTTGCATCATTTTCCCTACTGAATCACCTGATGGCAATACCTTTTGTCTCTTGTTTTTGTAAATCCTTTCTACTTTGCCATATCTTGTATTAACCAGTCAACAGCAAGTGTTAACCTTGTCTGAATTTCTGAGATGAAGTATTTTCATTATTCCATACATTTTTTATTTGTATTTATTTTAATAACAATATTTTGGGTCCAAATCATCTTCAACTTTTAAATTATTATGAAGAAAGAAATAGCCTGGTAAGATGTTTAAATTATCACCCTTTACTTACCACTGGAGCTTGCTATGTCATCTAGCAATGTTATGAACATTTTGATTATTGAATCTGCAGGCGGGCCAAATAAATACTACTATTTGGCTTTGAGGTTTAAGATGAAGCTTTTTTATCATGTTTAATCATATTTTTGACATTGCCTTCTTATAAAAATATAGGAAATGTCTTATACTTTACTGTCACCTTATTCAAAGTTTATGCAATTAAAAAGCTGAAAAAGCTATCCACCTTGGGATTAAAAACAGCAAACACAAAATCCCATAACTGTATAAAATAATTTTTTTAATTCATTTCCCTAAAGTTAGATATAACATTTCCTTTACATTCTTATGATTTTTTTTCTTGTAATTAATTTGTCAGAATTCTGATTGATTGTAACAATAAGACTTATTTTTATTAGAGATTTCATTATTGTAGCATTTTCCTGTCTCTAACTGAAAATAAATTAGAAAATCCTGAGCATAAATAAAAGCATGTCAAAGCATTCAATCAGAAATGATATGTGACTATTGAAGCCAAATAATTTCTAATTCAGTGCTTTGACTCATTCCTCGACTCCCCTAACATTAAGCATGCATAAGTAATGATTAATTTATCTGAACAGTGTTGAGTCGTATCAGTTTCTGCACAGATAAATATAGGCATGTGTATGCCTCAAATCGCACTCCTAATTAAATTTGGCTCATTAGATTCTCCAGTCTACTCTGCTCACTGCCTTGGAACCTGCACCAGGATGTTCCAGGAATTAAGTAAGCTACTTTTAAGGAAGCTACTTTTCTGCTTGACTACTTCAGAAACACTTTTCCCCTAAAGATATCATTGAAATATCCGCTGTTTGCAAAGGCAGTTGATTGCAAATTCTGATTGGATATTAGAAAATGTTTAGCCTTTCTTTCAGAATCTGATTAAGCATTTGTGATATGAACAAGCACCTTCTACTTCATCGTCCACAAATCTGACTTTGAATAAATAGTTTCCAGGCAGGTTTTTCTATTTGTTCTTACTTTAAACTTTTGGAACAAAAACAGATCATTTCTTCAGGATAGAATTTTCTAGATTCTAATGAGACTGACTCCTGATTCTTCTGCTATTTGTGACATTTTCCAGATATTTGGAGACATTTTCTGTTTGTTTTTTTCTTTTTGGTATTGGTTAAATTTCTTTTCTTTTTGTTTCTTTTTCTTTTCTGGTTATTTTTTATCTCCATTTTTTATTTGTTTTGTTTTTTTCATTTTCTGTATTTTTATTGGTTTATTTTCTTGTCCTTTTGTTTGTCTTTTATGGTTTTTTTTTTCTTAATATAGACAGAATTCTTGTCTTACTGTTTTGCCATTTTTAACTGAAATTATTTTTGAAGTGAAATTTTATCTCTTTGTCAAATTGAATTAATGCTGAAATCTAAAGTTTTGTACTTTTCTCTCTTATTCAATATGAATTGTAAAGAATGGTCGAATATGAAAGTCGTTTCTTGTTGCAAGTATCTGATCGAAACAAAACTAGTAGTTTAATAGAAGATAACGGCATTATCGTTTTGGCCAGGAATTGGTTTTTGGTCTCTTGGCTTGAAACTAGCTTGCTTTGGATTATAATTATTGTTGTTACAAAACCTGTTGAATAACAAATGCAGACATTAAAAAGAGGAAAAGTACCTGAGAAACTCGTCAGCACTTGTACTAAAGATGAACTTTCATACAGCACAGACATTTAGCAGAAAACAAACATTGTTTACACATTGTGTTATACATGAGGTGATGATAAAGATCAGTGGTTCCCAACCTCTTTTAACTCATGGCCCACTTTGAACCCAGAATTTTCTGTGGCCCATGAAATTATTATACTGTAAAAAATCAGTTTCATTTTACATAGAATATATTCGCTAAAGATACAACTATGTCTATTTATTGGACATACATACAATTTCACAAGAGCCTCTAAAATATTTTGCAACTCTAATGAAATGACCATTTATCATCAATATTTATTTTTACAATTTTTCCTCTATATGGCTCAAAACAGAATAATTGTCCACAAGTTCTGAAGTCTGTTTAAATTGGTATTTTCAATGCCTAATTAAAAGTTATTCAAACAATAATTATTAAATTTTCATAATCTAAATATATTAAAATTAATTTAATTTCATTAATTTAAGGACTAGTAGTCAAAACTCTATGAACCATTAAATAAGCTGTGCCCTTTTTTTTATAATTTATACTGGTGACCCAGTAAAAATTATAAAATTTCTGTGGCCCATTTTAAATTTGCCATGGCTCATAGGTTGGGAAACACAGATCTAGAGTAGAGATCATGACATTTTCTGTTCTACAATTAAACTCATTTAAAACTTGTCCTTTCTTTGATTTGGATGTGTGAGGAGGCATTGGGGCAAGAAAATTGAATCTGTTCACTTGAAACTCACTTGCTTCAGATTATAATTATTGTTGGTACAAAACTTCTTGACTTCTTATATGAGTAATGCTCCTTAGAAAGGCATGAATTCACTTTTCCCTACATTCTGTTTTTGTCCTGCTCATCTTGATTCTAGTTTTGTTTCTATCTGATCACAAATTTCTCCAGAGAAAAGATTGACTACAGATTAAAGCATTCCCATAATATTTACACTTGTTCACACTGATGTAGACCAGTAACTCATAGCCATGTTTAAGGGTACCATGATTTCTGAGTCTCAAATTGGAACAATTTTCAAATTTTATTCTAGGTTTAAATTTTTCATGACCTAACATCCCTGAAGCTTCAGTGTTCATGCAGTAAAACTGATCACTAATGTTGTACACATTTGGTAGAACAGTAATTATTGTTGTCCTCATTTTTGTTGCCATATTCCCTATGTTTCAGCCATTGTACACTCCAGCCTTCTTCAGGATCTGGGGTAGATTTCTTTTAGTTCCATGCCTCTTCTGGATGTCTCATTTATCTCTCTTTAACTCAAGTCTCCAAGTTTTCTGCAGTAGTCAAGTATTGAACTCACAACTCTTTTGGGTCAAGTCACTGGATCCAACCAACGCTTTTATCCACTGGGCCATGTGTCCTTGAGGACATCAGTGTATGAATTTTGGGGACTTATGAATGTAATGTCTTAGTATAATTTTTTTTACCAGAGCTAATATTGCAATTTATTATTGCTTTTCTCTAGCATATTGTATTCAATTCTGTGCTTGGCTGACTTAGGCCTAGCATATGTGATGATTCCTTAAGTTTTCATATTTTCCATTATTGTTCTCTATTATTTCAACCTCATCCCAAAGGGGGCAGTGAACTCCCTTTTCTTTCCATATATGGTCAGCTATGCCTGATTTTTCTATTTCCCCCTCGTGTTATGGCTTTACGATGTTCTTGTAGTCTTACCTTAAAGGGGCAGCCTATTTCTTCTTTATATCTCTTACCCCAGCTGCATGGGATGGTGTACATAGTCCTTAGTCATGTTCTCCTCTATGGGGGGTCTTACTTGGAAGAGGTGCTTGCAAAGTGTTGAACCAGTTTAAAGATCTAGTAGTAGCTGGATCTCTTCCTGGTGTGGCCAGAGTATGAAGTATCTCAGCCATAGGGGTGGCTTTAGTGATGCAGATTCTAATGCCATTTCTTTGAAGTATTCCATGTATATGTTTGCCATTGCAGGTGATAATGATGAGCCCATTGCTAAGCCTTCATCCTGTCATATGTCTGATCCTATTCCAAAGTGTGTTGTTTGTTTATAGAAAGTCGGCATCTCCATCAGTATACAGGTCCATTCTCCTAGGGATGAGTCTGTGGCCAGTCTGTCCCTGACTACCAAGAGTGTCTACTCCGTGGGTACCTTGGTGAAGAAACTCACTATGTCCAGGTTTGGATTGGATGGGAGAATCTTCAATAATATCCATGTAGTGGGTGGAATTTCGGACATATGAAGGTTATTTTCCTATTAATGGTTCAATTATATCTACAAGGAAGTGACTTAACTGGGTGGCACACAGAGCCTTGGCAGCTAACAATTAGCCTGAGTGAAATACCGACTTTGTGAATTTTGGGGAGACTGTATATGTAAGGTAGGTTGGTGGTAATGCTGCAACAACTACCTGTATGTCTCAGGTAGGAAGTGCTTCTTTTTTCTTGATAAGGATCTGTGACAGTTTGCATTCTTAGATTTTTCTTTATGTTTCTAATGAGGTCTTCCAGTTTTTCTGTATATTTGTTCATCAATACAGTCGCATTGCCTTTGTCAGCTGGTAGTTTGATGATGTTTTCATTCCTCTGTAGGGTTCTGATTGCCAGCCTCTCCATTTTCATAATGCTTGATTTGGGCGGCTTAGCTGAAGAAGTCTGGAGCATACAACAGCTGAAACATTGTGAATATAGCAACAAAGATGAGGGCAAGAGTCCGAACAATATAAATAACGTAAATAATTACAATACCTCATCCCAGAAACATAGACAGATATTGGTAGTACAGATCAGGATAAATAATGATAGTAATATTAGCTGTTTCCCTACAAGGAAACATTTGGCACTCATTGACTGAGCAGCAAGTACTGCTTGCAGTGGAAATTTATAAAACAAAACAATTTTTCAGGAAAATAGGTTTTTCAACTCCAGTAGCTGTTATCATTCTTTCAAGTCTTTATTAAATGTAATGTTAATCAACATCTCCTGACCTATTCCCTGCCCTTCTCTTTGTCCTTTCCTCCATCACGCCTCTTTACTCTCGCTCCCACTCTGTAACCCCTTGCGTACTAGTGGCATCCCGCCTTGCTTGAGGGTGAAATGCTTAAAAAAAAAGAAAGTATCTGCACATTTTAAACATCATGCTGTACAGTTTTCAGTTGATCCTAAATTCGGCAATGTCTTATCCTCCCCACAAGAAAATCTTGATTTGGGTATAAAAAGATGCAAAAGCCATACCTAATAGATCATTAGTATCGCGGTGAGTTTTTCTTGCATATCTGACAGTGATTTTTAAGCAAGTAAAAAAATAATCAAAACAAAGTTCCATGATCTCTTGCAGTGGACATAAAATAAAACTTTCTGTTTTCTTTCTTCATCTGAAGTTGTTTTTAAGTGCTCATCATTCATTGGAATATGAAAGTGAAGAAAACGTGCAAAAATGGAACTTTTTTTTCCAATGATAGGCCAATAATTTTCTGTCTTTGTTCTCATACCTACACACACACACACACACACACACACACACACACACACCTTTTTAATGATGAGAGAGAAAAATCATTGATTAGTTAATCAGGCATAAATATTCATCCATCCTGGGTATGATGATAAACTACATCTGGCAGCAAGGTCTCTAACTGGGAGCTTTTGAAGAGCATAGAACCGTCTCTTAACTGCTGTTGTTCCCAGGTCCACCCTGACCCACCCTGTCTCAGCTATTGGCAAATAGTGAAACCCCCACAAACTGGTGTCAAAATATTGTGAAAGTATAAAAATACATTTTCATAGTAAAAACGAAAATACCAGCAATAGATTATTGCAAAAAGATTATGAGCAATACATTTTTGAAAAGAAAACACCCGAACTCCCAAGAAAAGTACATTTCAATGTTAAATGACCCGTAAGGAGTTGATATGACATTAAACAATATAAGAATTGTAATAAAACCCTGAATTATTTGGCACTAAAATATTTACTTTATTTACAGCCTGAGAATTAATACAGGGTTTAATATTGACTCCTTTGTCAAGTCCATTACCAACAACTAATTGATTTTTCATTGCTTCAGCAAGAGACATTTTACAAATGCTTCATACATGTCTTCGTGAACCAAAATTCAATTAGCACAAATACAGGTCTGTAATAGGAAAAGTGAATTAAAACTCAAGATTAAAGCATGTTATTAAACTTGAAAGAAACTAGTTTAAAAATGACCTTGGATTTCAGAATTCATGCTGACAAAAGTTCACTGTATTCTCCAAATGGTATAAGTATCATTTATTAATATAATTACTTATTCAGGTTTTGTAAATACCACATACCTTGAAGGATTACCAAGAATGAAAGTAAAACATGAGTATTAACATGAAAGAACTCTTTCATGACATTAATCCATATAATATCCAACAATTTAAAAAAAATCAAATTGTATTCCAAAATATAACCTTAACAAAACTACAACATACACCACACATATCATCACCTTTGGTAATTATGTCCACACAAACATGTATTTGCACAAAAGCTGAGTATCATCTGCCATGTATTACTTGAAAGCTCCCAAGAACATTAAATTTTGGTATTAAATGACCCATAAAGGAGTCGATATGCTGTTAAATAAACAAATCATTAAGCAATCATAAATATTCAGTACACTTAAAATGTTTTTTTTTTTATTGTGTATTTAAAAATACTTTAAAAATCACAATTATAAATTATTTATTTCATCCATACATTCTTCATTGTATGGGGTTACACATTCTGGTGACTTTGCAGATTTTGCAATGGCAATGCCTGGGATATTTTCAATTTGAAAGATTTTCTAAGCATGTGCTATTTTGTTTTAAGTTTGTGAAATTTTGTAAATCTCACAATTTGTAATAGAATTTGTGAATTGTACACTGCTTTCTGAGCATAACAGTATCCTGTCATAATGTTGCTAGACACAATTTTTTAATCTTTTAAGAAAGAAAATGTCAGAAATTTCCAGAGAAGATAGTAAAGGAAAGCAAGAATGTACGAATGTATGGTCATTAGCAAGAACACTCCAAGATATGAACCATGAATTGGAGATATCAAAATCAAACAAATACAGAAATTTAAATAACTCAAGTGTTTTATGAGGCAATGATAAATGTGACAACAAAATCTGAAGGTATCTTAGAATAGTGTAAGCACCCAGAAGGCGATTATCTCCCTTTAATGGAGATAAGTCACATGGGTCATGTGACAGCTGCTTAATGATGTCACTCCATACTGTGACAAAAGTGGGAGTCAATTTCAGTCGGATTACAGTAGCCAAACCGAGAGGTTGCTTTCTTTAGCCTGGGCCACACATGGCCTGGGCAGAGGCTAAATCTGCCTCTTCAGCAGCTTGCAAGTCCATAATGCTGTTTCTCTTTGGGGCTGTATCTTTCCCAGATATATAATGAAACACCAGCTCGCAATTTTTGATTTGGAAAAACCCAAGACTCACTCTTTACAATTTGTGGAATATGTCCTCGCCTGGGACATAGATGAATCCAGCCCATTTGACTCTGGAGTCCTGAACATGACTTCTCCAGACACAGGAGTATTTCCATATTGAATGTAAAATCCTTCCTTTTTCTTTCTCCTTACTCTACTATTTAGACATGTTATATATTATTATCTGAGTGGTACACATTTGTATATATGTAGATATAGTTTTTTTTATGTCTTAGTAATATAAAAGTCTCTTTGAAAACAAAGCATGTTTGTCATTATTTTTCCTTTCAGCCATTCTGTTCTCTATATGAAATATGGTGTTCACGGATATAATAATGCCTATAATGGGGGAAATATAAATGGAAGAATAAATCTTTCTACCATGGCTCTCTCCTGTTAGAATAGAAAAAGATGCCTTGAAAATTCTAAACAGTGCATTAAGAGACAGGAAAATTTAATTAGAAAGAATGAGTACTGAAGTTCTATATAATAGCAAAATCCTTTTATGTTGGACAGATGAAAAGGAATCTCAAGACTGTGAATGTTGGACAGATGAAAAGGAATCTCAAGACTGTGAATTTTGGACAGATGAAAAGGAATCTCAAGATGACAGAGATGTGGAACCATGGATGGAGCATATGAACAATGAGGACATTATAAGGAAAATGGAAAAGAAAAAAACAGAATCAGCAAGAGACAGTTGGAATTTATATGGAAACCATAATGAGGAAAGAAGGCTTGAAGAATTTGACACTCTCATAACATATTGATGGGAAGAGGGGCAGATGAAAACACTGAATAAACATATCTGTCATAAGCATTAACTTCCCTTGATTTGGACCCTTTGAATCCACGGAAGAATAAATTTTATATTTAGAGATTTCCAAAGCCAGACCATCTATTCTTGCAGGAGGTAAGCATCAAGTCAGGTGAAGGTATTAATAGTTTTACTATAATCCACAACTATTCTTTTTTTATGCCATTTGTTAGCAACAATTAAAATTTGAGCTCACCAAGGAGATGTGCTTCCTCAATTATTCTGTCTCTTAGCATTTTATTAACCTCTGCTTTAATAAAATGTTTATCAGCTATTCCAAAACACCTAGATTTCTTAGAAAAAATTAGTTAACAACAAAGAAAAGGATGCTGATCTGCTATGCAACATCTGATCTCCTTATATGGCAATGAATGGGAGACAACTTTAAAGATGAAATTTGAAGTGTCAGATGTGATTCTACAAACAAATGCTGAGAATAAGATGGACTGAACTTGAGAGCAATGAGAATATTGGAAATAAAAACTATAAGGAAACTAATACTGGGACACATAATAAGTAAAGAAGGTTTGGAGAATCTAACACACATAAGGCATACTGAAGACAAGGGAAGTAAAAGTTAACAGCAACTAGCCTACTTGATCAGTTTATGTGCATGAATGACAGAATGAGGACAAAGAGTGAAGATAAAGAGGAAAATGTTGCTTAGAGCAACAAAGGCCGGAAGTTGTGGAGAGACATAATCATCAAAGCTCTGAAAGGATGCAGTTCATAAAGAAAGTATATGATTTAAAACAGGCATGATTATCAGGAAGGGAAAGTAAATAAGCAACCTAAAATGTGATATTTACTGAGATGAAATGCTGAGAAGTTCTCTTCCTTCTCAATCTTAAAATTCTTTTTGTTTTCTTGCCAAACAACTAATTTTGATTCTTATGTTCAATTCTCTATCTTTATTTTGTCATTTGGGCCAACCAAGTCTGTGCATCAACCCAAACACTGCCACATCAAGTGATGGGTAAGTTGTTGAATTTAAGTGGTTTCACTTTTAGCTTTGTCCCTCATCACTCACTTTTCTTGGACAGGTATTTAATTAGCTGTGTTCTGGTGGCAACACCTTGGCCCAATCAGGAGTCTTCAACCTGGCAAAGAAGACTGAAAAAAAAGAGAAAAAACAATGGGGTATCTGAATAAAAAAAGAAGGAGGTAAAGAAGAAAGATTACTTGACAAATAACTTACAAACAGTTCAAGAAAATGCATTGTGTTCTTTAACAAATCTGACTTTTGGTATACATGCATCTAGATAAGATAAAGATCTTTATTGGAACCAAGAAGCCAATATGAAATAAAAAAATAACTTTTCTTGGAAAATAGTAACACAACCTGTAAATGCAATTAGGTTTTGAAAGAAATTAATATTAGAGTGTATGAAAAGTATGTTTGTTTATAAACCTCTTGAGAGTTCCCTGAATCAATTTGAAGTTTATATAAGGTATATATTTCAATGACCCTTGGTCTTTTGAAAGATTTTCAGTGATGTCCATTCATGTTTCATCTACATTATGTTTTAAAATATAATGATAAATGATATTGCTTTATTCTAAGTGATAAGTCACTACTCTTAAAATGATTAAACTAAACAGATTCAGGATAGTTTGGTCAGATATTATTTAATTTCCTTGTACTTCCTTAATTTAAAGACCAGTTTCCAATAATGTTTTCAAATTACCAGAATCTCAATGTTTCTATCTGCCATGATAACATCTGAATAAAAAGTGCATTTGAATAGTATTGATAACAATATACATATACATACATATATATATATATACTAGCAGCATGGCCCGGCGTTGCCCGTGCTTGATTAAAAAATAGTATGTTTAGGTAGTTTCCTCTTACTTTTCAACGAATATATGTAAACTGATTTGCAGTACAAACGGTAGTTACGCTCACCAAGCGTTTCATGTGACAAAACATACTGCCTCCGTTGAGATTGACTGGAAAGCCTCAAAGAGGCCTCTACCTCGGTTTCTTCCTCCCGCTTTCTCTTTGCCACAGAGGCTCTTTTAGAATGCCTGCTAAGGTTGCCTCACCTGGGTGTTTTTGCAGCATTTGCAGAGCTGCCGGGTTGGTCATCACCATTGGCACGCAGAAGAGTGCAAAGCAGAGGCTGAAGTAGACGCTATATGATCATCTGTAACCAGAGTTATTATGTGCTCCTCCTCAGTCGCCTGTTTTGCATGTGTAACGTTAACGGTGTTAGGGGTCTCAGTTGCTGACGTGCGGATGTTCGTCGTGTAGGAGCCATTTGAAGGGTTGTAGAAATGCTGTGTAAGAATGCGAATAGAAATTGATGACAAAGCTGAAGCAGTGCAACCTCATTGTATACGAAAACTAAAAATGCAGTGGAGCGGTATGGAAAAAGCTTCTTCTAGCTATGGGCTGTGCTTTCTGGCAGCACTAAAAAATCCCTGTACGCAACCAAAACATTGAAGCATTGAAGGTTAAAAAGCGGTGAAACACTGAGGTGTACTGGGCCGTGTAGTAAAGGCAGAAGAGAAGTAACTTGCGACATTAGTTAACTGTCTAATAGCAAAACTGAACTACGAAAAGGTAGAAATAGGTATGGAACGCTAAGATGGACTGGGCTGTGCAGTAGAGGCAGCACGTGGAGATAAAATGGGTAATGCAAACGTTTAAGCAAATAGGTAACTTGTGGTAGCAGGAAGCTGTCAATTAATCCAAGGACAGATACGTTAATGGCGATCAAATCAAGACGTGAGTGTGGATGCAGCTGTGCTGAAGGTATTTAAAGGGAGCGTGACTTGTGATAGGTGTAGCCTGGACAATGGCCATGACTTAGACCAATGAATGAGCTCACGCAAAATGGAAGATGCTATCGCACATTCACGCATGCGCGCATGATTTGGCAAGCACAAAGCTTGGACGTAAACAGGGTCATGCTGCCTGTTGCATATGCAGCTTGGCTCTAACGCACATGATGCCGGCGATGAGAATGCAAGGAGATGCAATGAAGCATTTGCTCGTTTGGTTTGTGCGACAACAAAAAGCCACTAACCATTTGCCGGCATTAGCTTTGAAATGGATTGGGAGGAAGCCCTGCTGTTTTAATGCAAAAACTCCTCGTCAGGTCTGGGATGCAGCCTGGGCTAAGGTAAAAGATTTAAAGAATTGGAAAATGGACTGCTGAGGGCGGAACCATTTTCACTCAGCATGTATGCGGGTTTTTTCAGTAAAGACACGAATAAAGGAAGTGCTTATTTTGGTAAGATGCGACAATTAAAGCAAAAGTTTTGACAAAGTTGAATATGTCATTTGTGGCTCAAAGTCAGACCTGGTAGCAGGGATAAAAAAGCTGAATTTCAAAGGCCCTACACCCATTCCAGAATTTGAGGTCAAATGTTTTCTTCCACTCCACTGCACGCACTGACCTGTTTCTTCCTGTACATAGCGTGACCTTAAATTAATCTGCATTTAGGAAATACCCATCCGGAAAAACATTTTTAAGGGATGACCGATTGTCAATTTGCACTCTGTTTGGGGGGCCCTCAGAGTTGAAACTTCACATGGTGACTCCCAATGGCCTCCTCATAAATCCGGTTGGTTTTCGCTAAAAACTGACATGCGATCCAGGAGGAATCTGGGCATATCGTTTTTTGGGTTTTATCGATTTTCCACGCTGTTTAGGGGTCCGTGGTCATGAAACTTCTGGACAACACTTCTAATGGTAGACTCTAAGAGGGTGTCAAATTTGGTTGAAATGCGATCATTCCTTCTGTAAGCAGATTTTTTCGATTATTGATTTTTTTCGGAACCTGAGTCCGAACTCAAAAATCGGGCTCCGTCATGTCCTTCGGCAGTCATTTGCAAACTTGTGGTGAAAACCACATCGATATCAGGTGAGAAATACGGCCTGGGCGAGGTAACAATGCCCACGACCGACACACAGACAGGCAGCATGAGAAATATTGATAGTAGATATATATATATATATATATATATATATATATATACACACACACAAAGTGATCATACATCTTGTCTATATATATATATATATATATATATATATATAGACAAGATGTATGATCACTTTATGTGTGTTTACCATTCTACACTGGTTTGTAAGTTCTTCTATTGCATTCATTCATCCGTTCAGAGAATTTGATTCACACAAATTGCCCTAATTCTTTAGCCTTGTGTCAGACACTGCCAATAATACAAATGAACTATGCAGGATGCCTTAAATAAAGAACTCAAAGTGAGTCAGATGTTTGTTTGTGTCAGTTGGAGATATTTTTAATTAAGCAAGACATAATATTATAACTGCTAGGAGTGAGTTATAACAGTAAGTATCAGTACTCCTTTTTTTTATTCAGATAGCCATTTTGTTGGCTAGTAAGAGATAATATTTAAAAAAATCTATTAACAATATTACATTGCATTCAGTGGATTTATCTACAAAATAGGAGGCTGATCTTTAAATATTTGAGGCTAGAGATGAAAGGATTATTTATAAAACATGGATTATATTTATTTACAAATTTTGTACTTATCAAAGACTTAAACAGATAAGTCTCTAAATTCTCGGCTTATTTATTTCTGTTTAAAATAAGATTTCAAGCCGTTTTATCTGATGATGACGAGATACATTCAATGTTTCTTCTCTTAATCTCATTTGTCATCACAGAATGAAGAACCAAAAGTCTTGCTGTTTATTTTCAAAACTCTCCCTTAAATTCTGCAGGATTTGTGAGAATGACATTTGCACAAAAATGAAGGAAAGAAATACACTTGTTGACCTCAAATTCACCAAGTGGTTTTCAACTCATTCTGAAATTTTGGCACACCCTCTTTTAATTGAGTTATAGTGACTCGCTTTTCAAAATTAAATTTACAAAATGGACATAAATTTTCACATGATGGCGAAGGAAATAAATATTATTAGCAAAAACAATATCAATATTTTATAATGTTTTATGCTATTGCAACACTTTCATCACATATTCAGAATGCAATGGAGGGAGACATACAGTATTTTATCATGGTTGGTGATGTTATTGCAACACCCTCATCACATAATCAGAATGCAGTGGAAGTAGACACAGAAAATTTTAATTCTCCACAAAAAAAAAACAGTTTTATTCATTGCTTAAAATAATAAGTTTATTCCCTGAAAATTTTAAACAAAATAAAACTGAATAAACTTATTTTCTTACATATTTATTGCAGTTTTAATAGGAGGTTTTATGATGCATTTAATTTCATTGAAAAAAATGTTAGCTGTGATGGCCGGAGAAACTACAGGTTAAAATATTGTAAAGGCAAAAATACCCATAGTGTATTTGTATTGGTTGTTAAATTAAATTTTTCATGTCTTAAATGTCTTATTAGACAGCAAATATGTGATTTCCTCTTATATGATCCATATATCTTCAGTATGTAAAAAAAATTGAGTTTAATGTTTAGAGTTTGCTTTTTTTTGTTATAAAAGCAAAGAAAATTTATATAAAATGAATGAACCTCACCTATCCAGTCTCTCGCACTGAAATGAATCATTATTTAGAACAGGTGAAAAAGGTGTCAGGTCATTGTATCAAAGTATATTTTTGTTAAGATTCAATTATTTCCTAAATATACCTGTCTTTAGCTTGAAGCTCTGAATGCCATCACTATGCTATGAATTTGGTGAAGTTGTGATTTTTGTTTTGTTTTTGCTTTGTCCCTGAGAAGACCCCACCCTGTGGCATATGACCTGCATGGCTGGCTGCTTGGCAAGTCTCTTCCTTCTTTTCCTATCCTTTACTTTGGGAAGGTGAGGTGATCTTACAAGCACAACTAATTTTCACAGGCTTTAGGAAAGAAAAGCCAGGCTTGCAAAAGCAGTCATATATAGAAATGGCATTTTCTGTTTGTAGTTTCTGTTTATAAAAATAAATCAGAAGTCACCAGGTCAGTTTTCCTTGTATATCACATATCAAATTATGAGATCTTCAAATATTTTTTTTTAAGGAAGGGTATATTTTAGTATTTTTTTTTTTTTTGAATTTCTCAAATTTTTAAATGTGCATTCAAAGTCTGCTATTTAATACTGTTTGAATCAATTTTAACTTATTTCACTTAACTTGATTGCAGGAGAAGAAAAGGAGAATTACTCTGTGATGTTCTTTGGAATTTCAAAAGAACACCCCTTTTCTGTTAAAATATCTTTTTTGTTTGTTGATAACATTTTCCAGTCATTTTCAATTTTGTTAATTAAAAGCCAAGAAAGCAAAGTGTTAATAGTTTAAAATATTAATTATGATTTTTGATCATTTTTAATACAGTCTAAAGTTAGTCAATAAAATTAACACAAGTTATATTACTAATTATGCAAATCAAAGTTCATTCTTCTAGTTTTTAAACCCTTTTTGACTAACTGTAACTGCTTTATCTATGATTATGAGTTTTCTTTTAGAATTATTGGTAGTTATTCCTGATTTTAGATATTTTTAACTTGTTTCTCCTTTTTATTTTGTATTTTAATTATTTTATTGTTTGCCCAAGAGCCACTCAAGGTAGAGCGTTAGTGAATGTAAGGAGGCAGATGGAATGAGATTGAAGTGAAGATTCTGAAGATAAGGAGGATAGATAGCATATATATTTACCATATTATTACTTATTTATTATTCAGCAGTGTCTTACCATTTTAATTAGCAAGCCAGTTTTATCTCTCATCCTTCTGTAACTTTCTTTTACTGTGACTTTTGTTACATGCCATATTGTTGACTCTGACACAGTAACAGTCAGGCCAATAGAACAGTCAGAACAAGATGTTGACATTGAAAAATGAAGTATTTTCATTGATTTTGAACTTTTTATCTTAGATTTTTCTTGTTTTTCTGTTTGGATTTTTGGGATGAGGAGTTATAATTATTTACACTATTTACATTGGGATTATTATCCTCATCTCTGTTGTTGCTATCACAACATTTCAGTTGCTGTACCCTCCAGCCTTCATTAGGTGTATATCAATCTGGGTAACTTACAGGGAATTCTGAACTGAACCCTTTATTTAATCTAAGGGGATAGGCTGTTCTCATTCCACTGCCGACATGTCTAGGAATATCATGTCTAGTTCTTATTTTTAGTATGTTCAGTTATTTCTCACCCTATTTTCACTGATTTCAAATAGGCACTGTCCAGCCCAGGGATTGAACTCACAATTGCAAAGCTTTAATCCACTAGACTATTGTCCCATGAGACAAATATCTGGAGAATTTTGAGCCTTAAACCTGCCTGCTGATGAGTGCTGCTTGTCATGCTTAACTGCTTTTACTGAAGCTTTTTCTATTTTTGTTTCAATTGATTCTTATGCTGTCAAAGACTTTCCATCATTTGTCTCTATCTTTATTAAGAGTTCCCATATTGTATTTATGCGAGACCTTCTGAGGAGGTCCTTATAGCCTAGCATCTGGGTTGATTCTTTCAGGCATCTAGCTTTCCAGTTTTCTTTGACCAGTATTTTTAATTTATTTGACAGGAGCTGATTATGCTTTTTGCTTCATAAATGATCAGCCATGCCTGAGTTCATTGTCTCGCTCTTTCTATGACTTTTCAATGTTTTTGGTCATGTTCTCCCCAGTGTTAAGCTTCATACAGCAGATATTTCTCCATAGAGTGGAACAGCTTCTGTATGGATCACAAATCTTCTGAATCTTTTCTGATAAGCCCTTAACATAAGGCAGACCGACCATGACAATTTTCTGATCTTCCTCCTTGACACTTCTGCTTCATATGGAGGTTCGAGTCCATTTACAAAGAAAAAGACAGAGTAATAGTGCTATGCTGGATACCAAGCCATATTGGCATACAGGGAAATGGAAAAGTGGACAAAATGGCCAAGGAATCCCTGAACTTAGCTCCCTCTAATGTAATGTTGCCTCACACTGACTTCAGACCCTGTATAAACAGGGTCATTAACAACAAATGGCAGCACTTATGGAACAACTGTGATAACAATAAACTATTCAACATTCAACCCGTCATCGGTGGAAGACCGGCAATTGTTAGAAAGATAAGGAGAGAGGAGGTGGTTCTAACCAGACTCCGTATTGGACATACTTACATAACCCACCAACATATTCTAAAAAATGAGGAATCTCCAATATGTGTCCCATGCCAGGAAGTTTGTACAGTCAAACACATCCTAATAAATTGCCATTATCTCCGACAAATCCGTAGTAAACACTACAAATCTGATAGCCTAAAAGATCTTTTTGAAAATAATAACCCAAGTAAGATCATCAATTTCATTAAAGAAATTGGGATCTTCAGAAAAATTAAAAAAAAAAAGTTTACTAAATTGGTTTCCTTACCTGAACTAGTAAACTAAATTGAAAGGAATAAGTTTCTCCAACTTCTGATCTTAGAAGAAAGCGATTATCAACAACATTTAGTTATCATTAAAGCCCCTCTTTATAGGACAAACCGATGAAAACTGCTCTGCAAAATGATTACTAGTAATGAAGACTTACTCTTTTCATATGAATCTCTCAGAAAAACTTGTAGGCATTAAATAACCTTTGTGGGTTGATATGCCGTTAATTTCTAATAATAATAACTAATAATAATCTGCTTCATATGGTTTTTGAATGACACATGTATTTCGAAGAAGGTCAAGGAGATGTGCATGAAGTTAGCAGCCCAAAAGAACTAAATATCAATAGGGAATCAATGTGACACATTCTGGTATGATTTGGGAACAAGAAAAATTATTATTCCCCAGACTTTGTCTACTGTGATTTTTGGCTATTTCCAAATCTGAAAGGACAAAGTAAAGCAACTTTCAAGAATATTTCCAGCAATGGCAACACTAACTCATGAAATGCATATCTTTACAAGGAGAATACTTTGGATATGACAGTAGCCAGGAGCATGAAGCAAATTTTCACAAGCAATTCTGAATTCTGGAAATTAAATTGTCACACTTTGTGAGGTGCTGAAATTTTTCAATCAAACCAGGAAAGGATTCTGAAAAGAAAATCTTATATTTGGTCAGATTTTATCATGTAGGTTGGGCTGACAACTTTTCAGCTATTTTTTTATGATTAATGTTGACAAATGGTTCTTATAAATCATTCCCAAATTGTTTATTTAATATGAATAAAAAATATTATCCACTTATTGTAATCAAATTTCTGGCTAAGTTTTGTAATGAATGTTAATTATCCCAAATTCTGTATCCTTTGCTTAATGTTATCTAAAAAACACTGTCTTAAATTGATCACAATAAGTGGTTTCCTCTCTATCTGTCTCTCATATATATATATATATATATATATATATATATATATATATATATATATATATATATATATATATATATATATGAGAGAGAGATATAGAGGAATCCACTTACTGTGATATATATATATATATATATATATAAAATGATTGATGTTGGTGTGACCAAGAGACAACTTGCTAGATGACCTGATATCTTACATAAAAAAAATCCGAAATAAGGAAAGAAAAAAGAAAGACTAAAAGTCAAATAACTACCTAAACAGTAAGGTGCTCAATGTCAAGACTATCCAGACAGAGGAATATACAGGGTTTGATGGATAAATTGTCATCTAAATTACACAAAAATGAAAATAATACTGAGATCTCATTTTAACAGATATATTTACCAAAATTACACAAAAATATTTTGAAATACTAGAGTAAGTTTATTCAACAAAATCACTTTTGGCTTCAACCACAGCCTCTGGACGACTTTGGAATCTCCTGCAATTCTTCTGGATGGTCTCTTTATTTAAGTTGGTGAATGCTGCCATAATCCTTGCCTTCAGTTCATCTTTGGTATTTGAGTTTTGTTGGTCTCTCTCTCAACTGTGCCTCACACATAATAATCAAGGATGTTGCAGTCTAGGGAGTTAGATGGCCAGATGTAAGCTGTGATGTGGTCGCAGAAATTTTCTGACATCTATGACTGGTTTCTCCTGCTTGTGTGGCATGATGCAGAATCCTGTTGACAGATATAGGGTCTTCCAGCAGCTACCCACTTGACCCAGGGCAGCACTATTTCCTCAAGGCACTTGATGTCAGCCTCTGTGTTGAGTCTGAGTCCCTCACCAGCAAATTTAAGAGTTCTTATCAGAACAATCAGGATGTGTTTTCCAAGCTGCTATACCTTAGTAATCACCATTAGACTCATCCAACTCTTTCTGAATCCCCTGCACTGTCCTCAGATTGACACCCAAACGTTCTGAAATTATTTGTACTGGGGTTTCCAGTGTGAATGCCAAGCAGTACAGCATGCCATTTCCAATTTGCTGGTGGAGTGAATTGCATCATGGTAACTAAAAGACCCTACAATACTTTGTAGTTAACAAAATCAAAAGCAAACAACATGCATGCATGAAATTAAAAATATATAATGGCGACAATTTACCCATCGCACCCTGTTATATATATATATATATATATATATATATATATATATATAGGTAAAATAATCTGTGGGTAAGTAATCCAAGTAGATCCTATTAATATAAAATATTAAAACTGATTCACAAAAGCTCAATATAATTTTTTATAATAGAGCATATAATTACAATTAATGGGATCCAAACAATTTACCTCATACAGATGATCATTTCATCCATTGGAAAGTAGTTTTTTTCCCCAGAACTTATCAATGCAAATACATTTACTAAAATGAATAAATCCCCAAATTTCTTCACAGGAAATTTGAAAGGCAAAGGAAGGAAAAAAGGAAAGAATAAAAGGAGAAAGAGTAAGAATTGACACACACACACACACACATATATATATATAGTATGTCAGGTAATTGACTACAAATTATAAAGAAAAATAAATATTTAGCAGAAAAAAAATAGTATATTTATAGAAGAGTAGTTATTGAATAAAATCATCCTCATTGTTGAAGGAAACCTTTATGTAGGCTCAGAAGTAACTGTATACATGGATAAGGTGGTTCTCATTCTGGCCTTCAAATAGTCCTTAGTATATTGTGGCAATTGAATGGTCTTCACTTGATGAATGCTCCAAGTATATTAGTCCAGGGCATATCAATCAGGAAAGTGCCTCTGGATCATGAGTTTTATGGAAGGGAAACTGTTAGAATATCTACACACTTGTGCAAATTAATTATTCAGGAAGATGTGGAGGGCCATGACATCTACAGCCTTGTGCAAATTAATTGAAAGAAAACAAATAATTCCATTATTATTTACTTTTTTTCATATTTTTCTAATGAAACCTGATCCAATGAACATGTTAGTACTTCATATGTCCATTACACAAAGTCATTCCTTGACCACAGATTCTCAATTAGATTTAAATCAGTAGAGTTTCTGGGCCAGTCTATAGTACTTTGATTTGCTCACTGGTAAGGCTTGCCAGTGTGTCAGTGCAGTGTTACAGATTATCATATGCTTCCTTGGAGTAACGTCCATCACAGACAATGGTCATAGGACAAGTAATCAAGAGTTGAGACAGTAATGTCTGAGTGTGATAAAAAATCTGATGCAATCATGGATGACGCAATATTTTTCAAAGCCAAACAAATTTCATCATAGACCATGAAAATAGATTCATATTACTGCACACCACTGCAAATAATCTAATCTGAGAAAAAAATAGAAATTGATTACACCCTGTCACTCTAGTGACAGGGTGTAATCTATGGTGAAAGAAAGGAAACTAAAGTAGTTGTTTCAATTAATTTGCATAAGAGTGTACAGCCGTGCCCTTGATCCAGAGTCAGACTACTGCATCAGCATCTAAATGCATGTAGTGGATTTGAACTGGAAGGCTTGGAAGAAAGTAAAGTCAATTATAAAATGGCACTTATTGCTAAAATCTGCAAGATGATATGAAGTTTGTGTGTACAAATGTGGCTACCTCTGTGGAGAACACGAAGTGCAATAATTCAAGTCTGGTAAGGCAAAAGTAAGCGAGTAATATTCATGAAATATTTTTCTGTGTCTTCCACATATTTTGACTGACCTTTCAACCATCTGATGAATATTCATGAACATTCACAAACTTAAAAGACTTGATAAACCAATGACATTCTTGGTCATATAAACACGTGCAACAAAATAAATCTTAACATTTGTTTTGATAAAGTCCTCAGAGGACAAAATGTGTTGGCAAAGAATAGATTTCCCTTTTGTCTTTTCCTTCATATATATATATATATATATATATAGCATATGTGTGTTAGTAGGATGTAAAATAGTATCTGAACAAATTTGGAGATTATGTGATGAAGTGGAAAAAGACGCCTGTCATAATGAGGCAAAATGCATTGTCTGAACACGTCACATACAGATATAATGGTGGGCTATTCATTTCCAAGCAAACTTGCCTGTTAGACTAGCTAACCAATCCCTATTGCAGACACCTCCTCAGGCACATTTGTGTTTGTTCAACACCCACAACTGACCATGATGAATTTCCAATATGAGTCTCATGGTTGGAAAACCACTTGGCCATGTGCCCATAAATATATATATATATAATGTATATATATATATATATAGTTTTAAGGTATGCAATATTTATGGGAAAAGTGCTCAATATCAGAGATAGAGCATATGTAAATATAAAAGTGAACATTGAAGTCAACACTCAGAGGTGACAGACTGTTTCATGCTAAACATAATCATCAGGTGGCCTGATGATTGCATTTAGCATGAGTGTTAACTTCAATGTTCACTTATATATATATATATATATATATATATAAGTGAACATTAGCATGATTGTTGACTTCAATGTTCACTTTTATATTTAAAGTGAACATTGAAGTCAACAATCATGTTAAACGCAATCATCAGGCCAAAATTTCAAAGATCACTTGAGAATGGAACAGAGGTATGAATTTTAAATTTAATTTAGATTAAATTTTGAAACATGGTAATTCCTATATAGTAATAGAACCATATTTTTAAAACAGAAAATAATTATATATATATATATATATATATATATATATATATATTTTGAAAAATTTTTTTTTAATAATGTTTTTGGGGTTTGTGTCTTTGTTACCCACTAACTCTATCACAGCTACAATCAAAAAGAATTTATCTAAACTCAACATAAAATGTGACATAACTACATCTAAAGCAATCAAAGACTTAATACAAAAAAAAACAAGCCAAAACTTGAAAGGGTAATTTATTCAATCACAAGCAAAGATTGTCAGAAAGAACATATTGGAGAAACCTCAAGAATTTTAAATAAAAGATTATATGAACACAAAAGAGACATTTTAAAAAACAACATGTAAAATTTATTAGTTGTTCACCATAATGAGGCTTCCCACAAATTTGACATCAAAAATGCTACTCTAATTAAAAGAGAAAATATTTCACTAACATGAAACTGTTTAGAAAGTGCTTTAATCACCGGTTCACCCACAGTAAATTTGTGTCCAGTTTCCTACAATGTTTCATCATATATATATATATATATATATATATATATATAGTGTACTATATTAAATTGTACAGCTAAGAAAAAAGTGCCCATTGCCTAAAATAGGCAGAGCTACTATTTACTAAATACTAAGAACACAATTAAAAACCATTATAAAAAAATAAAAGTTTCTCATAGGAATCACTCTTCAGGCATTATTTATATCAAATCATTCTGACAATTCAACCAAACGTAAGTATAAGCTTTATGAAAATTAATGATTTGTCTGTTAGGTTTGCATTTGCATAAAGGTTATATATTATTATTATTAGCCTGTTCCTGCATATAACATCTACAGCAGTGGAGATCCCAGCTCAGTAAGATGTGGCAGGTGTTCAATCAGCATCTCTAGTTATTTATTTAACATAACTGAGCTTTGGCTTCAAGCCACATTAGTGTGTGTTGCACCGAGAGTATCAAATTCACAACAGTGTGATTATCTGGGAGACAAGCTTACTGACTATTGTGACCTAGTTGGCACCCAATCAACTCGTGTATATATTTTTGTCATACATGTTTTTATATTCGTTTTACAAAAAGGAAAAAAAACCCCGATACAGTTGCTGTAAATTCAGTGCAAGGGAAATTTTTGTCTTTATTGTACCAAATTTTTTTTTCATTTCACTCCAACCTTAGAAGCTGGTAACATCTATTGTGTTCTGTCTTTGGAAAAATGGTGGATTAATAATCATTTTTGCCAACTAAAGAACAATTTCTTGACAACAGCTTGGAACTGAAATTTCTTCTATAAACAGCTGGACAATAAAGAAATCTCACTAACATCAAGATAATTGCCACTGGAGATTCTGTATTTCATAAAACTCGATTTTAATTGCTTTAAAGAACTTTCAGACAATGATGCAACAAAGGGAAACATTAAGAAATGGTCTTCTAACAACTTAGATTATTAGAATTGTGAGATGAAGTGTTTTCATTATTGATTTTGGGCCAGAATTTTCTTCAGCATTTTCTGTATTATTTTTGTTACATTATTGGCATCCTTTTGTCTCTAAGGCAATAAAGTATTTTACAAAAAGCACAAATAATAGGAAAAGACCAACCTTGAATGTATCATTGTGACAACTTGCGAAAATGCTTAAAGTACTCATCAAGTGTCTTTTGAAGATCTCTCCATACACGTAGCTGAGAGTGCACTCAAGTCTGAAGGATACTCAAAGGTGGGGTCATAAACTTTGAAGGATAATAAGGGGACATAATCTTAGAAGGATACTAAGGGGGCATAATCTTAGAAGGATAGTAAGGGGGGCATAAACAGAAGGATACTGGGGGCATAAATTTAGAAGGATGCTAAGGGGTGGATAAACTTAGGGTACTCAGTGGGGCATAAACTTAGTAGGATAATAAGGTGGGGAATAAACTTAAAATGCTACTAAGGGGGGTTCACAGGCTTAGAAGGGTAGTAAAGGTTCACACAGGCTGAAAAGGATACTAAGGAGACCCATAAGCTCAGAAGAGTACTTAAGGTTGCTCATGAGATCAGAAGAGTTAGAAAATGAAAATGTTTGTTTGATGGAGAAAATTATTTTTTCTTCGCATTTTGGATACCATTTTTTTTCAAAAGGAAAAAGAATTATCTTGTCTCTAAAATAAAAATAAATTCATTTCCTTAAAGCCAATATTTTCCTATGACTGTTTAAGACTGATTATGTTTTCATAATAATTCCTTCTGAAATCAAGGTAGAAAAAATTCTTATCTGTTTTTGCAACTTGCCAAATATTGGCTGTAGATTCCCAGGTAGTGTTCTCTTTGTTTTCATCAGTGATACAGATTTCAATCTGTTACCTAGATGGTGACATTTTCTGCACGGATTTGATTTGACATCCCTGATATGTAACTTATACCTTATGGTTTCCTCTTTTGCTGGCTCCCGTCAACTAGCTTATCTCATGTACTATGTAAGAGATAGGTTCTTAGCAAAAAAAAAAATCAATCATTTTAAAAAAATCAATAATCGATAAAGCTGATCAAAAATCGATAAATTCAAATTTTTTCTCCAATTTTGTTCAAACTCGGTATGTAGGTTACTTACATTATGACAAGCTCAACAATACCTCATTTTTATTTCTATGCCACTGCATTTAGTAAAAAACTGTGAAAAACAAAAAATCGATTTTAACACAAATTCTAAACTAAAAACTCCCTCAACTTTCAAGCAATCTAATAAAACTTCACTCAAATGTACCCAACAATAAGTTGATTGTTTAACAGTCATTTAACTTGATAAGTGAGTTGACCCATATAGTGAAAACCCACATAAATACCGAAAAATGTTGATTTTTACCGGTTTCTTATTTTTTGTTAATTTTTCAACCAATTTTCATCAAACTTAACAATTGCTTTATAAATGTATCCTCTTTTACATCCCTGGTAGCACACTGACAAATTGAATTTCAAAAACTCCAAAATAATTGTGGTCTGAAGTGAGACTTCATGTTTTACCCCTTCATGTCCTTGGCTAACTTTGATGGAATAAATACAGACTAGTTCTGTTATATTGGTAACTGGATTAATTCAAAATGTTTACTTAATGAAAGTACTTTAAAGTAATTGAAGAAGATAGACACTGTTACATCTAAATATGATGTTGTTTTTACTCCATTCGAATTGAACGCTTTTTCTGATCGACCAACTCGGCATGGCTGCTAGTCAGTAATAAAACTTCTAGTTCTCTTAAAATTGTTTCAACATACTGATGAATCACATTTGGTGAGAAAACACATCCTTGTAAAACTTCACTTTCCATATTTTCTGCATGTAAGCCATTTATTCCCTGTAGAGATGAGAGGGGATTTAAGGTCTCCTCCATATAGATCAAGCTCTCCTAAACTTTCAAGGAGTTCATCATATCATACTTTATGAAATGTCTTCAGGTCATTTCTGAAGCATGTCAATAGAACTTTCTGCTGTAATCAACAGGGATATTGAAAAAGTTAGTTTGAGAGACTTTGCCCCCTTTTGAGGTGAAATTGCATTCACAAGGAAAGTACAGAAGAAATTATGACAATCATAAATCTCTTTGAAGTTAAATACCTGAAATTCCTTTGATTTTTGCAAGTATACAAATGTATCCTGTTACTTTGACTGAGCTGTATCAAAATACTATTTCGAAAAATATAAAAGTTGAAACAAAATTCAAACCAGCATTTGCAAAATTTAATGATTTGCATTTTAAATTTGTTTTTGTTTTGTATTAGTATATGCTATTAATTTTTTTCTTTCTCAATTTGCATCTTGTATAATGACTATGAAAAATTCTTTTGATGTTCCAAAGATTAGTGAATGATTGAAGGCTGAGCCATTTCTTTCATAAAACCATATTGTCATTGTTTGAATTGGTATTTATCACTTGTAGCGATTTCTTTAGCATAATTGTAGCTTTTGAAACAATTTCTTTCACTTTTTATTCGAATGTCAATATTTAGACAAACTTTCTGCATAATTAGCATCGGACCAAAAATGTCCAATTAGACGTGTGCAGTTTTCTTCAAAATAATCCATTTTGTATTTGAAGAATATTTCTCTTTCTTTTTCCAAACTATTCCTCGTGTTTTCCTAGTTACTCTTTCTTTTTTCATCTTTTACTCTTCCTTTATTTACACTTTCTTCTTTAACTCTTTGTTATTTGTTCTTTTACTTTTTCTACTTTTAATCTTTCTTTTTTCGTCTTTTACTCTTTCTTCATTTTTCTTTTACTCTTTCATCTTTATTCTTTGTTCTTTTATTCTCTCTTCTTTTACTCTTTATTCTTTTACACTTTCTTCTCTTACTCTTTGTTCTTTAAATCTTTCTCTTTTACTTTTCATTAACCCTTTATCTTTACCCTTCTTTCTTCTTTTACTCTTTTTTCTTCTTTACTCTTTTCTTTTACTATTCTTTTTTCTTTTTCTTTTTGATCTTTGTTTTCCTCTTTCGTCTTTTTCTTTTATTCTTTCTTCATTTACTCTTTGTTCTTTTAATCTTTTTTCTCTTTCTTCTTTCTCTTTGTTTTTTTATTCTTTCTACATTTACTCTTTACTCTTTCTTTGTTTACTCTTTCCTCTTTCTTTTATGTTTTGTTCTTTTACTCTTTCTGTTTTTACTTTCTTTTTGGTAGTTCTCTTTATTTACAATATTCCTGGTATAAAGGGGGATTTTCTTTGTATTTTATCAATCCAGCGGTAGTCATTTATCTTGCATACCGAAAACTGCCATACCCTTACTGCTTGGACATTTATATACACTATTCTTTGGCTATGCTAATTAAGTAGTTATTTATATCATTTACATATCTCTACAAATCCTTTTCTTTTTCTCAATTTTTTTTCATCCTTTTCCCTCCTACAATTTCCTCAACTTTCATTCATCTTTTGCCTCTCGTTTCCACACCACTTGTTTCTTGACTGTTTCTTTTTTGGCCATTTCTATTTTTCTCTTTCTTTTTAGTATCTTTTAATTCATCTTTTTTCCCCATAATTTCTTCTTTTTTCCACTTTCTTCTTTTCCTTCTCCCTCGAATTTCCTTCCTGCTTCCTTTTCTTCTTTATCCAATTCCAATAGCCTTTCTTTCTATCAGTGAATCATTAATCTATTTGAAGAACAAAATATTTATTCCCTCACAGTTTTTTTTACACATAATCAAAGTTGAATTATTCTCTAATATTTTATTTTTGCCTCGTCTTTTTTTTTTTTTTTTTGGCTTCTCTGGAATATGTTATGTGGATTTGTTTCTGATAGTTCCATTACTTTGTATAATCTCTTTTCGATTATTCAATATGAACTTATTTAATATTGAATTGTTGAAATCGGCAATCATCTGCTTGAGTGCTTGTCAGTTGAGCTTAGAAGTTGCAACCTTGGGCTGACTGCTTAAAGGTTTTTACTTTCATATAAAATAAAATGTTAAAACACATCAGCAAAGGAAGATTTTGATTTTTTTCTATGCAAAAGATATTAGATTGTTTTCTATCATTACTGTATCTCTTTGGTAATAAAGGTAGGTTAGAAACTATCAGACTATTTTTTTATGAATTTTCATGTAGACTTATCTATTTAAATGAACATTTTTTTTTAAATTTAAAATAATGGTTGTACATCAGTGAAAGACAATGCTAAGTTAGAAGAAATTCATCCATTTGACATTTTAAACATAAAATTTCTCCAATAGACATAAATTGAGTGTAAAATATGTGTCTCTGCAAAATTAAAAATGTGTGTCCATGCCAAATTAAAAATGAATTGAGAAATTGAGACCAGATGTCAGAAAGCCAGCACAGTCAGTTATCAACTTGCTCCTCTTCTAAAACATCCCAGCATTTACATGAGCACTAAGCCAAATCACATCAATGCCATTTTCCTACCAATGCTGACATACCAGTGCCAGACATGGCCTCTAACAAAAACCCTTGAGAGGAAACTGATAACTTGTGAGATGAAATGCCTGAGGAAAGCGGTGAACAAGGCCAGGCAAGATCAGGAATGAAGCAATAACAGATATGGTAGGAGCAATACCAATCATACAACACATCAACCGACAGAGGACCAAGTGGTTCGGACACCTCACTTGTATGCCTCTCAACCAACCAGCCCTATGAGCATACACCCTCAGGTACTCTGGCTGGAGAGTGAGAGGTAGACCAAGAAGATGCTGGAGTGACTCAGTGGCAGACACTGTCAAAGCCCACGAGATATCTCTCCTCCAGGCTACTTGCCATGCCACTGACAGAAGACTGTGTCTCCCTGCAATGCCTAACAGCACAAGTGGAAGGAAAAACTAAAACTAAACTTAGATCATAAAAATAAAGAACAAAAGAAAATAAAACAAATGTCGGTTTCCTAAATGTAATCTTTTTTAACCGCATGATACTTCTTGAAGAATTCCATACACTTAATGGAGTTGGGCATTCTTTGCACCATTTTTCATTTCCTAGAGAAACACCATGGTCTTTTGCTTGTTCTTCTGGTTTTATTTTCAGGCAAATACTCCAGTAAATGTTAGAGTCTTATAAATCCTAGTGCTAACAGTGAGTAACTTAGACTCAGATCACTATTCAGTGGTGCTCATATCATTGGAAAAAGCTTAAATCAATCATTTCATGATATCTGATGATTGTTAATGATGCCTGTTGTATAATGGTTAAATGCATGTCGGAAATTTATTCAAGCAAATGATGGTCATTTTTCTTGGATTAAAATTCTGATTGCAGTTGCATCATCCACCGCAAGAAAAGTTGGTTCCCTGTGCCGAGTCAGGAAATTTTTCTCCCCGGAATCGATCCTCCAAGTCTATAAATCGACCATTCGCCCTTGCATGGAGTATTGCTGCCATATATGGTCTGGGGCCCCTGCTGTTTGCCTCAGGGTTCTTGATAAGATCCAGAGACGGATATGCAATATGATTGGCCCTGATCTGCCATCTCGTCTGCAGTCGCTCTCTCACAGATGCGATGTTGCCTCGCTCTGCCTTTTTTACAAGTACTTTCACGGTAATTGCTCCTAGGAGTTGCTTTCGCTTGTCCCTAGGCCTCGTGAATTTAAACGTCCTACGAGGCTGGCATCCCGTTCCTACCCCTTCACCGTTGAAACTGTTAGATGTAGATGTCTCTTCTACTCCAATAGCTTCATGTCTCGCACATCTCGCCTATGGAACTCCCTTCCCTATTACTGTTTCCCTGACAAATATAATCTCCAACGGTTTAAGTGTAGCGTCAATCGACATCTCCAGTTGCCTTGATCTATCCACTTCCCTTCTCCACATCCTTTCATCTTTCATTCCTATCTGCTCTTGCTCCAAATCTTCTGTAACCCCCTTGCCTTGATTGACCCACTGTCTTTCTCTTTCTCCACATCCTCTCCTTTACCACTCCTATCTGCTCTTCCTCCAACCCTTCTGTAACCCCATGCGTGATAGTGGCCTCCAGCCTTGCTTGGGGTGATACGCTTAAAAAAAAAAAAAAATAGAGAGAGAGAAATAGTATGATAAATTGTGAAAAAGTTTTTGTGACATGTTTCATCTGTTAGGATTTCATCAGACAAAATGGATGAAATGTCTCACAAAATCTTTTTCCCAATTTGTCATAATATTTTTCTAAAATATTTTATATATATATATATATATATATATATATATACACACAAAAATGGATAGGATAGAAAATTTACATACGCACAACAAATACTTGAATGTACGTAAGTATATTTATTCCTAAGGTGTTATAAAAACAGTGCTCAATGTTATGAAACAGAGCTATATGTATATATTAGTTAATATACATAATATCCAACGTTGATAACACAACTTGAAGTTTCATGCAGTTCATGCAATCTTCATGTATATTCTCTAATATATATATATATATATATATATATATATATATATATATATGAAAAAATATAGTTTTAAGGTATGCTATATTTATGGGTTAAACTGGTCAATATAATGGCTTGAAGCATGTGTTTAAGCAAAAAATAGACTTTCACCACTGGGTGTTGACTTCAATGTCCACTTATATATATATATATATATATATATATATATATATATATATATATATATATATGCATATATACATACAATTATTTACACTATTTACATTCGCATTATTGTCCTCATCTCATTGTTGTTATCACAATGTTTTGGCCATTGTGCCCTCTGTTCTTCATCAGGTGTATATTGACATGGATCAAATGATGTAAATAGTGTACAGATAACTCCTCATCCCAGAGATTAAGACGTGTATATAAGAATACATGTCTCTGTAAATATATAAGACAATTTCCAAAAACTTTTGATTTTGACATTTCACCAATGTTTTTATATATTTATATATTATTTATTATTTTATTTATTTGTATGTGTCTATATGGTTAAATAATGTATACTTAGGTGGCAATAATGAATTCGTGTTTTATTGAAATCAACTGACAGGGTCTGCTGTTTAATTTATTTTATTGCATTTTTCAAGTTTACATCTAAGTTGTCACACGTAGGGATCAAATTTATGAAGAAACTGTCCATAATGTTATTGTTTGAGTACTTGCAACCATCTTTAGTCATTATCAGGGACATTAATATTGTCAATGCCATCAAGAAAAGTTTTTATTAGTTTCATACTGGCACATTTTAGAGATGTTCTATCATTTAGTTTAAATGTATATGTGTTGAATGTAAGCGGCATTGTGTAATGTATGTATTTATATTAGAATTATATAATGATGTCAGTGAAGAGTATGTGTCCAGTGTACAGAAATTAATGTGTCTAATAATTTTATGATGTGAAACAAGACAAGCCATTATGGTGCAAGAATATTAATCTTTTTTTCATAATTTTCGGCACTAAGAGTTTACCAAAAGAACTTTTGTATTTTGCATTACCAAAAGAAGTGAAGAAAGGTAAATTTTTGGAAGTTCATATTAACAGAATTCAAGATGGACTATTGTTGGGGTTGATAAGTAAAAGAAAAAAAGATTTTCTTTTCAAAATCTGATAATAATTTCCTTTGCAAAAAATGTGGGAAAACCTAAAAATCTCTTTACTATGTTGCTATGATTATTTTTTAAAAATTTAAATTTCCACATGTTCAATTTTATAAATTTAAATAAAAGAAAGATATTTTACTCCTTCAGATGAAAATCTATTTCTTTGTTTCTCTTGCAATGGAACATGAAATATAGTGTATTGAATTAATTAAATACTATGAGATTTTGTTTGTGTTATATTTCGTGCTAATAGGAATATATACTTGAAAAAGAAAGTGGAGAAAATAAGTGAAGGCTTATTGAAAAAAAAACCAGTACAATAAGAATAAAGGTAACAGTTATGCACAAGGTCATCGCAAGTCAATCCAGTAGTGAGTGGTACTATTGGAAGGTTGGTAGTTCTCGTGTAAGTCTGAGTCGTATTCAACAGGTTCCAGCTAGTGTATTTAGCAACTGCCCCACGCAGTCACATGTGGCACAAGGCCGAATTTAACGTGGGGTATTCGAGCCCGTAGGCTTGGGCAAAAATTCCCCATAGACCCCGTAAAAAAATGGGGTTGGGTCGGTCTACCACCCTAGACGAGGCTATGCTCTGAGGCAGAGAGTTCGACTAGCCAGCTGAAAAGATTTCAGCTAGTTGGTATTTACTAGCCCCCCACGAGGGTAGATGTGGCACAAGGCCAAGTTTAACGTGGGTTATCCGAGCCTGTAGCCTCGGCCAAAAAATCCCCATAGAACCCGAATAATGGGATTGGGTTGGTCAACCTCCCCGAACGAGACTCTGCCCTTTGGCAGAGCCTCGTCCGGGTTCCTCTCTGCTCAGAGGCAGAGAGTTCGACCAGCAAGCCGAAAAAGATTTTGGCTAGTCTCTGTAGTCCATTGACTTACAGATATAGGTAGTTATTACCTATAGTGTAGTCACTCATGGGGGTGAGAGGTTATTCCATTATATCAGTTTGTATTTCAGTATTTCAGTGATAATAATGTTTCTTAATTGTTTTTCTCTTCAGATTTAGAAATCTTTGTTTCAATGGAAAAGAACAGAGAGTAAGCTTAATTCAGTATTCTTATAAGATCTATGATAAAATGGCTGAGAACTGGAACAGTGAAATAAGAATATTGTATCCTTGTTTATGCATTTATACAAATCATCTAATGTATATAAAACATAAATGTATAAAGAACACAGGCTAATGAGTGTACAATTGGAAAATCATTATATCAGGATGGAACAAATGTCTAGATGTTCAAGGTTCTTATTTTGACTGATATAAACACTTTTTAAATACATTAAATTAAAGTAGATTCTAAAATTGGACATTACTTTCCAAACAACCTAATAAAAGCAATGATCTTTTGCTGTATGAAGTGAATCCCTGTCCTTTTGCAAATTGCTTTTCCTAAGATTTTCTTTCAAGGGAAAACAAATATTATTTTCATTTTCCATGTAATTTGTATTTCTCTGCTTACTCTACACATGTCAAGGCTCTCCCTCCCCTGCTAAATTGCAAAGTATTTCTTTCCAAAATTTTGAATATATTTCTCCAAATCAAACTATGAAGGATCAATGAAAAAATGACTGAACTCAGGGTATCAACATGTTTGATGCAATGAAGAATTTATTTGTTGGACAGATATGATAAATTTGTCAAAAAAAAAAAAAAAAAAAAATGTGGAGGCAGAAGGAGAGGCTGAAGAAACATGATTTATTGAAGCTTTAAATTATCACTTCAATTAATTTTCATTTTTTCTTCTTTTTTTATTTTAGTTTCGATTAGTTTATAGATTTTAATAAGGAAAATGTGTCTAAAAATAGAAAAAGTTTGTACTGTTTATCTTTTTAACATATTTTTTTTTAAATTTATTAAAATTATAAAGATTTCTGCATGATGGGCTTTTTCTAAATGTTTTAAAAAATAATAATTTTTCCGCCTTCTCATCAGTTTTTGTCAAGTTTCATTATAAATAATTAAAATCACTGACATTGATCAAATGAAAATAATTTTATTGAAATTCTTATGATTTGCAAAATGTCTATTATTAATACATAATAACATTTCATTGATTAAAACAGTTAATTCCCTTGAAATTATTTTCTCTCTTTTTAGGATTTCTCAAATATGAATGATTTATGCATCAGAATATTTTGTCATTAAAAATAACAAATTAGTCTTTCTTTTCTGTTTTACTTTTTACTGAAACCAGATGAAGGAAAGAAAAAAATGATAGGAATGAAACCGGGAAATTATTTTGGGGATTTCAGTTTATTTTTCCTCTTAGCACTCCATAGAAAGTTTCAGTAATTATCATGATTAAAACAAAATACGTCTGCATTGGGAACAAGTACTGACAATTGAGTTTGGAAGAAAATACTGTTTTTGTTTGGAATTGTTTTTGTTGAAATATGGAAAGTAGTAAATTTGATTTCTAAGAAAATTGTTTTGAATGATAGAGAAGCCATTTTACTTTGTAAATTTAGAATACTTAATGTGGTATTCATAACAATTTTTTGGCTTTACTCAGTCATTTTCTAATTGCATGACAAAATGTCTGTGTTTTTATTTTAAGCAACTTGATAATAACTCCTATAAAATAAAGATAGTTCTTTTTTGTTTTTTAAGTGCATGCTTTTTTTGTGTATTTTTATAATCATGTAACAACTGCACTGGTTTTTCATATAGATATGTCATTGCAGTCTCTTTTATTTACTGACTAGCCAAATTACCTGACCCTTGCTGCATGTCACACATTTTTTTTTGTAAGAAAATGATGATTGATTTTATATCATTGTTATAATTTGTGGATAAAAATGATGCATTTCAGTATTACTGAATGATCTTGCTGATGTGTCCTCCATCTTCTGGCTTTCTCCTTCTATATTTTCAATAGGAGTCATTTCCTTGTTCAAATTTAATTTAAATCTAAAGGGAAAAACTTTTTAGTAGGATGGTTTGTGCAAAAACAGCTTGATCTGCCCCTTTTGATATATATTTGATGCAATACTTGATTGAATGAATTGATGAGTAGATTTCAACATTGATATCACAGTTGAATTGTTGCAACAAATAGGTATTGTAAGGAACTACACATTGATTGGTGATTTCTTGCAATATGTCCATATTGTCTCATTTTGATATTGCTGATGTGACCTCCATCTTCTGGCTTTCTCCTATATTTTGGGTAGGAGTCATTCACTTGTTCAAAATTTAAGTTTAATTTAAATCAAAGGGAAAATATTTTCACTGGGTGGGTTTGTGCCTCCCAGTCCCCCCACCCCCGATCAAAATGAAATATACTTATCCAAGTACACTAGGAGTCATTCTCTTGTTCAAATTTAAATTTAATTTAAATCAAAGGGGAAAAATTTTCACTGGGGGTTTGTGCCCACTGTGGGCCCCCTTTTGATCAAAATAAAATTTACTTATCCAAGTACCCTGGGTAATATTGTTCCAGAATATATATGGGTATGGGGGTGTCTATCTCCAAAACCTAGGAGGGGTTTGATAACAGACAGACAGAGGATACAGCTTTATATATATATATATATATATATGTAAATAAATGACAATAAGAAAACAGTAATTGCTGACGCGTTTCGTCCTAATGCGGACTTTTTCACAGCAAGTAACGAAATGATTTTAATCAAACAAAGAAAATTAAAATTAAAAATTAGGACGAAACGCGTCAGCAATTACTGTTTTCTTATTGTCATTTATTTACAAATATTGTCTTCTCTAAAAGTTAAATTTGAGAAATTTTCACATATATATATATATATATATATATATATATATATATATATATATATCTATGATAAAGATTTTAATTAAAATCATTGCATTTGTTTTTCTTTTCCTTTAATCACTTGGAAAATGGATATTGGTGGCTTTGGGAACCTGTCCCACAGAGTTGACGTTTTTGGAAATAAACTGTAACGATGGAACTTCCTTCTTATTAATGGAATGGAGGGCAATTCTTCTCAGTGAATCTGGCATTGCAGGGTCTTAGCTGTGAAGATCCAAACTAATGAATGTAGCATATCAGAGCATTTGCCTTGGAAAGAGTGATAGAGGCTTGGAACATTTCCCTCACTTGTCCAGTGAAAGGGTGGGTTAGGTCACTTGCAGGACTTTGCTAGCCTATCTAAAAGGAAACTGAATTCAAACACTCATAAATAATATGATGGATTTTTTTTTAACCATAAAAGGCAACCAGTCTAGGAGAAAGAAAAAAACAGCCTCAGGAGAGATGGATTCTGTTAGTGTATATTGTCCTTGACACACTGACTGTTGAGATGGTGGGGTGTAAAATGATCTTAATGGATTATGGAGCTCATTATTGTGATTTTTTTTCTTTTACACTTTTTGCTCCCCAGACAGTGCTTTTAAAACTATATATTTTGTGAAATTTGTCTTTTTTCTTGTGAGCTCTATGTATAATGTCAATGTGTGAAATCAGCAAAATGTCTCGACCCTTGTTCCATGTTATTTTCATGACCTTCGTCATCATTGATAAATTGCCTTGAATATATCTCTCCAATTTATAAGCAGATTAAAGAGACTATGATAAAAGACATTTCTTGTATCTTGTCAGCCACTTCCAAATGGCTGAAAAAATTCCTCAAGAATATTGTGAATCATGTCAAAACTTTTAGTTTTCATTCATTTTTTATAAGAAACACACATATTTATCGACGTGTTTAACTACTTACTTTTTATATATTTCTCACAGAAGTGAAATTAGTGCACTGGGTCAAGCTCAACGTTGTCTGATTAGAGATTGAGTGGTTTATGAGGATGAATGATTTCAATTAAATTGAATTACATTTATAACGACAATGACGTGAAGCAGGGAGAGGAGGATTGAAGTGTTAAAATTTAAATTTGGATTATTAACTTTTTTGATTTCTCCATGACTGTTTCAGCTTGAATTATTATCCAGAAATAAGATTATTTTTTAATTGGAATTAATTCATTAATTATTCATTAAGCTTTTTGATTGTTCTAATATTACTCTTTCTGATTTCAGGATTTGGTTTCTGAATTATTGGTCAAACTCTTATTTCAAGATTAGGATGTTTGAATTTTAACTTAGAATATTTTACAATTTTGATGTGCAGATTATTGGTTGTACTTTCAGGGTTATTGGACAAATTTTTTGATTTCTTGCTTAATCTTAATAATTCAGGAAGCAGAAGGCTTAACCAATGACCCAGAAATGTTCTACTTTCTGGACTATTGATTTTGTTGTGTGAATTTGGTGTTCAGAATTTTTGTTTATATTTTCATAGTTATTTGACAAAGTTTTCCTATTTCCTGACTTTTGGGGGGTGAGCTGAGCTTCATATATTTTTTAGCTTATTAATAAATTTTACTTTTTACAGAAATCAAAAAGCTTAATCAATTTTGATTTATGGATTATGGGGAAACTTTCCCAATTTTTAGATGATTTGTTCAGCTTTCTATTTACAGGATATGATGTATGGATTATTGGTTAATTTTATGATTGACTGGTTTATTAATCTTTTCTTTTTCTGAATTATTAATTAAACTTTGTTATTATGGATCATTAATTAAATCTTCTGATTTCAAGATTTCATTGGTGTAAGTATATTTTCTGTGAAAACAAAAATGAAATTTAAAAGGTAACTATTTCAACAGATGACCTTTTTGCATAATATGTTTTTTTTTTTATGAATTGAGGCTAATTTAACAAAATTTCTTTGTATCAAAATATTGTCTCTGTAAAGATCAGTTTGCACATTTCAGAAATGGAGAACATGTAAATGTGTGTAATTTATGCCCTTTTATACTCCCATCAACAATATGATGTATGGATTATTAGTTAGAATTCCTTATTTCTGGATTATTGGTCAGAATTCCTTATTTCTGGATTATTGGTCAGAATTCCCTATTTCTGGATTATTGGTCAGAATTCCTTATTTCTGGATTATTGGTTAAACTTATTTCAGGATTATTGGTCAGAATTCCTTATTTCTGGATTATTGGTCAGAATTCCTTATTTCTGGATTATTGGTTAAACTTATTTCAGGATTAACAATTAAACTTCCCAGTTTTTGTATTTTTGTGTTTTGTCTGAATTATTGGGTAATTTTTTTTATTCATGTATTATTGATTATTAAAGCTTGTAATTTTAGGATTTGAGGTCTGGATTGTCATTGAAGCTTTCCAAACTCAGAATAATTGTTTATGTTTTTTGGTTTCTGGATATTCATTGCCAATGAGTTTTAAAAGAAAACACATATTTCTTTAAAATGAAAAGGAACTGATAATCATTTATTAGCTCAAAAAGTAAATGAAAAATGCAAGACTGATTGACTGACATGCTTTTATTTTTTTCTATGGAAATATATTTAAAACTGTTTTTTTTAATTATCAATCAAATCTTCAAAACTAACAATTATGCCTTGAATTCATTCAAGAAAAAATTTAAAGTCTTTTAAAATACGACCAAGGAGAAATATTGAAATGATTTTAAAACATCCAAAAATTCTTTGAATTTACTTGGTAGGGAACTAAGCATAGAAATGCTAACATTTTCACTGCCACAAAGAAGAAAGATTCCATTAAACCACTTTCTATGTTTGCTGCTAAGTTGATTCACTGTGTTTGTCCTAGACAGTTTTTTGCGATCTAATCTATTTTGCACATTTATAAGTCTACCCTTCATTCGTGCACTGAATATTGCTTCCACATCTGCTCTGGTGCTTCTGCTATATATATTTATGATAAAATACAAAGAATCTGCAATCTTATTTTCCCTAACCTGGCATCTCAGCTTCAGTTCTTTACCCATTGCCATAATGTAGCTTCCCTGTGCCTTTGCTATAAATATTTTCATGGTAATTGTTCTGAGGAATTTTCCTCTATGGTATATAGACTTTATAAATTTAAGCATAGTGCTAAATTGGCAGCTTGGTGTCATCATTATACATTTGAAATGGATAAATGTAACTACGTTCTATGCTAACAGTTTCTTATCTCACACTTCTCAGTCAACTTTGATCTTAAAAAATTTAAATGCAATGTCTATCGTTATCTTCTGTCTTCTCAATTCTTCTTCTTTTATTGCTCTCTCCCCTTTATAATGTTTTCTTTTTTCTCATATTCTCTAACACTCAGCAACTCCCTTGCATCTTAGTGGCTTTATTGCTTTGCTTGGAGTATAATGATCAAAAAATATATCTTTGTTGTACAATTTGAAAGATGACATAACATTCTTTCATTTTCATGTGAGGGATAAAGAAAACATATTGAAAATTCAAAACTAATTGAATTTTTGCCTTTCTCAACTTCGGTATGTAAAGTTTTCTCTCTCACAGAAATGTTAGAAGTTCATTAAATTCTTCACATAAAACTAGAATTATAAACTTTATTCTAGTAGTAGTTAACAAAATAATATAAATGAAATAAAATATTCTTTTATACTCCGTATAAAAATATTTAATGTCGGAAATAATTTTTCTTGTGATTATAGTTTGAACAACAATTTTTGTGAAAAGTAATGAAAATTGTTAATTTTTGAAAATGTTTAACATTTTGTTCATTCAAAGAATCTTTTTATTTGCTGAGAGAAGAGTTAAGATGTCTGTTTTAAGATTATGGATTAGATCTTAAAAAAGTCTGAGAGATATTTTAAAGCAGCAAACCCAAAGTGTCATAAACCTTGAAACTGTGCATAGACTTTGATTTGAGTTACAGATGTTAAGAGAATTGACAAAATCTTTTGAAAAGTTCAGTAAGTTTGAAGACAGATTTTTAATGAAACAATCGGGGTTGGAATATTGGAAACTGAGTATTGGAAACTAAATATTTGGAATATTTAAATCAATACAAAATAAATCAATGGGAAGAGGTTTCCTCTTCCAGAAATGCAGTCAATAAGTGAATGCACGCATTGTTCTGCCTCTGGTATTCAAATACTGACTAAAGGAACTTTAAAAATAAATCAGGGAATCAGGGGCCATCTGTTGTTTTGCCAGTATGCATCCAAGTATGAAAAAATGTGACAAGCAAGTGAACATACAGCCATGGTTTGTTAAATGCTAAGTTGAATGTCTTTAGTATAGGCATTGTCATTTGAACAATGGTTTAAACTGTAGCAGCTGCAATGGATCATGAATATCTGGATATATCATATAGGTATTATAGGGAATTAGGTAATTAGCTAATCCCCATTACAGCATAGATTTTTTCATGCACACACACACACACACACACACACACACACACATATATATATATATATATATATATATATATATATATATATATATATATTACCAATCAAAAGATTAGGGCCACCCTGAATTGTTTCTCTAAGATTAAAAAAAAAGTGTTCATAAAAATTCCATTTCGCTGCTGCATTATTAGACAAAATTTTGTTTTGCAACAAGATCATGATCCAAAATACACCTCAAAACCGTGTACAAATTATCTAAAAATGAAAGGAAGATAAGAGAATTTTGCAAATGATGACGTAGTCCACCTTAGTCTCCAAATCTTTCACCAACTGAACAAGTCTGGGATGAAATAGATGATAAAGTTCAAAGTGAACTGCCTAAGAAGAAGCAAGAGTTGTCTGCACGTTTGCACACTGCTTGCGAATCACTTCCCCCAACAGACTTTTACAAGTGACTAGAAAGGATGCCAAGAATTTGCTTGGCAGTAATAAATGCTTGCGGTGGATTCTTTGATGAAAAGAAAATATAAATTGGCTTTAATTGAAATTATAATTATTTTATATTCATTATGATTCAGATTATTGCTTAATTACATGCAAACAGAAAAAATAAATTTATTTCTTTAAAGACATGAAACTTGATTAATTTTGTAAGTTTATAAGTAAAATAAAAAACAATGTGGTCTTATACTTTTTGTCGGTAGTGTGTGTATATATACATACATATATATATATATATATATTGAAAAACTAACATTTTTCTTTTATTTATAAATACTTGTTGTTTATGTGTGTGTGTGTGTATATATATATGTGCGTTTGTGTGTGTGTGTATATACATATGAGGAATAAGGCACCATCAAGCAGTAAGTATCATTTGGTTGCATGAAACATGAAAGTGAAATAAAACAGCTAACAGTGTTCCTGCTGCACTTGCATGCAATACTTTCTCCTGTACTGTTTATGGTCTTTTGTGCAATTCTAAAGCTGGCCTTAAAAGTTATGTCCTTCATAGTCATGCAGACAATTAGAAGGTGGTTGTCAGAGCCTCATACATTGAACTTAATAGGAGAATTTGTCATATATATATACACACACATACACACATACAAAATAAGTCTTTATAAACAAAAGAAATATGTTAGTTTTTCAAATTTTTCATAAATATTCATCAGCCTGAAAGGTCTAGGTAAACTATGGAAGATGCTAAGTGACATAATTTAATGTCTAATAAATGAAAGTGAGTAAATGATGCTGTTGAACTTCCTTTTTTTTAAGTAACAGAATATTTTATGATTTAAACATTTTTTTAAAATTTTTTAACATTTATTTTAGTTATGTATGTATGTTGGCTTGGGATAGGAGAAATTCTTTCAGGAATGGAAATATTTGAAAAAAATCCAAGTCACAGATTTATATCTTGATAAGATTCGATAGTGGCACTCTTGAGAATTTTCTGTCTAAGAAAGTTACATATTTTATCAAATATCTCCATTTCTGAAAGAATTACTTCTATACAAAGTCAACATCCATAACTTTAAAAATGTTAAAAAAATTAAAAGAAAATAGTTAAATTCATAACCTCCTCTGCTATTAAAAAAAAAGACCATTTACTCTCATTTATTAGACAATAAATCATGCTACTTAGCATTCTCCCATAATTTACCTAGATCTTTCAGTTAACCTGATTAATATTTGAGTGTCTATTAAATTTGAAAATTTTGAAAACTCTCTCTCTCTCTCTCTCTAGATATATATATATATATATATATATATATATATATATATATATATATATATATATAGATGGAGGGAGTGTCTTGATACAGCCATGAGTTAAATTTTGGTCATGGTGGATGTCGAATGAGGCTAGTCGGGGAGATTCACTCCTTGTCCCTTGTTCATGGTAATGGCAAAGCTGAACCCCACAAAGTCAAATCTGTTGGAATTGCAGTTATCCAAGGAAAGAATGCATCATTTTTTTGCACCCTCCCCCTTCTAACTGGGATTGATGTTTGGATGACAAATGAAAGATGATAATGAAACACCTATTCTAAGGAAGGCAAAAATATTTTAAAAACAAAACAGAAAAAAAGAAGCGATTTCAATTCAAAATGAACTTCTAGTAACCTCCAATGACCTCAGATATATAGATCAAAGATCACAAACTAATCCTAGCTCTAATATGGTCAAATTGGACTTGTTCTACCATTTGTTTGATAAAAACATATTAGGACTTGATAGCAAACTAAGTATTTCAATCTATTTTGGCAGAAATTGCTTCTTTTGGTTTGACATGGCTTTCCATATGGTATAATAACCTCTGATGATTTTGAATAACCTCCAATATCAGCATAACATGTCAAAAGTGGCTGTCTGATTAGTTTTCATAAAATTATAGCAAATTTGATATCTAAAAATCATTTCATTTGTTTAGAAATTGACTCCTGTTGACCTTTACATTGCAGATGCTAATTAGGTCTTTTATTTATTCGTGCAAAAAAAATTTTAAATTAATTTTTTTTAGATGGGTCTGGATATGTAGTTTAGTATTAAAAGTTTTTTTAGTTTAAAAAGCATTTTCCTGTCTGTACATAATAATAACCAGTGTTTGCATTCTTATAGTCTACCATCCCATCCTATGTATATGGGATTCCATCAACAAAAACGTTGCTTTAGCCCAATGAAGTCATACAGGATGAAATGTGTCACACAGAATTTTTTACACTTTTTCATCAATTTACCTTATATATATATATATATATATATATATATATATATATATATATTAGTCTTACTTTGAATATTATTATTTTCATTGTTTTTTATCTCTCAAATTTCTTTCATTGGCCTACTATATATATCTGCAACAACATTCCTGTCTGCATTCACAATATAAAAAATTACTAATCGACAACACAACTATCCTACACCATGAAAACAACAAATCTAGTTATATTAAAAAATTAAAGCCGGCACTGAACAGAATCAACTATGAATACTGCAGTAATGTCCTGAAATGCCTGTAAAGGAACAGTTTTGTCATGCTTTAATGCACACATGGCCATGACATTATAACATAGAAGAAAAAATTCCACAATGGATAATTTTTTCATGTTCTAATGAATGCTCAGCACATTGTCAACCATTTTGCATTTAAAAGCATAATGAAAAAAATTACAGTAATGGATAACAACACAGATGTTTATATAAATACTTATATTAATGAACAACATATAGTTTTGTACCACTTTTACCCCTGAAGATGATGTTGGAAGAAGAACGAAAGTACTTGAGAAATTAAAATAAAAGAAATTTAAACGGCTATAGTATATTTCTCTCATCCTTTAACATCAATACACGGAAGGTTATTCATGAGTATAAATGGATTTTATTAAAAATTAGTAGACATAATGTCTAATTTATTCAATCAGACATGCCTAAAAGATATATATATATGTCTTACTATCAGTATTATTATTTTCATCATTTTTTTATCTCACAAATTTCTTTCATTCACCTACTATATATATATATATATATATATAGTAGGAGGAGGTGTTGGTTTGTAAACAGTGACTATTATGGCTATTATAGCAAGACTCTTCAATAAAGCAAATTGAGTCCACTCAGTTACTGTGTGTATCTAAAAATAAATATACTAAAATTCACCTTCATCCCTGTTGTAACCAACAGCTTAGTGGTAGAATCTCCGACTGATGCCAATTCAACTGGGTTTCGATCCTAGCTAGAGGCAACCGGACGTCTAGCCACACTGAAGAACTGTGATACAGTGAAACAGTCTGTCTGTGGATGACAATATCTATCTATCTATCTATCTATCTATATATATATATATATATATATATATATATATATATATATATAGTAGACCAATAAAAGAAATTTGAGAGATAAAAAAACAAAAAAAATATTAATATTGATAGTAAGACTAATATTTATTGTATATTAGTTGGCCTTTTGACCAAATGCAAGCATGATGTGAAATGTGTTAAAAAATTGGAATTTTTGGACATGCATGTCTCCTTTTTCAACAAGATGAGAATTAAAAAATGAATGGGACTTTTTTCTGGGGAACTTTTTTTTTTCTGCATCTGTTCGATTACTGAAGTGTTCTGGTAGTTTTGAGTGAGTTGTTTGCCTTGATTCTAGAATATTCAGGTTGTCATAATTCTGGAAGATGATCCTTTTAATTCTGAATCCTTTGATTCCTTTGGAATTATTTTTAACTAATTATTATTAATTAATTAGTAATTGTCAATATACATATAGATAGAACATTAGTAGTAATATGTATAATTAAATATTCACTTTTGCAGAGATAACATCCACTGCACCAGGAACTTAACTGTACATTGACTGTATTTTCCATGACTAATAGAAGATATGTTTGCCAATTGTTTTGTTTACATGCCCCTCCCCAATCTTTTGGATAGAAGTAAAGCTTTATCCCCTGTTTCCTGTTTAGAAATGGGTTTCCAGTTCCTTCTAAATTTTTCTCAAACTCTTTCACTCCCAGTAGTCCCTTGCATCTCAGTAGCATTATTGCCTTGCTTGGGGTGAAGTCATTAAAAAAAAAAAAAGGACATATGGTCCAGTGGATAAAGATGTTGGTTAAATCCAGTGACTACACCCAAAAAATTGTGAGTTCAATACCAGGCCACAGCAGTGGTGAACCAAACCTAGAGAGTTGATTTAAAAGGAAATAACTGAAACATCTGCAAGAGGCATGGCACATGGAACTAGAACAGTCTACCCCGGAGGATGAAATAAAGGGTTCAGTTTGAAATTCCAATCACCTGAAAAAGCCCAGAGCATACAACAACCGAAACGTGATTATGGTGATGAGGATAACAGTCTGAATAATGTAAATAATGTAAGTAATCATAATACCTCATCTTAAAGATTTAGACAGATAATATATTCAATCTTAGAATCAAGATTGGATGTAAAAGTAAACAAAAGTACTTTAAGAATTTTTGTTTATTTTTTTAATATTTCAAACCATTTTTTTGCTTTCTCATGAATGTTTCAATATAAATTGTCCAAAATGCCTGACTACTTTTTGATTTTGTGCTATGTCAGTTTTGTTGATTTTTCAAATATGGCTTCTTCACACATCATGTTGGTTTTTGAAGGTATTATGTCTTTATGTACCAGTTTGTGTTGGTATCATTTTTTATTGTGCATTTATATTTAGTAGGTTTCATCATAAATTTGATAATATTTTTCTGATGTTGGCTTGTTTTTATGCTTCATACTTCTTGTCTATATAATTGTTTCTTTATAGTTCATGTGATAGGGTATTTTTGTGTCATTGGTAAGGATTCATTGCATTTCTTGTGTATTATTGTTGAGTTAGTTGGTGATATATGATTTACTTTAACTATTATCAAATAGATGACATATTAATTAGTGTGATAATGTAGTGGTGTATCCACTGCATGTGTTGTTTGAATTATTACACTGGGTAACAAAAAAAACATTTTCTTTACGTTGTCTATATTTTTCCAAATGATTTAGGACAATTTTTCACTGCTGAATTTGAAAATGACATCTGTTTCTCTCAATCAGGTCATGTTTTTGTGCTATGTTGAGTTTTTAAAAATCAATCTTATGACTAAATTGATTACATTTTTTTTACATTATCCACTGAATTTTGTTTATATTTCTCATACAAAAGGAGTTTTTAAGAGAAAAAAAATTGTTTTCTAACACAATTTATTAATTAATTGTTACAAAAGCCGATTACAGTAAATTGGATAGTATACATTGATAAATTGCATGTTACGTCATCATTGTTCAAAATAGAGGGCTTGAAATTCCTTTTATTCAAACCTTTAGAATGATCAATGGCTGGGATGTTTCTCTTCAATGTCCAGCGGTAATCAGTCATCATGACTGCATCCCAGCATCCCTGATACCTGGTCTCTCCATCTCTTTCATGTCCTGATGGAATCTCTCCCCTTGTTCGTCCTCATTGATCCAAAATTCTGCATAATTTCTGGCCTTGTTGTTGCCAAGAAAGTGCTTCACAACTAGAACAAAAGCCTTCTATGCTTCCAGTTTCACTATGTACATTGAGTTTTCAAACTCTGGATGTCTGATGAGCTGACGGATTTGAGGACTACCAATGATGGCAGCTTTCAACTTCTACATCGTCAATCCTGGAAAAGCATGGCACAAGTAAGTGAAGCAGCTACTATCCTTGTCTAGAGCTTTGATGAACTGCTTGATCAAGCTGAGCTTGATGTGCAGCGGTGGGAAACGTATCCTGTCTCTGTTCAACAGAGGTTTATTGAAGACATTTGTTGCTCTGCAACTCATCAATTCCTCCCTAACAGGCCAATCTTTTTTCGTATAATGCTGAGAAATGTTCCTACTATCCCACATACACAGAAAACATGGATGCTTCGTGAACCTCGACTGTTGTCTCAACAAAAATTTCAACATCTTCAGGTCGATGTGAATAAACCACTCATGCTGATCATAAAGAATTTTCCCCAATACATACTTCACTGCTTCATATTTCTCCTTCAGTGATTATTTGCCACTGCCAATGAACTGACTCCAATCTTTGAGTACGTACTGTGGCACTCCAATTTTGTGCAGAAGCTTCACAATATCTGTACAGTACACCAAGTCCTTCTCTTCAGAGAAATAACACTTAATGTCTGTTATGGTAGAAGGTAATTTGAGCAATGTCAGAGAGGGTTTTTTTTTTCCTTCAATCTAGATGCTAGCAGTTTGGCAGAGGACTTTGAGAAGCTGAGATTGTGAATGAGATCATTTAGTTCTTTTTGGGAAAAAGGATGTGGAGCATCATTGTCAAAAAACAATTCTTTTTCTTCTTCTCCTTGAACACTTGAGAAATCTTTCTCACTAATGTCAGGAAGTTCTCCAAAGACAGGTATTGGAATTTCATCGCAATGAGCTACAGGACGACACGCTGATTGAAGATCAGGATATTTGGGGCAGCTCCAGTTCTTTCTATTGATTCCAGTCTCATCAATAGTGCAGAAGTAGCAATCAGTGCTATAGTTTATTGGCTCCCTCCAAACCATGGGAATTCCAAATTTCACTCAACTCTTCTTGGCCTTGGTCCACCAATGCAGATACTCAATGCATGTCTTACATACCATGTGTGGAACTCAAGCTTGATCCTGGTCACCAAGCTGCTGAGTTGTTTTTTGATAGTGTGTGGAAGTGAATGAGTTCTTGAATATTAGCAGTTAGTGACATGGCTCTTACTGGAATCTGGAAGACTCTGTTGTCAAGGTCAAACATCGTGATTTTTATGCTGTTATTCCTGAGAAATTGGCTCCTGAATTATATAACTAATTATTCCTAATTGGCCCTAAAATGTGACATAGTATGCCTACTAATATGTCCGTGCGATATTTTGGTGGTAGACCTAAATTCTAATAACTAATAAAACAACCTTTCTGATTTATATTCTGTGGTTTTGTATTGTACAGTACAATTGGGGTGTTTTGAGATGTAAACACTTTCTTGTGTGTTATTGGTTGTATTTATGAAGCTATATTTGACTTCTGATGGGTTAAAATTAATAAGTCTATAATTGACATAATAATTAGTTTTATTGTGTGAAATATGTTGCATATTAGATATTTTAATGGACCTGACAACAGAAACAAAAGCATAAAAAACAGCATGTAGCCATAGCTCAAAAAGTTGACCTGATTGAGCCAAACCAATGTGATTTTTGGATTCAGCCCATCAGAATTGTCCTAAATCAGCTAAAAATATTTAGACAATAAATTTGGTGTTCACCAGTGTTATTATTATTAGATGGATCTCCTCAAAATGGGGGAAATAAATTCATAGACAACATTTTTTATATGGACACAGAAGTCAGCACTACATGTTGAATGTCAGTTTCAAGCCTTCAAATTATGTATTACTCCATTTTATGTGGGTGGGGCTCTCTATATATAGGCCACTGAGGTCTTACAAGAGAAGAGTAGGGAGATGGGGGAAGTTTGTTTCTTTTCAACTTTTTTTTGTTTTAGCTGAGGACTATTTACATTGTCTTGCTTTCATACATGTGTAAGTTGTTTTTTTGTTTTATGTAATCATTTCACTCCAAGCAAGGCAATAAAGCTACTAACACGCAAAAGGTCCCTGGGTGTGAAGGAATATGAGAAAAGAACATTATTAAGGAGAAAGGACAATAAAAGAAAAGGAATTAAGAAGAAAGAAAATAATGGTGGTTGTTGTATTTAAATTTTTGGAGATCAACATTGACTGAGAAGCAAGAGGCTGGAAGAGAGTTCCACAAGCAAAAGCTGTGTAAGAAGAAACTGTTAGCACAGAACTTAGGGTTACATCTAACAATTTCTAATGGAAAATGATGAGACCTAGCTGCCAATCTAGTACTGTGCTTAAATTCATCAAGGAACCAAACAAGGAAGCTCATCGAAACAATTATCATCAAAATATTTATAGAAAAGGTACAATGAAAGTGGTAGGAAAGTGACTGAAGTCAAAATGCTTGGTCAAGACTGATAACATTGCAGATTCTTCTTTTGATTATATCAAGAATCTCTAAATAAGTAGCAGAAATAGTAGACCAGATGTGGCAGCAATATTCGAACTGAGGATGAATCATAAACTTGTAAAAGTGCAAGCCAGATTCTAGTGGGAAACAAAATGACAACCAATTTTCTTAACAACTGATTCAATATAATCTTTCCACTTCATATCAGTGGAAGATGTTAGTCACTCTCCTGGAGGTTAGCATCAGCCATATGTTGATGGGAGTCAACAATGGTTCTCTAACATGATAAAATGAGAGCAATTTCATTTTGGAGGCATTAAAATTAAACAAACTATTTCTTGCCCCATTTATCAATAGATTGTAGGTCATTTTTGAGATCTGCTGCCAGTTTGATTGTATCAAGCTTATAAGACTTACCAGTAAATAGTTGTATCCTCAGCATAGCTACTAAGTTGAGAACTCATGACATCAGGAAGGTCAATGAAATTAGGAAGAAAGTAAGTTCAAGTATAAAACACTGGGTAACATTTACATTAATGTAAAATGATCTCAAAAATTGGCTGTTCAGGACAAATTCCATTTTGTGATTTGATAAAAAAAAGATTGAATCAGATCAAAACTTTGTCCATAAATACCAAAACCTTTTAACTTAGGCAGAAACCCAACATGCCAAATCCTGTCAAATGGCTTTGAAATAATCAAAACAATCTGTGCTTTACCATTCTAAAGCTTGATAGATTTTTTTTCAGCAATAACTGCTAATAACAATTGACCTAGAATTGCAAAAGCCATATTGCTTATCTGATAGAAGACCCTGCAAAGGGATATGCTTAACCAATTCAGAGTTGATGAGAGCCTTGAGTTCTTTGCCTAAATGAGGTAGAATAATAGGTCAATAGAAGGATCAAATAGTTTGCTTGTGCCCTTAAAAACTCTTTTATCTTTAAATACAGTGAAGTTACTTGCCAATGCTTATTTCCTTTCCAAGTAACAAGATGTACTAGTTTACATGGTATCATCAGCAGCATGTAATCTCTCACCTGACCTTTCTGTTTCCTTATGCATCAGGATATAGATCCCATCTTTCAAGATAACAATTTTTGACCCCTCTCCCCACTCTTGGGTAGCAAATTAGATCCCATCCTAATTATCTTAGGGAAGTTGTCTCCTTTTAAGAGTTACACACTTGGAAAGTGCTTGAATGTTTAACAGGATTCAAACTCACCCCACATCTCAAGTGAGTGATGCATTATTTTCAGTCTGACAGAGATGAAACATTGCTTGCCTTTCGCGATTTAATTTATATATATTGCTATTTTCATGACTGATGTTCAGACAAGCTACATTCCTTAGTTCTACTAGTTCAGACTTTTACAAGTACAAGACACCATGACATGAACACAGGGTTGAATCATCTTCATTCACTTCATATTCCATTAGTAAGGAGCCAACTTCTTCCCAAGAACTGTTACTTTGTGGAACAGAAGAGGATGCTTTCCTGATCTTAATCTCTTCAAGTCCCAGGTCAACTATTATCTATCCTACATAGCCTCATAATTTACACTTCTTACTTCCCTGCAATAACCGGATTCAGTAATCCTCTACCTTGAGTTACTCTTGGGCCTTGTATTCTGAGTTGAAGTCAATTTCAAGGAATAAAAAAAGTGCTCTTTGCTTTGCAGACCAAAATTTTCATACATTCTCAGCTATGAGGATTGCAGTCAAAATTGCGTTTGCACTTCGAACCTGAATCATCATGTTGGTCATATCGAAATACCTATAAGATATTTATAACACATAAATATTATCATTACAGTTTTAACCAATATGTGTGTGTGCATCCGTACTTCTCTTTTCTTATCAGCATCAGACAAAAAATTCAATCCAAAGAATACTGGAGAATGGACTGACTGAAATATTGTTAAGGCGAGGGGGGGACGATGACTTAGGCATTAACAAGTCTCAGACAAAAATCACTTTGAATTTGTCAAATGTCTGTAATATCAATTTTAGCTTTGTGCTTTTCAGGCTAGAATCTGAATCTTTACACACAGATTAGAAGAGAGTGTGTCTGTAGAAGACAATTTCCTCTCAGGTTAGAAAAAATTGGAGAAAGATTTTTGAATCAATATGTAAGTAGTATCTCCAATTTAACTTTTTCTTCATTGGAAACTTTGATTTTAATTCCTTGTTATCTTGATTCAAATTCTTTCTCTTCATTCTTCATTCCTCCATCTTCCTTCTTCACTAAAATTCTTTTCTCTTCTTTCTTCATTCCTCCATCTCCCTTCTTCACTAAAATTATTTCTCTTCTTTCTTCATTCCTCCAGCTTCCTTCTTCAATAAAATTCTTTTCACTTCTTTCTTCATTCCTCCATCTTCAATATTTTTTTTCTCTTCTTTCTTCATACCTCCATCTTCTTTCTTCACTAAAATTCTTTTCTCTTTTTTCTTCATTTCTCCATCTTCAATAAAAAAATTTTCTCTTCTTTCTTCATTCCTCCATCTTCCTTCATCAATGAAATTCTTTTCTCTTCTTTCTTCATTCCTCCATCTTCCTTCTTCAATAAATTCTTTTTCTCTTCTTTCTTCATTCCTCCATCTTCTTTCTTCACAAAAATTCTTTTCTCTTCTTTCTTTATTCCTCCATCTCCCTTCTTTACTAAAATTCTTTTCTCTTCTTTCTTCATTCCTCCATCTTCCTTCTTCAATAAAATTCTTTTCTCTTCTTTCTTCATTCCTCCATCTTCCTTCTTCAATAAAATTCTTTTCTCTTCTTTCTTCATTCCTCCATCTTCCTTCTTCAATAAAATTCTTTTCTCTTCTTTCATCTTTTCTTTCTATATCTCTCCCTTATTTCTCTCTTCCTTTTCCTTCAATAGAAAGATCTTAACTCTTCCTCTTCAGTTTTCCCATCCTGAGTATGACGATAAACTATATCCACATCCTGGGTAAGACGATAAACTACACCCAACAGCAAGGTCTCTGATCAGGAGGCTTTGAGGAGCATGGAACCACCTCTTAATTGCTGGTGTTCCCAGGTCCACTAACCTGAGGTGGTAGGACCTGCTAGGGTTCCCACTATGAGCAAATAGTTAACTCCTAAACGGGTCAAAACACTATGAAAGTGTAAAATATGTTTTAATACCAGCAATATGTTTTTGTAAAAAAAATTACTTTTTTTCTTTTTTCCTTCCATTTCTTCTTTACTTTACTCGTTTTTTCTTTTTTCCTTCCATTTCTTCCTTACTTTTCTCCTTTTTTCTTTCCTTCCTTCCATTTCTTCTTTACTTTTCTCCTTCTTTTTTCTTTCTTTCCTTTCATTTCTTCTTTACTTTTCTCCTTCTTTCTTTCCTTCCATTTCTTCTTTACTTTACTCGTTTTTTCTTTTTTCCTTCCATTTCTTCTTTAGTTTTCTCCTTATTTCTTTCTTTCCTTCCATTTCTTCTTTACTTTTCTCCTTCTTTTTTCTTTCTTTCCTTCCATTTCATCTTTACTTTTCTCCTTCTTTCTTTCTTTCATTCCATTTCTTCTTTACTTTACTCGTTTTTTCTTTTTTCCTTCCATTTCTTCTTTAGTTTTCTCCTTTTTTCTTTCTTTACTTCCATTTCTTCTTTACTTTTCTCCTTCTTTTTTCTTTCTTTCCTTCCATTTCTTCCTTACTTTTCTCCTTTTTTCTTTCCTTCCTTCCTTTTCTTCTTTACTTTTCTCCTTCTTTTTTCTTTCTTTCCTTTCATTTCTTCTTTACTTTACTCGTTTTTTCTTTTTTCCTTCCATTTCTTCTTTAGTTTTCTCATTTTCTTTCTTTACTTCCATTTCTTCTTTACTTTTCTCCTTCTTTTTTCTTTCTTTACTTTTCTCCTTCTTTCTTTCTTTCCTTCCATTTCTTCTTTACTTTACTCGTTTTTTCTTTTTTCCTTCCATTTCTTCTTTAGTTTTCTCCTTTTTTCTTTCCTTCCTTCCATTTCTTCTTTACTTTTCTCCTTCTTTTTTCTTTCTTTCCTTTCATTTCTTCTTTACTTTACTCCTTTTTTCTTTCCTTCCTTCCATTTCTTCTTTACTTTTCTCCTTCTTTTTTCTTTCTTTCCTTTCATTTCTTCTTTACTTTACTCGTTTTTTCTTTTTTCCTTCCATTTCTTCTTTAGTTTTCTCCTTTTTTCTTTCTTTACTTCCATTTCTTCTTTACTTTTCTCCTTTTTTCTTTCTTTCCTTCCATTTCATCTTTACTTTTCTCCTTCTTTTATCTGTCTTTCCTTCCATTTCTTCTTTACTTTTCTCCTTCTTTTTTCTTTCTTCCTTCCATTTCTTTACTTTTCTCCTTCTTTCTTTCTTTCCTTCCATTTCTTCTTTACTTTACTCGTTTTTTCTTTTTTCCTTCCATTTCTTCTTTAGTTTTCTCCTTTTTTCTTTCTTTACTTCCATTTCTTCTTTACTTTTCTCCTTCTTTTTTCTTTCTTTCCTTCCATTTCTTCCTTACTTTTCTCCTTTTTTCTTTCCTTCCTTCCATTTCTTCTTTACTGTTCTCCTTTTTTCTTTCCTTCCTTCCATTTCTTCTTTACTTTTCTCCTTCTTTTTTCTTTCTTTCCTTTCATTTCTTCTTTACTTTTTTCTTTCCTTCCATTTCTTCCTTACTTTTTTCTTTCTCTCCTTCCATTTCTTCTTTACTTTTCTCCTTTTTTCTGTCTTTCTTTTTTTGACACCAATTTTTCCACTTCTTTCCTCTTTTCTTTCAACTCATTTCCTTTCTACCTTCATCTTTGTGGTTAAAAGAAATTTTATTTTTATTAAGACCTTGACTCAAGAAAGTTGCTAATAACCTTTTAACAAATTTGAAACTGATTATAAAATAATCCACGTCTATTTTACTAAAAAGAAACAACATACTTGTAATGTTCATACTAACTTGTAATCGAACATTCTCTGACATAAACAAAGGTCCTTCACACAATTTTATCCTTTTATTAGTTTGATACACAGAAAATGTCCCTTGATATGAGAAGACTAACTTCAACACTATCTTTTTCAATAATGGAAAAGAGAAAGAAATGAAACCTCAAGAGACAAGATAAGGAATGACACTGTTCATAATTGCACTTGACTGTTTGAAACATGAAAGATGCCTCTTATTTATGAACTTTGAAATATAAGATACTGGGAAATTTAAAGTCATTTTTACAACAGAAAAAGATGACCATTGAAATACAGGAAAATGTTGCAAATTTTTCTTTCTTGGCTAATTTTAAATTCCTTTTGTTCGGTTTCTTCATTTTTTTTTTCTTCATTTTTTTTTCTTCATTTTTTGAAACATTTGCAATTCTATCTTTTCTTCTCAAATCATTTTTTTCATTTCTCTTTTCTCAAGTGTCTTTCTTTTCTTGCTCTCTGCTTCTCTCTATGCTTCCTTCCTAAATGTATTTCCAACTTTGGAATCTATTTCCTTCCTCTTTTATTTCTTCCTTCCTTTCAAAAAATTAAACTCAGGATCATTACATCCTTCCTCGTTCTTCCTTGCATTCACTTTCAAGCTTTTAAAAGCAGGTATTGAAATTTTAACTGTCATAGCAAGATTCAAATAAAACTTTTTTTAAGATTCAAGGAAGACAAATAACAAATTTGACATTTGTATTTGAAAGAAGCAAATCAGAGACTCATGAAAAATGTTTGAAAATGGCATTGAAACTTTGTCTGATGTTCATGGAATCCCTTAGTTACATCATAAAAAAAAAATCCCTGTCACACACTTTTGCTTAAAGTGTTTTTGTTTTATTTATTTTCAGGACATGTCATTAAATCTATCTAAGCAAAAATAGATTATTTTGTGGAAAAATTTAGATATTATAGATTTAAGCTGAAAAAGATATAATAAACTAGGAAGCAGTTGGTAAACTTGGATGACCTATTTAACAATAGTGATGAAAACGGACTAGTCCTGATATATATAAATAAAATAAATAAATCCTAATGAGCCAGGTACTACCTGCCTATATATATATATATATATATATATATATATATATATATATATATATATAGGATTAATGTGAGTAAAATTTGTCACTTAGCTGATTGATGTAACCTTCAGCATCCCAACTCCAGAGTTTGTAGATGGATCTGTTTGTCCACTCTTCAGTGGGTGTGTATATATATATATATATATATATATATATATATATATATATAAAGAAATATAGTCTTAAAGTGTGCTATATTTATGGGATAAAGTGCTCAATATCAGAGATAGAGCGTGTGTAAATATAAAAGTGAACATAGAAGTCAACACTTAGAGGCGACAGTCTGTTTCATGCTAGTGCAATCGTCAGGCAACTAGTGCTGTTATTTTTCTTGGCTACTTATATATAAGGGTCAGTGGTGCATTGTGGGTAGTCTATTTTGGCAGTTACTTTTACCAGAAGTCATTTATTTGTTTATTTATTTATGTCAAATTATTTTGCTTGTTTTATTATTTTTATTTTTTATCTTATATATTCATTTATTTATTTTTTATTTTGATCGGTGTTTTTTATTAACGTAGTAAAAATTTGTTTATATAGCTTATTGTTGATAGTCTATTATGGCGGTCATTTACCGGAAATCGTTTATTTGCTTATTTATTTGGGTCAAATTGTTTTGTTTGTTTTTATTTATTTTCATTTTTATTTTTTATCTTATATATTTGTTTATTTATTATTGATTAAAGCTATTTGTTGAATTTTGGGATTGAATGTTGTGGTTTGTTCTGACTATTATTTTGGCAGGAACAGTTTTTAATTTATTTATTTGGATTGATTATCTTTATTTGTTTGTTCTAAACGGCTAGTTTATTGGTATCGGTTGTTAGTTTATTTATATATTTGGATGTATTTAGATCAATTTATTATACTTGTTATTTATTTGTTACACTGTATATTTTCTCTTTTTGGTTTTCGATTTTTAAGTAATGCAGTATATTATTTATTATTATTATTATTCTTTTATCGTTATATAACAGTTATAACTATTTTCCATCCGATTTTCTGTTTTGAGTTTTATAGTTTAATTTTTGGGTCATAATAGTTTGATAATTTGTTTATTATTTACTTTATTGATTTTTTCCCCTTATTTTATTATTCTATTTCGCCTATTCTAACAGGCATGGTTTGGTAATTTATTTTGCTTATTTTATTGTCATTTCGTTTGTTTATGTATTTTTCAATTTTAAGTTAGGTAGTAAAAATTTGTTTTCATGTCTGCATTTTTGAGATTAGCTCGGATCTTTTATTTAATAATTTATTTTGGTCTGGGAAGGTAATGATAGCTATTTTTTCCTCCAAGCAAAGTTTGCAAGTTTTTGATAGGTTGTTGTAGGCTAGCATGAAACAGACTGTCGCCTCTAAGTGTTGACTTCTATGTTCACTATATATGTTCATATATATATATATATATATATATATATATATATATATATATATATAGATACCTCCAAAGATTTGCTAAAAACATGATGATATGTGGAAAAAATGGACAAAACTTAATAAAGAGAAAATCTGTGTGTTATTATTAAGATGCAAGACCAAGGGATTTTTTATGCAAAAATTATTTTTTTTAATCCTTTTTAGAACCATCAAAATTTTTTTTAATAATATTGTTTTTCTGGTATCAACGGGGGAACACAAAATGGTATGAATAAATTAGTAGGGAAAATGACCATCTTTTTGTAATGAAAAACACATTGATTTGGAAATTCTTGCAAAAATCAGGCCATAAAACTTGGTGAACTTATTCACCAATGAAAGAAATTATTTTTGAAATGTTTCCTTTTTAGAAAATCTTGGTAAAAATATTTTTTTACATTTGTTACCCCACACTTAGTTAATTTTATTAAATTTAGAGAAATTCTGTTTTCTGGCACTTATGTTTATACAAGTCCTAGGAAAATCTCTTTTGGTCTAACAGGCCCCCCAGTTATAGAAAATCTTAGAATCATAACATATATGGTAAAACTAATACATTATTTAATGAAAAATGTATTCAATTCCTTTTATGAATAAAATATATTATTGTCTTAAGAAAAAACAAATTTTCAAGAATTTTTTTAATTTAAAAAAAAAATTAATTAGAATAATTTATAATTTTAAATCTTTTAAAATTCTGTATTAATTTCTATCGGCCATGTTATATCATTATTAAATAAAAACTATAAACTTATTACAATTCAGCAACCACCAAGCATTTTAAAAAGAATTTTGAATTTTTTTTGTGTGTATAAACATGCCAATTTTTGTAAATACATGTTTTATATACCTGTCATGTGTTATATATCTGTCATTATCAGAAAATAAGAGCGTGGTGACTATTATAAATTTAAAATTTATTGGTAATTTTCTAACATTTCCACTAAAGCATCTTCACCAGTAAGAATAAAAAGCTAGAGCAGATAAAATTTAATAAAATATTAGAATGTTTAAAATATTTTTAATTTTTAAGAGTACTGGATAGTTAAAAAAAAATATCTAAAAAAGAAAGTGTTTATGCTGTATTCATCATTAGGTATATCCTACAAAAATTAGGCTATCAATAAATGTGTCAACACCTCCTAAAAACTTCAACCTCAATGTAAAAAAATCCTTTTCTGTTATATTTTAAAATGTAATTTGTTTTAATTCAGATTAGTTAAACTTTAAATCAATTAATCTTCTTTAAATAAAATTTCAGAAAAGTAAATTTTATTTTTAAAAGATATTTTAATAAAGTGAATTATGCTGTGTGGACAGATTTGTCAGTATAGCTGATTATAGCAATTTAAAAAAATATATATTTGCAATCATTTTAAATTCGGTTTGATATACTGCAAAGTATTTTGCTTATTGGAAATATTAAATTTAAACTATTAACTTAAAATTAAAACTAAAATAAAAGCTTCAAGAAAGATTTCTTATTTTTGAAATGCATATTAAACCAAAGTTATTTCTTTTTTCAGTCCCTATATATACATATATATATATATATATATATATATATATGTATGTAACTATACTCGTGTCGAAAAACCTTCAAATTCTTGATTTAACAATAGCCAAATCAATGACGAAGGAAAAAAAGGTTTTAAAAAAGAAAGAGCCAGGAACATGAAAGTCTGTCGAAAATAATCGCACAGATACAGGTTCAAGGCCCAAAGAACAAATCCAGGTACGAGTAAACAACTAACTAAAGAGGTCGATATAAACATAGAGCAAACCTAGTCAAACCTAATGAGCCAGACAAACCTACCAAGATTTCACTTAGGCAGATCGTCAGGGCCAGCCGACCCTGGCATAATATTTTAATTTATTTTATATATATATATATATATATATATATATATATATATATATAAAAAACTTTATTGATTTGATTTTATGAATTATCAACCTTTTGGAGGTTATTTTAAAGCCAGAAAATACTTTTAATTTGTAAGAATTTTTTGGTGATAATAATGATTTTCTGATACAATTCCTACTAATTAACCCATAGCAGGGAGAAAAGTGGTGGATTCATACCTTTCTCAATGATATTTGCATGTAAGTGAATATAACAAACCTGGCTGAAATTGGAGCTTGGTTCTCTGATTTCCAATTTGAGCCATTATCCATTATAGCACCTGCACATCAAAGCTTAGAGCAAGCAGTCACCTATCTAGTTATCTGGTTAGTTAAGTTTTTTTGGGGTTTTTTTTGTGATGATGTTGCCATGAAACAAAATTTTTAATTCAAAATCTATTATATTTATTCTAATAGTATCTAATTTTAAAATTAAAAAAAAAAAATTTTTTTACTCCTGTATGATAGTGGTATTTTAATAAATATTGCAGGCAAGCGCACACACACAAATGAAAAAACATAAGCACTTCTTTTTAAATGAATAAAATTTAAACACTTTTTTTAAATGAACAAAGTTGAAGCATTTCTATTTAAACTGGTGACTGAAGATTAAATTTAAATATTTTTATTTATTTTTCACAACATGTGAAAAATGTTAGACTCTAATTGCAAGAAGTAATTTTGCTTTAATAGAGAAAACAAGAAAATGATTTTTTTTTCTCTCAGTTTTTAGTTGAAAAACTCAAATGAAAGATTAACAAACAATATTTATGTTTTTTGCTTATCATAAACTAAATTGAGAATTTAAAAAATGATAAACAAAAGCAGAAATTTTAGTCTTGGTAAAAGTCAGGTGATTGTAAATTAGTACGACTTCTTTTCAGAAAGACTTTAAAAACTTTTTTGATTATGAATAATTGAAATACATAATTAAATTTTTTTTTATTAGTAAATATTTTATTTTATTTCTTAGTGTTCACCCCCTCCCTCTTGAGTTCCCCAATGTACTGGACTTTGAACTTCTTTCATCTTGGGTCATCTTCTGGTTTTTCTGTATTTTTCCTTTTTCTGGTAATCATACTTATACATTTAATGAACTCTTGGGGTTTTGATACATCAAAGGTATCATACAGTACTTGCATAAGTTCTTCATTTCTTGCAAAGACCTTCTTCAATAAACCTTTTCTTAAATTGATTCCAATGCCTTTTGTGTTCCCATCTTTATCCTTGAATTTCCCAGATCTCCGCTATGAAATTCATTTAATATCCACTTTTGTAATATGCTAGGTATTACTACTCTTTGTGCAAACCTCAGTACTCTGTCACATAGCGAGTAAGCATCCAAGTCTGGATTGCATTCTAAAAATCATCTATCTATCTATCTATCTATCTATCTTTCTGACTTTCTTTTCGTCAATTTTTTATTTTCAATAAACCTTTTCTTAAATTGATTCCAATGCCTTATGTGTTCCCATCTTTATCCTTGAAATTCCCTGCTGTCCACTATGAAATTCATTTAATATCCACTTTTGTAATATGCTAGGTATTACTACTCTTTGTGCAAACCTCAGTACTCTGTCACATAGCGAGTAAGCATCCAATTCTGGATTGCATTCAAAATACTTTTCCTCTTTCTGGTAATCATACTTGTACGTTCAATGAATTCTTGGGGTTTTGGTACATTAAAAGTATCATACAGTACTTGCATAAGTTCTTCCTTTCTTGCAGGCCATTCTTCAATAAACCTTTTCTTAAACTGATTCCAATGCCTTTTGTGTTCCCATTTTTTGTCCTTTTACCATATATATCATTTTTCTAATTGATGACCTTTAATAGGCCATCTTCCCACATTTCTTTGCCATTTTTATAAACTCTCACAAAAATTTTTCACCAATTTTAAAAAATTTTGTGACCTTTTTGTGATCTGTTCTTATTCTTTTTTGACTTGGTAACAACTTGTCAAACACTGATTTAATTTTTCTTGTGAACATCAATTCTGGGGGTGACATGCCTGATGGTGTATTGGGATTCAGCATTATCTCGTATACACTCAAGAATTTTTGTAGTGTGTCTTCACTCACTTTTTCTTTACTTGCTTTTTTACTAAGCTCTCTTAAAATACCCACAAACTGTTCAGCTTGTCCATTTGACCTTGGGTGATACTGTGGGGTAGTAATATGGCTTCATTTGAGAACATTTTACAAGATTCTTTAAATTCATAAGCAGTGAATTGTGTACTGTTATCCGATACTATGGTATCCAGAATTTTCGAAGATCAAAGTTGACTGGGATGCAAAAAGCTTGAAGAGAGTTCCACAAGCAAGAAGTGTGATAGAAGAAACTTTTAGCATAGAACTTATGGTTATGTTTCAACTGTAAAATGATGTGACCTAATTGCCAATCTAGTACAATCTAATTAACGATCTGAGAAATTTAAATTTAAAATCATTCAAGAATCTTGCTAATATATAAAATTTCAAATGTCATTTGATTATGGCATTTATTATTTTCATTTAAAAGTCTTCAGTTTTCAATTTATTTTCCAGAACAGCATCTCAAGGTGTGCAAAAAGGGAAATGAAAGAGAGAGATATTATCTTCATTCCTATTACAATAATAACCTGTAACTTATTGATACTTGGTTAGTCATGTATAAACACGAAATATTTTTTTTTTCTTAAATTTCACTTAGAAAAACAATAATCTTTCTTTTTATGGCATTCCTTTTTGTTATTATGAGTCACGTACCAAAACTAAACAGCATATGTGTCTACCATGATCTACTTGTACTTTGGAAAAGGAATGGGGAGAAACGATGCAAGGTAGAGAAAAAATTGTTTTGCAGTCAATGGACAAAAAAGAGCTTTACATTACTTTTTATTCTCTTCTAATGCACGTTTGTATTATTTCATTGACTGTCTATTTGCATGCATCTGTTTATTTGAACATTTATGTGTGTGAAGTATATACATACATACATACATATATATATATATATATGTATATATATGTGTGTGTGTGTGTGTGAGTGAGATATTTATATAAATTGTGCATTAAAATTGATCATTTAGATAATGTTTTGAAATTTGTACTGTATTTTTTGAAAATTTTATACATAATTTGTATATATTTCTCTATTCTAACTGCTGAATAGGGCAAATTTTAGCTTGAAGTGGTAAAAGTTCTGTCAAGAAAGAGTAAGGATAATGGCAGTAATTAAAATTGAGAAAAAGAAAATGAGTGGAAAAATATATGAAAGGTGCTGTTCAGAAATTTAACATTTCATTATCAATTAACCCAATTTGTCTTCATATTTTCTCTTTCAGAATTGAACATTTTTCAACTATTTGACGTTGGTATTTTTTTTCTTTAACCTGCTGTGATTTTCTCAGGTATTTGAATGGGCGTCAAATAAAATAGATTGTCAGTGGATGAAAAAAAATATATTGGAATAATTCAGATATTTTTCTACCATCTTTTCTATTTTAAAAAAGAAATTTGATCAATATAGAAAAAATGTTTGTAGATCATGTTTTCCAGTTCTGTTGGATTATCAGGAAGGAAACTTGCACAGCATATTCCTTACTTCCTTTTTTCTTATCTTCATAGAACCACATTTGATTAATAGCATTCCAGTGAATATGGATCATAGTAACGGCAGACATTTTTATTCAGGGAACAGTCACTACAATTATTACATGCAAATACACTTCTTATAACAGCCATGTGTGTTAAAGTCACTGTCAAGAAAATAATGCAAACTTGAACCATTGTTATGGCTGATGAAATGTTCATATGAAAAAGTTTGAATTTAAAGCAGTTAAAAACAGAATTTGACTCTTTTCTTTCAAAGAGGCAAATATACATGATTGGGATTCTGGACAGTTATTACACTTATGAGAAAATTGCAAGGTCACCACAAACATAATTATTACATATGAGTGGCAAGATCAGTAAGCCTGACATGTGTTTTAGCTGTATTTTAACATTAGAATTAAGCAGGTACAGAAATTTAACTGTCAAGATAGTGTCCTAACAGATAGTAGTGAGTGTGACATTTGAATACGGAAAGAACTTTCTAGAAAATAAGCAAACTATTAAGATAGGAAATTTTTGTTGCAAACAGTGATAAAGTGATGAAATGCTATGTCATTTCTCTCCTCCTGTATGGCAGTGAACATTGGACAATTTTCTTCCAGATGAAGAAGAGATTTGAAGCCATAAAGATATTGTTCTACAGAGAGATCCCGAGAATTTCATGGACAAAACATGTGAGCAATAAAGATGTTTAAAAGAAAATTAGAACTAGAAGAAGGAAAAAGGGCTTGGAAAATTGAACACTCACAGGATATATTTAATGCAAGAGGGAAACAGCAAGTAACCTCCCTCACAAATTTGTATGTAGGTATAGCAGTGTGGGGACTAAGAGGGATAGTAATGAGTCAAATGTTGCCTAGAGCTACAGGGGGCAGGAAGTTGTGGAGAGCCATCTTTGCCTATCTCCTGAAGGTTCATGTCACATAAAAAAAAAAGAAAAAAAGAATCATTTATTTAGATAATTTCTCTCTGTATCCAATGGAATGAAACAAATAAGATGTGGATCTACTGAAGGATGCTGAGAATGCGATGGAGGAAACTTGTGAGCAATGAGACACTTATACTTACAATCAGAAAGAATTGAAACTTTTTGGACACATAATGAAGAAAGAGAACTCGGAGAATGTGACACTCAGAGGACATATTGAAGGCATGAAGGACAGGAGGAAAAATAACTAACCAACCTAATGGGATCTTGTGTGAGGATGGCAGAATGTAGAGGATATTAAGAAGACTGTTTGCTAAGAGCTACAATGAAGAGAAACTTGTGGAAAACTATGATCGCTTATGTCTTCAAGTGATACAACTCATTAAAAATAAGACCTTATGAAACATTTCAATTTTTTCTGTTTTTGATAATTTCATCAAATATTCTTTTTGATAATACTGGAAATTATTTTTTTTAAAAAAATAGCCAAATTATTCTTTTGTCGTTTAAAAAAAAAAAAAAACTTGTAATCTGCGTAATTTCCAAAAGGAGCCTTGAATTCTGTCTTATCTTCAGCTTTACAAACAACAATTGTTCTATTTTGGGATTGTCTTTTTTTGCTTAGCATCATGATGATGATTATTATCCTGTTTTTTTTATTAACATGATGATCATGATTATTATTCTTTATCAAAAGCTTTTCTCTCATTTTGGGGTTCTGAGAATATTTTGAAAATTTGGAAATTTTGTGAGCAATTTTGGTAATTTTCAGAAAAATATTTCAAGGTTCTTTTTAGACGTAAATAAATAATATTCAATTTTACTTTTCCTTCTCACCTTTTTTGATCATTTTTTCCTTGTCTCTGGCGGGTTATATTTTTGGCTCCATAATCACAGAGAAAAACTTATTTATGTATAACAATTGTTTTAAAATATCAGTCAGACATAAGTATATAATGAAATAGAACAGTTTGGTTTGAAGGTGAAAGGAAAAACTATTTTTTACGTTTTAATAATAATCATTGTTTTTTTGTTTCATGATGAAGTTTACTGGCTAGTGTGTCTTACACCTGTAGGACTCACCTGTAATTTATTTTCTTCAGGTAATACAGCCAGTTTTAGGATCAAATAATGTGGGATACGTTGCTGCCATTTAAAATTAAAATTTCAACATTACTTGAATGACATAGTAGTTTAACTTATTCAGCATCAGATGTTCTTGATTTTGAAAATAGCTGATCATCAACTGGAAGAAATTATTTGATCTCATCATTAGGGACAATTTCTGTATTTTTTCTCAGTAAATTATGGGAACAAAAATGATGTTAAAATATAGTTCTTGTCAAAGAATAAAAGATGGATGTGTGGGTGGCATAATGGATAGTGACCAGAATGAGAAATTGGAATGAGAAACTTGTTACATTCACTTATGCTCAAATACCCATGGTAAAGGTATGAATTCATCTCTTCCTTCCCCAACTATATAAAGCCTTAGCTGGCAACTAGCCTAGGAGAAAGACAACACTGAATTGTTTGAGCATGAGGCTAGCAACTTCATCCTGTAAGAACCTTGCTGGTATGAGAACTACTGTATCAATTTCTTGGTCCCACCAGCCCTAACTTTTACAGCTGGGACCCGCCATGTCCCTGTATCATCCTTTTTGTGTTCCATTGGTAAGAAGTAACCCCATGAATCCTGCATAACTCCATGAACATTATTTCTTGCCTTTTCTCAGGCTTATACAATACCACACAGTAACCCTATACCTTGAGTGGCTCTTGGGCCTTGTATTGGATGAACATTAGTAAATAAAAAAGTGCAAAGACTGCTTGCTTTAAAAGCATTATTCTCCAGAAATACACTAGTCAACCACTTTTTTTTGTTGATGAAACACAATTTTTATCATTATTATTATATATAATACTTATATCAATACATTGATAATTAACAAACATTATACATTGTTTTGCCAAAAGTTTAGGATTAGTAGTATATAATGGTCATGGTAGTTGGTGCCACCAAATCATAGTGATAAAAGATATCCAAACCTATATCAATTGTGTTCTGATGTCAGGTGAATCAGTACAAATATTGGCTGTTTGTGGTAAGAGAACAGGAACTATTGAATTTTGAATGAGTCATTATATTGGGTGCCAAACAGATAGAAAATTCCATTTCTGAAATTGTGTGAACATTTCATATTCCTCAATCTACAGTATCAATTGTATACAAGAAATACCTGATGGAAAGTATTACCACTCTGTGGCCAGTCATGGGTTGTTGATGATTGTGAGCAGAGCTGTCTGGCAAGAATTATCTGACTCAGATGATATACAGATTCAATGTAAATGTTACTGGATACATCCAGAATGTCATTAACTTTCATGGAATATGGTAGCAGGTAAGCTGCCAAGTTGGCCCTATTAACACCAAGGTCCTTGAAACAGTGTTCCACCAGGGCTTTTGAATATTGCAACTAGATCCTGGAAGATTAGCAGTATGTTCTCATGAGTAATAGTTCCTGTTGTTTTAGGCTGATGGTAAGGTTCAGGGTTTGAGTGGGACACAGACCCCATAAGGCTATTTGTTTACAAGGCACCATGCAGGGTAGTTGGTTATTCTATAACAATGATTGGTTTGTTTTGATGGCATGGGTCTAGTCCACTGGTCTTCTTTAGCATATCATTGACCAGTGACCACTGCATTGCCCTGTTTCATGACCTTTTGCACCCATTCATGGACTTCATGTAGCCTAACTATTATGAGTTATTCAAGAAGAATAATATGCACTTTCTGATTCCCAAGTTGTATAAAATTGGGGAAACATTTGAGAGAATTTCCATGGATGATGTTTCCAGAGCTTGCCTGAGGCAGTTAAGTATTTATGGAATATTATGGAGAAGTCTATTTGCATGTAAAGTTAACTTTTGTGCCAGAAATGGATAAACATTTCTCCTTATTTTAGATGGGAGAACATGCTCTGTCTCATGCATTCCAACAGCTTACTCATTGCAGTAAGAGAGCAAGGCTCAGTGTAATATTAACATCAGTGTTACAGTGATCTCAAGGAGTGAGCAAAATTTTTGTCCTTGGCCCATATGCATACATATGAGTATGGCACTCCCCATGTAAAAACAACCTTGTGTCACATGCTGCCTTATAGAGGAGGCCGAATAAATATATCCGTAAATATTTGGGTGCTGTGGATAGTTGTCATAATGGCATAGCTGAAAATATCTCCAGAGCTCTTTTGTCCACTTGTAGAATTGATACCATTTCAAGTTGCAGCACTTTTCTAGGCTAGAGAGTGTCTTACATAATGCTAGGCATCTACCCATGACTTTTGGCATGTCAGTGTATATATAATATACATAGAAAATTATTTCAAATCCTTGACATTGATTTGAATCTAGTGTATGAATACCTCAGCTATATTGCATGAGGAAATATGAGTGATAAAAAGGTTTGACCCTTAAATATTTGAATGGAGAATATCATTAAACTAATTGGACAAAATGTTTTCTTGTTCAGAACTTTTATTCTCCTTGTTATGAACAAAGCTTCAGCTAATTTGCAAGTATTTCTTGTTTGATTTTTATTAATAAAAAGAAATTTGATGTTTGATGACTTTTTTCTGAGGAAAATTGGATTTCTTTTCAATTGGAGGAATTCCCAGAACATCTGTTCAGATTTTGGTTGACATTTATTGAAAATCCCAAATCTTGGCAACCTGTCACTTGTTGATTTGATAATGGATTCACTGTTTCGAAATCAATAACCATATTCTGACTTTGTCAAGTTCTTCCAGAGGTGAAGAACCTTTGTGGTCATTCTTAGATGCCATGAAGCACCACTCAACATGGTCACAAGTCAATCCTCTATTTTATCGAATATTACAGTCTGATTATTTTCAAGAGCTTTTTATCCTTTTGTGATCAATGAAATAAAGTAGAAGAAAAATAATCATTAAATGGAAAGGCTGAAATCCTCTTCTGTTATTTGTTCAGAAATTCAAAAAGTTATCTTCTTACATTTTTTTGTAGCCATGATAATTTATATTTAGGATTCTTAAATGACATAACTCTTAAAATCATGATGTTTTCAAACATTTCTGTTAAGTATGAACAGTTGCAATAAGATGATAGGAATTCTTTCACTTCATCTCTTTTGAGTAGATTTATAATTGATGCTTACATTTTAGTAATTTAGAAATTGATATTAAGAAAGAGACAAAGTGTGATGAAATAACAAAAGAAAACATGGCAACGTTTAAATTTCATGCCTAAAAAATGGTGTGCAAAAAGGACAGTTATTCCTTTGACACAGCTTTTACTGTATACGCTATTAACTCCCATGGAAATGTTTATTGTTTTAAAAAGGCGATGATTAGAATTTTAATAAAACTCGAAAATATGAAAGTAAATTTATACATTTTCTTTATTCTTGAGAATTGGCAACAAATATATAAAACACTATTTCTTTATTAGATTACTTATTTACAAGAATAACATAATATTTACCTGTTATAAAAATATAGGAACCATCTACAATGAAATATTATTTATTTACCAAAAATGAATAAATATGTTGAGGGCATTATTCCTGTGAACTCGACATTCTTTTAATTTTTAATTTTTAGGCGGCAAGCTCACAAACACTGAATTTTCAAGTGTGTACCTGCCGAGTCTTTGTGTGGATAAAGTTTTTTTTATGTATAATTAAGAATGTCAGTAATTTTTACTGGGTCTTAAAAAAAATTTTCAAATTTTTTTCTTTATAAAATACTAAAAAAAAATTTTTGAAGGTAAATAATAAATATTGCATTGTACTTGGTTCACATATTTTTATAATCTTGGAAATAAGCATTTCTGAGGGAGTCAAAAGTGTATACAGTAATAATAGCATCAACCTTTTGACACATCCTTTTTTGTGGGTATAAGAGCTAAACATTGACAAAAGACTTTAAAATATTAAGTGAAAGAAAATAGAGAAATATGTTGAGAAATATCACTGACTGAGACATGACTACCAGTAATAAGCATCAGGAGATGCTAAAACTCTGGCAATCACTTTGTAATATAATTATTGCAATCCTGAGGATTAATTTAATACAATCCTGGTGACCTTCTTTTGACTTAGGGTCACTTTGGACTCCAATTATTAGAATCCTGAGGATTCATTTTTATTTCAATTATTAAACTGTTGGTTACTAATTTTTTGGATTAATTTATTTTTTTTCTTAATAATAGAATAAATATTTAAAACTCTGTTTATTTTGTTAGGCAGTTTTAATTCTTGTATTAAAATCCATTTTTTTTTTTCATTTTTATTTTCTTCTGTACTGATTCCATCCAATTTTATATTTCTTTGAGGAATAAAAATAAAATGAAAACAGTTAATTACCAATTCTTCATCGGAATGATGCAATAATTTCATGAAGAACAAGAAGTTGCGATGAATAAATTCCTTTCTGTTTTATATAAACTTTTGTTATAAGTCATTCATGATCAGACTTGTTTTCCTGCTATCTTTTTCTTTTCTCGTTCAAATAAGTGTTACATGAATTGATGGTTCAAATCTTATTGGTATAACTTTTGATTTTTAAAATAATAATATGTGAATTAAATATTGATAATTCCAAGCAGTAGCTTCATTCTTTGCACTTTTCAAAATGCTTCTTATCTTTGCTGCTTTACCTAAATAATATTTTTAAAAATCAAACAAATGAAGTGAATATGTCCTTTGATGTGGTTATTTGAGTAAATGAAAAAATAGTAATTTTTGGATTCCATTTTAAAATAAAACATCTTTTTTTCTTTCCTTCAAAATCATGTTCATTTGTTTCTTTGGATTTCCTCCTGCTTGAGGTTTTATACTTTGTTTTTAATATGTATAAACATTTGTACATTTCAGTCAGGAGAAAGGAAAGAAGCATAAACAATATCTTTGTTCTCATGGCAATATTTCATGATCAAGTGTATGAGTCAGTCAGAAATCAAATTACTTGTAATAAATTGACTGGCTTATCGTTCCCTGCTGATACATTTAAATCACCAGTGAAATTTTCTGACAATGATTTTGTTTATTGAAAATACTAAATAAGAGTTTATATAGTTTATTTTAGAGAACTTAGAATGACGTTTTCTATGAAAGTATACTTTCTTTATAATTAAATATTGGATTTGAAGTAATGTAAACATTTAGTCTCAACGATACAGGGTCAAATGTTAAAGTTTACATGTGTGTTTCTATCTATGTTTGAGATTCTCTTCAAAAGATCAAAGAAAATTTTGGGAACTTCAGGCATGAAAAGAAAGAAACAATTGGTTAAAAAAAATTAGTCACTTTATTTTCTGATGGACTGATTTTTTTCTTTAATAATTTCACCCCAGGCAAGGCAAAAAGTCACTAAGATGCAAGGGGGTCACTGAGTTTGAAAGAATATGAGAACAAAAAACATTATTAAAGTACAAGAGAAATAAAAGAACAGGAATGAAGAAGATAATAATTGACGTTGCATTTAAAGCTGACTGGAAAGCAAGAAGTGGGTTCCACAGGTGAGAAGAAACTGTTAGCACAGAACTTACGGTTACTTCTAACAATTTCAAATGTAAAATGATGAAACCTTGTTGCCAATCTAGTACTGCACTTAAATTCATAAAGTCTAGGTACCATAGTGGAAAGTTCATCAGAACAATTAAACATGAAAGTATTTATAGAAAAAGCACAGGGAGCCTATGTTACAGTGGTGGAAAAGTAACTGAAGCTGAGATGCTAGGTCAGTACCAATAACATTGCAGATTTATCTTTATATATTATCAAAAATCTCTAAATACATTGCAGAAGAACTAGACCATTTTTTTATATTCACAGCACAGATGAATGGTAGACTTATAAATATGTAAGATAGATTCTGGAGAGAAAATTGTCTAGCATGACATAATGAATCAACATTCCTAGCAGCAAACCTAGCAATTGATTCAATGTTGTCTTTCCACTTCATGTCAGTGAAAAACATTAGCCTGAGAAGGAACAATGAGTCACTCACCTGGAGGTTAGCATCAGCCAAAAGAAGGTAAAAAGAGTTCTCTGAGATGATTAAAAGAGAGAAGTTTTGTTTTTGAAATATTAAAATTAAAAAAACCTATCCTTGCCCAAGTAAAAATCAGATTGTAGCTCATTTTTAAGATCAGCTGCCAATTTGACTTTATCAAACCCGATCAGACTTACTATTAAAGCAGGAATAAATAGTTGTGTTATTATCATAGATACTGAGTTGAGAATTGATGACACCAGCAAGGTCATTTATGAAAATTAGGAACAAAGTAGGTCCAAGGATAAAGCCCTTGGGGATACCTGCATTAAAAAGAACGGCTGTTCAAGAAAAATTTAATTTCCTGATTTGAAAAGAAAGACTGAATCAGTTCAAAAAGTTATCCAGAAATACCGTAACCTTTCAACTTGTGAAGAAGACCAGCATGCCACACTCTGTTAAATGCCTTTGAGATATCCAAAGCAACAGCCTGAGCTTCACCATTCTTATCTAAAGCTTGATAGTCTCTTTCTGCAATAACTGTTAATACATCAGCAGTTGACACTAGAGAAGAAAAAGACATATTGCTTATCTGAAAGAAGACCTTGTGAGGTGAGATGCTTAACCAATTCAGAGTTGATTCGGACATCTAGGAATTTGCCAAAAAAGGTGGAATAATAGGTCAATAGAAGGATCAAATGGTTTGCTTGTGTTCTTAAAACTAATACTCCAGAAAAGGAGCACATTTCTTAAGGACTCTGATTATGAGCTGTTTTTCTCTATTCCCCTTGCTTTCATTATGTCCTGTGACTATTAAATTTTCCAAGCCCCCTTTCCTCATTATGTGCCTTAGAAATTTCACCCATCTCTTTTTGATGTTAAGTATAAGTGTCCTTTTCATTTCATTTTTCTCTAAGACTTTGTTGTTGCTCACATGTTCAGTCCATGGTATTCTCAGCATCCTTCTGTAGAACCACATTTCTGTTGCTTCAAGTTTCTTTTTCATCTTTGAGGAGTTTGCCTGTTCTAAAAGTGTATGTCACCAGCTGTTGTTAGTGAGTCTGGTCCTCACTGGGTTCATCACAATAGGGAGTATATACCAAGTCAGTGTAAGGTTTGGAAATAGGATTATTTCATACCAATTTTTACAGGTGCCATATTCAATGTTGTCACTTTTTCAAATTAAAATAATAATTAAATAATAATAAGTTAAAATAATAATCGGGTGTGAAGAGAAAAATTTAAAAAAAAAAAGCATCTTTTAGATGCTATTTTTAAAAATTTTTTTGAAATTCAATAATTTTCAATCTAATGTTATTTTGCTGAAGTGGGTGTTAATTTCAATCAAATAAGTTAAGGTTTTTTTCTTGAGAGAACAGCAGTTTTGACCAATGAAAATATTTATTTTTTGAAAATTTGCTGGCTTTCTAGATGTGCGTGTCTTGTCTGGTTTTTGCACGTCTGCACGTTGAGAGGGCCTCTGCTGACTGCGAAAACCACTGGTGTTATATAGCTCTCCCAGTCCTGTACCCATGCTGACTATTGGCTAATACCTGCCAAGTATTGTTCATATGCAAATAGTCAATGCTACCTACTCTAAGTAGAAGGACTTCTTTCAACAGCCCATTGTGGAAGAGGACACAACTCCTGGTGCTTACAGCACCACATACAACCAATTCAGAGTCTTTTATCAGGCTGACCTGATTCTGTGTTACACTAGAACACATTTCTTCTTAATTAAAAAATATTTTCTTGCCTTTTTAAAAACAAAGAGTGTTTGATTATTATTCAAGGATTCTTTTAAACTGCGTTCTTGATCTTTCTGAAAATGAGGTAAGTAGTTTGAAAGAAAATCATTTTATCAGAAAAACAACTCCTCATCTCAGAAATTCAGATGGGAAGAAATTCTGATTTTTTTTCATTTGGAACTCAATGAAGTAAATATTCAAAGAAAAGTTAGTAAGTCTAAAATCTTGTAGATATTTCTTCAAGGAATCTCTTTACTTAGGTTGCTTGAGATTGTTCTTAAACTTTCTTGTATACACAATTCCTAAAAGTTTTTCTTCCCTTTGCCTTTTTTGCATGAGAAATATTTTTGGGAATATCTGGTAATTTTGTTGCTTGTCCAAATTGAAAACCTGAAAAGTCAATGGGCAGACTAAGTGCAAAATAATTGCAATAAATTGAAATACATTAGAATGAGAGTAAGGTTTCCTAAATCAATTAAGCACTAACATTAAACAAAATTTGAACAAGATGAAAACTGCTTTCATATGGTTCAATGAGGGAAATTGTTAAACATTGCCTTGTCTAATAGACTTAAACAAAAATGTTGTGTTTATAAGAATGTTTCATTGGTCAAAACTGCTGTTCTCTTATGAAAACAACTTTCACTTATTTGTTTGAAATCGACACCCATTTCAGCAAAATATTATTAGATTAAAAATTATTGGATTTTTTTTTTTTTTTTAGATGCTTTTTTTTTTTTCTCACACACTGTGTGTAATTTTTTTATTTTGATCAAAAACTGTTGAAATTTTTTATGTCTAATTTTATTATGTCTTTTTGTTTTTTTTATTGGGAATGAGGAAAAAAGACTTGGGATGGCTGTTCAAAGAGAGTGGAAGACTTGTGCAGAATACTTTCCTCTACCATTGAAAATAACAGCAACAAACAAAATGTTTCTACCCCCAAACTTTAAAAAAATATTTTCTTTAATGCCTATGCAGCTTTTAATAATGTTTATATCTTAGTGAAGTAGCATATGAAAGAAAATTGATTTTTCTCATTTTGCTTTTTTTCCCCCTATTCTAACTAGCATCTCTAAAAGCTAAAAAACATTTTATATATAAGGGTGTTTGGAGTATAGGGCCACAGCTTCACAACACTAGATACTGCTGTGGTTTCTGCAGCAAGTAGCTTTTTATGGGATGGAGTTGTTAACTGCATACCCAACTGATTTTGAGTTTATATCTGTTCTTCTCCTAGCCTGGTTTCCAATCATGGCTAGTGAGCCCAGTTTGCTCTTCTATCAATCTCTAGCACTCCTCACACACACCCTCATGTGTTTGTTCTGGCAGCAGTTTTCAGTGGTATGTGCTTTATTAAAATTGACAAGGATTATCTTTTTAATTTTTGCGATCACTTGTTTGCGGACATGATAGCAGATACTTAAGTGCAGTGAGTGCAAGTATTGTGTGAATGTCCATGATCATGCACTTTCAGTTATGCTTCTAATCATTTTCAAAATGCAGGGTTATGTAGATTGTGATCTTTCAAACGTTTAAATACTTTTAACTATTTATTTATGGTGAAATTAAGGACATGTGTCATCTTACCCATCTTAAAATACTTCTAATACTTGGTATGAACATAATGGACTCTCCCATTATCTTTGATGTATATGGGTCCAGTAGCTCAGTTGCTGAGACCTGAAGAGCCAGACTAATCATGCATATGATTTGAGTATATTGGTGAAGGTTTGTGTAGAATCAACCCCACTTTTTGGAAGAACCATATACAGACATATTGTTCACAAAATCTGCATATGATTTCTCTTAGACTAGTTGCCAACAAAGACTAAAGAGCCCAGTCTGTCCTACTATTTAACCCATAACTAGGGAGAGACAAAGAGATGGATAAATATCTTTCCCAAGAGTATTTGCACATTAGTGAATGTAACAAGCATGACTGGAATTTGAACTCGGCTCTCTGATTCTCATTCAAAGCCACTATCCATGATACCAGCCACACATTCATGAACATTATATATTACATTTGATGTTGTAGGCATGTTAAATGTGTCACCAGTTGTTGAATATATTTGAAATTGCAGTTTAAACACTGAAGAAGAATGAAAAAGAAGATACTAAAAAAAATAAAACTCTGATCATTTGGTCAGATTTTAAGGAAGTGGGTCAATTTTTACACACCCCTTAATAGTATTGAAATTTTTCAATTTTTTGTCAAGCCTTTTATATTTCAGTTTTTACAGTTAATATTATATGGTATCAATATGTTGTTTATGTTTATTTCTATAATGATGGCGGAGATATTTATTGATGTGTACTGAGTCAACTTTTTTCCCAGAACTTGCAAGTTAACTTGTGAGATATAGTAGTGTTTATTTTTTTTAGAAGTGACATGGTTCATGATGACAAGGTTAGATGTTTTTAATATTTTGTAATAAATTTATCTTAGACATTTGTTACAGTAACTATAAAAAAAGAGGCTCCAAACATGAGAATGTGAAACTAGACAAAATCTTCAATGTTCAAACTGTAATCTTGAATGCATCTCATTCACCATAATTGTGACATCGCTGTAAAGTATCATATGTATATAAAGTATAATATTCACACTAGTTTTTAGAAGCATTTAAAGATGAGTATAGGTAATGTTTTGAAGTTGGAATTTTTCAATTTTTTTTTATGCATAACAGGTCTTCTTTCAGGCCTTATTCTGCAAATGCATTGTTTGAAATCTTGTAAGTGATTCATTGCTTTTATGTATTCATGAATTTTGATTGGTGCACAGCATTGTCACAGCAAAAATGTTATTCCTGATCACTGCTTGAAAATATAACAGTAGTCATGGAACTCGAACAATGTTATTTAATGCCCTCTCATAATGAACAGATACAACGCACATATTTATATATAACTGAATATATTAAAGCATATTTCTACCTCCATTGTTAGTGATGTCACTTGGTCCATTATTCTATCTGAGGTTGGCTACAAGTAACTACAACTGCTCTATACATATACAAGGGTTGGCTGAAAAGTTCATAGGCTGATCAAAATAATCACATGAAATGTAACCAAATGTCGTTTAGTTTTCAACATAGTCCCACTTGCAGTCCACACATTTCTTCCATCAGTGTTGCAGTGCTTGGATCCCATTGATGAAGAAGATTTCATCCTGTTGGTTAAAAATGTCATCAACAGCAGATATGACATCATCAGCATCATAACCCTCTCCCTCATGTGGCCCTTAGGCTTAGTATTGGGTGAACAATCAGTTAAAAAAAAAAAAAAATATTAGAAATGGCTTTGTGGGTGATTAATTATTCTCCACCCTGCAAATCCTTATCCTGCAGACAAAATATTGCCAGCCTTTCACCCCTCTATCGATATTACTATGACAGATGTTTGGACATGTTAAATTCTTTAGTTCCATCAGCTTGAACCTTCACAGGCAAGGCCTACCATGATGCCATGTTCCTGGTGGCAAACCAAACCATCTCCCTTCTTATCCAGAACTGTTTCTTTGTGGAATAAACTCCTGAGAGAATGCTTCCCTGATAAGTAAAACCTTGGCTCAACTGATATCTTTCCTACTTGTCCTTATTATACTCTATCATTCCCCCCTCACCTTTCCTTAAAATCCAATCTCACTCAGTAACCCTCTACTTTGTGTGGTCCTTAGGCCTAGTATTCGGTGAACAATCAGTTAAAAAAAAATTTTAAATAAAATATTAGAAATTAGATTTTACAAAGACTTAAAGTAAGAGTTAAACGTTCGGACACTTAATAAGAATGAAGTTTCATCTTTCGTTAATGCAGATTTTATTCTTGTGTCATTAATTCTTTTTTTTTTTTACTGGTAAAATATGTTATGGTGAAAAATCTTTCAAAACTGTTTTATCTATTTCTCCTTATTCTCGTTCAGTTTTACTCACAAATAAATCAATAAATTAGTGTAAAAGTCTTTCAAAAAGTGTTATGAGGGTTGGCTGAAAAGTTCATAGGCTGACCAATATACACCCATGAAATGTGACCAAATGTGGTTTAATTTTCAACATGGTTCCATTTACATATTTCTTCCATCAGTTGATAGTCAAATAGTGAGAATAGGGAGGGTGCTCAATCAGTTCAAAGCCACAGTCACACACAGCAGCCATTGAAACTGAGGATTTGAAGATACCTAACTCAGAAGGCTTGAACACTGAGCATTTGCCCAGGAAGTAAATAGAGCCCTAAATAGGTTACATACTTGTGCTTTTACCCTCAACACACACACACACACACATATATATATATGTGTGTGTGTGTGTGTGTGTGTGTGTGTGTGTTCTTAAGTTTAATTTAAGTTATAAAGTTTATAATTGTATTTCTCTCACTCTCTCTCTCTCTATATATATATATATATATATAATTTGTAAGTCATTCCGTTTAATTTGTATATTCTTTTTTGTAATACTGCTGTATATGTACACTACATATATATAATTTGTACATATTCAATTTAATTTAATATATTTAATATAATTTACATATTTAATTTGTAATTTTTACATATAATTTGTAATAGTGCTGTATATATACACTAGAGCCCAAAACTTGGGACCACCCTTTGGATTTAACAATTGGCAAAGTTCACACCTTTGGTTTAATTAACTCCTATGATGAAGTCATAAAGGACGAAACTGGACACACAAAAACTTTTCTCCACTTTTTCTCCCCCAATATTGTTCTTGATATATAAAAAGTTACATATTGTTATCTCATATCTATGAAATAACGATATATAAATTTTTATTTTATAATGATGCATAGATTTCCTTAGATATATATATATATATATATATATATATATATATATAGACAAGAGGCTACTGAAAATATGTTGGTCTGACTGACTTCCCAAAACACGATGTTTTTCTTTAATTTTGGAAATGTTTCCTGGTTGGGATGAGAAATTTTCAGCAGGCAAATTTCTTTGATATATATATGTATATATATATATATATATATATACACACATACATGTAAAGTGAGATCAAATAGAGTCTAATTCTAACGTTCATAACATTCAATTTAAAAGAGGGCTCAAAACAAGAGCAATATTCTTTATTTTAGGATATTACATTAAAAACATGTATAAAAACGCTACACAAATGCAATCACGTTTCAATGCATATTAACACATCTCATCAGGCGTTAATAAATAAATTATTCACTATGTGTTAATACGCATCAAAACATGATTGCATTTGTGTAGCGCTTTTTACATATTTTTGATGTAATATCCTAAAATAAAATATATATATATATAATAAAAATCAGCATAATATATCTATCTGAGTGCTTTTCATGAAATCAAATGCAGTCATTTACCGATCAATTATTGATTACTTAGAAGCTTGTTTTCCAGAGTTCAGTGTTTAAAAATTGGCTGAAGAACAAAGACGTTTTTTATGTGCAAATATACACACAATCATCTTTGCCTGTTTTCAGGGAGTGTGTATATGCCTAAAACTTAACAACTGTCTATATGTGAGTCTGTATACAATGTCTTTGCATATGTTAGTGCTTATATACATAGACCTAAGGCATGGATTTATATATATAGAATTTCTTGATTTGTATTCAAATACGATTCTGGTAGGGAAGGAGTGCAAAATGAGGCATTTTTCTGAACTTTCTGATCAAAATTTCCTACCTGAAAATGCAATATTTCTTAATAAATAAATATATATATATATATATATATATATATCAAGAAATATTGCATATATATATATATATATATTAAGAAATATTGCGTATATATATATATATATATATATATATATATATCTATATATTAAGAAATATTGCATATATAAATATATATATATATATATATATATATATATATCTATATATTAAGAAATATTGCATATATATATATATATATATATATATATATCTATATATTAAGAAATATTGCATATATAAATATATATATATATATATATCTATATATTAAGAAATATTGCATATATAAATATATATATATATATATATATATCTATATATTAAGAAATATTGCATATATATATATATATATATATATATCTATATATTAAGAAATATTGCATATATAAATATATATATATATATATAATATATATATATATATATTAAGAAATATTGCATATATAAATATATATATATATATATATATATATATCTATATATTAAGAAATATTGCATATATATATATATATATCTATATATTAAGAAATATTGCATATATATATATATATATATATATATATTAAGAAATATTGCATATATATATATATATATATTTATATATATATTTATTAAGAAATATTGCATATATATATATATATATATTAAGAAATATTGCATATATATATATATATTAAGAAATATTGTATATATATATATATATATATTTATTAAGAAATATTGCATATATATATATATCTATATATTTATTAAGAAATATTGCATATATATATATATATATATATATCTATATATTTATTAAGAAATATTGCATATATATATATATATATATATATATATCTATATATTTATTAAGAAATATTGCATATATATATATATATATATATATATATCTATATATTTATTAAGAAATATTGCATATATATATATATATATATATATATATATATATATATATATATAAAAGATTTATTAATATTTTTCATAAATTTACCTTGTATCATTGGGCGACTATGGATTTGGTAACTTGTATCAAGACTGACCCACATGCTGTGCATTGTCGAAGCACAATGGGTTCTGAAAGCTTAGACTAATGAGCCATAGGAACCATCATTCTATTGTATTCCTAATTTGTCTTACGTTGGTTCCAACCAAATCAGGAATCTGCTGTCTGAATTCAAATTGATGTCTAATTCTAAGAGTGGGTTTGTGAATCCATATGTATGTCTATAATGAAAAGAAAACATGTGGAGCATGTTAATTACCAATCTAACAGTAGACATGAACACACACTTCTCTGTGTCATTGTTAATTTTGTTACTTTTCTGATCTTCAGAAATAATTAGCTTCTTTTTTTCAATAATTTCACACTGAGAAAGGCAATAAAATCACTAAGACACAAAGGCTTACTGAGTGTGGAAAGATATGAGAAAAAAATAGCATTAAAAAGGAGAGTGAGCAAAAACAGGAAGAAGGTAGAAAATAACGATTAACATTGCATTTTAATTTAAATGTAAAGCAAGAAGCCAGGAGATAGTTAATCATTGTATATTTTTTGTTTACCTTAGAATGTGTTAAATAGTAAGACAGAATTGTTTTTCAGGCCTTGATTGGTAACCAGTCTTGAAGAAAGATAATTCTGAAATACAATTTCATGGAAAAGGCAGTGGGAAATTAATGTTTTTGATGAAAATCTCCATAGCAAGTCACAGGTTACAGATATTAAAATAAAATAAAACTGTGGAGAGCCATAATCCTCTACATCGTGAAAGGACATAACAGTTAGATCTGTATTTGTTCTTATATTGATATATTTGTATCAATGTGTACACACATATATTTATAAAATTACTTTCTCTGTGTGTATTTCTGACTGTGTTCATTTTTATTTGTCTATTGAAATGTCTTGTATGTTTGTAAATGGTTCATGCCTAAAATCAGTCAGTATCTTAAATGGTTTTTGCATTTGATTTTACGCATTATGCATTGATATGTGTGTGCATCAATTCCTCCATATTCATATATGTTGATATGTAAATGCCTTTGTAAATGTGCACATCTGACAATTATATATTAATTACTTTTCAGGGGTTTTATGTTTAGTTTCTTTGCCTTGTTACCTTCAGACATATATAATATGTATGTATGTATGTATGTATGTGTGTGTGTGTGTGTGTAATATATATATATATATATATATATATATATATATATATTCCTTATGTGCCTGCCTGGAATGTTTGACTGATTTCCATTGCCACTTTGGCCAGTTAATTATGGCATCAAGAAATGGCAGTGGTCGGCAACTGAAAACCATTAATTCTATTTCCAATGAAACAAAAAAGTAAACATGGCTGAAGATTTAATATTCACTGAGCTTGCTTTGATAGACTTGATTGAAAAAAAAAAGAAAAATGGGAGATATTATCTGGCAACAAATGTAAAAAGAAATATTGATGATTAACAAATACATGTACATACAAAGGTCCATATTTAAGTGCATATAGAGCTTAGTCTGGCTCAAGGATACAGTAGTGGGGCACTTAACTCTTACATGCCATGTCTCTTCAAGAAATGTGCAATCATGGTTCTCCACAATTTCCTGTCCTTTGTAGCTTTTAAGTGTTTTCTTTTTACTATCCCACCTAACATTCTGCCAACCATCTACAAAAGCTTGTCAGGTAGGTGGCCTTCCCTTTTGTCGTCTATATTTCATGTGAGTGTCAATTTCTCCTTCCTCATGATGCATCCAAGAAATTTCAGCTATCTCTTTCTTAGTTGTTCATATGCCCTATCCATGGCATGCTCAGCATCCTTCTGAAGAACCACATTAATGTTGCCTTGCCATTCTCTTCTTCATCTGTGAAGAGACTGTCCACTGTCATACAAGAGGATTGATATTTCATAGCAGTTCAGTGCTCTTTTCTTTGTTTCTAACTGTTGAAACTTGACTAATGCATGGAATAATAATGCAACACAAAATGTACTTAGAACAAAATGTATTGAAACAAGAAAGTGTACACAATATTTACATATAGTCTTTTGTATATTCCTGGGAAGACCGTTCCTGGAGAATGTGTTGACTGAGTCGCAGTCGGGCAGAGTCTCTGGTTGAATCTCTTGATTCGTTCCCCTCTCTTCCCGGTACCAACCATATTTATATGGTCGGTACACCACTATGCAAATTAGGTGGATCCTACCACAACACCGCCCTCCCAAGCCTTGGAATCCCTTTTGGATTTCAAACTGGCTTCCTATATGGGATGATGATTATGGCTATTTCTTTGTAGATCCCATTTGCATACTTCATATGCATATGTTCATCCGCTTAATTTTAATATCTTTTCCGTTTTGGATTCACGTCCAATGGGTCCGTGAACTTTCGTTTCCTACCGGATCTTCTCGGTTTAGGAGGAGTATTCTGCGGAGGTTCTACTTGAAAAATATCATACATTACATCAATGGGATCTTTCTCCTCATCCGGTATACTCTCTTCATGCTCTAGAATGTAACATTTTTTAAGTTGGTTCTGGTGCCTTTTATAAGTATTCTTCGGCCCTTTAATTATGTAAATCAGGTCACCGATTCTCTTGTCCACTATGCCTCGCTCCCAGAACTCAACGTTGTTTTTGTAGCACTTAAAAAACACCTTCTCTCCGGAGGTGTATCTTTTTCTAGCTGTATACATAGTATTCTTTACTCTATTTTTTCCTGGCAAAAGCTTGTCAAACACTGACTTAACTTTCCTAGCGAACATTAGTTCAGCTGGTGCCATGTTTGATTGTGTTCTCTGGTTTGGCGTGATTCTGTATACTTGTAGGAATTGCTGAAGCGCCTTTTCCGTTGGAACTCCTGAGGCTTTCTTCAGAGCGCGCTTTAAAGTATCGACAAATCTTTCTGCGAGTCCATTGGACCTCGGATGATACGGCGGCGTCGTTATGTGGTTAATTTGATATAACTCACAAAATTCCTTAAATTCTTCAGAAGTGAATTGCGTACCATTGTCACTCACAATACACTCTGGCACACCGAACCGTGCAAATAGTTCATGCAAGAAAGTTGTTGTGGTATTGGACGTAGGCTTTTTGCAGCGTAGTACTTCGGCCATTTTGTAAAACTATCTACCACTATTAAGTAGTAATAATCTTCTACTGGACCAGCGAAATCAATGTGTAATCTTGTCCACGGATGATCCGTCTTTGGCCATGGTTTGTGTACTATAGGTGGTGCCTTAGCTGCTAACGCACACCCTTTACATCGATGAACCATGTTTTCGATATCCACATCCATTCCTTTCCAATATACAAAGCTTCGCATTAAGCTTTTTGTTCTATTAACCCCCGGGTGACCCATATGAAAGTCCCGTATGAACTGGCGTCACTTGCCACTACAATATCAAGTTTTGGATTGTAATGGGTTAAAAAGAGGTCAAGTTTTCTCCATTTTTCAGAATGAAAACTTTTATTTTTTCATGGGAAGTACAACCTCGCCTTCGAAGTTAATTTCCTTTCCAGTTACCGTTCGAGCGAGTTTCGTTGACTTCATTATTGTAGGCCTTTTTAAAATTTTCCATGTTTTATAGTTCATTATTTTTAAATCTGACCCCGAATCGAGTTGAAATTTGATATTCTTTTTAAATATTTCAGTCGTCACATATTTCCTCAAATCTCTATCTGATTTGATATTCGAATTTGTTTGTCTAATTCGGCTATTGAATTTTTTCGTTTTACAACACGATCCTTTGTGTCCATTCTTGTGGCACACGAAACATTTCTTATTTCTATATGGGCAATTTACCTCCCAATGTCTTTCGTTGCAACGTCTGCAATTATATGGTGGGACCTTTTTTTCATCCTCGTTCTTTTTATTTAATTTTTCTTGTCTATTTTTAAAATACGCCGAATTTTTACTCCAATTTTTTGCTGATGAGTAATTTGACTGTTTTTTTATTTTTTTAATATAAGCAATGCCAGCTTCTTCGATTTTTTGAGACTCTTTCTTTAAACTTACGGCCCGCTGACACTCCTCTGCTAACTTTTGCAGGGTAAGGTTTTGTTCAGATTCGAGTTTAGACAAAACTCTACGTCTTATTTCGGCACTCTTACTGGATACCAGTCCTTGAGCAAAAATTAAACACTTGAATTCTTCAACCGTAATCTCTGCCAATCTGAAGTTGTCACAATGTCTATTCACTATAGATGCATATGTTAAGTAATCCTGATCGTCGGATTTAGAGACATTCATGCATAACCATCGCTTATGCCAAAGCGACATATTTGCTCCAAACAGCTCCTTTAGCAATTTCACTGTTTCCGAGAATTCCAATTCCTTCGTTTTTCTCGGAAGAATAAAATCTACAAATTTGCTATGTTCTGCTGTACCTAGCTTTCTTAGTAAAAGACTGACTTTTCTTGAATTCAACCAGTTTTCACAGTCTGTGTAGAAAATATCTTCATATCGTTTAAAGTACGCTTCAAACGTTTTTCTTCGTCTGGCACATAGTTGAAAGTTTCCAGCGAATTAAATATGGTGTTATTAGAATATGAAGAATTTCCTTCATTTGCCTGATTTTTGTTTAATTTCTCCAGTGTTAACTTTTGAATTTCTAAAACCTTGATCTGCATTTCTTCCTGTTTTCCCAGTCTTTCCTCTTGCTTTTCTTGATATTTTTGCTGTTTTTCATCTTGCTTTTCTTGATATTTTTGCTGTGCTATCTGTTGTTCCCTTATTAATAAGGCAAACTGTTCATTTTGACGTTGCTGACTCAACTGCTGGGATTTGAATACTTCAAATATGACTTTGGATAATTCATCCATCTTTAGCTGATAGTGTTCATGCAACAAAGAATATACTTTTAATTTGTGTATCCACGAATATAATATAAGCTGACCAGAAAAATCGAAACAACTTACGACTTTTTTATTTTATGTCTTGCTTTTACATTCAAGCCCGTGATAATCAACTTTGGTATTTTTTTTTTTTTTTTTTGTGAACAGAGACCGTCGGACTTTTTTTTTCGTTTCCGACTTCTGTTCGCGTATTTCAATGACAAACTTCTGATTTTTATTATCAGAGGTAAATTCGTCACTATAAAATATTGTTGAAGAAACAAAAAAAAATAATTTTTTAAAAGTTCGTTACCTTTCAAAGTCGACACGGTGTATTTGTGTGCCTTTTAATTCCATGCATGTTTTTGTAGTCGGCCAGTTTTTTTTTTTTTTTTTTTTTTTTAACGGGTGTCTCGTTGTCGATATCTTTTTCAATTTAAAATCACCGTTATTCGTTTACGACACATTTCAAATTTTTCTGAGTGACCGTTCCTTTATGCTTAGTCGTCCTTTAATGAGTTCTAAATATCCAGAAGTTCAAAATCCTTCGTCGTTACGTTAAATGGTGGACTTTTAATTAATAATTTTTTCCTTCTGCCTGGGTTCTTCAATGACTTGTCCCAATTGTTGAAGGCTCTCAATTATTAATTCTTTTCTTTTTTTGTATGGTTCTTTCTACCTCGTCGCCATTGTTGAAACTTGACTAATGCATGGAATAATAATGCAACACAAAATGTACTTAGAACAAAATGTATTGAAACAAGAAAGTGTACACAATATTTACATATAGTCTTTTGTATATTCCTGGGAAGACCGTTCCTGGAGAATGTGTTGACTGAGTTGCAGTCGGGCAGAGTCTCTGGTTGAATCTCTTGATTCGTTGGATTTACTTGACCTACCACAGGGCCAGGTTGTGACACAAGGTCGGAGTTTAATGTGGGAAGGGAGAGGGAATGGACCCGAGTTTTCACCCGGGCCGCAGTGCTTTGGCTTTAGCTGGTCTTAGCTTGTCCAAGCTGGTCAGAGCTGGTCATAGCTAGTCAGACGTAGCCGCGATACTACCAGCGCAGGGAAACCCCATAGTCGAATCCCTGCGACCGGCCTGTATCAGAGAACGAATCCCAGCCAAAAGGCGATCGTCCAGCGAGTAATCTGAGAACAGATACTACACCGTGATCTTAGCCTTGAAGCCGAGAAGAGACCGGTAGGTACCGACCGCGGCGTGAGCGGTCAGCACCGACCAATCTCTTGATTCGTTCCCCTCTCTTCCCGGTACCAACCATATTTATATGGTCGGTACTCCACTATGCAAATTAGGTGGATCCTACCACAACACTAACAATATTTTCCTGTTTCTTAATACTTTGTTTAGCTTTTGGAAATCTTCTTTTGCTATTCCAACATGTCTTCAGAATTCAGTGATGCATTCTCCATCAGGAAATTTAAAACACTTTCTAGATTTTTAAATTTCTGTATATGATTCTGCTGTCTGCAGTTCATCCCGCTCGTAGCCTATTTGGTTGTTTCTCTTCTTGTCGACCACACATTCTTCCTTCTTACAATTGATGTTTAGTCTTTTCTTCTCACTTTCTTTTACTACCTTTTGTAGAAGGTCCTGCATATATTATGTCATTATAATTGTGGCTGCTAATAATAAATTTTGGTAAAAATTATAATTCTCTCAGAATTGCCTCACTGTAGAGGTTGAATAAGTCTGGTGAGAAGATGTATCCTTATCTGATGACCCTTTCTGTTTTTGTATATTTATTGAGTTCATTTTCTATTTGTATGTAAGCAGTTTGCTCCCAGTATAAGTTGATAAAGCTTGCCAGTTATTATGCTACAAGAGATTCCTAAATAATGTTTTTATATGCAGAGCCATGATTGCTAATGTCCTTAAAGAAGTGGAAATCATTATTAATGAAATAAAACTAAAAGAAACAAAGCAAATTTTCAAATATACAATGCTGAAGTAATTTGTAAGTCCCTATCACCTTTACATTGCTATATTTGTTATGTTGCATCTCACAGATGGCTCTCCACAACATCCTGTCCTTTGTAGCCTTTAGTCAAGTTTTGACTTTTTGCTATCTCTCCTAATCCCTGTTCTGTCAGGTTTGTAAGTAATTGATTGAATTTGATGGCCTTGTAGTAAAACTGAGAGAACATGATAGCAAATTACTAGATTACCCTCTTGATTAATGTTCTGGAGATTTGAGGAGACATGCTGTCACTTAATCTTCATGATAACAACTGCAAATCTTGCAAAATGTAAATTTCATGAAATAATAATAATAATAAAGATCGAAACCTGCCAAAATGATCTTTCCTGGCATATTTTTGAATGGATAGAACAGACCCAAAATGTTGCTTGTGTACAGACACTGGGGAAACTATTGACCATCATATATTTGGATGGTCTCCCCAAGTTCCAAATAAATGTATATACGGACATGATTGAGTAGGAAAATATACCAACATTAGAACATTCCTTATGTAGGAAAATGGTATTAACGTAAACCACTACCAATGGTAGAAGGTGAAAATATTAAAGTACTCTGGTATTTTATTATTATATATACTAATTGCATTAGTCAAGTCAAAAGACAAAAAATATAATAATAAAAGACTTCATTAAAGACATAAGTGCTCTCTCCAAGACATGGTCATCGCATGTAATAAAAACATCTTAGCTAAAGAATTTGACAAAGTTTTAAAATGTAAGGACTGGAAACTATGAATTACAAGAATGTGAAATTTAAACACAGCTATTATTTTAATAGTGGGAGTACTTGTTTTTCCCTTCCAGATGTGGGTGACCATGTCTTTGTCGATTGTAACTCTTAGTAAAGTTTGTCTTTTAGCTATCTCTCCTAATCCCTGTTGCGCCAACTATTTAAACAAGCTCAGAAAGCAGGGGTTGTGCATGATTTCCTCTGCCCCTCTTACCTTTAGCATGTCTTGTGAGCATCAAATTCTCTAAGCCCTCTTTCCTCGTTATGTACTTTTTCTTTCTGATGTTAAGTATAAGTGTCCTTTGTGTTTCCATTTTCTCTAAATGTGTTTACTCAACTGATACATACATTAAGGAAACCAATGACTATACATAGTATACATATATATGATATACGTCAGGCTGTGTTCAGGAACACTGTTCACATATTCAGAAAAAAATGCTCACAGTGTTATATGTGCGATAATTAACTAAAAAATCACCTTCATTTACCTAAGATCTCAGGTAAAAGAGTTTGCAAAGTCTAGTATCAAATAGAAAATCAGAACTGCATTAAAAATATTATTATTATCATGATGATAATGATCATCGTCACTACCACTAACTCCTCCTTCAATTCCTCCTCCTCCTTTTGTTGTTAGAAATCAAGTAACATGATTAAATCATGGATGTGACTATTTCTAAGAGCCACAGGGCAAAACTAAAGGCAAAGTGAAGTGTTAAGAACAAAAAAAGGAAAAAGAGAACTCAGATGTCACTTAATAATTATCTCCCCCTGCTTCTTTTGTTCAAAATCTCTTCTCTGCAATTATCACAGATTTCATTCACCCAAGCACCAGAGTGAAATCAGTTCAAATTTTGATATCATGCAATCCCCACTTTAAAGCCACCTTGATGCCTTTCAACACTGCATTCAATTCAGCCTACATTAATATGATTGCAATCGTCTTTTCTTCTCAGTCATGCCTCATCCTCTACTTGAATGTCACCTATCTCCAAAACAATGTCCATCATCACATTAATAACATTGCATCATACAACTCTCTTTTCCACTTTAGGCACTTGCCTGGATCACCCTCTCTTCTCTCACCTTCATCTTCCCAAATCAATCCTTCAACTCTTCTCTAAATATAGTTACATGCAGTTGAGAACCATACAGTCACAGAGGATAGTCTGTCCTGGGTAAGATGATAAATTACATCCGCAACCTGGGTAAGACGATAAACTACATCCAACAGAAAGGCCTCTGATGATCAGGAACCACCTCTTAATTGCTGGTGCTCCCAGATCCACCCTGACCTGGGGTGGTAGCATTTGTTAGGGTCCTAACTATGGGCAAATAGTTAACCTCCAAAAAGTTGGATAAAACACTATGAAAGTTTAAAAATAGGTGTTAATATCAGCAATAAATTATTTAAGAAAAAATTATTACCAGCAATACATTTTTGAAGAAAATAAATATTGCTGGCAATATATTTTTGAGGAAAACATATTATCAGCAATACAGAAAGAAGAAAGAATATTACCAGCAATGTTTGAAGAAAAAAATATTACCAACAATTTATTTTTGGAGGAAAAGTATTACCAGCAATACATTTTTTTTAAAAATATTACCATCAATAAAAATCTTGTTGGCATTAAATAACCCATTAAGGTTGATATGCTGTAAAACAAAAACCAAACCAAACCAAACCAAACCGAGGATAGTGGTCTCTGTCAGCCATCTTCATACAGATTTCCTGCCTCTTAATTCTGTGATCTTATTTCCCCTTTGAATAATAAGCTTAGCCATCTTGTCTTTCTTCATTCTGAAAACAAAAACTGCTCCTCCTTCCAACAGTTCTGCCAGTTTTGCATTCAACCCAAATGATCTAAGACTTCAGCTATGTCACCAATGTTTCATCTATCACTAATAGATCATCTGTGTAGGAGATTTTTTTTTTACATTGAGGTTCACCTTATACAAAGCCTGGCTGGGTGGGGGTTAACTCAATGTCGAGGGTTACAGAGTAAGGTGCTCGTTTTATGTGGACAGGAAGGGAAGGTGATGGTTAACCCGAGATTTGGACAGGTTAAGACTGCAGTGATCGGAGAAACACCCTCTTGGGAGTCAGTTTCACAGATCAGTGTTTGCAGAAAGAAGCTGTTCAAGTGGAAATTACTTCTCACTGATAGAATACAGAGGGAATGAGGGTGGTTTATTACAATGTGTGTGGCATGGTGGGTCCTAGCCATGAAGGTTAGAACTGGCAGAACCAAGGAATGCAGTTCATGCATGCACTTTCCATGGAAATAGCAATACAGCAGTGAGAAGCTTGCTACATCCGATCTGTGAGAGAGGGGTTGCAGGTTTGAAAACAATTTGTCACCCACAAGGACACAGAGATGCTTTTGGGCTCTATCAAGGCTGGAAAGTGAGCACTGAGCAGCTCCTCCCCAAATATGACTACATTTTAGGATTGATCTAGCTCTTGAAAAAGTAGAGGATAGCATGAAATGTTAGTACTTACTGGAGAGGTACAGGGAACCAACTATTTTTCTTGAATCTTTAGTGAGAGGTTCCATGTATGAATTCCACATGAGGCCTGGTTTGAGTTTAAGTCTGAATAGTGTTTCAAGTCACAGGGCCTCCCTGAGGGGTCATCCATTCATCATGACTGGTGGTAGTTTGGGGTCTGATTGGTGATGATGGAATATAATTAGTTTGGTTTCCGAGGCATTGAATGTACCCAGCCAGTTTTTCCTCCATTGAGATGTTAAAGCTGGATTGGTTGAGAGATCAGCTGCCAACCTTTAGTCATCATTAGTTTTAGACAAGTAACCATATATTGTTATCAGCACATGTACCTATATATATTGTTATATTATCAGCATGTGTACCTATATATATTGTTATATTATCAGCATGTGTACCTATATATATTGTTATATTATCAGCATGTGTACCTATATATATTGTTATATTATCAGCATGTGTACCTATATATATTGTTATATTATCAGCATGTGTACCTATATATATTGTTATATTATCAGCATGTGTACCTATATATATTGTTATATTATCAGCATGTGTACCTATATATATTGTTATATTATCAGCATGTGTACCTATATATATTGTTATATTATCAGCATGTGTACCTATATATATTGTTATATTATCAGCATGTGTACCTATATATATTGTTATATTATCAGCATGTGTACCTATATATATTGTTATATTATCAGCATGTGTACCTATATATATTGTTATATTATCAGCATGTGTACCTATATATATTGTTATATTATCAGCATGTGTACCTATATATATTGTTATATTATCAGATATTCACAAAGTTAGTTGCTTTTTCCACTTTATCACTTTTGATTTTTACTACAGAATTCAGTCCAAATCCCAACTTAATTGAACAGTTTTGCCTTGTAATTCACTAACTTGTATTTCCAGTACCTCAGCTATATGAAGCTGTAGACAGGTTGATTTCAAATCAACAATTTTTGAAGCCTCCCCAACATTTTTGTCTCTCCTCTTGCATAGTTTCTCTGCATCTAGTTGTGTCATTTTCCCCTGAGTAACATGTACGTAAAGTACAACATTGACCAGAGTGTTCTTTTTTGTTGACTGAATTACTGCCATCAGCACCAACACTCTCCTTTCTACCTTCTTTCCCCAGGGCAAGAAAATATTTTTTTTCAATCTATCTCTCTAACTCAAGTGAGAATTTTTCTCCTCTATCTAGGGGATGTTCATGGCAGCTTATTTTATTCTGTAACATGGGTGACTGTTCTTTCCAGAAACATTTATCTGTCTATTGCTTGCTGTTTAATTCTGCATGGAGCACCTTATCCTCAGTTTTATGATAACTATCCTCTTTTTAGAGGCTGCATCTATAATTTCCTGGTTTCCAACCTTTGGTTGTACATTTAGGGAACATTGTACTCTCCAAACTCTATTTCTTCTTGATTGACAGTTAAATCACAACAGGGGACCAATCTCCATCCATATCTATTACGATATTTCATTTGTGTCCAATGCACTAATAAAATTTATTTAATCATTACGGTCATTGCGCATTATTAACTTTACAGCACTGGTACCTCTCTTCACTCAATGTCCATTTCTCGTATATAATGCATCCCACCTCAGTTGTTGACCAATGTCAAAGTCGTCAAGGTAGTCATGCAAACCATATCAATGAAGACTTTTGTCCTTTTCACTCTGACAACAGCTTCCCCCATTGGTAATAAATTTAGAAATGCCTTTAATTAGATCGAGTAGATATTGTTGTATTACCTCACTTGAATATTTACCTGCTTACAAGAGCTTGCTATATGATATTCCCAGTTATAGTGGTAGAAAATCAAATCAGAAATGGGCTCTTTGCCTTAACCATATGTATACTCAGTGGCACCTAAAATACTACACCCCCCCCCAATTGTCAATTCCTTGATGTTCAAGGCTTATTGTTTATTATGTGAGATCTTGTTGCAATCATTAAAACAAGGGCTATCAAAATGTGACCTGGGAAACCAGTTGAAAATTTGATCTTAACCTATATTTCCAACTCATGTCCAGTAAATCTGTCCATCCACTTGATCTCATTAGTGTCTGTCCACTTGTCAGCATTTTAAACCACCTAGCTTGCTATCAAATTTTCCCTCAGTAAAAGCCTCTTTCAGGCTAATCTCAATCTGTCTTGCGGCTAAATAAACTCCTCCATTCCTAAATAGAAAGCTCAGTACATACACCTCTGTATACACACATAGAAATAGTTACGAAGTGCTGTATCTTCTGCCATTTTGCTTTCATTGGTCACATGACTATGTTTCCTTTGCTACTAAATAGTTTCATTATCTGACTTGTAATCCTTACCTTGAACACTTATAAGCTTGGAGTTAAATAGGAAAAAAAGAAACACATTTTTACCTGTATCCTTCCGATATCCAGTAAGCTGGATTCACTTAGTAAGGGCATGCAAAGAATAAATGAAAAAGAACATAAAAAAACCAACCCAGCTTTGAGGACAGAAAAATGCCACCCAGTCCTTGTGGTAAAACTGACAAAACACATTACTCTCTACCAGAATTTTAGTTTTGCTCCTTTTCAGATCACCTCATTTATATATTTATATATATATATATATATATATATATATATATATATATATATATATATATATATATATATATATATATATATATGTTTAGTGTATTGGGGTAGAAGATCATTATTCAAACATATTTTGTTAAATATAGCAGATAATGAATGTCAATTATGTTTGATCATGCGGTTTAATTTTTGGAGAAAGTAAAGACAAAAATTGTCTAACATTTGGATATTTTTTTATTATGCTGTTCCTTGATCTGAGCCATCTTCAGAATGGTTATATGGACATTTAAACAAAGATATTCAACATCAAAGATGATATTCTGTTATGTTGACATAGAAGATGTTTGAATATATATATATATATATATATATATATATATATGGCATTGTGTTGCCATGTAAACAAGGCTAGATTTGTTATTCATGTACATTTCAATCTTTAATGTGTGTAGATGTGAGTTAACTGAGAAGTGTTCCGTTTAACAATGGCAGGATATTCATATCGTGAGCAGGCAGATATGGTCTTTACATACGGCCATGCAAATGGTAATGGACATGAGGCTGCATGGATGTATCATATTGTATTGCCAGATCAAAGGCAGCTGAGTCATCCAAACTTTGCTGATGTTTATCATTGTGCTGCTGAAACAGAATCTGTGGTACCACAAACTATGGATCGAGGAAGACCAAGATCCCCTCATACATCTGACCTTGAAGATTCAGGTATCAGCACATCTGAAGTGGCCCTTGCATGTTGTACACCTCATAGTATCACATAGAGAATACTTCAAGAGCAACTCCTGTATCCATATCATTTGCAACGTGTGCAAAGTCTTTTGCCCTCTGATCACTCACTACAGGAGAACCTTTTCCGATAATTTATTGCACAAACTGCCAATCTGATGTTTGTCTCTTCAGCCTTGTTTACATTTCAAAATGATGAAATAACAAATATACACAGATCAGAATCCCCACCCCGCCGGTATAATACAGGCTAGACACCAGAATCAGTTTATAATTAATGTGTGGGTTGGAATTTTTGATGTCTGTCCGGTAGGTCCATATGTTCTCCCAGCATGTCTTACAGGATCTGTCTACAGGGATTTTATTTCAAACACACTTCTAGACCTGATAGAGGATGTACCTCTGCTAATATGATGATGCATATGGTTCATACATGATGGGGCTCCAGCACATTTTAGTCAAAGTGATCATGATGCACTGCCTGACATTTACCATGAAAGATGGATAGGTAGGGGAGATTGGTTCCATGGTCTGCACATTCACCCAACCTAAATACATTGGATTTTTATCTATAGGGCCACCTAAAACAATTCATTTATGCAGCAAACATTAATTATTCAGAGACACTTCATCAATGTGTCATGGGTGCCTGCAGAACTATTTGACACCATGTGGGAGTATTTGGAAAAGTCTACCAGTCAATGATCCGATGAGTGCATGCATGTGTAGAAGCAAGCAGAGGACATTTTGTACATGCTATGAGTTGCTGTATTGAAGTACAACAATGGCTTTTTGGACATATATTTATATGGACATTTTACCTTGTTTTGATGCAAGCAACCTGCCCACAATTTTTGTGAAAGTATTTTTGGTACACCCTGTATATAATTGATACAAACATAAAGTTTGTCACTTAGCTGATCAGTATTACATTAAGCATGCCAACTCCAGAGTTTTGTAGATGGACCATTCAGCAATCACTCCATACACTCATCAGAGGGTATCAGCAATTGACTAAATATATATATATATATATAGCTACTTGACATGAGGAACTTATTTTCCTGAAAAGTTGTTTAAAGAGAAAGGCTTCATAAATTTCAACCAAAAATGACACTGGCTTCTTGGTCAATGAATGCTAAATGTTTCCTTATAAGGAAACAGCTAATATTACCATTACTTAGCTCCTTATCTGAATTAAAGAATTTTTTGAATTTTTTATGAATTGAATTGACCCAGATATCATCTGTGTAAAGTTGAGAGATTTGAAAACATGAAATGTTATTTCTCACTGTTTTTGTTTTTTTTTACCTTGTTAAAATTTGCAAAATTTACTTAAAATACGCAGTGTTGGAAAGATAAAGTTGGATAAACTTGTCTTTTCTTTTGAAGTTGCATCAAGAAAAGAAAGGATTTGGTTATTTTTACATGAGAAATGTTGCCAAACATAATCCATGGTACCTGAAGGACGAGTAGCAGACATGGAAAAGAAATTACAAAACCTCCTACTGAAGGTAACAAAGAAGAGTGAGAAGAAGGGACTAAGCATAAACTACAAGAAGACAATGCATGGTCACCCGTAAAAGCATGAGCCCAAAATGCAATTTGCAGATAGGGGACACTAAAGTCAAGCAGGTGCTGAAGTTTAAATATCTGAGAAGTGTTTTGACAGAGGACAGTAATTGCAACACTGAGATCCGTAGACATATTGGGATGGCCAAGGATGTATTCCAAAAGCTGGGCGGAGTACTGAGAGACAGGAGGATTTCATTGGTAACAAAGAGTACTGAGCTGTTACATGACATCTGTCCTACTTTATGGCAGTGAATGTTGGACGGCCTCATCAAAGATGAAGAAGAGACCCGAAGCAACGGAGATGTGGTTCTACAGAAGGGTGCTGAGGATATTATTCACCTGGCATGTGAGCGATGATGATGTCTTGGAGAGGATGCAAACAAGGTGGAAGCTTATACTTAACATCAGGAAGAGGCAGCTGAAGTTTTTGGGGCATATAATGAGGAAGGAGGGTTTGGAGAATCTGATACTCACAGGTCAAATAGAGGGAAAAAGAGACAAGGGAAAGCAATGCATGACATACCTGGTGGACTTAAGCAGGTGTATGACAGAACATGGTCTGGGAGAGGTAGCAGAGGGACAAAACTTATTGAGAGCTACAAGGGATAGGGAGAAGGACACGGCACATAAAAAGAAAAAAAAATTATCTCAGAAATCAGTTTTCTTGGATCCCATCACTAGAATGAAGGAAATTTAACATAGAATCTAATCTAATCTCTTTACAAGAAATAATTGAATTGATTACAGTCCAGTGATTTTTTAAACCCCAAATACTTTTCTTGCTGGAAATAGCATCTACTAAACATGATCAGCATTGATAATTTTGTGTGAAACTTGGGTTTAACTCATTTGATTTTAACCTCTGAAGGGACCAAAGATTTAAATGAAATCTGTTAGTCTTTAATTGTATGCTTTAGCTACAAGTGAAGCATATTCATTGTCTCATAAAATCAGCTTTGATATTGGCAGATAAAAGAATTAACAGCACAGACTATAAGCATTCCTTACCATTACAGTTTTTTACTTTGTTTTTTAATGAAAACCTGTTTTCAGATGCATTTAAAATCAATTTCTGCTTTTTAAATAAAAAAAATAACCCAAATTTGAAATGCAGAGTCAAGTTATTTTTTTCTTTCAAGTAAACTTGTCCTGAGATTTTCACACATGTACTGAATTCTTTTTGGCCAAGATTAAAATTCTTTTTCCTATTATTTAGGATAAGATTTTATGGGTTTGTGTATTGTCTGATTCACACTTCTCCCTGGTCTTTTGAACAGGAGTAGAGGTTTATCCTGTGTTTCCTCTTTAGGATTGGGTTTCTGACCCCTAAAGTCTTCTCATTTTCTTTCACTCCCAGTCGTCACTTGCATCTTAATGGCATTATCTCCTTGCTTGGGGTGAATGGATTAAAAATTGTCATCTCTGTATCTCTTTTATGATGTGGAATTCTTTTAATCATTTCACCCCAAGCAATGAAATAAAGCTGCTAAGATGTAAGGAGTTACTGGGGATGAAAGGGAATGAGAAAATGTTAGTGGGGAGAGTGGACAATAAAAAGAACAGGATTCAAGATGATTTTAAAACTTTTGAAGATCCTAGTTGGCTGGAAATTAATGAAGCCAGGACAGAGTTTGAGAAGTAAATCTATTAGAATGAAACTTAGACTTAACAACTTCAATAATAAAAAAATGAGGCCAAGCTTGCCAATCTCTTACTATGTGGAAATTTGGTCCCAAAGAGGAAAGCTTATCAGAACAAATGCTATGAAAAATGTTTTTAAAAAGCACAAGGAAGCTACATAATGGAAAGTGACTGAAGCTGCAAATACTACTTTGGATTTTATTAAATATCACAGCCACATCTGGAGATTTGAATCTCCAGATGTGGCTGTAATATTTGATGCATAAACAAATGGTAGATTTATAAACATGCATGACAGATTCAGGTGCAAAAAATTTCTTAGCAGCAGTACATCCAGCAGCAAGGCTTCTGATTGGGAGATTGGCGGTTTTGAGGAGTCTGGGACATCTCTTAATTACTATTGTTCCCCAGTCCACCTTGATCTAGTAGCACCTGTTAGGGTCCCAGCTATGGGAAAATAGTGAACTATTTTAGTAATACATTTTTATATAAAAAAAGACTAACAATACATGACATTTTATCTCTAGTTGAAGGCAAACAATTGCATTCAAAATATATTTAATTGAAGTCATAAAATTGTGTTCAAATTATTTAGATTTCATCATTAAAAAACCTATAGTGGCTGATATGCCACTAAACAAAACATGAACTCTTTCATGACATTAATCCATATAATATTTTACAATTTTTTAAATCAAACTGTATTCTAAAATATAACTTTAAAATAAACTACAACATAAAACACACATATGATGGCCTTGAGTAATTATGTCTACACAAACATGTATATGATATGCACAAAAGCTGAGTATCATCTACCATGTATTCAGTTGTGAAAGAAGAATAACATAACATATTCTATTACTCAAAATTAAATTCCATCATTAAATGACCCAGGAAGATGTTGCTATGCCATTAAATCAATTAACTCTTAGTAGCCGACTGAGCAATCATGAAAAACTTAGACCAAGAAGAGGTGCAAAGAATTATTTTTTTGGCTGTTAGTATCAATCAAGCAAAGAGAGGCAGAAAAAAAAAGTTCTCTAAAATGATTAAAAGAGAGTAGTTTCGTTTACTTGTAAATTATATTTCTTAGATTCTTTCAAAAGCATCCAAGATCTCATTTGATGCCAAGCACAGCCTTTGACCTTTTATACAAATTGGAACTTTCTTCTTATCACCGATACCAATTTTGTATTATCTTCAGATTTCTCGATGGGTCATGGGATTCATCCGGGTGACCCACAAATAATCACAGGAATTTATTTTATAGACCCAAGGGTGAAATCTGACTTTCTGCAAATCAGATTTATGAATATTGAATCATGAGGGTATCTTCACTGTCCTACTGTTCATCAGGCAGGGAATTGTGGTCAAAGCTATTTGCCTCAGTCGATTTTCTAAACAATAATCATTAAGATATTTCATTAAGACTGGTAAAAAAAATGACTGTGATGTGTATGTCTCGCCCTGTATCATGCCAGAATAGATTTTGCATTCAGTGATGCACTAGATCAGTGAAGGGAGCCAAGTTGACCTGAAGTGATGTCCCAATCCCTGAGTGCAGATTCACATGACCAGACCAAGTGCATCTGGGTTGCAAGTGTGGGAAAGAGATACATGATAGAGATAGATATATAAATGGCCACCCTCGAGTTGAGCAGTGTCTCTCAGACATAGATATAAGAATGAAAAGACCCTGCTTTAGATGAGTGGCCTCTGACTGCTTTCTCTCTCATACTGAACAGCATTCATTGATGAAGTACAGAGTTTAAAATCTTATGTTAAATGTGAGGGACTAAAATTGGTGTTATTTAGCATAACAAATACCATTCCAGCTTGGAACAGTTCTTCAGAAGCAGGAAATTTCTTTTTGTCAGCAGAAAAAAATAACAATTGCCATTTGATTTACTTATTCGAGTGGCATGATGTGCATTTTAATGAAATTAATTAGAAAAAATTGCATTTAATTATGTTTTCTTAATAAGATATCAGCAAAATTTCCATTATTAATTTGAACATTGATGATATGGGGGTGGTACTGAAATATTCTTAGCACAATCCACTCCTTGTGTATGTGTGTTTATGCACGAGCATGTGTGTGTGTGTGCATGCATATATATATATATATATATATATATATATATATATATATATACACACATATAGTCATTCACATACAAGCTCATCGGTGTGGCTAGACATCTGATTGCTTCAAGCCGAGATTGAAACTCGGCAGATTTGGCATCAGTCAGAGAACTTACCCCTAAGCTATTGGTGCACGACAGAGAAAGGGAAATTTTAACATATTATATATGAAATGTGTATAAACACCAATGGCCAAGAGGGCTCAATTTGTAATTGATGTGCAATGTGTTAACTGCAGTAACAGCCAATATTTGAAAACCCTTTCTCCAGAGTGCTTGATCGAAATGAGAGCATAAATAATCACACACACACACACACACATATATATATATATATATATATATATATATATAATCACTACTTCACCAAGAGGGATATGTTTCAAGACACCTTAGTGGATTTTTGAAACTACAGATATTACTGAATTGTATATATACTAAATCTTTTTTCTAGTTATATGTATACCTATATTAAAGTTTAATTTACAAATACTTGTCTCACACCACTTTCTATTTTTCTGTATTTACTGAATTTACTTTCTCTCTGTATGTAGGTAGTTTGCTCCCAGTATAAGTTCTGGATTATTCAAACAACTTTCCCAAATAGATTGAGTTTTCCTAGCAGTTCAAATTTTTTTCTTTTTCTTTAATCCAAGGATGCAATAGGTTACTGAGAGTGAAAGAAAACAAGAAGACTTTAGTGAGGAGAAAGGACAATAAAAGAACAGGTTTCAGGAAAAGAGAGGATGGTAATTGAAGTTGGATTTAAATCTTTGAAGATTGTAGGTGGCAGAGAAGCAAGCAATTGGAAAGGAGTTCCACAGGAAAGAAGTGCGAGAAAAGAAACTATTAGAAGAGAGTAGCATCTAGTTAGTTCAACAGTAAAATGGTGAGACCTAGTTGCCAATCTAGTAGCATGATTAAAATCATGCAGTCAAGACATCAAGTAGGAAAGCTGCATCACATTACGTAGGTAAGAAAGTGACTAAAGTCAAGATGCTAGGTCAGGATCGATTACATTATAAACCCTTCTTTGAATTTTGTCAAGAATCTGGAAATATATAGTAGGAATACCAAACCAGATATGGCAGCAATATTCAATGCATGGAGAAATGGTAGATTTATTCATGTTCAAGATGGATTCTGATGAGAAAAGTTTTCTGGCACAACACTGTGAACCAACTTTCCTAGCAGTAGATTTAGCAATTGATTCAATAGAATCACTTCACTTCATGTCTGTGAAAAACATGAGCCAAAGAAGAACTAATCATAAAATAAAACTATTATGGTAATATACTAAAATAAACATTATTTAATGAACAGAGATTCTGTCTGACTGTTAGCAATCTCAGAAGACAATTTTAATTTTGAGAATCTTTATCTTGTTACTTAAAGGAAACACTTTATTTTGGCAGATCCAAATTGCTCAGGTCTTTCCTTTCATGCCTTGGTACTATTAATAAGAAAAACTTGTGAGTTGTCTCTTTCTAGATGTGTCTGTGGCCAATTGAAACTGCAGGAATCAGATGTTCGGCTGACACAGATGTATAAAAATGATATTAAATCAATTGCTAGCTCTACTGCTAGGAAAGTTGATTCATGGTATCGTGTCAGACAATTTTTCTTGCCAGAATCCATCTTTACCATTTATAAATCCACCATTCATCCATTCATTCAATATGGCTGCCATATCTGATTTTGGGCTCCAATTATATATCTTGGGATTCTTGACAAACTCCAAAGAAATATCTACAATATTGTCAGTCCTGACCTGGCATACTGACTTCAATCATTTTCCCACTACTGTAAAGTAGCTTCCCTGTACCTTTTCTATAAATATTTTCACAGTAATTTTTTGGATGAGTCCGCTTTGCTACCTTGATTTTATGAATTTAAGCATAATACAAGATTAGCGGCTAGGTTTCATCATTTTACAGTTGAATTGGCTAGATGTAATCGTAAGTTCTATGTTAACAGTTTTGTTGTAATGGAATTTTGCACACTCCCTATCACCTATGTGGACTGACTATATCAGTAGCTATATATAGGGAACACAGGATATACATAAGGGCTTATTTTTGGCAATTAGTTGGAGATTTGTCTCCAGCTGAGCTGGTCAAACTCTCTGCCTTCGGGCGGAGAGGAACCCAGACGAGGCTATGCTGAAAGGCAGAGCTTCGTCTGGGGTGGTAGACAGCTACCCAACCCTATTTTTACAGGGTCGACAGGGAATTTTTGCACCAGCCTACAGGCTCAGATACCCCACGTTAAATTCAGCCTTGTGCCACATCTGACCATGTGGAGTGGTTAGCAAATATCCTTGCTTTGGGAATTGCTAGCCTGCCACCAGATTTCCTGTCTTTCAGTAGTGTATTCTCTTTGCTTTCATCTACATGCAAGTTGCTGTTCCTCCACTCGAGTATTACCTTTATCTGTTTGTAACCTTCTTTAAGGATACAACATTTTCTTGCACTTCACACTTGTTGGACACTCTTTTGGCCAACTGCTTTCCAGTCAACTTCGATCTGGAAAAATTTAAGTGCAACGTCAATCACCATTTTCTCTGTTCCTGAATCTTGTTCTTTGATTGTTCTTTCTATTCACTAGTATCTTCTCATTCTCTTTCATCCTCAGTAACCCTTAGTATCTTAAGGGCATTATTGCCTTGCTTGGGGTGAAATGATTGAAAAAAAAAAATTATGCATTATCAGAGACTAGTGCTGAAATGTGCTAAATAGGGACTATAGATGAAATGGGAAAGGCCTTATATGACTGTGGATTTTATATGCTATTAAATATAGTGTGCATGCACACACACCCCTACATACATACATATAGAGAGAGTAATAGAGACACTGTAGATCTAGACTTTGTACTACTCTCACTTCATTTAGTATCAAACTAAAATTAAACTTAAAATTACTTTACATTTTTAGTTAGCCATAAAATTAAAATAAATAGGTTAACTTTGTTTTAAGCAAATGGCTACCTTTTTGGTTATCGGCTAAAATAGATTTTTTATTCGCTAAATAGGAAAATAATTGGCTTCATCTAACTGAAAATTGTCTGCTTTGGCAACCCTTGGCATTTTAATTAAGTTTAATTAATTTAAGTTATACAACGTTGAATCTGGTCAGTACAAAGATGGGTGATTGCTTGGGAATATCAAGTACTGTAAACTTAGATGTGCAGGTGGTGTGATGGATAATGGCTCAGAATGAGAAATTGAAGAGCCTAGTTCGAATTCTGTTTGGGTTTGTTATATTCACTTATGCACAAATCATCTAGGGAAAGGCAGGTATCAATCTCTCTCCTCCCCAAGCTATCTAATATTTCAGTGGGGGGGGGGGGACTGGCTGGTTACATTCAGAAGAACCAAACTAGTTACATTCCATCATCACCGATCGGACTGCAAACTACCACCAGTCATGAGGAATGAACCTCCCTTCAGGGAGGCTCTGTGCCTTAAGAGATTATTGGGCTTTAAACTCCCACCTGATCTCAAGTGGAGTTCATAAATATGGTCCATCGCTAAAGATGCAGGAGAACTGATCAGCTTCATGTACTGCTTCAGTAAGTTCCTGACTCTTCGTGTTATCCTCTGACCTTACAAGAGCCAGATCAGACTGAAAATGTGGTACTGCTGTCATATTTGGGCGGGAGCTGCCTTGTCCTCACTTTCCAGTCTCAATAGTGTCCAAAAGCATCTCCAAGTCCTTGTGGGTGACAAATTATTTTCCACCCTCCAACTTCTCTCTGGTGAAGTGGCAAACCTCTCCATGGAAAGTGCTCAGATGAAGTGCATTCCTTGTTTCCAACAGTTCTAACCTTCATGGCTAGGATCCGCCGTGCCATACATATTGTAACAAACTGCCCTCATAGCCTCCATATTCCATTCGTAAGAAGCGAGTTACATTTGAGTAGCTTCTTCCAGTGAACTACTGCTCTGTGATACCGATTCCCAAGAGAATGTTTTCCCAATCACAAGTCTTAACCTGTTCAAGTCTACAGTTAAGCATTATCTTTCCATTCTATCTGCATAAACTGTGCCACTTTCTCTGATACCTTCTAACTCGAGTGGCTCTCGGGCTTTGTAAAGGGTGAACCTCACTATGTTAAAAAAGGGGTTACATTGCAAAACAGACAGGGTCCTATAGCCTTGGTTTAGCAACCAGTCTACTGCAGAAACTTCAGCCTACTGCAGTAATTCTTCTGCCAATCATAAATCAAAAAGAAATGCAATCGCCCAAGTATGCATCATTCATGTCACCTAAAGAAAGAAAATATTTTCCAGACTAAACTTGTGATCACAAAGGTTTCTGTGTTGCATAAGTGTATTGTTTAATTTTACATCCTTTTTATCTTCATATATTCTTTTCTTTAAATTTTGCCGATGTATTTGCAGTAGGAAGTGGAGTATTGTTAACATTCTAATTGATAGACTCCTGCTACTGGTCTAAAGTTATTTTTCTCTGTTTTTTGTAGTTTTTGCAATAATTATTATGTTGTGCTAAGCTAAATTTCTTTCAAATGATGGCATTTGTTGGAAATATTGTGAATTTAGTTTTGCCTTATTATTTATATTTTCTTTTATTGTTTCATGAATTTCTTTTGGCATTGAAAATGAATATTACTTGGATAAAGGAGGATTTAAATATATTTTCAGTGAATTCTCTTCATTAAGTGAATGTTTAGGACTGCAAAATCTCATGATGCTTAAATAAAAACCTGTCATTATTCCAGATTTTAACTTGTGTGATGTAAGTAAAACTATATGAGTAAAACTATATTACTATTTTCAATTTGAATTAACAGATTATAAAGAAAAGATGTTGTCATTTGTAAATTCAGTAGTAAGTTTGGTTTTTAGTTTATTCACAAGATTTAGTAATTTAGTATTGTACAAACATATTAGTAAGAGTATCTGTCTATATTTCTGAGATGAGGTATTATGTGCACTATTTACATTATTCGGACGATTGTCTTCATCTTTGTCACCATATTTATTACAACGTTTCAGCTGTTGTATGCTCTGGCCTTCTTCAGGTGGTTGGAATGTCGAACTGAACCCTTTATTTCGCTCACTGGGGTAGACTGTTCTAGTTCCACGTGCCATGTTTAAAGGATGTCAGTTATCAGTTATCTCCTGTTAATTTCCCTCTCCAAGTTCTCCACTGCCTTAACTGGGTATTGAACTCACACTCTTTGGGTTCTGTCACTGGATCTAACTAACGCCTTTATCCACTGCGCCACTGTGTCTTGAACATGGCACATGGAACTAGAACAATCTACCTCAGTGAGTGAAATAAAGGGTTCAGTTCGACATTTCAACCACTTGAAGAAGGTCAGAACATACAAAGTCCGAAACATTGTAATAAATATGGTGACAAAGATGAGGACAATAGTCCGAATAATGTAAATAGTGCATATCAGTAATATATGTATACAGCAAAATTATTTTCCATAAATAAGTTTTCAAGCTTAAAAAATATTTCCAAAACCAAGAGTCGACTTATATGGCAGATATAAACTACAAACCTTTACCTCTGAGTTGTAAACAAGTGGGACAGCACCCTTAACAATTACTGTACGCAACTTACCATACTCCCAGTGGGCTGCCACAAATATATCCCAGTTAAAACAAGTTTGGTGAACATGTTTGGCATATTGACACAAAAATTAATATAAAATAATAAATTAGTAACACAAATTAATTATGCTATTAACATTACAGCACACACAGCAGCTGTTACACTAGGTGTAAAAACTGACTGAAGCCCTGTTTACCCCCAGTGTCCAATCAGACAATAAGGTATGGTACGCATGTCATTTGCACAATTCCATGATCGTAATAACAGTAAAATTTCATAGGAGCTGATGTTGATTTTAATGTGTTCATCAGTACGCCTGACAAATTTTAAATGTTCACTAATTTATAGTGATACCATACATGGTACCTACTGGTGTGCATTGTAGTTTGTTTGCTATACAATGAATATAGAAAGCTATTATGGTTAGTGTCTCAATATACAGGTAAGAGGTGGAACCGTATGCAGGTTTGGCACAGGTTATTGTATACTAGAGCCCAATTTCATTTACCAGTAGGCATAAGTTTAGTGCCACTATTAGCCTGCTGTATGTTTGCAGGTTAACCTATACAGTAAGTAGAGGCCTAACTTTGAATTTTACACTAAAATCATAGGTAGGCCATATTTTGGAAATGGACTAGATTCTTAGAATTCTTTATAAAAAAGTGGTTAAAACACTGCTGATGGAACCCATAGGTAGGCCATATTTTGGAAATGGACTGGATTCTTAGAATTCTTTATAAAAGATATATGTTAAAACATTGCTGATTGAACCCATAGGTAGGCCATATTTTGAAAATGGACTGGATTCTTAGAATTCTTTATAAAAGATATATGTTAAAACACTGCTGATGGAACCCATAGGTAGGCCATATTTTGGAAATGGACTGGATTCTTATAATTTTTTATAAAAGATATATGTTAAAACATTGCTGATTGAACCCATAGGTAGGCCATATTTTGAAAATGGACTGGATTCTTAGAATTCTTTATAAAAGATATATGTTAAAACATTGCTGATTGAACCCATAGGTAGGCCATATTTTGGAAATGGACTGGATTCTTAGAATTCTTTATAAAAGATATATGTTAAAACATTGCTGATTGAACCCATAGGTAGGCCATATTTTGAAAATGGACTGGATTCTTAGAATTCTTTATAAAAGATATATGTTAAAACACTGCTGATGGAACCCATAGGTAGGCCATATTTTGGAAATGGACTGGATTCTTAGAATTCTTTATAAAAGATATATGTTAAAACATTGCTGATTGAACCCATAGGTAGGCCATATTTTGGAAATGGACTGGATTCTTAGAATTCTTTATAAAAGATATATGTTAAAACATTGCTGATTGAACCCATAGGTAGGCCATATTTTTGTTTCTAGCAACTCTTATTGAATGGGAACAAAGTTGACAAATTGTCATGACTTTGTTGAAGTTATTCTTTAGAAAATTTAAACATTTTGTCATCCGGTACCTTTGGAGATGAGCATTTAATATCTAAACTAGCCATGATTTTATTTTTCATATCCATGTTTTTCAATTTGTTGATGAAATTGTAGCGAGTCTTGATAAAAAATAAAATATATAAACAAAGATAAAAAGAATAAAAATAAGGCATTTGCGCTTTCCTTTAAAACCCTTGTCTTTTTCTTTCTATACTTCTCTAATAAAAAGCATAAGAGGAAGAAAAACTGAACCTGTCGAAAAAACACTGAATGTTTGCAGGATCAGAACCTAGTTATTTATGACTGAAGAATACCCAAAATCTGGGAGCCTTCATGTACAACTTCTGTTATAAAAAAAATGGAAAAGGAAGAAATGCCAGAAAATAAAATAATTTTGTTCAATCAAAAAAAATTGATACTGTCTTTTGATGTTAGCCAAAACCAATGTTTGTGCCAGAATCTTGGGGCCTGGTCAAAAGGATATAAACTTGACATCACTGAGCAGAACAGACAATGGGAGAGGATGGAACAAAAGAACACTACCACTAGAGAAACCAGTCATGTGTGACGCTTGAAGAAGTATTTCAGAGGTCATCTGCTAATGTTATTTCTGCCCTACTTTGGGGCAGAGAAAACACATGAGATTGACACTGAACTATTTCTAATATTACTACTACCCTGATCATCATGTAAAAACGCCACTACTGGACATTTCTCCAGACTGCTATCAATATCTGCTTTATAAATTAACATTTTTGTGACACTCAGTATCAAAGAACTCACTCATCACTCTAAAGAAAATAAATAAAAAATATATTATTTTTTTATACCCTTAAGTCAGTTCTTTTTATTCCAAAGTTTCCAGTAAAGAAAATCTTACCATTCATCCACAAAATCACCAGAATTTTTAAGGCATGAAGAGATTATTGTGCTTAAGAGAAGAATTTTAGCTCTGGATTTTACTAATTTGTTAGAAGTACTACCTGTACCAAAGATAATCAGTTGCATTGGAATGTTGGATTTGTATATTTTTAGTAAGCCTCAGAGTCTAAGTATCTTTGGATATCATTCTATTAGTTGTAAGTGTATTTGGTCATCATATTTTACTCGTTCTTTGAATGAATGGTTCAAATGTTTTGTCTTTCCTTATTGATTTAATTTTCTTTAATTTCTTTCATAAACATTTCTTCTCTGTCCCATCAGGATGTGGGTGATCATTACTTTCAACAACTTTCTGTCCTTCGTAGCTTTTAGCAAGGGGTTTGTCTTTTCATTATCACTCCCAGTCCCTGTTCTGCCATTCATTTACACAAGCTTCTTAGGTTGGTTAGTTGATGCTTTCCTTTGTCTCTCTTGCCTTCAGTACATCAGTGAGTGTCAGATTCTCCAAGCCCTCTTTCCTCATTATGCATCCTAGAATATTAACAGACTGTTTTTTTTTTCATTGTAATCATCAGAATCTATAATCACAACCTCACCACCTTTATCTTAGGAAGTGATCATTAGGTTCTTGTTTTTAGATATAATTTTTAATGTATGGTCATTGTAATGTTCTTTAATTTGGGGGGTTTTAAAGTGATGTTTATAATCCCTTGTTTAAAGCCAGTTTCATGTTGTCTGTGAATTTTCATTATGTTGTCTATGATCTCACCATTTTTTATTCAGTTACAATTTTCAGTTGGATAAGCTGCCTTCTAGTTCTTTTGTGGAAAGTTTTACACATGATGGGTTGTTGGTGAAATGTTCATTTACTATTAGAAAAAATTAATAAATTAAAAATCCTATTCTATAGCATTTCATCAGCTTCTCATCTAGCATCTGCATACATATATTTGATATTTTAGGGCAATCAATAATGTAAATGAGTGGTGAAATCTGTTGAGCACTGGAACTGTACCTGGAAATCAGTTGAGTGTTACTGGAATGAGTTTGGTGTACATCATAAAGGTTGGAGGGGACACATTATCATGCTGGAACAAACCATCACTACCAGAAACCATAGTAAGAATAAAAGAATGTAAATATTCTGCAATAAGTGTATATCACTCCTGTCAAGAAGTACATGAGTCTCACATCATGACAAAGTAACCTTCTCGTTGTGCAACACACTCTCTTGTAACAGACTGGATCTCATGCAGACACCTCCACATATGAATTAAATCATATGCCCAAAAAAGAGGGAAATATGACTTGTTTGACAAGTTCTCCAATGCTAATAGCCTCTGGGCTAGGTGAAGGGCAGCTACAAAGTCTTTGGTGGGAATAATGTATGGTGACGCTGAAACTGTATAGAATTTAGTGTATGATGGACAGTGTAAACAGACAAGTTTTATTTATGTTACATTTTGTCTTTATTTAAGCTTCATCTGATTAAGATTTGATAAAAGTGAAACAGGAAATTTATAAGCATTTCCTATATGATTTGTACCTTATCTTATATAATATATATGTGTGTGTGTGTACTAAAAAAAACAACTATGTTGGTATGACCAAGAGACAATAAGATAACCTAAAAACTTAGACAACAAAAAAACCCAAACATGGAAAGAAAAACAAAAACAAACAAAAGGACAAAAGGCAAACATCTACCTCCACAGTAAATTAAAGTGCTCAGTGTCTAGATGACCTAGATAAAAAAAAATCTCTTCACAACATTAAAACTCAACAAAGGACAGCTCAAGTCATGACTCAAGTTTCACACTCTCTTGATCTTCAGACGACTAGAATGCATATATAAATATATATATATATATTAGGTCATCCCATAAGTTCTGTCCGAATTTTAACTTTTTGTTAAAATGAACGAAATTTAAAGAGTATTTTATAATGTCTAATGGAGCTGAACATTATTTTTATGTTTAGATGCATTTAAACTGATCAAATGTTATTTCAGAGAACAATAAAAGTAAATTTTGTTTGATTAAAACCCTGCTAACATGAAAGTACCCAAGAATCATTTGAGGAACATAATGCTTTATGAGTTCAAGAAAGGAAACTCAGCAGCCGAAGCAGCTAGAAACATTCACTCAGTTTATGGAGAGGAATGTATGAATGAAAGAACTTGCAGAAGATGGTTTGCAAAATTCAGAGGTGGAGATTTCACCCTTGAAGATGAAGATCGAACCGGACGTCCAGTTGAGTTTGATGAAAGGCTTCTTGAAGCAGCCCTTGAAGAAAATCCTGCTTTATCAGTTGAGGAATTGGCAGTGGTTCTCAGTTCAACCATACAACTGTTCATCATCATCTTCAACAACTTGGAAAAGTTCCTAAACTTGGAAAATGGGTGCCTCATGTATTGTCTGAAAACAACCTCAAATCCCGAGTTGACATCTGCTCTTCTCTCCATTCTCGCCAACTTGTTTCACCTTTTTTGGATAGACTTGTGACTGGCAAGGAAAAATGGATCTTTTATCGAAATGTTAAGCATCGTAAACAGTGGCTTGGTAAAGGGGAAGGACCCCATCCACAGCCGAGAAGGGAACTTCATGGGCAAAAGGTTCTTTTTTCAATCTGGTGGGATTGCCAAGGAATAATCCACTTTGAATTCTTACCACCTAATGCAACAATTAATGCTCAAATATACTGTCAGCATTTAGAGCATTTGAACCAAGCTTTGAGGAAAAAAAAGACCTGCTCTAGTGAATCGAAAATGGGTGATGTTTCATCAGGACAATGCGTGACCAAACACAGTAAGAATGACGTCACAAAAGATCGAAGAACTTGGTTGGGAGAAAATTCCTCATCCACCTTATTCTCCTGAACTTGCTCCTTCAGACTACCATTTGTTTTGTAGCTTACAGAATCATTTGGAAGAAACAGCTTTTGTAACACAGGAAGAGGTTAAAACAGACATTTGTGAGTTCTTCGAATCAAAGCCAAAACAATTTTACAGTAATGGAATTAGTAAGCTTGTTAATAGATGGAAGGAAGTCCTAGATAATCAGGGAAAATACATTGTTGATTGAATCTGTAATTAAATGTCACATTTGGTCACTTGTTTTCTTTATTCAAAATTTCGGACAGAATTTATGGGATGACCTGATATATATATACATATATATATATGGTGGACTCTCCTATCATGAACGATAAATGAGGCTCAGCAGTGGATGGTGCCCTTTGTTTTACATTTATGCATGCTAGCAGGGTCTGCTGTGGGGAAAATCAGCTAAGGGAAATACATATTTCATTTGTGTTTTCTTAAGTGATATATATATATATATATATATATATATATATATATATATATGGGGGTGGATAATACACATCACCTAATAATACCAATAAGCGTCTTTATTAGAACAAAAAATGGCTAATTTTATCATTTAAACTCGACCAAATGCACTATTAGATGTCTTATCTAATACTGTAATATATGAATTCTATGCCAATTACGAAATTGCAATTCCAATCTTAATAAAATTCTCTATCATATACCTTAGTTAAAAAACTCCAACATTTTCACATTGATTAACATGTCATTTATCAAACAACAGGGCCATAAAAGCTCACTGTAATCAATGTAGCATCCAATATTATATTATATTTTTACCAATATTAGATAGATACTTGTAGACATAAAATGCAAAGCAAAATTACCTACAGATATTTGAGCCATCACCATAAAATCAACCTGCCTACATTAAATATCTTCAATAATAGGAGTTGGTGCATGAAATCTAGTCAGCCATTAATAAGTCTCTAAGATTAATGGAGATGATATTGTAAAGGACTTGAAGGGATTCACACATTGGCTTGCAAACAATGATATCAAAACTGGAAGAAGAATTATTACAATTTTTAACAAAACTCTGTGACTTTTGGAATCTAATATGATATATAAATTTCTGCTTTTGAAAATGAATAATGATGGTTAAAACCACAGGAATATCAGGAGAATTTCTACAAACACTGGAACCAAACATATGTGTAAAAAGTGAAAATTCTTAAAATAAACACTGCCTGTGGTTTGCAATAAAACAAGATATATATAGTGCAGCCCCGGTTCTCAAATGTCATACATGTTGAACAAATTGGTTTTTTAACTGAAAATTCAAGATGAAAATGCCTCGGTTATTGAAAAAAATTTTGGTTCTTGAACAACATTGCCGAACTGAGTTAACCCAAATGGAATAATTTCTGAGTCTGCTGCCATGTTGTATACATTCTTGTGTTGTTGCATGATTTTCTTTTCCAATTTTATTGTGCTGTGTTGTTTTTTATTTTATACATTTATTCCTATTAGAAAAATAGTTTCAGTTTACGAATGGCCTTCAGGAACAAATTAAATTCATGAACCGAGGTTCCACTGTATATATATATATATACACACATAAGTAGAGATGTAATATTTACTGTGACAAAAATGACCATATGTACATAAATTAACCTGATTTTTACTCAAAATTCACTGACAAAATATGGGTCCAGTTTTACCTTATTGTATATCAAACACCCATTTAAGATCCAACTTACTTCGTTTCAGTTTAAATTTAATTTTTTTCAAAAATGAAATATTCCCCAGAGAAATGAAGGTTTTATTTAAATCAAAGTATTGAGGAAAAATATTCTGGTTTGATAAAATTAATCTTAAACAAAACAATATTCTTAACCAAAGTGATATTTGTATTTGACTTTTATTTGTTATTTTATTTTCTATCTGGAAAAAAATGAAATGCAATATTAGCTGCAGCGTAGAAAATTAAATTGTTGCATTCATCTTCTTTTTTCTTTTTAGGATGCACAAAAACATTTCATTCATTTTTAATGTGAAAATGTTTGCTTTTATTTTTCATATAATCTCGCTAAAATAAATCTGTTATGAAACAAAACAAGTCAAGTAACGTTATTATTTTTTTTATTAACACACCATTGAAAAATATGAAAATTTTAGAGTTGTTAGATTTTCAAAATATTCTATAAAAATGTCAGCATTGCTTATGTCCCTTTAAACCCAAGCTGTGATTTAAATGCTAAGGTTGTTTTTTTTGTTATCATTTCACCCCAAGCAAGGCAATAATGCCACAAAAATGCAGAGGGTTACTTGGGAGTAAAGGATAATAAGAAGACTTTACTGATGAGAAAAACAATAAACGAATAGGATTCAAGAAGACAGAAGATGGCAACATTTAAATTTTTTAAGATTGTAGTTGGCTGAGAAGCAAGAAATCAGAGGAGAGTTCCAAAGGTGCAAAGAGTGAGAAGAGAAACTATAGGAATAGAACTTATGGTTAGATCTATTTCAGCAGTAAAACAGTGAGACCTATTTACCAATATAGTAGTAGGCAAATTCATGCAGTTGAGGCACTGAGGAGAAAAGCTCACCTGAACAATTGCCATGAAATATTTATAGAAAAAGACAGAGGGAAGCCACATTGTGATGGTGGGAAAGTGAGATGCCAGGTCAGAATCTCTTACATTACAGGTCCTTCAAATTTTATCAAAAACCTCAAGATATTGAGCAGGAGCCCAAAGTAAGATTTGATCAGCAATATTTAAACCACATACAAATGGTAGATTTATAAATGCATAAGATGGATTCTGATGAGAAAAAATTGGCATGAAAGTTTGTGAACCAACTTTTGTAGCAATACAGCTATCTTTGATATTTTTACTTTATTGGACATGTTGGAGTTGCTACTGAGTAAATAGTTGTGTCATCACTATAAATACTTAGTTGCAAACTGATAACATCAGGAAGGTTGTTGATGAAAATAAGAAACAATTATTCAAGGATAGAGCACTGAGGATACTCACATGAGTGTATCTGTTCAACATGAGCATCATTACACAATTTAAGAATGGTTGGATTAAGTCAAACATCTAGCCAGAGACACCATAAGCCCTTGTGCTTTTGGAGAAGGCCAGCATGCCAAACCATGTTGAATGCCTCCAAGATGTCTAAAGCCACAGTCAGAGCCTTGCCTAATAGACAAATTTAGTAATAACCATTAACACATTGGCGGTAGATCTAGAGAAATGAAAGTCATACTGTTTATCTGAAAGAAGGCCATGTGAAGTGAGATTCATTGATTAAAGCCTCTAGTATTATAGGTAAAAGATGAGTAGGAAATAACTGGAGGAGTCAGAAGATTCACCAGAGTTGTCAAAGCAGGAATTACAGAGGATGATTTCCAAAAAGCTGGATAATCAAGAAACAGCAATGCATTTATTGTAGAGTTTGTAGAGAACAAGAGCCAGTTCAGAATCATAGTTCCTTGGGACAATTACTGGGATATTGTCAGATCTGCAAGCCTTGTGGCAATCTAGTTTGTTAACAGTTTTAGAGTAGAAGAAAGCTTTATTTGAATAACTTATTCTTCTGTGTGCCATCTCCCATCAGTACGTGGGCAATCATAGTTCTCCAAAATTTCTTGTCCTTTGTAGCTCTGAGTAAATTTTGTCTTTTTGCTATATCTCCTAATACCTGTTTTGACAACCATTTACATAAGCTCATTAGGCAGGTTACTCATTGGTTTCCTCTGTCTCTCTTATCTTCAATATCTCCTGTGGGTTTCAAATTTTTTAAGCCCTCAGGTATATCTCCGTCAGGGAATCAAACATCTCTTGATTTAGTTATGCACATTTCTCCAAGCTCCTGGACTGCATCAATCCCCAGAAGCAGATCAAAGCCTAGCAATGTCCCATCCAAAACCAGGACTTCAATGTTCATGGGTCAAGCACAACCAAAATCCAATTTGACTGTGCCATACCCATGGCACTTTAGTGATTTCCCATCAGCTGTCAACAGCCTTTAACTCCCAGCATCACTAAAAGCAGCATACAGAATCTACAAGTGCTACGTACTTCTGATCATCAACGAGCACTTCGATGACTTGTAGTGTATCGTTCTGTACTTGTTTGGAGCGGAGGCTGGTGTCAGCATCTCCTCCCTTGAACTGTTTTCCAGGCACTCAGATGAGATGTGTCCAACCTTGTTGTAATGAAAGCAACGCACTTCATGGTGCAATCTGCACACCCGGTTATATGTCCCTTCCAGGCACCCTTGTTTACAGTCCTTAGCAAAGGGGTTGGGACCAGAGCACCAGAAATAAATTATGCTTTCCTTGCGCATGCCAGAAAGAAGCATCTCAGAGCATGTTTTCTGAATGGATGCAGTGTCTGACGCTTTATTGGTCATAATGGCACTTTCACATGTCAGAAGTTGCTCCAAAATCATAGTCTCTATTCTAGATGATTCTCTAAGAAGCGCCATCTAACATCCTGTGGGAGCCCAGACATAAATGTACACACCATCCCCCTCATTCAGGAAACTGTCTGCTGACCAGCTAAGCTAAGTGCTGGAGCTCCACCAAACATTTATCGGCAGTTTCCCCAGTATGAAGTTACCTAACCATGAATTGGTCAAATGCATTGAAGGAGTTCATTATGAAAGTGGCCACAATGGCTTGCTTTATCTGTTCTGTATCTGACCTCTGCACCTTACTTAGTTGTTGGTATATACTGAGAGCCCCACTTTTCAATCATAGTGGCAGTGTTCATGTTGCACAGTTTACATACCAACTTGACATTCTCAATCTACTATATAATTGGTAAATCAATGGCAACACCACTAAATTCAAGGATTGATCGGGTATCAAATGCCTTCTCTGCCATCTCGTCGAAAAGTTAAGAATTACCGAAATAAAAGTGTGTAAAAATCATACTATCTTCTTTGGCTTGTTAACAATTCCTGTCTAGTCAGTTCCTCCGCAATATGTGTTTGCTACTAGATATAGTATTAACCATTTGTTTGTCACATTGCTATACCCATTTTATGTCCTTATTGACTGCCAAAATTTACATATGTGAAAAGATATTCTTGCGAGATTGTATCCGACTTTGGGATGTATCTGTTTTAAATATAACCTGAGCTGCCATTTTTGCTTTTTTGGACAGTTTACATGCAAGACATGTATGATTCTGTGTTTGCCTTGGAAGTCAATTTCTTCTAGCATTGCAAAAAATGCATACAACCCTGGGTTTCTTTGCTCTCTGTCATAGTACACTACAGCTAATAAGCTTGAACTGATTAGTTGGGCAAGATATAAGATACATACTGATTTAAAGAAATTATAAATCTCAGGAGATTTAATGTCACAGCTTTTGTTCCTTTTGCTTACACTGACACAGCCAATGACATATATTTCATTTCAGAGTTTCAAATGTATGCGCACAACACACAAAAACATAAAATTACGAGATGTGGTAAAATACTTAAAAGCTCTACATGTTAAATTTTTATTTTTTTAAATGTCTATTAAGCACTTTTTAATACCATAATTCTCCATGTATAATATGCCTTCATTCATAATACGCACCCCTAAAACTGTGCTGAAAATGTGGGAAAATGCTTCTACTCATGCATAATATGCACCCCTTGTTTGATAATCAAACCCTATAAATTGTACCTCTCCAATTTCAATACGTTCAGCATTTCCTACTCTTATTAAAAAAATATGGTTTTAAAGATAGAATAACATTATTCTAATTTAGTTTTATGATAATTCTTATTTTATTTTCCATTTGTAATTATTGTTAGGTACATGATTGTATTTGACATCCTTATGAGGTTGTAATCACCGTCAAATTGTCATATGTTTGTGGTGAGTAGTCATTTCTCAACTGAAAACGACCTATGAAACGGCAATGTTTTAAAGATTTTTTTGTATGCACTCCAAATTTTGCTTATTATTTTTTTAGAAAAAAATGTGTATTATACATGGGAAATTATGATACTACTGTTTCCTGGTCTAATTCAACTCTGACCATTAACATTTTTATTATATATGAAATGAACAAATAGTGTTCTTAAGGTATATACTGTATTTATGGGAGGAGAGTGTTCAATATCAGCTATAGAGTGTATGTATATAAGTTGTGTGGACATAAATGTCAACACCAAATGACAACAATCTGTATCATGCTTAAATGCAAACATCATGGCTGGATGATTGTGTTTCAGCATAAAATAGACTCTTGCCATTCAGTGTTGATTCCTATGCCTGCACTGCTTATATATTTAGTATAAAGTTTCATTAAAAAGAATACATATTCTATCTTTGGATTTACTTTACTTCACTTTGCTTTTTCAGATCCCTGACATTGAATCATTTGTGTTGAAAGGTTGGACATAGCTTTGATTTCAGATAATTTTTGCATCTGCAGTAACCATATTTGCAGAAGGTGGTTCACAGTTTGGAAAAGATGGTGGATAAATTTAAAAGGCATAGAATCTCTTTTTTTATCATATATATATATATATATATATATATATATATAGATATATATAGATATAATATGATGTTATTGAGAAGGTTAATGTTTCCTTTTCTTTTGTCAGTAGAAAAAATATTTTCTTGTTATAAGATTAAAATACATATTTATAAGGGAAAAAAAGAATCTAAAAATATTGCAGAACACCCTGTGATAAGTCATCCTGCATTTCTGTTTTGACCAAAGTCGAAAAAGGAGTCAAAGAAATTTCAACAACAGTATTGAAAGGGCAGAAAATGAAAGAAATGTGCCACACCCTACCCAGCTCCCCTGCTTTTCTAAATGATTTCTTTCTTTTTTTTCTTAATGTGGAATCCCTGAATACTGCCTTAGCTGACAAGTTAAATTCGTTCTGGGCTGGCTTGCTGCCTCCATCCATTATCCTCCTCTCTCTGTTGACATTTGTCTAATGTAGCATTCATTTAAATGGTGAATCATCTCAACAGGTTTACAGAAAGATCAAGAAACCAAGTTAAAATCGCCTGACTTTTCTCAGAATCAAATTTAGCCAAATTCCTTAAACTTTTTTTTTTTTTTTATGTGTGTTCTGGCCTGAGAAAACTTTTTCTGTCAATGCCTTAAAAAGAAACTGGTTGAAAAATTTACCAGAAAAATCAAAATTTATTCCACTAGCAGTAAAACATCCTGAACTTTTCTTTGTTTCCTGCCAGAATGTAGATCAAGGAGACACAAATCATTAGTTTGCTTATCTGTAAATCTTTCATTTTCCTGCAAGAGTCTTGATTATTATTTCTCTTTAAAGTAAACAGCAACTGTTAAATTCTTGTACCTCAGTGACAAAATATTGGTGAATATTTATGGAACATTGAGATTTTTTTTTTTTTTGTCAGATGTGACTTTCTGTGGTCCCAAACTTGTGTCTTGGTTTCAGTCACTTTCGCACATTGTAAAATTGCCTTTTCTATAAATACTTTTTTGTGATGTCAACGAATACTTGTTGTCACTTTCGTAATGCTCGTTGTAGTAGAGACTTTGTAATTGCAGATACAACTGTAGTAATGCTGTTGAGCAATACTGATGTTAGACACCTTTGAATAATTTCACACTAATAGTACTTGCTTGATATAACTCTCTTGAATAGTAATCTGTATAGAGAAATAGTATAGTGAATAGAGTAGAGATTAGTGGTCCGTAGAGTAATAGAGGATAGACTAGAAATGGCGATTGTTTAGATGTCATGCTACTACCTACTTTTGCAGTTCTCCCATAGTCATGTGATCCACTTAATTCAATAATGGGATCACCTGTGTTTGCTTACTAGCAATCTATGTTCAAACTCCAATGTTAGCAGTGATACTTTATTCCTATGTAACAAATTTGATGGTAATTGTTCAGATGAGCTCGAGATGTAACAGTTTCTTTTCTTGCACTTCTCACTTGTGGAACTCCCTTCTGGCTCCATGCTTTAAACTTCAAAAATTTAAATGCAATGTCAATCATTACTTACTGTCTTCCTGATTACTTTTCTTCTGTACTTGCTTCTTAGTAATGTTTCTGATTTCTAATACTTCCATATCCAGTAACCGCTTGTGTCTTAGTGGCTTTACTGCCTTGCTTGGGGTGAACTGGATTAAAAAGATATTGGTAGCAATATCAATTCTTCAAGTTTTGTAATATTAATTGAAAGAGAATAACTTGTTTTACATATTATGTTAAGTAATTAATGTGAAATATCTAAAAAAAAAATATATGAAATGATGGAAAACCATTTGAATGCTGAAATTTTTTTATTTTTGTGTTGATGTTTTCCTCTATCTCTCTTACTGTCAATCTGCCCTTTGAGTATTTAATTTTCCAAACCCTCTTTCCTCATTATATGCTGTAGAAATTCCAACTCACTCTTTCTGATAGGAAGTATAAGTGCCTTTTTTATTTTCATTTTCTCTAATACTTCGCCCTGAAATGGTATTCTCAGCATTTATCTGCAGATCCGTATTTTATGTTGCTTCAGGTCTCTTTATCTGTGAGTAGATTGTTGAGGAGAAATATTTCAAAGTTTGGTTGATTGCATTCTGTGCAAGTTAAAATCTTTTAATTGCACATTGGATCATTTTTTTTCCTTCAGTATTAAAAGTGAATTTATCAGAAATATTCCTTGTATTATTCACCATTTAATCCCAGAACACGTTTTTTTTAATCCACTTCGCTTTTCTCAATTAGATAAGTACATGTAAAGACTGTCGACAAAAAGCATGGAGGTTGAGTGACTTGCTTAACAGTCAGTGATTGTAGTTTGCTTTTAACTTTGTTTTTAGTAACAGAGCTGTTACTCATTTCTTGCACCTCTTTTTGATTGATGACTTCAATATAAAACTACCAGATACTCTAACAAGATCATCCTTGCTCTCTTTTTTATCTCCTATAGTACCACCAGTTCAGAGCTTCACTGCTTGGTATTTGTCTATATTTCTGAGATAAGGTATTATGTACACTATTTACATTATTCGGACTATTGTCCTCATCTTTGTCGCCATGTTTATCACAACATTTCGTTGTATACTCCGACCTTCTCCAATTGTTAGTTGCCAAAGCTCTGTGTGCCACCCTCTGAGTCACTTCCTTGTAGATATAATTTGCCCATTAATCAGAAACTATCCTTCATATGTCCGAAACTCCGCCCACTTTGTGGAAATAATCAAAGATGCTTCCATCCTGTCCAACCAGATGGTGAGCTTGAAATATGAGAATGGGTAAAAAATGATTGCTAAAGACATTATGTTTATAATACCCAGAAATTCATACACAAATGTCCTCATATGGCACAGTGGATAAAGGCGTTAGTTAGATCCAGTGACAGGACCCAAAGAGTATGAGTTCAATACCTGGTTAAGGTAGTGGAGAACTTTCAGAGGGTAATTAAGAGGAGATAACTGACATCCATTAGACATGGCACGTGGAACTAGAACAGTCTACTTCTACTCCAGTATAGCGAAATAATGATAAACATGGCGACAAAGATGAGGACAATAATCACCATGCCATGTACACAGGGTTGACTCCTCCTTATTCCCTCTGTATTTCATTGATAAGGAGGAAGTTGCACACTTAAACAGCTTCTTCCCAAGTTCAGTTGTGGAACAGTTTTGTGAGATGATGCTTCCCTCATTACATGTCCTAGGTATGATGAAAAACTACATCTGTCAGCAAGGCAAGGCTTCTGATCAGGAAGTTTTGAGAAGCATGGAACCATTTCTTAATTGCTGACTTGGGGTGGTAGGACCCTGTTAGGGTCCCAGTTATGGGTAAATAGTGAACCTCCAAACTGGGGTCAAAACACTAGCAAAGTATAAAAATGCATTTTTATAGTAAACATTTCAAGCAATAGATTTTAACAGTACAAAAAAAAATTACCAAAGCTCCCAAAGAAATTAATTTTTGGCATTAATTGACCTAGAAGGAGTTGAAATGCCATTAAACAAACCAAACACAACCAAATCATTACAATCTTAACCTCTTTAAGTCCTGGGTCAGCCATTATCTATCCTACATATCCTGATAATATGCACTTCTTACTTCCTCCCTTTATTGCCTTTACAACAACCTTAAATTCAGTAATGCTCTACCTTGAGTAACTCTTGAGCCTTGTATTGGGTGAGCAATAGTATGAAAAAATAACTTGATTTGTTTTATGAGGACTTTGAGTACAAAAAATGTTCAAACAGACAAATCATTTGAGGTAGCACTTTCAATTTAGATGCTGCTATATCCTTTTATACTGTAATCAGCATAACCAGATTCTTATAGCATTTTAAGCAGACATTTAATGTTACTCACACTTCTTTCAGGTGTCTCAATTACCATTTAACATTGGTCTACAATGGCAATTCTCTATTCCTGAAAGCAAATGGAGTTCTTTCTAACCAAAGTTCATTTGAATGGATACATAATAACTCACCTTAATTTGGTCAAACAAGTTAATGAAATGAAGATTAAGTTTGTGGTGTATGGTGCTAACTGCAGCTTGGCAATGGTTATCTGAGCAGGATCTTTCAGGAAATGTTGACATGTTTGAAAGCAGATGGAGTAAACGTCTTTTGTCAAACTGATTTCAGCTTTGCCACTTAGTTCTTGCCAAGTGAGAAAGCAAACATTCATCTGTACAGTTCCAGATACAAGGATAATGACTTTCTTTATGATTTGTGACATGTTTTTTGAACAGCCATAGTACTAAATTTTGGAATATTTCTATTGCAGCTTGCTTGATTTTGGGAAGTGTTTGTCGATGAGTTTAGACAACATATATATAATATGTATATATACATGCTAGTTGTATACTGGCAATATCCAGCAACATAATCACTCAGTTTGGTAATCATTTGATAAAGAGGAAATAATTTCAAATTGCATGTGAATTATATTTCTTTCTAACAATATTTTCTTTGTACGAGGAGTTAGATACATAATTCAGAGCTGTTTAATTTTTTAAACAGGGTTTTGGGAAAATCTAGTCAATTCAAGGACTCTACAGTCAAAGATCTTTACCAGATTGGATCTCCTTTTACAGCATCTGGAACATTTGTCATATGTTGTCCATTTTCCATATAAGGAGTCGAGACATTGGATATGAAGCTCCACCGTTTGGTTGATGAATTATTATCTTCAAAGAATATTTAAGTGGCTTTGCTTCCTTCAAATGTTTCTTTGTTGACATATTTATTTAATTTTCATGGATTCAACTTCAGTTCTTGATTATAAAACCAAATTCAGGCAAGCATTTCCTTGTATTTTTTTCCTGGATCAATCCTGAATTGCCTTCAATTTCAAACTTTATTCAGTATTGCATAAAGAAGAGACTTATTGGTACAGAAGCAGATATATTTGCAAATTAAACTTTGAATAATGAATATTAACATTTAACTTCCTAATTAAAATTTCAGGCCCATTGCTATATTTATCTTGCATATATATTGATAAAAATTGCTTGTTGTTTTTTATTTTTATTGATATTCATTGATTCCAACATTAATTCAGATCAAAAGCAGAAAAAGCATCAGAATCAAGTTCTTAATTTAAAATAGCAAAATTTTTATCTTAGAAAATGGAAAATGTTTTAATTCATGTTCTGATTTAATTAAAATTTGCACACCATTAACAAAACTCGTTTATCTTGAATATATGTTGTTTGTCAACTGGTCATTGATATGAATGGAAATTCTTTGATTTTGTTTTTACGTTGAAATGACAGTCAAGTGTAATGGAAACATTTTAATTTTGATTTAATTCAATTTAAATATCAAATATTGATTCATTATCAGATTAAATGATAAGTTCAATTATACCCTGAACATTTGCTCACATCAAAAGAATCCCAATTACTACTCAAATTTTTCTTTGAAAATAGAAGACAGTCATCTACTTTACGAAGGCAGTTTCATCTGATTCATTTACTTGAAACAAATCATTATTGACATTTATTTGCAGGTGGACTTAGTTCCTCAACTTTGTTGTTATTATCACAATATTTCAGTCATTGTAACCTCTGGCCTTCTTCAGATGCCTGTCAATCCAAGTAAATTTTTGAGAGTTTAAAACTTTATTTAATCTCTCATGGTAGTTTGCTATTGTTCTGCTGTTTTTGTCAATGGATATCTTGTTCCTTTTTTAGTACTGCTCAGTTATTGCTATTTTTCTTTCACTGAGTGTGTTTTACCCAGACCAGGGATTGAACCCAGAATTAAAGCCTAAGTTCATGTATTTGGTGGCGTTGTAAAATGTTCAAATTCAGATTCTGATTTGATTAAATTTCCAGACCATTAACAGGATTCATTCTCCTTGCTTGATTATTAACTGGCACTCAAGGTCAACATCTTCAGTTTGTTGACATGAAATGACAGCCAACTTACAGAAACAATTTAATTTTGATTTAACTAGATTAAAACTGAATTTTATAAATAGCAAAATTCATGATCATTTTACCTTCCTTCTGTAATGCCTAAAAGATCTCCCTCTTACCTTTGAATTTTAAACTGAAATTGATAATATCCATAGATATGAGGAAAGCAATTTAAGGCATTTATGGATATATTGATGATTTTCAACATGAAATTTACCAGAAATAAACCATGAAAACTTTTTTGTCTGATTTAGATGAAAATTTCGGATTATTTCTAGGACTTGTTCCTCTGGCATAACTTAATTAGAACCTGTTTAAACTTTGATTTTTATTTACTTTCAGATTGTCACCCTTCATGGCCGTGACATGCTATGGTATTTGTTTTCATGTTAAATAATAATTGAAACTGATTTCTGTCTTGCCAAAAATCAAACAACATATATTTTATAATTTCCATTCAATAATCACAGAATTTATGTCACTTATGACTTAATTAGGTTAAAAATCTACAAAATACATTTGATTTCCCAGTTGCATTTCATGATAAAAATAAATGTCAAATTCTAATTACAATGGAATTTCAATTCTGTTTGCGTTTATGGTAAAGAAATAATCTTTCAACAGTTAAGGCAGGGATTCTCAACTGCCATGGCACACCAGTGATTCTCTCATGTGTGCCATGAAATAGTGTCACGGCACACACACACACACACACACACATATAGGAGTTGCGTTCGCTTGTCCCCAGGCCTCGTGAATTTAAACGCCCCACCAGGCTGGCATCCCGCTCCCACCCCTACACCGTGGAAACTGTTAGATGTAGACGTTTCTTCTACTCCAATAGCTTCATGTCTCGCACATCTCGCCTATGGAACTCCCTTCCCTATTACTGTTTCCCTGACAAATACAATCTCCAACGGTTTAAGTGTAACGTCAATCGACATCTCCAGTTGCCTTGATCTATACACTTCCCTTCTCCACATCCTTTCATTTTTCATTCCTATCTGCTCTCGCTCCAGGATCTTTTGTGGCCCCCTTGCCTTGATCGACCCACTGTCTTTCTCTTTCTCCACATCCCCTCCCTTGCCACTCCTATCTGCTCTTCCGCCAACCCTTCTTTAACCCCTTGCATGATAGTGGCCTCGGGCCTTGCTTGGGGTGATATGATTAAAAAAAAAAAAAAAAAAAAAATATATATATATATATATATATATATATATATATATATATATATTGTAAAGTAGTCATTCAAAGAATAAATCAATAAAGTTAATGTTTATCTCTTATTTGTCTTACGTTTGCTGCATAGCCTTTTTCCTCCTTCATCTAAAACCTGGAATTAAAACATCACTCCTCTGGTGGCAGGATGACTGAAGATTTGTCATTGCTGCTAAGTTTTACAAAGATATTACATTTATCTATGCATGCAGATTGAAACAATGATATAAAAACCATTCCTAAATGATATTTGTTTAGAATATCTTTGGTTTTATGGAACTGTTACAGTTTCTGAGAACATTTTGGAAACAGCCATAAGCAACTCACCTTGATTTTATTGGTATGTGGGCATGCATTTATATATTAATTCTATGAAAATATGTGTGTGTACATATATTTGTGTGTGTTTGTAATATTTTCCCCAATGATTTTTGCCATGTACAAGGCCCAAGAGCCACTATAGTTAGAGGGTTACAGAGTAAGAGGTACAGTTTATGGGGATATGTGGGGAAGATAACAGTTGACCCTAGACTTGAACAGGTTAACATTTTAGTGATCAAGGAAGCATTCTCTTGGGAGTCTGTTCTTCAAAGCAGCAGGTCATGGGAAGAAGCTGCCCAAGTGGAACTTAGATTGCACCAATTGAATATGAAATGCTTCACTGCAATATTCATGGCCTGGCAGGTCTTCGGCATGAAGGTTAGAACTGGTGGAATTAAGGAGGAGCGAGAGGTTTGCAATGTTTTGCCTGTGGGAAATGGGTTGCAGGGTGGAAAATAATTTGTCAGCACCAAAAATGTGGATACAATTTTAAACTTTATCATACCTGGAAAGTGAGGAGTGGGGAGTTCCTGTCCATATATGACAGCAATACTCCATTTTCACTTATCTGCCTCTTGTAAAGTTAGAAGATAGCAGAAGTAATCAGATACTTACTGGAGCAGTAGAGAGAACCAGCCATTTTTCCAGCATCTTCAATAATGGATCATATGCACAAGTTCCACCTGAGATCTAGGTTGAGCTTAAATTCTCACAGGTGCTCAAGGCATGGAACCTTCCTGTTTCATTGTAGTAGGTGAAAATTCTGCTCAAAGATAATGGATTGTCACTAGTTTGGTTTTCGTTCAGGGTCAACTCGGTGATGATGAAACATCATTAGTTTGAGATATATATATATATATATATATATATATATATATATATATATATATATAAGAAGCAAGAATTAATTTAACCAAATTTCATTAAATTTGACTGTTTATGTTTTCATTATATTTTTACAAGTTTCATATAAAATGTACATGCAAAGAAGAATTGTGGATAAACTAATACTTTTCGCCTTCTCAGTTATTATAAGGGACTTAATATTGTTAGTATATAATGGTAGAATTCAAATTAATTCAAATATATTTGTATAATAAAATTGACAGAATATGTCAGTTGATTTTACAGAGCCTGAATATATATATATAGATATTATTATTTTATATGTATATTAAATATTTTATCTTTACTTGAAAATACTGTCCCCTATGATGAAAGATGTTTAATGTAAGTTGTCTCTTTTGTATAATAATAGCTTCCAGGATTTTAGGTTTTCTTTACATTGGCCGCTGTTAAATATTTTGGTATTGTCCACTAATACATGGTGCGATGGATAAATTGTTGTCAAAATGACGCAAAAATGAAAATAACAATGACAACTGATTTTAACAGATATGTTTACCAAAATGGCCCCAAAATATCTTGAAATACTAAAGAGTAAATTTATTCAATAAAATTGACATTGGCTTCAACCATGGCCTCCAGATGACTTTGGAATCTCCTGCAACTCTTCTGGATGGTCTCATTGTTGGTGAATGCTGTCATAATCCTTGCCTTCGGTTTATCTTTGGTGGTACAATGATTTTTTTTTAGGCTCCTGCTCAGCTGTGCCCCACACATAATAATCAAAGGGGTTGCAGTCTGGGGAGTTAGGTGACCAGATATAAGGGGTGATGTGGTCACAGAAATTGTCTGACAGCAATGACTGGGTTCTCCTGTTTGTGTGGCATGCTGCAAAGTCCTGTTGCCAGACGTAGGGTCTTCCAGCAGCCACACTCATCAGAGCAGCACTACCTCTTCAAGGGTACTTGATGTAAGCCTCAGTGTTGAGTCTGAGGCCTGTGGAAAGATGAATAGAGGTATAACATCGCCATCACTAGTGATCACTCCTAACACCTTCGTAATCACCCTTAGACTCATCCAACTCTTTCTTAATCTTCTGCACTGTCCATAGATTGACACACAAACACTCTGAAATGTTTGCAGTACAGCATACCATTCCAAATTTCCCATAGAGTGAATTGTGTCATGGTGCTCATTTTCTCTCAGATCGTGCCCAACTGACCCTACTATACTCTGCAGTCGACAAAATAAAAAACAATGTGCATGCATGAAATTAAAAATATAAAATAACGACAATCTACCCATCGTACCCTGTCAATAGTTGTATTTTGGTTGTTTTTGATGTGATCATTGATATATGGCCCATGTTCACTTATGAGAGAGGGTAGTATATGTATGGCCAATGTAAGCATTTGATGTTGCTTTTTTATTATTGAGAGTGGAGATGAGACTTCATAAACAGCATAGTTGTTACATGAAGAACTTTTTTTTGAGATCTTGACTTAATGGGAATAATTAAGTTTGATGTTTTAAACTTTTTATAGTTAAAGATAAATTCAGAGATTTATGAGAGCAATTAAGTGATATGCATTGGCAAATTCTATTTTGAATGCCAATTTCATTCTGATTATTGTTGTTTGTGATGAAATAAGTTCAATAGATTTTATTTTTGTTTATATCAAGATGTGTGCATGTGTTATTTTTCTCCAATTCTTTCAAGTCAATTTATCATTGAGAACATGGTTGAGGAAATTACCATTTAGAAGTGTTTCTTTCGTGTTGCTTAATTTTTTATAATATAATGTCTGAAAAAGAAACAGGCATGTACATCTCGTGTCTTTCTACTGGAGGCTTAACTGATTAACATAGACTCAAATACATTCCTTTTTTTTCCACTAGACCAGAACCTTAAACTTTGACCCCACCATGCCATGTATAGATCATTGAATCATCCTTATTCCCTTTGTATTCCATTAGTAAGGAAGAAGTTACATTCAGAAAGCTTTTTCATAAGAACTGCTACTTGGTGAAAAGAATTGCCGAGAGGATGCTTCCCCTATCACTATGCTCTTAGCCTCTTCAAGTCATGGGTCAGCTTGAACAACTTCATTCATTAACTGTCTACTTTGTACCTTGTATTGGTTGGTTCAACTGATAAAGAAAAATTATTTTTAAATTTGAAGATGCCATATATTGTTGAGTGTTGCTGCTTAGCAGGTGAAACTTACAGGTCTTTGCTTATGAGTTTAATCAACATTGTGTGCTCATCTACTTTGGCCTTGTACCAGACTAAGATTCTGTTTTCATGTATGTGCTGTAGCACTCGTAAATGTCTATGTAATTAGATCCTCCTTAAACTTTTCTTTGTATGAATACATTTCTATCTGGGAAAGATAAAAATCTAAGTTTTGTGTGTGTAAACATATATATTTTGTTTCTAAACTCGTATCTGTTTATAAAGTTATTCTTTGTGCATGTTTTTTAAGTGCCCGTGTCTCTGTGTGTGTGTGTGTAGTTTTCCAGTCTCTGTGTGTGCGCAGCTGTATTCCTGAGATATTTTCTAATCAGTGGTTTTTCCTGCTTGGCTCACTTGAGGCAATTATATTTTAGCTTTCATGGTTTTTTAAAAGGAAGAATGTAAGATTATTGCCATGTGAATTGAAGCTAAAAAAATTCAACCATCAACTAATTACTGTTTATGAGAGAATTTCAAGCTTTAATTGATGGGTGCTAACAGAGGAAACACTACCCAGGGTGCAAACTTGTCTTTACCTTGCCTTATATTACAAATATGTCTTATTGAGATGAGGGATTGTCCAGTATTTAACAGCATATTAAATAGAACCATGAAACTGAGTATAGGGTATGAATCTACTTTTTCCCTATAAATAAAAGAGCCCTTTAGTTTATAAGATGGCTTTGTAAAAATTTATTGGAAACTGTAGCAACTTTATTTTGTATCACTGCCGTCCTATTTACCATTAATAAACAATGTGCTCTTTTGGTAAATTGTCTATGATTTTGTAAAATTCTGAAATAAAGTATTTCCATAATTTCCTATATTTTCTATATTGGTTTAGAATATGATATCTGAATAAATCCTTCCGATAAAAAAATTAAAAATATGTATACAAATACTTCTATATTGACGTCAAAATTTCTGAACACAATGCATACATTATGTAATTGCAATAATCTTTTAAAACTCATGCATAGGTACATGTTTATATATGCACATTAAAATGTTGTGTTGAAAACATTATAACTGAAGATAATACAGCAAAAATTATATTCTTTTTGTGCAACTGACAGGATAATGTTAAAGCTTAAATTATGAACTCTGCATGCATAACTATATCTTTTTCTTTTTTGACCCTGTCTCCCGTTATTTGTCTATTTAAAATATTTCACACTGATGTGTTTTTGAAACATATCTAATTTTTATGAATTCCTTTCTTTGCTTTCTTTTAAAAATCAATATTATACCTGTGAGGAATGTCGAGAGCTGGCACTTTTCATTTCGTAGTTAAAACTGCTGAACTTAACATAAGCATTCATCCACATGATTCACTCTCACTCAATAAAAATTCATTTTTCTTTCTTTCACCATTAACCAGGTTAGAATTTAGTTTTCAGCAATCATAATTATTCAAAAGCCCATGTCAGTTATTTTTTCATCTATAATAAGTAAAAGTTAATTTTCTAGTAAGTTTCCAAATATTTTTTAGTTATACATTAGCACACATTTCATTGAAAGGCTACAATTAAATTGTGAAAATCGTTACAGCAGCCATTTTTGTTTAGAAGGATGCAATATTTTTTTTATTTCTCATTTTACACCAAGCAAGGTAATAATTCCAATAAGCCACAAGGGGTTACTGGGACTGAAAGAGAATGAGAAGACTTTAAACATGAGAAAGGAAAATAAAAGAACAGTATTCAAGATGACAGAAAATGGCAATTGACTTTGCATTTAAATTTTTGAAGATTGTAGGTGGTGGGGAAGTAAAAAATTGGGCAGAGTTTTACTGGAGAGAAGCATGAGTAAAAAAACTATTAAAATAAAACTTGCAGTTGCATCTTGCAATAAAATGAGACCGATTAGCCAAATTCTTAGTAAACTTAAATTCCTGTGGTTGCAGTAACATTGTGACATGAAGTATGGAATTGAATATGAAACTTATGAATATTTAAAGAAAAACTGGACAATAAAATTTTGCTTAGCTTTTCACATGTGCCTAAGTGTAGTATCTGTTTTTCTCGAATTAAAGAAAATAAAAATGGTAAGGTTAGTTGAATGATTTCTTTCACAGAACCTATTAATTATATATTAAAAAAACTTGAGGAAAACATCCTTAAAAATATTTTTAAAAGGTTCATCTAAACTTTCATCTCAAAATAAATGTCACTCTTTCAAACTGAATTCTATTTCTGCAAAAAAAATTGTTATTAAAGTTTTTATTAATAAAAAGAAATGCTGCTTTTCCATCATTTGTACTAATTAAAAATAGTTTAATATCATAATGATTTTATTGTTTAATTTTATTACATTCATTATTCTATTATTTAAAAAGAAAAGAGAAAATGGCCCCAAATTTAAATATGCCATCTTTTTCCCATTGGGTGTGCTAATTAAAAATAGTTTAATATCTTCATGATTTTATTACTTTATCTGTGTAATTCTTTAAAAAGAAGAGAGAAAAAAAATGACCTAAAATTTTGGGTTGTATATTTGACAGTACCACTGTCCCCACCAAAAAAGGTTTCTTTTTTTCATGTCATTACAAATGTTGTTTATTTGTTGTTATAAAATTACCATTAATGGTGTGAAAAAGTTTTCTTATATTATTATTACATTCAAACTGTTGGTGATTGTATTCTTGTAATGAATTATTTTCTCAGGTTCAGTGCTTTTGTTTATTCTTTCAACTCTGACAGCTTCTCTGTTTCACAATTTTTTCCAGTGGACAACTGCTTTCCTTTAATTCTGCTTCATTTCTGGATTATTTATGTTTTTGTTTCTTGGAATTCTAAGAATTAATTTTGGTGACATTTGCTTCTGTTCGACTTTGAAGAAAATGTTTTGTTGAAAACTGACAAATCACTTTCAAACTGACAACAAATATATCAGAATTGCATTGAAGTGCTTTTTGTCCTCATTATTTTTGTCTTTTGAATGAAAACCTTTTTTTTCTCTGAATAAAACCAGTAAAAGTTGCAAACTTAGTGTTAAAGAACCTCTCATGAATTACTCAATTTCTGAAACAGTCGATTTTCATTCTTTATTTAAGACTGTTATCTCTTCTTTGTTGTTTTTAGCTCAGCATGTCAGCCAATGTATTCTGTTGTCCTTTTGAGATGGATGTTTCTTTTGGTGCTTTTTTAAAAATTCACTCTGTACTTTGTTTTCTTGTTTCACCCCTGTCCCTGCTACCGACAAGAATCTCACAGTCAAGTGGTAAGTGATTTTTTAAAACCATCTGGTCAAAAAGGCCAGACATTGGGAGAAATGGGATAAAGTCAACAAAGATAAAGATAACAGTCCTAAAAATATCTATATGGAATTGTGCATCCCGGAAGTTAATATTTGATCTTTAGATAATACAGGAAAATTTCAACTAAAATATCCTGCTAAAATCAACAAAGATGAAGATATTGGTACAAAAATTATATGGAATAATGTTTCATAAAACTCTTTATTATTCTAGTTACAATTATATAAACAAGCATCCATCTTTGTTAATTTTTTGCTTGCAGTTAAATAAAACATATTTTAGATTATTTATAATGCTATTCATCTTATGTTATTCACTGCTACAGAGCTGATTAGATTTTATCCTGTCTCTTGATATTTTGCTTTGTTTCAAGAAGGCTCTTTCATACACTACCGCCTCTTCAGTTTAATATCTATACTTGCTCATGTTTGACATCCCGATTATGTTATTGTCTTTTTGCTGATAACAATGGATTCCATATTTTTAGAGCTAATAGTCCTTTTTATATGATTTACATTGTTTGGACTGTCTTCTTCATTTTTAAAGATTTTTCAACCTTCTTCTTCTTCTTGGAATTTTAGAGGGAATCCTTTATTTTGTCTGTGCCTTTTCTGGATATCTGTTTCAGTTATTTCACTTTTTCATAACTCAAATCTTTTTTGTTAACCTCTACTGTGGCCAGGTATTGAACTCACAAGTCAAGTCTCTGGATTTCTTCAACCAATACTTTTATCCACAGGGCCATTTGTCCTTGTTGACATCAGTGAATGAATTTTTGCTTATTTTAAACCTTATGTCTCAGTAACCGTTTTTTTTACCAGTGCTCATATTACAATTTGTTATTGCTATTTTTCTCTATCTCTCTGTATTACTGGTTGCCATATTGTATTCATTTCTATGCTTGGCCAGCTCAGGAGATTTTTATGGCATAGCATATGTGCTGATTCCTTAAGTTTTCATATTTTCCAGTGATGATCTCTGTTTATTGTTTTGAAATTCCAACGTATATCACCTGAAGAAGGCTGGAGCTTTCTTTTCGCTTTCCTTTCATTGCTTTATCTAAGAATTCTTTCAGTTTTCATTCCACGTTTACTATCAACACAGTGTCATCCATCTGTATTATTATTATTATTATTATGTATATTATGTGGTTGCTTGTTCTCTGAAGATTATCTTGGTAAGTCTTCAAAATAAAATGGAGCAAGTCACTCTCTCAGAAATGTTGAATGAATTTGTAACTTTAGTGAAGTCATTGTTGAGTTTTATTTTTCTCCTTATTTTTTTTCTTGTGATAAACACCCAAATATTATGATTCTCAGTAACAAAAGTCATTAGGTTTTGCTCTTTAATCATGACTTCAAAACTTTGGTAAAACCAACTTAAAGAATAGAAAAATTGAGATAATTTTCCCAAAAAGCCCTATCAGACTGGAGCAACGAAGTGAAAAATACTCCATATTTTTAATAAAAAAAATCATTGTTATAAGTGCCTTGACACAAAGATCATTTCTCTTTTTCAACAACTTTTATCTTTTGAAAGGTGATGTCAATGACTCATTAAATGTGTTTATGGTGATAATAAATATGATCTTGATCAAATCATAAAGGCTGGTTTTTCTGGCTGAAGCTAAGAATCTTTCATTTTGCTGACCTTGTCTGGCATCAGCATTTTTATGCTTCTAGTAAAATTTCTTGGAGTCTTTCCCTTGACTTTGACTTTCACTGTCAGTGATTGAGTATTTTCTGGAGGAAAAATATTCTTGGAAAACCTGAGAAACTACATGTGTATGGTATGTTTTTAAATTCTTTGAATTAATGTAGTATTTAAATCAATGGTTTCAGTGGAGAACTATATATATATATATATATATATATATTAAGAGAAAAGGACACTTACTTTAGCCAATGTATTTCATCCTCTGATGGGCTTCATCAAGGCAAATGTAAGGATTTCATTTTGAAACAAGTATTTATAAACAGAGGTAAAATTGACGTTAGTTTTTTTTTAATTTAAAAATGCTCAGAAATTTTAGAAATCCCAAACTTTTTGATGAAGCTAAAATTTATTGAGTTAAATATATAAAGGTTTTCCTACTTGTTCTATATTTAATCAGTCTTTTGGATTTAATCCATATTTTTACCTAATATGAACAAAATGATATTAGCTGGACTATATAATCAGAATTATAACCGACATTTGTATTTTTATATTCCCCCTCACCTTCATACACATATATGATTACATCAACAAAAATATTACTTTAGTCTGATGAAGTCCAAAAGGACTTCATCCATCACATAAGACATTCTTTCCACTTTGTCCTTAATTTTCCTAACATTGTTCTGATATATAAAAATGTATATATCCTATTCTCTTGTTGATGGCTGTGCTAGCACAAAGTCACAAGTCATCGTGACTGAGGGTTTGAGTGTGCTGGCCTTGTTCAGATTATTGATCATTACCAGAAACTGTAACTAAGGTCTGCTCAGCATTGTTGCAGTATAAACCATAGGTTGGCTCTGTAGGTATTGAACAAACACAAATGCGCCTAAACAAGTGTCTGCAATAAGGATTAGCTAGCTGCTCTAGCAGATGAGTATCCTTGAATATGTGTGGCCAACCATTATTATTATATATATGGGAGAATTATAATATATATATGATGGCAACATCTGTTAAGTTTTTTTTATTTGATTATCATGGAGTTTGGTGTTGAAAATTACTTTTTAATGTATTTCTTCTTCTTCTTCATATGTCATTTTCTTCCATGCCATAGGCAGTCAATTTCCCATCCTTTGTTGCTCAAAATAAAACTTGTCTCTTTATCATTTTCCCCCTTGTCTTCGTTGCACCTGTTCAACCATCCGTTTGTTCAAACTCATCAAGTAGATTATTCACTGCTTTCTTTACCTTCAGTATGTCCTATGAGTTGTAAATTCTCCAGACCTTCTTTCCTCATATGGTGTCCACAGAATTTCTTTTTTATCAGCAGTTTCTTGTTCTCATTCACTGTCTGTGTTATCCTCAGCATAATTCTGCTGATGAATAGAACATCTTATCTGTGTTGCTTCATGTTTATTCTGGGAGGAAATTCTCCAGCATCCTGTGCCAGGAGATTAGGTATGTGATGTAATGGAATAACCAGTCACCCCCATGAATGATTACACTATAAGTAGGTAGTACCTATAAAGTCAACTGTCTACGAGAGACTGGAGGAAGAGTGAGAGAGAGAGAAGACGCAAGCACATCCAACCTGGCACTCACTACTAGATTGACCTGTGTGTATAACTGTACCGTATTTCATATTGTACCTGGTTTTGTACAATAAACCTTTCTTCTATTATCCACCAGGTGTTAAGTATTTATTCCCTTAGCATGGAATATAACAGTATGATATTGAATCCATCACTTTCTTTATTTCTAAAGACATTTTCCAACCACTTAATTCTTTGCTTAGTTTTTGAAAGGCATCTTTAGCAATTCCTCATTGGAATAATGTATAGCAGCTTGGAGTGAGGAATCGGAGAGCTGAGTTTGAATTCCAGTCGAATCCATTACATTCACTTACGTGTTAATATCCTTGAGAAAGTTATGAATCCTCTTCTTCTCCCCCTCCCCAGCTATGAGTAAATAGCAAGACAGACTGGCTTTTATAGCCTTGGATACAAACTGGTCTACCACAAAAAGAAATGACAACCTACTGCAGGAAAAAATCTGCCTCATCAGTCATGTATCAAAAGTTACATTATCGCCTGTGTGTATCATTCATGGCACATAACTGAACTGATGTGCCTTTAAATTTCTGTGCTCCACATTCTATCGTCTGTTATCCTTTCAGGATGATGGCGATCATGGCTCTTCACAATTTCCTTTGTAGCTCTTAATAAATTATGTCTTTTTGTTATCTTTGCTAAACCTTGTTCTACCATCCCTTTACTCAAACTCACAAGATAAGTTTTGTATTGTTTTCATCTATCCCACTTGCCTTCAATCTGTCCTGTGTGTATCAAATTTTCCAAACCCCCTTTCCTCATTATGTTCCCTAGAAATTTCAACTGTCTCTTTCTGATTCTAAGCGTAAGTGTCCTTTTTGTTTCCAATTTCTCTAAAACATTGTCATTGCTCACATGTTCAGTTCATGGTATTCTCAGCATCCTTCTGTAGAACCAGATTTCTGTCGCTTCAAATCTTTTGTTCATCTGCGAGGAGATTGTCTAGAATTCACTGCTGTCTAGGAGGACTGATATTATGTAACAGTTCAGTACTCTTTTCTTTGTTTTTAATGAAATTTTCTTGTTTCTTAATACTTTGCTTCGCTTTGGAAGGCATCTTTTGCTATCCCTATGCATCTTCAGATTACAGTGTCACACTATCTGTCCTCTCTTAAAACAGTTTCCAGATATTTCAATTTTTGTACTTGTTTCATTTTGGTATCCCGAATTTGTAACTTGTATTTTGGACTGTCCCTTCTGCTAGCAACCATCCATTATGACTTCTCACAGTTAATGGTGAGTCTTTTCTCCTTGCATTTCTTTATTACTTAGTCTTAAATTTCTTTTAGTTTTCTTTCCAAATCTGTCATCGACACAGTCTCATCTGTGTATCTTAATTTCTAAGATTATGTCCACTGATAATAAATCCTGGTAAGACTTCTAGTTCTCTTGCAGTCATTCAGTTGTAGAGGTTTAAATAAATCTGGTGGGAAAATGCAACCTTGTCTTACTCCTCTTTGAAATGAGTATTCATTAAACTTATTCTCTGTCTGGATACAAGCTGTTTGTTTTAAAGAATTACCATTTTTAAATTGAGGAGGCATGGTGGAGTAATGGATAACGGCTTGGATTGAGGAATCGGAGAGCCCAGTTCAGATTCAAGTTGAATCCATTTCATTCACTTATGTGCTAAAACCCTTGGGAAAGGTATAGATCCTCTTCTTCTCCCCACCAGCTGTGGGTAAATAGCAGGACAGGCTGGGTTCTATAACCTTGGATGCCAACTGGTCTATCGCAAAAAGAAATGGCAACCTACTGCAGGAAAAAATCTGCCTCGTCAGTCATGTATCAAAAGATATGTGATTACCTAAGCATGTATCATGCATGGCACTTAACTGATTGATTTTAAAATTACAAGTTCTGAAAGAATAGCTGGTTGGAAAAAATTATTTATTAGTATTCCATTGTATGTGTGTATATAATGTGTATGTTTGTGCAGTAAGTGAAAAACTGTGTGGGTGTGTACACATTTTTATGCGTGAAGTGTTTTCAGCATGACCCACACATCTAATGACATCAGGATGTAGGCGTAAGAGAATGCAATGCTCTAATTGTAGGTGCTTAAAAATATCACAGTTTCTCTGCATGTAAAGAAGTCGTCAATGATCCTTGTCTATTTTGAAGTCAGCTTTAGGCAGTCTAATAAATAATAGCAGCTGCCTCTATAATCAGTCAACCCGAAGTTTGTTTAATACACAGTCTAATCTTAGAGAGAAGGCTTCACAAAATCAAAATCTATATTTTTCTTATTTACTTTCTTTCTTTTTTATGTTTTTGATAACATTCATATTTTTGAGAGGATGATGGCAAGAAGACACTTTTTTAATTTTGTGGAAATATGGAGGTTTTAGTTCACTATTATGTGGCAATTACATTTAATCGTCTTATCATCAGAGTTATTCATTTTTAAAAGTTTTCTTTTTATTTCTATTCTGATACTAATACAATCCCATTGTTTGCGTCTCTCCCACATTCCTTATTTGTTTTTTACCTAAAAAAGTAAATTAAATTTCTTCATATTTTCACTACATACTTTTAGAGTTATACTTTTGCATACATTTCAGAGAAAGGCTATGATTAAATTGTGAAAATCATTATAGCAGCCATTTTGTTTTGAATACTGCTTGATGCAGTATTTACATGCATTATGGAATTAAATATCAAATTTATAAAAATGCTAACGAAAAGCTGAAGGGAAAATATTTTGCTTCGATTCTTACATGTGACTTTGTAACATCAGTGTGTAGTATTTGTTTTTTCTCTCCTTAAAGAAAGTAAAAATGGTAAGGTTCAATGAATGCTTATTTCCATCACTTAACCTGCCTGCCATGCAGTGTAATGGATGACAGCTCAGAATGAGAATTAAAAGATCCGAGTTTAAATTCCAGTCAGGTTTCTTAATTTCACTTATGTCCAAATACTCTTGAGAAGGTATGGATCCATCTCTTCTCTTCTTAGCTATGGGTTGAATTGCAGGACAGATTGAGTCCTATAGACTTGCAGGTGGCAACCAGTCTACTGCAGAAAGAAACGGCAACCTACTGCGGGAAAATCTTCTGCCTCGTCAGTTATCAACAAAAAGAGACATGATAGCCCAAGCATTTATCACATACGGTACTTAACTGACTAAACCTGGCTTCAGGTTTTTCACATTTAAAAAAATAAAACTTGAGGAAAATATATATTTAAAAAATGTTCATGTTGAAATAAATGTCAAATTAAACTTTATTCCCGCAAAAAGAAATTATCATTACAATTTGTTTGAATAACAAAATATGCTGTTTTTTTCCATTATTTGTGGAACAGACTCCTGAGAGGATGCTTCCCTAATTACTGTAATTTGAACCTCATCAACTAATATATATATATATATATATATATATATATATATATATATATATATATCCTACATAGCCTCATAATATGCACATCTTCCTCCTCCCTTTATGCCTTTTCAACAATCTTATTATGAGAAATGTTTTAACAAAGGACAGAAAGTGCAACACTGAAATCAGAAGACACATTGGGGTAGTGTAAGATGCTATCCAAAAGCTAAGTAAAGTATCAAGAAGCAGGAAAATTTTGTAAGAAACAAAGAAAAGAGTACTTAACTGTTCTGGAATATTGGTTCTCCTATATGGACAATCTCTTTGCAGATGAAGAAAAGACTTGAAGCAACAGAAATGTGGTTCTACAGAAGGACGACTGAAGATAAGACAAAGTTTTAGTGAAAATGAAAACAGAAAGGACACTAGAAGAGAAACAGAGGAAAACAGTGCAAGACATCTAACATGCTTGTGTAAATGGACAGCAGAACAAGATTTAAGATAGCAAAAAGACTAAATTTAATAAGAGCTACAAAGGACATGAGATTGTGGAGAGCTATGACCGCCATTGTCCAGAAAGCACAATGCACATAGAAGAAGAAGAACTCTCTACCTCGAGTGGCTCTTGGGCCTTGTATTTTTTTATTAATTATACAATAAGAATGAAGCTTTTGCAGTTTCTATTGCTATACATTTTCTAGTAAGAAATTGTTTTTCCTTTGCTATTATCACATGTCTTATTTTTGATTGGTCTAAAATTTTCATGAATAAACCAATAGATTTTATGTTTTTTGTATTCAGGATTTTTGATATTGTAAACATTCGTTTTTACTGCTGAGAGTTTATTCTGAGTAACTAACTTTTTAAATAGATCTCCTTTTTCATTTTTATCATTTAAAAAAGACTGTTATACACATCAATAAAAGGACAATCCTGTTCTTTATAAATAGTTTTCATAACCAGTATTTTCCTGAAGATTTTGGTATTTGTTCAACTTTTGATGTAAAGTTTTTAAGCGCTGACAAAATTTGTTGTGAAAATGACACTGATAATGTTTGTATTTTTTCTCTGTAATTTGGATTGTCTATGCATAGCATGGCAAGCAGAGTTTCATCAGTACTGACAAAAGAACAGTCATATTCACTCTAGTTTTTTTATTTTCTACATCTGAGCGGAAAATCATGAAAGATTAGGCTGAGACATTTTTAGATGAAAAAGAATTTAACCCAGGATGTATAATCTCTCACACCCAATTGTGTGAAGAAAGTCTACTCAGAAAAGCTGATATAAGTTGACACAAGAGTAAATATGAATCGACTAAGCAAAATGAATGGGATTTTTTCAATAAAGGTGATATGGTTTGTACTTAATAATTAATTTTTTATACAGTGAAAACAAATTTGTAAAAATGCAAAAATATCAGGGCAAAACTATATTTATATGTAAAACAATGTTGAACTTCAAATGGTAGAAATAAAAAAAAAATTCAGATTAATAAAGATTTTATCAACCTAGAGTTTTGGGCTAAAAAGTTCAAATATTAAGATGGAGTAAAACTGGTCATAAAAAAATAGTAATCATGAATATCAACTCACATTGTTGTGATTAAAAAAAACAATATTAAATCAGTAATAATGAAATGTGTATTGATCCAGAGTGATGTGATTAGATGTAATAAAATGATGGTGTAAAACTAGTAATAATGAAAATTGTTTCAACCTCAAATGTAGGTATAAACACAGCAATAAGAAGATAGCAACAAATTAATAATAAAATAATCATAATAATATGGTGTGTCTTTCGCCAAAATAAACATTACAAAAATGATCAAAATGCAGACTCAGTTGATACATTTTCTGTGAATGTATTTGTTTACTCAGAGAAACTGTGCAGATGACTTTTTGTAATGCTTGTTATAATTTAAATGACTAACAATAATAATAATTTAAATGACTAACAAACCTCATACAATCTGAAGGCAATATTTGTGCCTCTCTGTGAATACAAAGACATTATTCGACTCTACTTTATATGACATAAACCTTTCATTCCTTTGGATTTTGTTCTCAGCAAAATAAGCAAACAACAAAGAAATTAGAATTTTTATTAAATTCAACTTTGGAAGAGTTTACTTCCTGCTTTTCTTCTTTCCAAATCTCTCTGGAGAGAAAAATACTTTCTTTTTGAAAGCACTTAAATTTTTAAAGAAATATTTCTTTCTTGAATGCAGATGTGAATAAAGAGTGAACTTCAGACATTACAGATTTTATTTTGTTTCGCTTTTTATTTTCAATTAATTTTTTAAAAAAGAATTTCAAAGTTGGAATATTGAATATTTATATCTTTAGTGCCGTCACCATTTGTGACGCTAAACTGAACACAGATTTATCTTTAGTGCCGTCACCAGTTGACGTTAAACTGAACACAAATTTTTTGTCAAGTCCAAATTGTTTTAAAATGGTAGAAGCTTTTCAACCTTTTTCTATTGACAAATTATAAATGAATGTCAATATATATTAATTTGTAGTGAAAAGTTACAAATTAACTGGGCCAGAAACTTGGAGTCCCATTGCCAGTCTTGTTTAAATTTGCCATGTGTTTTTCTTTTTTTAATATTAAAGTTCACCCAATAAAAGGCTCTAGAGCAGCTCAATGTAGAGGGTTACTTTTAAAATGGTTTTGATGAATGCTGGAGTGAGAGGAAGTCATAGGTAGTGAAGATTATTAGAATGATGTATTAAAATCTCACAGACAAAAACATTATTTTCATAAAAATGATAAAAGTGAGCATTCTTATTCAAATAATAGTCATGTCCTCCAATTTAAATCACAACTGATAAAAAAAAAAAATCTCATCAAAATATATGTTAGTCTGATTAAAGAAAGATAAAAGGTACTTTCTGTCTGGATATCTGGGACGAGATGTTATCATTACTTACATTTAGACTATCATCATCATCTTTGTTGTGATGATCAGTGGATTGTTCGAAACAAAGTGAGCAATAACTGAGCAGTACTAAATAAAAAAAAAATGTTTAAAAAATAATAAAATATTCCTAAGAACAGGCAACTGAATGAGAACAATCTACTTTTTTTGATTAAATAAAGGGTTCAGTTAAAGACCTGCTGAATCTCATTCATTTCAACAAGCACCTGCAGGTGGCCAGAAGGCACAATGACTGAAGCTTTGTGATAATAACAACAAAGATGAGGAAAATAGTCCAAATTGGTACAACATAAGAGATGCCTTTTCTCTCGTCGTTAATGTTGCACTTGTAAAATCTGATGTTTATCTTTATTATAAATGTATAGACAATTACATTAAAATGATTTTCAAGTCTGGAATAAAATCATATCTAAAGTACCAAATGATTTTTTTGTATCATTACATGGAGATAATGTTTCCCATTGTTTGTCACAGTTCCATCCCTAATTATATCTGACACAATTCTGTTATCTGAGGTTACACTTTGCATCAAGACAGATATACTACCAAAGTATTTAGTTGTAGGATCTTTCTTTATTTTATTCTCACTTTAAATGCATTAGAATCACACGCATCTTGTGCAGGTTTTTTTTTTTCTAAAACATTGCATCACCCATGTCTGTCAGTATCCACACACTCCAGCTTTTCCCAGCAAAAAGGGAAGTATTGAAATTGTTTATAAGATTAAGGAGAGAATATGATGAGGCAGCTGATGGCAGTCCTAGAAGATGTCTTTGCAGATTGTTTTTGAAAAGTATAAAGGATACAGATGAAGTGAATCCTTTAAAGAATGCTAAGGTATCATTGCCCAATGTAGGCTATTTTTTTTTGTTAATATTAAAAGGCAGGATAATTTTGAGGCAAAATACAGAACATTGATACACACTTAGACTGAAGTTGTTCTTTTCAAAAAATTGGTTTAAATATTTCTAAGTTTGTTTATTAAAAAGTATTACCACCTGCACACCTTTTAGACATACAAAGGGTGTTTCATTAAGATGGATTATATATAAGGGTGTTTCATTAAGACGGATCAAAGTCAGCAGTAAATAAATCAGTGTTATTGATGAAAATTTATTTATTTCTCTATTGGATCATATTTTTAAGTCATGGCAATTATGTGTGAAAAATAATATTGCCCAACTGTCCACCAAATCTAAAAGAAAAAGAAAATAATCATTAGATGCTTAAACGTAATTCACATTAAAATTGATCCAAGTTATTGGAATGCACTTTATATGTCATTCTCAAATGCATTTTAAAAATTAAGAATATTTTTGTTTATTTTCATCTTGGAAAAATAATAATTTAATTTTTATTTCAAATTTAAATTAAGATTAAAGTAATATGTACATGTGTAATTTTATGAAAAATAATCCATTTTTTAAAGACTCTTTGTAATCTAGTCTACCACGTAAATTACTTCTTTATTTAAACATGATTTGTGTGTTTCTTTATTACTGACATACAAAAGTTTTTTTTTCTTTCTGCTTTCTTCCTTTCAATTGTTTGTTTTTTTTAGTCTCAAAAGAGTTAATTTCATTACAATAAATAAAAATAAAATTTAATTATTTGTTAGATAAAACTTCTTATGACTTGTGTTTTGAATATCAACAACTTTTCTGAATTATTTGATTTTAGGATTCATTTTTTATCAGTTTTTCTCCTTGTGGAAATTGTTTCGTTTCATTTGCCATGACTTGGCATTGAACAAAATAACATTTATTGGCCCTAAAACTGTGTTTTCTGTCACGTACTGTTTGTATTGCTTTTACTTTATATATATATATATATATATATATATATATCATGACTATGCTATCATTTAACCATTGTATTTGATGATAAAAGCAGTTAGTGGTCAGTTTCCTTAAAGATTTCTATATTTTTTAAAATCTTTATTAATTCTTGATGAAAATTTCCCCAACTCCACCAGAAAAAAATATGTCTGAGTTTTAAAAAGTTGAAATAGAAAAAAAAGGCAGGTTTTGAAAGAAAACAAATGAACTTTGAGATTGTCTTTTATACTTCATTGATTCTGAGAAGTAATAGATTTTTTTCCTTTATAAAAGCTTTTGTACATTTTTTGGATTTAGTCAAAAACAGTGTGAATTGTTGGCTTCAAATTAAAACCTGAGTGACTTTTTTTACTTTTGATGCAATGTCTAAATTCTGCACTGAAATGTTTTCCCCTTTTTTTTAAAACTCCCATCAAAACATTGCATATGACAAAAGGGAAATTGTTATTGCTTTATTAATAAGTAGTTATTTATGTTAAGTTTGGCATAAGGTCACAAGTATGGGGTAGGCAGTGAAGGCTGAACTTATAACAATAATAAGGCGATTTGAGATAACTTTTTGAGACTAATGTGCATCTAGTACAAGGCCCAAGAGCCCCTACAAGTAGAGGGTTACTGTGGGATTATATGAAAAAAGGCAAGATATACTGCTTATGAATTATGTAGACTTGAAGTGGTTAAGATTATTGTGATTGGGAATTCAAGGTGCCAGAAGTCTGTTCCACAAAACAGCAGTTCTTGGAAAGAAGCTGTCTGAGTGGAACTTATTCCTTACTAATGAAAAATAATCCATCACCCTTAAGGCCGCTTAGGTGCTATTGAATATCAAGACAGGGTGAGGTGTGGGAAGCTTCAGCCTAGATATGGCATCAATATTCCATTTTTGGTCTGATCTGGCTCTTGTAAAGATAGAACATAGTGGTGATTGGGGTTGAGGTGGTGGGGAGCCAGATATTTACTGGAGTGGTGCAATGGAACAACCATTTTTCCAACCTCTCATGTACCTGGGTTTCATTTGAGGTCTGGAGTGAGCTTTAGTCCCAATAGACATTCAAGGCAAGGAGCCTTGTTGAGAGACCACACACATCAATCATGGTGCATGAAAGTTCAGGGTCTGCTTGATGCTGGTGTAATGTTTTCTTAATTTTGCAAGCCAGTCCTTCCCACAGTGATCCATCTGCACTAAGGGACCAGCAGCTATGTTCTGGTCATCCAGATTTTGGGAGGTGCACCTATAAACTGTTGTATCATCTGCATAGATACTCACTAATGATTGAAATATGCTCTTAGGCAGATCATTAATATTGAGCAGAAAGAGTGTAGGACCAAGAGGAGAACCTTGAGGAACACCAGCATTGATCTCATGGGCTTCCAATGACTGGCTGTTAACAATGACCTTGAGGGACCTACCAGTTAGGAAAGGCTTGATAATTGAGAAGGTTCTTTCAGAGATTCTATGGCTGGAGAGTTTATTTAGCAGTCCCCAGTGACACATCATGGACAAGTGTCCTTGTGAGGGATTTATTGAGACATCATCTGTGGATCTGAATAAACAAGGCACACAGTTGGTACCTTACATAGACCTGGAAAGCATCTCTCCTTCAGACAGCATTTGGACAGTTTTTCTAGTATTGCACATATCTCTGGGCTAATATTCTAAAGACCAACCACTAGGATTTCATCCAGACTAGTGTCCTTTTTAGAGTCAAGTCTTTTGATAAATCTGGAAACTTCTAATGCTCTGATAGAGATATTACAAAGTTTATGCTCTGTGAGAAAGGAGAAGTCAGGTAAGGGGTGGCTCTTTTTATCTAATGTAGAGTTCAAAGCAAAGTTCATTGCCTTGTCAAATGAGGATTTAATAACTTCAAAGTCAATTGTGATAGCACACACTGACACTTTGCCTCTATTGTGAATTTTATATGTGATTTTCCAGAACTCACAAGAAACAAGTCTTTTGTTTTCAACCTTATTGTGGACTAACTGTTCATAGCTGAGCTTTGCATTTTCCAAAACTCTCTGGTCTTGATTGGGAGCAGTTTGGAATACTGAAGGAGTCTCACTACACCATTTTATGTAGTAGATAGTGGGAGATATATCTGATGATTTAGCCATAAGTCTATGACTTGTCCTTTTTTTGTCTCATTTACTTTGTAGGATTCAGTTGGTAATGTTACTTTTGAAAAATGGAACAAAACCTGAAGATAAAAAATTGTAAATTGACTTCTTTATCAGCAATATCAACAGTCAAAATTGTGATATCTATCTATCTATCTATCTATCTATCTATCTATCTATCTATATATATATATATATATATATATATATATATATATATATATATATATGTGATGTCTGTGTGTCTATGTGATACTTAAGATCCATCCAACCGATTTTGACCTAACTTGGCACATACATTGTACAATGTAAGAGACAGGTTCTTAGCATAAAAATCAATAGTCAATAAAGCCGATCAAAAATTGATGAATTCAACTTTTTTCCTCCAATTTCATTCAAACTTGGTATGTAGGTTAGTTACATTATGACGAGCTCAACAATATCTCATTTTTATTTCTACACTGCTGCGTTTAGTGAAAAACTGAGAAAAACAAAAAAATGGATTTTAACACAAATTTTAATTTAAAAAAACTCCCTCAATTTTCAAGCAATCTAATACAAACTTCACTCAATTGTAGCCAACAATAAATTGATTGTTTAACAGTCATTTAATTTGATAATTGAGTCTACCCATATAGTGAAAACCCATTTAAGTAATGAAAAATGGCAATTTTTACTGGTTTCTTTCTTATTTTTCGTTGATCTTTCAATGAGTTTTCTTCAAACTTAACAATTGCTTCATAAATATATCCTCTTTTACATTCCTGGTAAGTATACTAGCAAACTGAATTTCAAAAACTCCAAAATAATTGTTGTCTGAAATGGATCTTCATGTTGCCTGTTTTGCACCTTCATGTCCTTGGCTAACTATCGAATACAGATTACTTTTGTTATATCAGTAATTACGTTAATTTCCAATGTTTTTTAATGAAGGTACTTTAAAGTAATTAAAGAAGATAGACTATGTTACATCTAAACATGATGCTGTTTTTGCTCCATTCTAATTGAATGCTTTTTCTGATCAACCAGCTGGGTATAGCTGCTGGTTTTGTCTAAAAATAACTTTCAAAATGATTTACATGTAGAAAACTTATTTTCCACTCTGCAACCTCTTTTCAACAGTGCTAGATTGGCAGCTAGGTCTCATCATTTTATATACAAAATGGCTAGATGTAATCATAAGTTTTATGTTAACAGTTTTATCTCAAGCACTTCTCGCTTAACAGAAAAAAATTAATCCCTGATTTCTAATACTACTTCCAATGACAACAAAAGACAAAATGAATATCTCACTCCATTTTGCTAGAAATTACATCATTTGTTTCGTAACATGAAATTGGGCTCTTCAATGACCTCTGGTAACCTTGAATAACTACTGAAATCAATGTCACATAGTTTATGACACAAATGGATGACTTCAGAGTTTAATATAAAAAAAGTAACTACTATTTTGTCCTTAACCCTAGAACACTAACCATTGGTATATAGTACCCAGCACAAATTTTCCTATTTTTAATTACAATTTTCAGTACCTGATTTTCTTACCTAAATAATGTTTTTCAGTTCCTATTAATGTTAACTCAAAGTACAAAGTTTGAAGTGCCTGCATGTAAAATATTTCAAATAAAGATTTATATTTAATATTTTTTTGATATTTTCAAAATCTGGTATGATATACCCATGGTTAGTAGTGGTGTAACTTTAATTGATGGTTAGTGTTCTAAGGTTAAACACATTTTAACAAAAAATTGGAAAAAGAGTGGTTCTTTAGAAAACGTCCTTACAGTAATCCTTGAACGTGTCCCCCAAAATGACTGATGTCAGAATTAAAATAAATACCAAAACCCTAGTGAAATTAATATTTTTAATTTCATGTTGGGGTGCATGTATGTGGGAATGTTAATCATTGCCTTAATATGATCAGTAAGCCTACTATTCTGTCTTAATGTATTCAAGACGCACACCACACTTTCTTAACATGACTGGCAAGTACACCATTAAAAATAGTATGAAGTACACTAATCAACTGTTTGTTTCTTCTCTTCACCAGTTGCCATTCAGCAAAGTGCTGAATTGTATATGATGAGAATATACATAGTAATTCTAATTTCTTTGGTGTGAGGTCTTACACAATTTTATTCAAGCAATCGCCCCCAACTCTGTTGAATGTATGGGTGTGAATTCAGAAGAAATAATCTTTGAATAATTCCAGAAGAATTTGTTATATAAAACGTGTCTGAGAATTATTTTGAATGTGTTTCTTTTAACAGCATCAGTTGCCTATAGTTTCAAATCTTCAGTTGTGTAATAAAACTGATTAAAGTACAAATTCATTTAATTTAATTCCATCAGAATATAATTACAATCATGAACAGTAAATTGATATTTCGTTTAGCTTCCCATTGATGCAATTGATTGGATTTTGATTTCAGATTAGTTTCATGTTTGCTGCACAGCCTTCCTCCCTGTTTCTTTTTCTTTTTTTATCACATTCTGGTCGACCATAAGTTTTTTTTCTACTTTCAGAAGGATTGTGGCTTCATAAAATATATTTTGTAATTTTCTTCATTTTCTCCACAGTGTATTAAAAGTGTTAAGTTGTTTAAATGGAAGTTCTGTTTCTTTCTTCCTACAGTAGAGAAGACAGTCTTGCAGACCATGTGTTCTATTGTTAGGGAATAAAAGCTGAATGAATATTTCATTATTATAGCCTTTTGCCAAACTAATGTTTAATGATTTTCTGGCTACTTTTTATCTTTATCTGGCTACTTTTTATAAAAAGTTGAGTCCTGTCAAGTTAAAAATGCTTCTATGCTTATCTTATGATAAACAAATAGTCATTAATTGTACCCGTGGAAGATAGTCACAGATGGATTAAATTTGTTTTTGAATCAACATTTAGCTGCTGTTGCTCTAATTCCTGACCAAATCTTGTCTCATAGACATATATATATTCTGATCTAATGTCTGTAAGTAACATTTTGGTAAAAACCTTATTTTTGGGCGGGGTTGTCATTTGCTATTCATCTAAAAAAGAATGCATTTAGTAATCACCATCAGATTTCATCTATGTGTCTCGTCTTCACGTTTCTTAGAAACAACAAAATGATAACTAGTTATTGAAGATACCTGAGGATTGTTGTACATTACTCTCTGACTCAGTTCCAGTTTAACTCTGAACATTATTTATCATCCCTTTGTCAGGTGATTATTGCCAAAGTAATTCTTCATAGATTTTATACATATATATATATATATATATATATATATATATATATATATATATAAAATTCTTACTAGATTTTACATACATACATATATATATATATATATATATATATATATATATATTTATATGTGAAGAAATATAGTTTTAAGGTGTACTATATTTATGACTGATGATTGCGTCTAGCATGAAATGGTCTATTGCCTCTGAGTGTTGACTTCAATGTTCACTTTTATATATATATATATATATATATATACAAATGTGCATGGAATATTGCTGTCATATATACTCTGGAGTCCCCGCTGTTTGTCTTAGGGTCCTCAACAAAATCCAGAGACGATATGCAATGTGGATGGCCCTTATCTGACATCTTGTTTACAGTTGCTCTCTCACAGATGACCCGTCGCATCCCTCTGTCTTTTCTACAAATACTTTCATGGTAACTGCTCTGATGAGCTATTTTCACTGGTTCCGAAATGTGCTAGTTTAAATGTTCCACTCGGTCGTCATCTCAGTCCCACCCTTTCACTGTTGAAACTATTGAATGTAGACGTCTCTTCTAATCCAATAGCTTCATGTCTTACACTTCCCATGTGTGGAACTCCCTTCCACTTGTTTGCTTCCCTGATAGCTATAATCTCAAACTATTCAAATGCAATGTCAATTGACATCTCCATATGCCTTGATCTATCCCCCGTCCTTCTCTTCATCCTTTCCTCTCTCACATCTCTTTACTCTTGCTCCCACTTTCTGCAACCCCTTGCAGTGGAACTCCCACCTTGATTGGCATGAATAATTTAAAAAAAAAATATATATGTATTATATTTCTGTTTTTGAAAACAACAATCTGAATTTTTTTTTTTAATTCTTTCTCTTTCATTAAAAAGAAAAGGATTGTAGCATTTTCTGGCATATAAAATATGCAAGATATCTAGGCAATGATGAATCTAAAAGATACTGGTTTTATTTATGAGGATTGCTTTTTAAAATAATCCTCCTTTTGCTATTGATAGAACCAGGCCTGCTTAACTCCATAAACTCAAAACTAGTGACCAAATAACACACACTGGTTAAACAGTTCAGGCATAAAAGAATACACATGATATTTTTTGATTGGGGAACATTCCAAATGAAATAAAAGCTGAGGCCTTTCGTTAATAAATCCAAACAAATTTATGAGATGCACTGACATTTCAACCATCATTTTTCAAATCTTATCTGCTTTAAGAATCTGAAAATGTGTGCACCTATCCCAGCCTACTTAAAAAGTATACTTTGTAAGAGAGAAATGTTCTTGAAGTCTTGCCTTGATGGAATCATTTTTGCTGCATGCTCGATAGAACTGTTAGCGCCACCATTAATAATGGAAATCTTCAGCTCATATATCTTTCTGGAAGTTTTTCGTTTCTGGCACTGGTGTATTTCCTGTTCAGATCTGTTTGGTCTGTGTTGCTCTTTCTGGCAAAGTCCCATCAGAATTGGGAAAAAAGTCAAACTTGCTTATTTTACACACACCAACTTTGAGTGAATGTTAAAAAAGAAAGTTGTCTATTATAGAATTGCCTGATTTTCTGAGCTGATGTATTGACACAAAAGTTTCGCATAGAGATATTTTGATTATTATCATAAATTTTACATATAGAGCAAGTGTGAGTAAAGCAAGATTTAGTTGAGAAGCTTGCTTGTAACTTATATTTGCATACTTTAACCAAAAATGTTTATATATATCTTTGTGTAAGATTTTCCACAATAAAAGACATTATAAATTTAAAGGCAAAACGTAAAATGCCAAGTAACCTGCTTGTCTAAATGGATACCACATCAAGTAGTGGGAAGTACTGTAAAAAACACATTATTAAGAGCTACAAACGATGTGAAGTTGTGGAGAGCCATAAACACCCACACCTTGAAGAGACACGGCATATAAAAAAGGTAGCACATTTATCTTTGCTGGGTGACTGTGATATTATCTATTTTTCATAAATGATCAATGAAGGCTGATTTACAAAGCAGGTAGTCTCTCTCTACTAAAATAATAGTGAAGCCAACTTTTATTTTGATAGATTTGTAACTTATTAACATCCTTGCAAAAACTGTTGATGTCTGAGATAAAAGTGTTAATATTTAATGTTGCTAGGAATAACTGCAAAATGCTTTCCTCTCCTCATTTTATAATCAGAGGCACACAAATGCAAGCTGGGATTTCTTCCTAGCCAATAAAATAAGCTGGTTCTTCGTTTAATATGACTTAGTCCCAGTCTGTCTTGTATTGAAGCCAGAACACTACATTCACTTGTCTAAACTTACTCTTGTGTGTCAACTGCAATTCTTAGTTTGTGAACATTTCGCTATATTACTGCTGCTTTGCCTTATTACATTGCATATATTGTTTGCTTGCTTTATATTATTTTTTGCTCTTTTCTTTTTCTTGTAATTATTTATTGCTAACTTTGTCAAATCTGTTCATTGGGCACTTCTGCCATTTATTTATATTTAACCATGGCCACTCATTCTATGTTTAATTTTCAAGAAACTGATTACTTATTAAGGAGTATCTTTTGCAGTAGTTTAAAAAGAAATGAGGATTTTAAATGCTGCTTTGCATTGTCCTTTTTATTAATGTTGACAAATCTTTTTAATAAATATACATATTGTGAGACCTTGTCAAAATTCACATGGGGGTGAATCTTAGAAATATTATTGAAACTTATGAGATTAGAGCCAGTAAAAAGAAAAACATTGTTAAGAGCTATCAATGAGAGGAAGTTGTAGAGATCTATAATAGCCCATATCTTGAAGGTGCACCGCACATAAAAGATCAAGAAGTCTTTGATCTTAATGTTGACAAATCTTTTTAATAAGTATTCATATTATGAGACCATGTAAAAATTCACGCGTGAGTAGATTATGAAAATATTTTTGAAAGTTCTAATGTAAATGTTATGAAGTGTGATTTCCTTTGTATTTTATCAGTTCAGTGGTAGTTGTTTATCTTGTATACCGAGAGCCACTCTACCCTTACTGCTTGGGCATTTTTTATAGTCTATGCTTTATTATCATTTGTAATAACAACTTGGAGGTATGATAAGACTTAAGAAAGCTTTATTGAGCTTAAATGAGGAGGGATGGCTAGACCACTTATTTATAGTCTCTAAGGGAGGGAGAGTACTTCTTTCAGGAGAGACAATCAACATCAAGTGAGGTAACTCCTATTGGTTTATACCATAACTGGTACTATTGTTACTTTGATTCTAATGTTTCTTTTGACTAATCAGATTTTCAGTCTTCTTCAGGTTTAAAGTGAAGTTAATCTTTAATTTTTTTTCTCTATAGTGGGTGAATGGGTTGTTTTTGTTATGCATGTTGGCAGTGACCAAAATGTTGTGGTGGGGGGGTGTTCACTCACGTTAGAACAGCAGTAATTAGCTTTGTGTTCATGGAGATAAAAGCATACTTGACAGGAAATAGAACATACAGAAATAACAAGAAAAGCATGGCAAATTTATGGGAATAAATTTTCCGCAATCATGGAATCAGGGACAGAATTGCAGAATCATTTGTCTTAAACAGAATCTGGGTTTTTAAATATAATTTTCAATAATAAATCACAAATTAATTGTTTGATTTTTTTCAGATTTTTAAAAATTTTTTTCAAAACTTAGTAACTTTCTCTCTGATTTTGTTAAACATTTTAATAAATATAACAATAACATAACATAGTTATTACCTTAAATTTTGCATTTACAAATCTTTGTAGGTATTTTTCCTTTTAAAACCAGAAAAATAATTAAGAACAAAAATGTTTACATAAAATAAAGAGAAATGGGTCGTTGATTTTCTGAGAATATGTTGGCTAGTCTAGTTTTAAATATTTTAATACTTTTCTAGGAAATTGTATGTAGCAAATGAGATAAAAGTCAGAAGGTCATGGCTTGGTCATGGCCACTGAAATCTATTGCTGAAGTGAAAATGGGGAAGACAGACATTAGTTGATGTCAAAAGTGGAGGTGGGGGGAGAGAGAGAGAGAGATGAAGATCAAACCAATAAGTTTAGCAAATTCATTTCCTTTAAGGCCTCACGCAATACAAGTAAAAGATTCTAAACAACTTATAACTTTGTTTTATGAATATGAAAGAAAAGTAAATGCTATCTTGTGCCTACCATACAGAAAAATTCTCCAAAAACACCATTCTATGAAACGACTGGCTTGTCTACTCCAAACCTTACCACAAACAGTGACTTTCCCGGATTAATAATTGCATCATCTTCAGTGCTTCACCATTGTGAACAAATTTAAATTGAACAAAAAGATCCTTTAATAACATTAACTATCAATGATTATTTTTTCATATTTTATTTATATTTTGTAATCTAAACCAGTTGTATGAATAAGCAACAAATTGTCAAGATGACTGAATCAAGTCAATATAGTGAATCAATCTCAATTTCCTGATGACTTTTATGCAGAATAAAATATGTTATTTTGCAAATTCTGTCTCCATAGTGTTGACACAATCAAAGATCACATTCAAATCAAAAATTCATTTAACAAAAAAGTCTTAAACAAAAGTCGGCTCAGCTGAAACAGAAGACAATCACAACTTTGTTGAAGAGTAAAAAGGTACGGGATGATTTTATACTTGATTTTTTGAGAATGTGCACGTTGTCTGACATTAACCTACACAAAATTGACAAAATGAGGCCATTCATATTAAACCATTGTAAAGAAGTTGCAAGTATCAATTGTATTAGGCAACTTCATCTACCAAAATTGTTTGCTTGTCACTTTGCTGCCCTGAAAGCCAAGCTTGCTAATCAATCAGTCAGCATCATGAATTTGAGCTGTAACTCATATAGATATTGCATTTGAGGATATTATTGCCTTTGTAACAGATTTTGCAGCCTATTGCAAAAAAAGCACCTAAGAAAGTGTTGCCATGCGTTGTGCTTAGCACATATTTTAAATCTTGTTGGTGAAATATTTACACACTGGTCAGTATTTGATAATGTTACCCACCTCACTACTTTCATCAAGTCAGCCTTTTTTAAAAAGCCTAGTCAGAAAAAGCAATACTTAAAATGGCTTGAAGGTTCCTTGCCTACAGAACAAGTGAAACTACCCGCTGTACCAGTGGCAACCAGATGGAATTCCTGGTTTAATGCAGCCAAATATCACTCATCCTTTGTACAGTTTTATGAAGGATTCTTTAAGCAAGAAAAGAGCCATGGCCTTGCAGTAGATAGGATTCTAGAATTAGTAGATGATGGTTGACTACATCATGCCTCTTATCATAATTTGTGCCTACATCTGCATTTTATAAATGAGAACAGCACTCGTTTAATAACAGCTTTGACAAACTTAGAAAAAACTAAGTCTCCATTTTCATGTGTTGTATATAACATGATGGAGGATATAAAATAGTATTTGCATACTGGTACATCAAACTCAACATTTGGCCTAGAAACTTATTGTCTTTTGTCTGAACTAGAAAACACAAAGAAGGAGAGGGTTATCTCAAATTTCCAAGATTTTTTCAGCAAATCTTTTTCAAAACTGAATAAATACCTGGATACCCACCCTGTGTATAAATTTTACAAGGCAGCTCACCTGTTTAATCCTAGACAGCTACCCTGTATAGACCATGATTTAGACAGTTTTGCAACCATCAAGGACTTGCAATGTCCTACTGATCTTCTTGAAGAATTCCAAATGTATGTGAATTACCAAGATGATTTACCAAATCCTTTTAATATGCCATCATTTTGGAATGCAAATAATAGCAGATTGCCTCTTCTGGAACAGATTACAAATAAAGTCAGATGGATGCCTGTTACCAGCATAGAGGCTGAATGTTCATTTTCTTGGTATAAACATTTACTCAATAAACAACGTGAAAGGCTTACCCCTAAGAACACCAAGCAACTCACAGTGTATTACAATGGAGATTTAGAGAAGAGATTTGAAGATTAAATATATCCCAAATTAAGAAATTAGCAATTTTAAATTTGAGCAGTATTTCAACTTAGGATAAGTTGTTTTATCTAAATTTTGAATTAATATGTCTAATTTGTTTTTTGAAATTTTGTTACAAAGATTCAGTTACTATGGTTTAATTACTGTTTTGTAAAATTTTAGTCAAAATGGTTGACTTTATTCAGATATTGATTATTGAGATTCAAGTTATTAGCGTTTGATAGTTTAAATGTGATATTTATATTATGAATCAATAATTATAATTCAATCTAAATACTTTTACTTATAAAAACAAAACCAATTTGAATGTGTTCTTAAAGAAGGAAGCTCTGATTAAAAGTTCTACCTCAAAGATAATTATGCACTGTAACATTCCATTGTTTTATTGTCTAGTCATGTTATATTTTCTTATTTTTACATATCATTTATTTTTGGACTTGGATTTTAACATTTAAAGAAAAGATTTGTAGATATTTCTATTTCTTTATATGCAATAAAACATTGAATTATATTTTTGTTTTCAGTTTTAATAATAATTATAGCGGATTGTATTGCAATTTTCTCATAAAATACTAGAAAATGGAAAAAATGAAATTTCCCAAAAGTAAAAACAGAAAAAAAACGGAATTTACCAAAAGCAGAAATAGAATCAGGGAAAATTTGAAATGGAAAATCCGGGGCCCTACACTGGCTGGATGTGTATGGTCCAAAACCAAAGACTGAACTAAAAATTCTGTCAATTGCGCATTGGCTCTGCACATAGCTTCCATTTTACTTATACACTCATAGAAGAATACAATCCAGAATTTCCACCCAATAGCACCCACTTCCGCCTAAAGAAACAAACTAAAAATTTGAAATGGAAAATCAGGGGACCTACACATGCCAGATGTGTACGGTCCAAAACCAAAGACTGAACTAAAAATTCTGCCAACTGCACATCAGCTCTGCACATAGCTTCCATTTTACTTATACACTCATAGAAAAATACAATCCAGAATTTCCACCCAATCGCACCCATTTCCGCCTAAAGAAACAAAATAAAAAATTTGAAATGGAAAATCAAGGGCCCTATAAATTGTATGTTAATTTCATACAATTTAAATTTTTCTTGTGTATATTGGTGTCTGTATTTTTTAGGTTACAATTATTTTATGGTACATATGATAAAAGGGAGAATTTTCTTCATAGTATTACAAGCCATATCACTGAGAGAGAAGTTACACACATGTTGTCTGCCTGAGGGTTCTTGGTAAAGAGATTGCATTTAACATCTTTTAGTTGGTTGTCTGTATTTCCAGCAGTAACAGTTTTTGTCACATTGAGAGTATTTTTATTTAAAATAATAATGTCCCTACACTGTCTTCACTTTTTCACTCAATATTTGACAAAGGCTCCACTGGCACTGAAATGAAAATTGGAAAGTTGGAAATTGGAAAAAAATGAAAATTACTAGATATGAAGAACTCTAAAGGAAGGTTAAAGACTCAAGCAGTCATAACAAAATGAAGAATTTCAGATTTTGAGAGCATTTTATTGGTACATTTCTCATTTGTTTTGAACTTACTGTAGTTGCTGTGACTTTCATTTTGTGAAGCTTTAAATCCAATTTTTCTAATTTCTTTTTCTTTATCACTGTGGAACTGATTTTATTTACTTTTGTTTTTAGGTCAGCAACAACCCGAGTGTGCCAGCAGCAACTCAAGGATTTGCAAGCCGTAAATTAACAGGACAAAATTTGAGACTGGTAAGCAATTATCTTATTACCAAATTCTTCAGAAATGTTGATCTTTAAATAAAACTGGATTAGAAAAAAAACATTTTTTAAAAATTAATTTCTGACTGAAGCATGTTTTTTATCTTGTTATTATTTCTATTTAATTTTAATTTTTTTTTTCTGATTTACATTTTTATATTTTATTCAAATTTTTTGTCAATTTCCCTGTTCATTTTTGTTTTTTTCACCCCGTTAATATTTTTTCATTTCAGTCTTATCTCTAATTATTTTTATATATTGTCTGAATTTCTTGACTGAAATGATTTATTCAGAATAATATAATCATGTGTATTTTTGTTGCCAGATTCTGTGATCCTTCCACTGTATTGGTACATAAGGTGCTATGCTGCCTGAGACAGAGTTTTTTAGAATTCTCTTAATTTCTGTACTGTTTGAAATTTTACATCAATGCCAATTTAATATTTGGTGAAGTGTTGTTATTATTTGATTTTAAGACTAGCATTCAAATTATTGTTTTGCTCATTATGATTCAATTGACAACTCTGCTGCTTCAACCTGTGAATTATTTGCCCTTTGAAACATAAAAGAAAACATCTTCTCAATAAATCTGAAGGTGACACAATGTAACATATGCTTGTGATCAAAATGTATATGAAATTCATGCCAAGCAATACAGGAGATCTGAATCAAATTTAATGTCTCTCGGGAGTCTTTGATCGCAGAGGAATTAATCCATGATGACATTGAGTTATACTGGCTTCACCGGAAGAGATACCAAAATAAACATTGTACTTGTTGTCTCTTCAGAACAAAGAAAAGGGTGCCTGATGGGAGTTAACATAGAAGGTAACCTCATAGCCACCAAGGTCAGAATCAGATCTCAAAGGAAGTTGTTGGGTTTGCTAGCATAAACAGCAAGTGAACCCAGGTGACGATATATATGCAAAAGACAGCTGGATAACAAGAAGTTATAGAAATGTTTGATCCTCACACAACAAAGATGGAACATTCAAAGAAAATTCCCAAAACCATATACCCTCCACTACCAATGTTATTTTGACAGAATGCAGCAGTAAATATTATATAATGAAAACTTTTTATCAGATGTTATTAACATAATCTCTTAACTGGTTGGCATTAATTTCATGTTTAAAACAATAGGAATGTCTCCTGAAACATGTTTACCCAGAAGATATATAATACATAGTGTTATGACATGAACATGTGTTTCATTTTACTAAGTGTATGATGGCAGAACAAAGAAGAAACAATAAAAATTTAAAGAAATAAACAAATTCTATTAACTTAAAATGCAACAACTGAAAAATCAAGGTAGATGTCTCATATGAAAAAAAGAAAACAGATAAGTGGAGTTGTAAAGGCATCCAGTGAGGTGCACAGAAGGATAAGTTGTGATTTACTAGGGCAACAGTGTTTGGCGAGTTGGTAGAGTCTGATGTATTTGAAGATGGGAGGTTGCTTTTCAGTAATGTGTGTGAACTCGGGTCAAGATGCCATCCAACTGCTGAATGTCCTTTTTGAGGCTCAAATTGGTTCCAGTTTTCATTTTGTTTCTTTAGGCAAGAATGGTGATATTGGGTGGAAATTCTGGATTGTATTGCTGTTCTTTTCTTTGAGTGTATGAGTAAATGGAAGATATGTGCAGAGCCTTGCACAGCTGATGGGTTTTACTTCAGTTTGGGGTATTCGGAGTGTTCTCATTTGGCTGCTGTTAGAAATTAGTAAATCAGAAGATCTGATGTTGGGAAGAATGTAACAATAGGAATAAGAAATAATTTTAGTGAAACAATGAAGATGCTATCTAGAATAATTAATAGAATTAGAACAGTTTCGTATTTTGGTACTTCAGACAATAAGCTAAATACAAGAAAATGAACAAGAGAGACAAGGAAAGTTACTTTAGAATTTAAACAACACTTTCATTGATGATGTGAGCTTTGAAATTATTTTCTCTATGCAACATTTTTGCTGAAAGCACTTTCGTGTCTTTACATTTGAAGAGTTGGAATTTATTTGAAGATTTTATGCCTTTTAACAGTTCAGAGCATAAATCAAGGAATTGGAAGGAAGAATTGGTAAATAAAATCTGAAAGGCAAATCAGTTTGAAAACTGAAAAGGATGCAAACACAAAACAAACACAGGAACATTTCAAACCTCCATTCGTTTGGGTTACAATGGAGAAAAAGAAAATCCGTCTTGAACTGGTATGTGAATGTTGACAGCAAAGAGCAAAGATCTTTTTTATTATTATTTTTTTTTTTTTTTTTAAAGTTGATTGTAAAAATCTGAAGGCAAATGTAAGAGAAAGGTGACAGTGTTTCTCTGAGTGAAAAACTTCCATTTTGCCCACCTGCAACTGTACATTTGAATGACAATGTCAAAAATATCAAATTATTATCTACTCAGTAAAAGTAAATTTAATCCCTGTAGGCAGTTTTTTCAGGACTTGGAAAATGTTTATTGGACCAAGTTTTTATCTGTAAAAAGAAAGAATCTTTGCTTTGTTTGACAGCATGGATGATAATGTCAAAAGCCAAAAACAAACGAAAAAGAATTGATTTTACTTAGTGAGAATCAATATTCGTGCATCTCTTTTCTTCATGTGAGTTTTCAAGATAAGAACTTTTCTAAAGATTTAATTAAAAAAGCCACAAAAAATGTAACCATAAATCTATTAAAGTGAATTGGTTGTCAGTTAACGTCACTGAATGAATTGGTCTTTGCTTTGAATTTACTAAATGATGAACAAATAATAGAAATAGTGTCTCTGAATTATTCCAGAAATTAATGAGGAGAATCATGAATGCAGCATGAGATTTTATAAATAATAAACAAGCTTGCATGATCAGAGGGTTGAACATTGGAATGGCCTACTTGTGTAGTTAGTATGATAAAATATGGTAATGGTAATATTAGTTGTTTCCTTATAAGGAAACATTCAATATTCTTTGACTCAGAAGACTTGTACTACTTTTGGATTAAATTCATAAAATCTTTCTCTTAAAACAATTTTTCAAGAAATTATATTTCCCAAGTCAGGTGGCTATTATTGTAGTCTTGATGGGAGTTTCCTTCCTCGCATTTTATTTGAAATCATGTGGAATGTCAGCATCTTCATTATGTCTTTATTTTCTCTTCACGTTACATGTGCTATACATTTCAGTTGTTGCCGCTGTTGAAAATACTCCATTGATAGGGTTTCTGTTATGTGGTACAGTTATTTGTTTGTGATTCTCTAGTGCCAGTCTTGGGTGGTCCTTGCTAAGACCCACAAGCTTCAATCACCCAAAGCTATTTTTAAGAATTGGTCTTAGAAAGTGGTTGTATACAGCTAAGAATTTAGATATTTCTGAATGGGTCTGGCACCATGTTTGACATTCATCTGAGAGTCTCAATCTTATGAAACAATTTAAGAACATGACTCTAGTTTCCAGGTTAATGTTTTCTTCTTGGAGCAATTCTAGTGCAGCCCATTCTGTATTCAATTTCCCCATTGCCTATACTAAATTTGTTATAACTGATCCATATACTGAGGTATTTGAAGTGTTTATGTTTTTTTTGTGACAGACAAAATAGAGCAGACTGATAATTCTACAAGCCAGTGAAAGAGATTAGAGAAGGAGAAGAAAAGCAAGCAATGGTTCAAGTGAATGGATCTAAAATAGCATGAATATCATTTCTTCCTGCTTTTTTTATTAGAGTTTATAGCATAGTACCAGTTGGGCATGGAACGAGCAACTCCACCCTGTAAAAAGTTACTTACTACAGAAATCACAGCATCTATACACCTAACATGGTGAGGCTATAACCCCAAAATCCCCAGGTGAGTCTACAGGGTAAATATCTCCCCCAGTGATATATAAATACCAGGACAGACTGAACTCTATAGCCCTTGTTTTAGGGAAAGAAAACTAACCAGCCTTGATAGGGTTGGGCTACATCAGATGACCTTGCACAAGACACACCCCTACAGCTACAGCTGCACTATATTTGGTGCTGCTATGACCCTATGACCCTTGTGAACATGATTATTGGGCCACACCAGATGACCTTGCCCAAGAAATACCACTAATGCTACAGTTGCACTACATTTGGTGCCGCTGTGTCTCTATGACCCTTGGGAACATGATTATTGGGCTACACCAGATGACCTTGCCCAAAACACTACTGCTACAGCTACACTATATTTGGTGTCGCTATGACCCTTATGGGTTACAGGACTTGTGAACATGATTATTGGAATTGTTATGTGGCAAAAGCATTTATTAAATTCTTTTTGCATTTCCTTGAGCTTGTTTTGACAATTCATATCTGTTATTAAATTAGGAAAACTCCTCCAATTAGTTGTTGATTTAGAGATTATTTGACAAGTAAGTAATGTCATTTACATTTCTCCTGATGAGAATAAATACGTTATTACTGAATCATCCGACCATTTATACAATTTTGGTTCATGTTTGATTGCTTCATTGAATTGGTGTTTTCATGTAAGTTTTATTTTCTCCACCAAAATGTGCAGAAGAATTGATTTTTCTGTTGAATTTGTTTCTAACAAAATCACATCTTTTCTTTCAAAATGTTTATTGTTCAATAACTTTCACTTTATCATCTTTAAAATTTCTTGTTAATAGATTTTATTGGCTGTGTCCATAATTGAGCTGTAATGGATTTTTGAAGGTAACACAGAAACATTGTTTCAAATTTAATTGTCTGTAAAACCCTCTCTCAGCTTTTTTTCAACCCGACAAATCATCCCACATCTATTCTCATTTGTGTTGGCGTGCACATTAATTAAGAAAGAAAAGGTGAAAATAAATGCAATAGGGAGAACTGTAAAAACATGAATCCTGTTTCCCATATATTCTGTCATTTTTTTCAGGGATTCACTTGCATGGTTGGGGGGGGGGTGGAGGTGTTAGGTAGGTAACAACTTTGTCATATCAGTCTAACGGATTATTTTTTTTCTCTTACACCAACAAGAATTTTGACTTCCTACTACCACTCCTCTGGCCATCTCTCCATCACAGCATGTAGCTTTGAAACCATCCCTCAGTGGCAGCATGCACTCTGTAATAGGTGAGCTCAGAATTACTTCAGTGCACAGTCTTCCCTCACTCATGGTTGGTTCATGGCTACTTCTAATCCCAACTGTGACTATTTATATAAGATGCAAATGGAAATGTGTAACTTCCAGTAAAGTAGCACTTAATCCCAAAAGTATTAATTAATTTATTATTTTATGCCATTTTGTTCAAGGGGGCAGCTGCTTTGAAGATCCAACTTCATAGACTCCACTGTTAGTCATAAAAGAACAAAAAATACTGAACACTGATAAAATCTTTTACCATTCTCTTCTCAATGGCTGTCTCAATCACAGATGTAGTGTCACATGTCATACTAAAAAGATCAAATTTCATATCAAGTTACATGTTCTCTCAAAATTGTTAGACATATTTTATATGGAGTAAGTCTTTAAGTAGCAGTAACATTTCAGATGTATGGATAGCAGCAAATTGGTGTTGGTGCAGAAATTGCAATTGGTTAATTGAGTTGAAATTCACAACTCATTTGTTGCTTTCAGTTTCATATAAATGCCTTTTAGATTAATATGAATCTATTGCTTATCCCCAAAACTGTGGATTAAATAACACAACAGACTGGGTCCTTTAGGATCTGTGTATCACTGAAGGCCATGGAACTTCCAGTTATCATGCAGGGTTGATTTCTCTGTCCAAATGCTCTGTTCTGATATAGAGCACTCTTCCTTTATAAATATATCAATTTTTAAACAGTATAATTGTGTGTTTGTGAAGAAACTCATAATGAAATTCACCTGTGTTCTTACAAGCTCCAATAAGTTTATATTCTAACATATCTATGAGAAGGTACTGAAAAGCTTTTGACTCAAATTGATTCCCAAAATAAGATGAAATGATCAAATGTCAAATATTATTTTCTAGGAAAGGCTTGTTGGTTAAACTTTTCAACGCTCCCTCGTATATTACAACGTATATGTTTGCAATGTTTGTAATGATAAAAGATAAAAATTCTCAATGGAGTAGTTAAAGTAATAAAAAGAAGCATAATTAAATGGTGGGGGGGGGAACAACCATGATAGTGTGCAATATGAAATTATAATGAAAACAAAGAGATTAACAGAACGATCTAACTGGGTATCGCTCCTCACTCTTCAGAACTTGATCAAGGAGAGTGGTTATTAAAAGGCAAACTATAAAGACAGGATTTTACATTGTTAAAGCTTACAACTTCATTTGTTTTATCTTTCTTGTATTTTACAGGATGAAATGTGTGCCAAAATTGTGGATCTTTATGCCTCTACATAATACGTGGATGTTTATACATGTTTGTGTCTCTCTTCATGTATATGCAAATTGAACTTGTATATCTTTTAAAATTACTGAATTCTTTTTAAATTTGAGAATAATTTTTAATAATCATTGTTGATTAATGTCAAAGAGTATATTTTGCTATTTGTGCTGCCAAAACCTGATGCATGTACATCCAACCAGGCACATATTTGTTTTGGACCCTTTTTTATTTTTCATCTATATATATATATATATATATATGTATATATATATCAATATGTATATATGTATGTGTATACTGTGTGCATGTATGTATACATATCTGTTTGTGTACGTATTATTGTAGTGTATGTGGGTGTATATGTGTATACATATATAGATAAAACAAACAAGCACAGAGACATACAGACTCTCTCCAAAAATGTCAAGCCAAAATATGCACATGATAAGTCAGAGTAATTAATGCGATTTACAACAACAACCTTATCCTCAGAGATCCCCAAAACACTTTCCTAACACATAGTTTTGTCTTCCTTCTTTTAGTTGAACTGATGACACCATAGAGAAAATAAGCTAAGCTTTTCTCTGGCAAAATGCGTCTTTAATTAAACATTTTCCAAGTGTCTCATCATCTTCACACACACACACACACACACACACACACACACACACACATATATATATATATATAAGTCTAGGACAGAGTCAAGCCTTGAATTGAATCTTTCCATTTAGAGATGTATGTCTCACTAAAAACGCTTGGAGTACCATGAGTGTCTGAGTTGAGTGTCAGGAAGAGCATCCAGCCTGGCAAAACCATGCCTCAAATCATTCTGATAAATTCTCTGTCAGGCAGGACCCACCTGTCTATGTGCAAGGTTAATCCTTGTCCTGAATCAACAAAAAAACAGCTGTGTAGGGAATTTCCCTACCATTGTAGAATTTCTTTAGAAATGAGAAATTTCCATCTGCCTTAAGTTGACGCAAAGATAACAATCATACTTGATTATTGTTAAGGTCAAAGCCTTGAAAGTAAAACCATGGAGCTACAGGCAAAGTTTGAACTAAATTTGGGCAAAGTTGGAGTTTATAAAAAAAAATATTGACTCCGGATTTAAAATAAAGACTCATGGTATTATTTCTATACAACTATGATATAATTTTATTCTGAATCTCAGTTTTTAGTATTAATTACCATTTAATAAAAAATATAATTTTGCCTTACAAATTATTTTGAAAATCAATTCACAATATCACTGAGAATTTACAGTGAGTATAAGCAGAAATGAAAAACACTTTGTGTCAGTTTATGATACAGAATTCAGAATTTATTATTATGTTTTACTATTCAGACCAAAAGCTTAACATTTAGCAGCAAAATGTTTTCAATGTTATACTTTGTAGACTTCTTCAGGTGTCTGGCTTTGTAAACTTCTTGGTATTTCAAACCCAAGCTTTTATTTGATCCACAGAGATCTCATTCTACTTTGCCTGCTAAAGGGATATTTAATATCTGTTAATACTCACCAGTCTTATTTATATTTGTTTCACTTGCCCGTTTCTTCCAGTGAACCAGAATATATAACTTTTCTCTATTGTCCAACACAGGGATTGAATTGACAACTACCAGGGAAAAGGAACAATGTCTTAATTCACGAGGTCATGCAACCAAAAAAAGGTGTCTATATTTGTTGCTTCTGAAAGAGTCTGAGATTGACAGAAGAAAATTGTCAAAGTTGAAGATGTCATTTCTCAACGTTGGTTAAAGTTTCTTCTTAAATTAAATGTTCTTCTCCTCTTGCCCCACAACTCTTTTGCTATTTGTCTCTGAAATGTTTCAGAACCACTTCATATACAATTAAACTTCTGTTCAACCCAAACAGATGCAACCCTAGACCCATCTCATTTCAAACTGAATCTGGTTATATAACTTTGAATTATTTATTTAAAGTTGGATTATATCCTCATCTTCATGGTCATTTTCCCAGGGTTAAACCCTTGCACCCTTTATCCTTCAGGAATGTTGATCTGGATCACTTTCTGTGAACTTTAATCTCAACCATTTAGTTAAAATATTGATGTAGATTTTTCATGTTTTCCTGTCCATGGCTTGTGATGAGTTGTCTTGTTTCTCCTTAGTACAACTCAGTTTCAAGTCCTGTTTCTTGAACAATGAAAGTCTCACTTCATGTATTGAAACTTTTAAAAAATTAATTCAAATCAAGTTGCATTAATATCTAACTTACGATTATATAAAAAAATATCTGCTATATATGATAAAACAATTTCAAATAAGTTAATGTCATAAATTAATTTAACATCTTTTAAGCAAAAAACTGATGTGCAGATGTCATCTCTGTGAAACTCGGAGTAGGGATGATATAACATTTTTTGTTAAATACAGGTTTTTTTGTTGTTACTTACAAATATAGACAGAAGGTGTCCTTAAATTGTATACCTTATTTTTTAAAGCAGTGGTGTATACTTTCTGAGATAAGTTGTTTTTCATTATTGCATTTCAACTTTATTATTTTTTATATGATGTTTTGGCTTTATATTCTTCAACTTTCCTCCAAGTTATATGTGAGGAAAACAAAAGAATGTATTGGCTGAAACATTGTGATAAAAAACAATGAAATAGAAGACGGTAGTCCAAATCAGACATGAAAAACTTCTGAGCTGAAAGTTAATCAAACCCTTTCAAAATAAAGAATAACTGTTAAAATAACATCAATAAATCTATCACCTTTTCAGATGAATAAAATACATGACTTCAAAGTTTATTCACTTTGTAAAGTGTTTTTATGGTCATTATAAAGAAAATATAATTTAAACATAAATATCGGTTGTTTTTTTTCAAAATTTTATTACAACATTTTATCTTCATAATAAAAATATTTCTTCTCATTATTATTCTATGTACCATGCCACTTCAGGACATGGCTCTCTACAATTTCCTTTCTTTGTTAACTCTAAGTAAATTTTTTTTTTTTTTTGCTATGTCTTATAAACCCTGTTGTGCCATTTACATGAGCTCATTAAGTAGGTTATATGCTCTTTTCCTGTCCCTATTGTATTCGAACTGTTCTGTGGGTATCAAAGTTTCCAAGCCCACTTTCCTCATTATGCTTTAGAAATTATCAATCTCTCTTTCTGATGTTAAATATTAGTGTCCTTTTTGTTTCCATTCCCTCTAAAGCTTTGTCATTGCTTACATGTTCAGTCAGTGGTATTCTCAGCATCCTTCTGTAGAACGATTTTTTTTTTTTTTTGCTTTATGTCTTTTCTTCATCTGTGAGGAGATTGTCCAGTATTCACTGCCATATAGGAGGACTGATATTACATTACAGTTCAGTACTCTTTTCTTTGTTTCAAACAAAATTTTCCTGCTTTTAAATAATTCACTTAACTGCTATTAACAAACAAAACCTGTATGGATCCATTATGGAGCAGACCGTATCCCCAACATGTGAAAGTCTAACACATAATTCATACATTCTCTCTCTTTTTTTCTCCATAGCTTTTTAATGTAATTGTTTAAATTTTCTTTATAATGTACTCAATGTATATTTGAAGAGAGGGAAACATTTTTGTTGGGCTAAGCCATCTGCAATTACATTTACAGAACAATCTATAAAGAATAAGCATGCAATAAAAAGCTTACACATTAACCCTTTTGCAACTGCAAGCTATTTATTTGAGATCGGATTGTGATAAGGAACATTTTCATGTTTTTCTTACTTGTTCAAAACCCTGCTATTGAGCTTTGTGCAGAGATCTGAACAAAATTTGTTATTTAGTCTGAAAGCAAAGACCATATTTCATTGCATGAAATTTTAAGATCTTTTTTTATTGTTGTTGTTGTTGTTGTTCAATAATACCCCAGACTCTTTTGTGTTTCTTCATATCATTGATGCTCAGAGGTCAGGTGCCATCTTGCAGACTTTCTACATTTTCTGAGAAGTTTTTACTCTTTTAGAATTTCCATTTAGTGCGTGTTCACTGCTCGAAGGCCTTGAGAGGCAGAGCAAAGGTCAAACTAGTGGAGACAGAAGAATCGACAGCACACCTGACCAGAATCATGATATTTTGAGTATTGTTGGTTTTGTGTCTGAAGACTGCCGCATTATTTTGGAAATATGTGTGAAGTCCTAATGTTTGGATTATATCATTTTTAGCTGAAAATTTCTATGCAAACTTACTTTTTCTGTTTTTTTTATTACTATTAAAGTAAACACTTGTAGAAAAATCTTTTCAAAACCTACACAGGTTAGGAGGAGGGAGAAGAGCATTTTGGCAAAAGTAAAAATCTGTCAATTGAATGAACATCTTGTCAAAATCTAATTTGTGTATGATTTGTTTAAGATCCATCTTGAAGAACAATCTCCATAATAGTCATCTGAAAGGTAGAAGAGCATAGGGTGGGCTCATTAGCAGGTGGGAAAAGGTGATTCAACAGTATTTGTGAGCCAAAGATGAAGAGTTCAAACCTTGGGGGGATTAGCATTAACGATCTCCATAATAGTCATCTGAAAGGTAGAAGAGCATAGGGTGGGCTCATTAGCAGGTGGGAAAAGGTGATTCAACAGTATTTGTGAGCCAAAGATGAAGAGTTCAAACCTTGGGGGGATTAGCATTAACGATCTCCATAATAGTCATCTGAAAGGTAGAAGAGCCAAGTTAACATTTATAATAATTAATGATTAATTTGATTTGGTCGTATTTTGAAAAACATGTCATACCAAAACCCCTTCAGAACATCCTATATATATATATATATATATATATATATATATATATATATATATATATATATTGAATGTAGAAGAAAGAGTTTGCAACACCATCTCTTGATAAAACACCAGAAGTGTTGAAACAAAATGGCTATTTTTGTAGTGATTTTATAACATATTTATGTTATAACTTTCAAATATATTTGCTCTACTCTGTATTGAGCACTCTTTGATATAAGAGCTTTTACATTGTAAGTAATTTATTTGATAAGTACCAGCATTTGAATTCATGTTGGATTCATTTCTCTTCCTAATTATATCGCTTATTGTCTTGGACATGGTGCTAAAGATTCTAGTATTAGGGATAACTAATTTTTTTACAAAATTTGTAGATAGTGTTAAAGAGTAGGATTATGAATATTGTGGTGCCGATATTAGAAGCGCTATTGGTGGTGTCCAGATTTTTTATTTTTTATTATTATGCACTTACATATAGAAAGCAATATTTACAGTTTTCCAGTCAAGTTTGGAATTTATTCATTTCTTAGAACTTTGAAAAGATGCACCATCTCACTTTGAATTTGGAATGCCATTAATGATACTAATGTTTAACAAGTCACATGCATGTGAAACCTGATTAAGCAAAGAAAATCAAATACAAAAATAAATTCTTCTTTTCTCCATAGCTCATTCTCTGATGAAGCTTTAACAATAGTGAAACATGTTAGGTTGATAAACATTTCTTATTTGTTTTTTATTTTGTCATAAATATATACATAAATACACACACACACATATATATATATATATTATAACATTTATAATAATTAATGATTAATTTGATTTTTTTCCATGAAATTGTAATTATCTTTTGTAACCAAAAGTTTTTTATTTTAATACTAAAGAGTTTTCTCCCCTGTGAATGGTAATATTTTACACTGAATATTTTGGGAGCCAACAAATTCACAGTACTTTCAAAAAGCAATGAAAAAACCATAAAAACCTCAACATATTTTATATTATCCCAAGTGCTACTCTTTAGAAAATCCACAAATTCACAGTACTTTCAAAAAGCAACGAAAAAAACTATAAAAACCTCAACATATTCTATATTATCCCAAGTGCTACTCTTTAGAAAATCCACAAATTCACAGTACTTTCAAAAAGCAACGAAAAAAACCATAAAAACCTCAACATATTCTATATTATCCCAAGTGCTACTCTTTAGAAAATCCACAAATTCACAGTACTTTCAAAAAGCAACGAAAAAAACCATAAAAACCTCAACATATTCTATATTATCCCAAGTGCTACTCTTTAGAAAATCCACAAATTCACAGTACTTTCAAAAAGCAACGAAAAAAACCATAAAAACCTCAACATATTCTATATTATCCCAAGTGCTACTCTTTAGAAAATCCACAAATTCACAGTACTTTCAAAAAGCAACGAAAAAAACCATAAAAACCTCAACATATTCTATATTATCCCAAGTGCTACTCTTTAGAAAATCCACAAATTCACAGTACTTTCAAAAAGCAACGAAAAAAACCATAAAAACCTCAACATATTCTATATTATCCCAAGTGCTACTCTTTAGAAAATCCACAAATTCACAGTACTTTCAAAAAGCAACGAAAAAAAACATAAAAACCTCAACATATTCTATATTATCCCAAGTGCTACTCTTTAGAAAATCCACTTTTTGGCTTTGAAATCACTTCCTATGATTGATCCAATTTTGAGATGGGCAGACACTTTGATATCACTGAACCATCTTACTTCATAATCTAAGCTGGAATAAAATTCTCTTGTCAGAAGCTGACTGTCAGCCATTTTATCTCAAACCTCATTTTTAAAGATTTACTGATAACAAAGAGAGAATTGTTCTTTCTAGGTATTATTTTATTTATTTATTTATTTGGTTTTCTTTTACAATTAAAAAGAATTTCCTCCCAGATTATCTTCTGATAAGGCTTGAATTTAAAGATTTATCCATTGTACCTATTAGTTTCTGGGAAAACATTAAACATTCCCCTACCAACAGTGAAATTCAAACCCAAGGAATCAGATTTACTTCAGAGATGAAAATAATAAAAGCAAAATATGGTTTTTCAGTTAGAGGAATCCAAGAATAATGTCCAAAAAAATGAATTTAATTTTATCAGAAATGCTTTGTGTATTAAACTTCACTGAGGCACCAAAACAACCAATTTACATTTCATAAGAACAAATAATAGAAAGGAATTGATGCTAGTGTAGTGGTAAGTATTTCTGCTTTTGATTCACAAGGGAAATGTTTGATACCTTACAGAGATGGGAAGAAGGTATAGGCACTTTTAGAATTTTAGTTTTTATTTAGGAAAATAAAAATGTAGTATTTCATTGGATATTGTTAAAAGGTTAAATATGGTTATTAAAGGTTAAAAAATAGTCATTTTGATTTGTCATTTTTTAGTTAATTCCAAAGTTGAAAAAAAGCAGTATAAATAAAATTTGGTTTTATCTAGAACCATGGAATATCGTACCACATCAGAACCATACATACTTCAGTTTCAGTAGTATGTAGGTTACTACAAGATAGGACTTCTTGCCCGACACCCAACCAGTTTGAATTCAGATTTGTCTATATTCCAGATTGGTTACCTAGTCTATCCTGTTATTTTACTCATAGTTTTGGTGAGAAGATAGATTCGAGCCTTTCTTAAGGGGCATTAGATGTGAATTCAAAATATTTGGGTGGATTTCCAATTTCTTTACTGCTTTATACTCTACCCAGACATTCAAGAACTGTGTTTTTTATGCTATGTCTCTTAAGGAAGCAGGTAATCATATCTCTCTACAGATTCCTTTCTGTGAATTGACATGCATTCTTAGGAAAGATAGTGGAGTAGTTTCCCCATTTCATTCTCCATGACTTTGAACTCAATTTTCCTTCTCTTAGTCTGATTGCTAGCCAAGGAGAGAGTTTTTTAACCAACAGCTGGTGGTAGAGAGAAGAGACAGATTCATACTTTTTCCAAATGGTGAAAAAGTGAATGCAATCAATTAGCCTGAAATTGGAACGTGGCTCACCAAGTTTTCTTTCTGTGCTGATTGCCTTTATGCTACCTGAACACTCTTTCTTTGAGTTTTGATTGTAATGTTTATTTTGTATTAAAATAGTTAAAAACACAAATTGGCTTGATTAATAGTAACCAAAATGCAAGAAAAACCAGCTGGAAGTTAAGGAATGTAAAAAAAGTTGAACAACTTAAAGTGATTACAAACACTTGATGTGATATGGCATGAATTAAAAATGTATTTCTCTGAGTAGATCAGAATGGCATTTACTGGTTTGCCTTTATAAGCTAATTGTCAAAGCACTGTCCTGATCGGAGGGGTTCTTAAGGATAGGATAAATTTTGATTTCATCTAAAGTGTATTCTTTATTTGTTGGCCATGCTGCTTGCTTTATGGTTGTAGAATGTAAAAATGACTTGAGAATTGGAATAAAAGCATAAAAATAAAATAAACACAAAAACCTACTAAGAATATGAATATTAATGACACTTAAGAATTTTGTACAAGAAGCTCATCAGGTTTTATTAAGAGAGATTACTGAGAGAATGGCAGACTAGCAAGAAGAAAAGAATTCTTTTATCATGCACTGATTAGATGACAGATTAAAATGAACAGAGCTCCCCTGCTCGATTCTTTTTGTTTGATTCTCTTTAATTCCTGATTCACATCTGATAAAAATGCAATTATATATTAAAGAATATTGTTACTTTGGCAATGCCAAGTAAGCTTCCTGATAAAAATAGAAGAAGAACCTGATTAAAAATTCTTTCATGATAGGCCATGATCTGACTTTTGTCTGGCTAGCCATTTCATCTCTCAAAATAATAACAAAGGAAGACATGTTTAATATTCTTAGAATTCTGTCTGCATTTCCATTTTATCATGGATGATATAAAAATTTAAAAGCAATAAAAATAAAACCTGGGAAATTTTATTCATTGCAAAAAACAAAAACGTTGCTTCTTCCGGGTTATCTGTTAAATATTTTTCCATATCTTTATGTTACCTTGAATTTTTTTTTTTTTATCTTGTATCCTAATTAGTGTAATCTTATCATTGTACAGACTAAAAAGAACAAAAGGTTAAATCTTTCATATGTAAAAATTATTGTTTATTCACTGCCAGACTTTGTCAGTTAATATCAGTAAGTGGGTATGTGGCTTTGGGTGTTTTCTCCAAACATGGATTTCTTCGTATTTTGAAGATATAAGAGAGTCTCTGTCTTTTCCCTCTCAGGTAGGGCAATTATATATCTTCCTGTCATCTGGTTACCCCACATTTTCACATTCTAAGCACAGCTAGGTTGTTGTTGACCACCTGTTTACAAGTTATGAACAACACAGACATCCAGTTAGGCACAAATCTTCACCTGGTGACTAGAAAGGGCCCTTTCAGGTTACCCTGATGATGCAAATGGCTTATCTGATGTAGCACTCAAATGTAACACTAATTGCAAAGCCTACTTTGATATCATCTGGAGTGAGCACAGAGAATATTAGGGTTATCACTTCTTTTAGATCCTGTATTGATATTAAATTTGATTCAAACTGCTATGTTGACTCCTACCTAGGATTGAACTCACCATCCTTGGCTAACAAATTAGACTCTTACTCCTCAGCTTATATCCCTTACTGCCAAAGTGTATTTAGCCATTAGGCAGTATTTAAGTTTTTTGAAATTTCTCCTCAGAGAACATTTGTTGTTGTTTGGTGAGGTGCTGTCACTCTGTTGATTGAGTTAAAACAGGATTTTGCACGAACCATTTGGTATTTCCTGGTATGAATCACATTCTGTTTCAGATATACTGGACTGAAACATGCTGATTTTGTTTTCTCTTCTCATTTGCCTGCCAGGAAATGTATCATTCTGGATTTAAAGTTCTTGTTTGTGGGGATCAAAACATTAATAACCACAGGCATTTCTTTTTGATTCAGAAATTCTTTAATAACTCCAAACATGTTTCAAAATAAATAAGAGAGGCACTTCTTTTATATATGAATATATGATGACTGACAATTCATCAGCTAAATCTGAGATATGAAGAAACAAAGGAGGGAGATTGTTTTCAAGTCAATTATTCAATTAGAAACTTTGATTCCCAAATAGAAAGTGTCCAAACGAAGCACTTTCTTTTTCAAATTATTTCCTTTCATAATTTCTTTTTCTTTGCTCTTTCTTTCTTTACTTGCATCACAAAATTCACAGGTTCATAGGAAATCTTTAACTTTCTTTCATTCATCATATTTGTCTAAAAAAATAATAAGTTCAAAGGAAATTAGTTTTTTCATTAATGTCGAGAGGAGGAGGAATATGATTTGGGATGTATGATGATCTTTTTACATTTCCCCAAGAAAGGATAAATGGACTTAGATAAATCATGTAACCGGCAGTATCTTGCAAGAACATAGGTACACTGTCCTTGAGCCAGTCCTGCTTGTACTGAGTCCACATCCTGATGCCCTCTCTTCAACAACTTCATGTCAAATGACTGAGTTCTTGAACTGAATGTTGACTGCTCTCGCTCATTAACTGTTCAAGAGATGCACCTTAACTGCATTTATATCAACTGAAAATGTAAACAAAAACAGTAAATTTTTGTTAACTGTTTGGCATGACATGTTACCTTTTTTTAGAAAGATCTCTGTATTCACCTCTTCAAAAACTGTGGTTGGTTCTGCACAAAGCCTTCACCAGTAAAATCAAATCATACGTGCTGGTGTCTGGGTTGTTAGTTCTTAGAAACTGAGCTGTTTGCCCCTCATACGTTGAATACAATGGGAGTGTCCACCATATATATATATATATATATATATATATATATTGTGTGGATTTAGGCAGCATTTTTTCATTATATATATATATATATATATATATATATATATATAAATAAAATAGCAGACAGTGAGTGCTGGTGGTAATAATTCAGTGCTTACTATAAAATAATGGAGCTAAAATTTATACTACTAATAGATATACATTTTATTCTGAAACTTAGATTTGTACCAAATGTTGATGAACAAAATATATGTTTATATTATCAGTTATTACATTCTGATAAAGAATTCTGTTGAGAGTATCTGATAAAGATACTTATTATCTTTTCCTTAAATTTCAACACCTTCACATATATATATGGGGTGGGGGCAACCTCAAGGCAGTGTAATGGTTAGCAAACTTGTCTCACTAGGACAATTATGACTGTGTAGTGCGTTCAATCCTTACTGTGTGCCTCATACTTTCGGCCATGTGCCACATCTAAGCTACACTTGGAAAATGTCTATATATGGGGTAGGGGGTGTCTCACATTCCAACCTGAAGACTTCTACCAGATAGAGGAGAAACACGTTATCTGGACAGCCTTTCCACTTCTGCATATCTACTGCATGAAATGCTTACATGAAAACAAATTTTTACTACTTTACTTAAAAACAAGAAACTTAGAAGAATAAATAAAAATAAATAGGCAAAAACAAGAAAAATAAATTAATCCAAATAAATAAATAAATAAAGTAAATAATAAACAAATTAACAAACCACTCTGCCAAAATAACCCTTAGAATAGACTACCCACAATGCACCACTAACCCATATATATATAAATAGTCGAAAAAACACAATACATGTGGCCCTGATGATTGCGTTTAGCCTAAAATAGTCTTTTGCATCTGAATGTTGACTGTAATGTTCATGTTTTTATATATATATATATATATATTTATGACAAAATAAAAAACAAATAAGGAATGTTTATCAATCTAACATGTTTCACTATTGTTAAAGCTTCATTAGAGAATGAGCTATGGAGAAAAGGAAGAATTTATTTTTGTATTGTTTGATTTTCTTTGCTTAATCAGGTTTTACATGCATATGACTTGTTAAACATTTTGTATCATTAATGGCATTCCAAATTCAAAGTGAGATGGTGCATCTTTTCAAAGTTCTAAGAAATTAATAAATTCCAAACTTGACTGGAAAACTAAATATTGCTTTCTATATGTAAATGCATAATAATAAAAAATAAAAAATCTAGATACCATCAATAGCGCTTCTAATATCGAACTGTAAAACAGGTGAACTTACTTGAAATAAATAACTTCTATATTTTCCTTTATATATAATATATATATATATTCAAGTATATGGAATAAATTCTAATAACCAAAGATACAATTCTTAAAAGAGTGCTCAATACAGAGTAGATCAAATATAATATATTCGAAAATTATAACATAAATATGTTATAAAATTACTACAAAAATAGCCATTTTGTTTCAACACTTCTGGTGTCTTATCAAGTGATGGTGTTGAAAACTCTTTCTTCTACATTCAATATATATTTATAGGATGTTCTGAAGGGGTTTCCAAAATCTGACCAAAGATTAAATTTTTTTAAATCTCTCCTCGGTGGGGCTGGGAACTTCTCAACACCTCATTTTGTGTGTACAAATGGCTCTTGAGGACTTCAGTTTGTCATGTGTATACTCACTAACAGGAAATTAAATTTATTTAAACATCTTTTAAAAAATAAAAAAAGCCTGTGAACAAATTAATTAAAAAACTGAATTCATCAATGTCTTTCCTTTTCATGTGCATCTGTCTGTAAAAACCGCCAGTGAATGCATGTGTTGCAGAGAGGATTTACTGGGTACTTCAAAGTGAGGTAATAGAAAAAAGCAAAAAGAAAAAAATATGGATTCCATTTTCCAAAATGTCCCAATTTATTCTTGTTAATATCTTTCAGTCAATGCACACTATATTGTTGCTCCCCGACCCCTGAAAATGAATGACAGCTTCATCATTTGCTGTTTCCATTTGTTGGGCAGGGGGCATGTCAGATTTTGGCAAGTGGTGGGAACAGAACTTCTTCCCCATAATTTACATGTCCAGCCTTTACCTCTTTTGATATTTTTTCCACTTGTCTCTCCTTATTTCTTCTGTTACACTAGTGCAACAGCAGTTGTTAAAAACTTGCAAAAGTACAGTCTGTCTCCTCTACTTATTTGGCTTTCTGTACTGGTGGGGGAGGCAGGAGACCGGCGTTGACAGCCTCTGTTGCTGACAGATACGATTGGTCTCAATGAGAAATCCACTGTGGTCATTTCAGACTGCAGAGTTATCTGCTCCCAGACCCCCACCTCCCCGGATGTATGGGTGGGGCATTGGAATAATAGTCTGGTCAGCTGATGGACAGAAACCAGATTGTTTTCTTAGCATTGTTCTCTGACTTGCTAGTGCACCTGAACCACCCACTTCCCTTGAAATATTTCCCTTTCTCCATTCCTACAGAATTATCTTGAAGAATTCTCCTCGTATTGAAGGCTTCTGCTGTAAGAGTGGTGGGGTGTAGCATTGGCAGTGTTGTCAAGTCGGTGCCGCTCAGCAGTCTGATGGAATGGATTCTGTGCTTCTATCACTTCTGTCACTTAAGTTCAGGTGCTGCTTTGCCGTTAATTGAGCTGGGCATTTTCAAGAAGAACGAATGTTCGAGACAAACTGCTACATGATCTGTAGAACTTAATCATCATCTTTTCAAACACTGGTGAAGAAGAAACTGTTTCCAAGTGATATTTTTTTTTATTACAACTTTTTAAGTACTTCATCATTTATATACAGTTTCCCTTCCAGAATGTGGACGATTATGGCTTTCCACATCTTCCTGTCTCTTGTAGCCGTTAGTAACGTTTTAAACTTTACCATCCTTCTTTGTCTCCACTCTGTCATCCATTCACTTAAACTTCTTAGGCAAGTGACTCACTCTTCCTCTCTGTGGCTCCAGCCTTAAGATGTCCAGTGAGTGTTAAATTCACCAATTCACTATTTTTCCTCTTTATGCATCTCAGAAATTTCAACTGTCTTTTTACTATTTTGAAGTACAAAGTTTTTTCAGTTGCCATGGTGTTATAAAATTTTATGACAGAATAAAATTGTCGAATTGCCTGAGTATGAAAGGAAAACAAAACTTTTTTCTTCTTTCCTCTCCCATGCTGCATGTTTTTATTGTTTTGTCACTCTTGCTGCTTTACTATCCTTCTTTGTTTTTCTCCTGCTCTCCATTGACTATATATGCTTAATGAGGAAAGAGGGCTTGAAAAATATAATACTCACAAGACATGTTGAAGAGGATTGAGTGAGTGAGTGAGTGAGTGTGTTTGAGTGAACAAGTTACATTTTAACCCTACTTACCTTTAACATGCCCTGTGAGTGTTAAAATCTTCAAGCCTTCCTTCCTTGTAGGTTTTATTTTTCTTCAAAGTACTTCATGGTTCACATGCTTTTTCCAAGGCATTCTCAGCATTTGTTGGAAGAATCACATTTCTGAGACTTCAAGTTTCTTCTTCATCTTTAAGGAAATTGTCCACCATCCACTGCAATATAGGAGGATAGATATGGCATAGCAGTTCACTATTCTTTTCTTTGTTTCTAATGAAACTTTCCTAATATATGGCTTAGAAATAATGCTGAGCTGATTTAGACTTTATAAAACTGTTATCTTCACTTAACTGGTGTTGGCATTTTGATAATGAGAAAGTCTGAAATAAATTTATATTTTACAGTTTAGATTACAAACTCAGATTTAGAATGAGAAATTATGAAGAATTTTCTAGTTTAAGCCTTTGTAAATGTTTCTAAAGCCAGTCATCTTCATTGTGTTTGGTAAAAGTTGATCTTATACTGAGTCTTTACCTGCTGGTTGTGTGGGCAGTGAAATGGTTATCCATACAGAAAGTGGAATCAGTGAGATGAGTTCAAATCCCAGCTGAGTCAATTGTATTCACTTTAACACTAATACCTTTTGGATAGGCATGAATTCCCCCCCCAGGTATGGGTTAACTAGTAGACAGTGTCCCCTAGTATTGGATGACAACTGGTCATAGATAAGAAACATTCTGAATTGCAAACTATAAGAGAAGCGAACTGGAAGCCACTTCAATATATTTCTTAATGTCAATTTACAAAGTTATCCATGATCCTTTACATCCTGAAGGGATTCGGTATTTCTTAGGCATGTTTCATGCAAATCTCTAGAAAAATTAGCAACAATTAAAAATTTTTTTTCAGAATTATGATTTGCAAAGAAAAATAGGAATGTCATTAAATTATAATTGGTGGAATTTTGGAGGTTGGATTTCTATCAATTAGGCATCCTAGACCCAAAATCACATTTATAAAATTGTAAACTTAAAACAAGAAATAATCTGAGAAGAAAATGTATTATGTCAAGAAAAGTGTGTTTATTTAAATTTTCTTCTTCAATATAACAAAGATTTTTTTTTATAAATTTATGAATAAAAATATCTTTTAATTATTAAATAATAAATATTGCATTGTAGTTAGTTCTCATATTTTTATAATCTTGTAACTATAAAATTAATCTTGTAAACAATCCAATGACTAAATATTGTAACATTTTTGTTGTCAGTTCTCAAGAAGAAAAAGTGAATAAATCTGGTTTCAAATGTTATGGTTTTATTACAATTATATTTTATTAAAAATAGCTTTTTAGAACAATAAACATTGCCAACAGAGTATAAGGTAATAGTGGTGTAATAGGGAAAAAAATGGCACATAGGTTAAACTTTACCAAAGTTTTCCTTCTTTTTTTCAACAAAATATTCCTGGATCCATTTGTTTTTTGCTGCAGATGTCAAATTGTATTTTTGACTCTCCTCTTTTAATACAGTGGGGAGTCATTGTTTATTTGATGGATCCTTCATCACACATCCATTCAATTTATTTTTGTCCTCAAGGCTGTCAAGAATAATTTCGAATCTAACCAAAAAAAAAAGTATATTTCTATAATTTTTATCAAGGTCATAAAGGTAATTTGGGAATTTTGCACATTTCTTCAAATAAAATAACTCGTATTTCTTTTCTGCTACATTGATTAATTTCTTATTCTTCTTCATTTTTGTTTGTTTTTATCATATATATTTCACCAGCTGTAAGATACAAGATAAATATATAAGTTCTAAAGAATTCTTGGCATTACTCATTTAATTAGTCCAGGAAATTCTGAAACAGAAAAATCCCCTGACTAATGAGGGTGTCAAGGACTAAAGTGTACACTTTCATCCTTTTCATGAAAGCCATAAACATCAAACTCATTCTTAAAAAAGAAAAAACTTTGTAAAATTTTCAGAGCTAATAAAATGGTTATTTTATCACCATTACAAATCAATCTGCTGATCAAACAACAAAAATTTATTCATTTTTGACTTTGAATTAATTAAATCAGAGAGAGATGGATCCTTAGAAATGAGACAATTGCATATTAAATGTCCTTGAAATAGAATAGCTAAATTTACTATACTTTGTTATTGTATAATTATTACATTTGAGTCCTCCATTGTATATTTGTGCTTAGTTATTATAGGTCTTTTAAGTCTACACAAAGGAACTAAATTGCATCACATGTTAAACTTGAAATAGGAAACTCAGTTGATTTTGTAAATGTTAAGAATTTTATTGCCAAATATAAGTTGTCACTCGTGGGAATTTTGGGGGTGTGTGTCTCTGCATGTAATTCTGACTACCCTCTTTTATAGTGTATATATACTTTGTTTAGTTTTGTATTTTTAACACTACCCCAATCCAAATTTCTATATTTAGATAAAGATTAACAAATGAATATCAAAACTTTTCATGGCTTTCATATGTAAATACTTACATCCAAGGCAAATAATGCCTAATTGAATTGACAGCTTCAGCTATTGCTTGGATTTGAATATTCCATTTAAAATTTTCATCAGTCAGCATCCATGAGAAATTTTGCATTCCTTGATCTTTGAATAACTTTTTGATCATAAAATCTTTCAATTCTTGTGTATGTTGTATGATGATTGAGGCAACTGTTGCATGTTGATTTGAAGAAAAGGCAACATACATAGATAGATATGAAGTTACTGGTCTACCAGGGCCATAGCAGTCGGGGACAGGTGTAGGGTCTTGGCTCCCCCAAATTTTTACCAATTGTAGTATTTTTTACATGATTTTATTTTAACAATGTACAGTAAATAAAGAAATACAAGAAAGAAAAAAACTATCAAAGCAAGGAAGAATATGACTTTTATAAAACCCTGAGGAAAGAATCTTCTTTAAAGGTGTATGACGATGGTAATTACCTTTTATCATGTGGGTGTGTTTTAATTTTAATTTGGAATTGTGGTGAGTCCAGTAAAATAAAATGTAAAAATAAAAATAGTACAAACGAATAGAAAAGAAATCAAATTAAAACAAAGCATTTGCTTTCCCTTAAGATCCTTATCTGTTTTTCTATATTTCACACTCTTTCTCTTTATATATTTCTTTCTCAAATAAAAAGAGGAAGAAGACGAAAAGACTAACCTCGGCCAAAAAACACCAGATGTTGATGGTCCAGCAGCTAAATAATTTGAGGCAAAAACCTATGAAAAACAAAGTAGGATCCAGGCATAACTTGTGCTATATAAAATAAAATAATTCTTTGAATATTTGCCTCTGCTACAAACATGTCTACTATTATAAATAATACCAAGATAACTTCAATTCTGTTGCTTGGATTTGGATATTTCAGTTTAAATTTTCATCAATCAGTACTCTGAGAAATTTTGTATATTGTGATATTTTGAATAAATTTTTGACCATAAGAACAGTTCAAAAGTTTTAAAGGTAGATCATCTGCCATTTTCAAAGAATGAAAAAGCATATATTTTGTTTTCTCCAAATTGAGTGAAAGTTTAATAGCTGCAAACCTTCATTAATAAAAGGGTAAATGTTCATTCATTATGGTTAAAAATAATGCTATAATCAAGTCCCATTAAAAGTGGTTTGTATCATCCGCAAACATTAGTTTTTTTAAGTCTATTTTTAGGACTGAAAAATGCATATCATTAACATAATTATTAGTGATGGGATGATACCAATATTTTTACTGATTCCAATACAATTTCCGATACTGTTCTAAATTTCTGATTCCGATACGATTACCAAATCCTATAATGATTAAAATTCATTATTTTCAGGCCCTGCAGTTGGTTTGGGAAACTTAATGAACAAAGTACATTTATTAATAAAACATTTAGTAGAAAAATGAATACAAAAGCTTATGAAATAAAGTTAGATATCCTTTTTAAAAAATTGGGTAAGAGTTTAAACAATAAAGAGAACAATTTCTTTACGTAAATCACTTAAGTACCTAGCTACAGTTGACATATTGCTTTACTTTGGTTATCATGAGAAATCTTTAAAACCTTCCAAGCTACACATTTCTGCTTGCCATTGGATACACTTGCCATAATTGGGGTCTGAAAATAATAAACATTGGTTAAAATTTAAATTTTTCATGCTTAGATAATGTTTCCAGTTTTCTAATATATATAATTTGTAAAGATTCAACTAGTACTGGTTTGCTATAAATTGTAAAAAAAAAAAAAGGTCTGTTTTTTTTTTGTCCACCTTTTAAGTTTTAGCAAGCAAAGGCCCCCTCTAAATATTATGCAATCTCCTTAAAAGTTTAAATGTGGCATTTTTCAATGAATGAAACAAATTTAGGAGTGAAAATTCAATTTCAGAATGCACTTAAAAAATAAAAGGAACCCTAATATATATATATATATATATATATATATATATATATATATATAATTGATGGTACTCGCTTGGAAATACCTTGGATAGCTTGACTTGCAGTAGAACAAATCGGTACCTGAGGAAAAATGAGGAATAAAAAAAAGAGACAACCAAGTACATTAAACCAGTGTTCAAGCTCCAAGTCCAAAGAAAAAAAACCTTCAAAACGAGTAAAAAGACAACTACGTAAAGTGCTCAATACACAAAGTAGACTAAAACCTAAGCTAATCCTAAGGAGCCAGGCAAACCTACCTAGGTTTCACCTAAATGGATCACCCTGATGACCTGTTTAGGTGAAACCTAGGTAGGTTTGCCTGGATCCTTAGGATTAGCTTATATATATATATATATATATATATATATATACATATAGATATATACACAAGTAGACATACCCAGTAATTCCCAGGAGAGTGGACGTTATCCCCAGTTCCCATTCTTGTATCTTTTCTTCGATTATCTGCTAGTAACAATTCAAAGTTATTATCACTGAAAAGAGCTTTTGTACATTCACAGAGAATATAGCCCTTATGATGGCTAGTGTTGAAATAAATTTATAATAGATGTACAAATAGATTGACATATAGATTCACAATAGACCTACACATAGATTTATATATAGATTTACAAATAGAATAACATATAGATTAAGAAAAGATTTACAACACTGACAAATAGTACAGTTAAATCATAAATACCTGATGATTAGATGTTTCTTATCAAGTTTGCAGTGCCTCTTGATAAACAACATTTTTGGTCTTTCTGTGTGAGGTATAAATAAACAAATGATTGGGACTGCCGACTCTTGAACATTCCACATACAGCTGGTTATGGGACAAAAACTAGTTCTGCAAGGTTAGCACATTGAAGGACTGCCCCATAACTTCATTAATGCTGTTTGTAAAACTAAGTTTCACCGGGAATTGCAGCCACTTGAACTGGAAAGACATATCTGAGGGAATAAGTGGAATTTTAAGAATAAATACAGCCTAACCACTTGCTTTGCCTGTCAGAATCATTGCCTCCAAGACTGCTGGCATCATCTTCTTAATTGTAAGTCATGTGACATTACAAACTTTGATGGACCCCGTTTTTTTAGCAGCATCACTAGTGCTCCAGTCTTGAGGTGCAAATTGTGAGGTGGGAGAACTGCTGGTGTTAGGCTATTCAAAAATTCAGCTGGATAATTTACAGCTTCATCAGCTTCTATTACTCTTTCAATGGAACTATTCCAGAAGGTTGATGTTCAAATCATCAACTGCCACATTCTTTGGAGCAAAAATGGAACAGGTTCTCAGCCAGTTGGGGTTTATAAACTGATTCCTCAGATTAGAAAACACTCTTGTCATTAGTTCCTTTAAATCAATATTATATGTTCAAAAGGCAAAGTGAACTGGCCACCCTGCTCGCTAACCAAAGTGCCATTACCAATATTAGTTGATTAGAAAAGGTACCAGCTTCTTCATCACCACTGAGCTGCACTCTCATGTTTGTTTTGAGTCTCAGTTTTTTTACACTGCTCCACAGGTAGGAAAACTTTATACTGGCATTTACCAAAGTCTTTGTGTGAAATCTTTACATTTACTGACTATTCCATGATCTTGCTGCATTATAATTCACCTGTAATCAATATCATTTTTAAGGTTTCAGTATATTTTGTTTACCTGTTAAAATCAAATTATAAATTTCTATTTATGTATAACCAAAAAACATTTCTCCTTGTATTAGTTTCAGAATTTTTGGCACATCAGATACCATAATAAAAGAATCTGACTGATACTAAAAGCAGGAAGAACAAGATTGCTTTGTTCCAAAGACAGAGTTAGTCGAGTAATAAAACAGCTAACAAGAGATGTTGAATGCAACACAGAAGGAATAAAGATGTAAGACTGCAAAACTGAGAGAAGGGAAGAAAAAGAAATATTCAACTGCAAAGTGAAAATGGAAAGTGACAAAAAAATGTCCATGATCAATTCAGAAGATAAGGAAATTACCAATTAAATGGCATTGATATGTGTGAGGAGGACATCTGAAAAGAGAAATCAAATCACAACAGGAAATGTGGTGCAGGAAAGAGTCATGTAAGAAACAAATAGAGTAAACAGTCCCAGGAGAAATACAACTGTATACATGATTGGTTTGGAACAGTTCCTCTCTGAGAATTGTACAAACGACTTGAGATCAGCCAAAGAAAATCTCAGTCGATGTGACTGTGCCAAAGGATCAGAGGCTGGGAAAGTAGTAGGATCCTTTGTATGAGATATCTGAAAGTTGCAGATCCTGACACTGATGGTAGTGTCTATGATCCTTTGTATATTTGGATCAGTTGCAAAAAAGAAATAATGATAATTACCAATGTGTTGAGCTTGAGATCAAAACAAGAAATGAAACATTACTCACTCTTGTAATCTGCAAAAAGACTGGAAATAAATGCTGCAGATTTAAAGTCACTTGATATTCAGTAATAACTATCACATATAATCATAAACATAATTATAATCATATCTGTTAGGGTAATTTACCCACACATGCATGGACTCTCCCAGCTATAAATAGAAGCAGGTACTGCCTTTTGGAGAGGGAAGTTTCTAGCAGTCAGCTCTGACAGTCGGACCAAACATTCTTGCTGTAACACTCTTGTTTGTATATGTTGGTATGACTGTTTCTGTTAATATATTTGTTTAACTCAATTCCTTTCTTGTGTCTTTATTTCTGGCCCTAACAAGGCTACAACAATATCACATAATAAAAAACAATGAAAAAGGCATGCCAATTATATGCATGTTTGAAACTTAAGATTGTCCATTATCTAATGACTCTGTTTTGTATTCACTGTTTATCTGTATCTTCTCATTCTCTCCTTAATCATTTCTAATCTTAAGATTGCCATCCATATTTTTATCTAACTATATAAAAATGGCCGAGTTTCATATGCAACAATGGAAAAAATGCAGCAATATTTTCTATTGTATCCTCCCTTTTATCATTCTTTTGTTTTATGTTACCATAAAATATATTTTATGCTTTTCTATACCCATTTGCCTTAAAGCTTAACTCATTGTTTCTCTTGATATCTCTACATCTTTCTTTCATTTCCATGCCTTCTCCAACACTGTATACATAATCAGTTTAAGCTGGATGTTGACCTCAATGTCCACTTTTATATTTATACATATATATGTACACATACCACTTTATTTATCTTTTTCTTTCACCTGGTTTTATTTTTATTTTTCTATATTTTGTTGCACTTTCAACTCTTCTTTAACTTTTCTCTCTCCTCACCTACATTTCCCAATTCTTTTCTCAGGATTCTCAATCAGAGTGTAACTGATTCTAGTGCAGATACTACACTCTGATCCAAGAAATAATTGGCAGAGACATAAACAAAAAGAATAATAGTATAGATATCATTATAAAATCGCAAAAGTGTTATAGTAAAATCGACCTTGCTAACCAGACGCTCCTCTGTGGCCGAACGGTTAAGGCACATCACGCGAAATGATGGTTCCGTATAGGATACAGGTTCGATTCCTGTCGGAGAGCGAAAATTTTCTATGAAAATTTCTCGGACATTCAGGCCGGTAAATGTTATTTAATACTGTTTATTATAAAACAGAGCATTTTCTTAAATACTTGTATCTATAAAAAGAACGTTAAACATAATATATATAAATGTCTTTAAATAAGTATAGATAATATATAATAACATAATAATTATACAATAATTTATAATAATATAATCAAAATTATTCTACAGAGAATAATAATAGTGATGGAATTATTTGCTTATCTCCACATACTGTTGTATGGCTCCAAAACATTCACGTTTTCAATGGAAATCTAAAGAGATTGCATTAATGAAACAAATCTGCAAAGCATTGACCACCTGCACCTGACTTAATTGAGCCAAATCAGAATTAGACATCAGTGTGTGTGTGTGTGTGTGTGTGGATAGCTGCAAAAAAAAAGTAAGAGTGAAAGTAAAAAAATAAAATTAAAAAAAACATGAGATTTGATAGAAAATAAGTGAGAAAACAAAAAAGAGTTGCTTTTTAATTTCATGGCAGAGTTAAGAAATTTATCAAACAGTTTTTTTTTCTCACCCAATTCTATTGATGTAACAAGACTGCCTCATTTTTTTTTTTACTTGCCATATTTCAGGCTTTCATGAGAACTACTTTTTGGGGTTTTTTGTATGCCAACAACTGAATATTTCAGTCTGTTCTTGCTTTTCATCAAATATTCTAACATTTTAATATTTGGATGAAACCCAGCATCTCTATAAAACTCTCAGGTAGCTGGTTCCGCACCCACTGGTGATAATAGAAAATTCTGCTTTTATATGTCTTGGTTCCAACCAAATATTTCTTTTAATCAAGGGCCAGAACTCATTGTAATACTCTCGTTTACTACTTCAGCTAAAAGCCACTTTGCCTTTAAATATGGCTCTGCTTATTCAATACTCTTAATAGCATCACATTATTGGCATTCCTTTCAGTTAATATTTTAATTTTAAAGTCTATCCTTAGGTAAAGTGTTTCTCACTTGAGAATGCAAATGATTCTCTGACATGTTTTCTTGTTATGGAAAATATGTGTATCATTTCTATTCATTTGTAACAGGTTTGCCCCAAAAGGCAGGAATCAGACTTGCTACCTGCCGCAATTTACTAAACTTCCTGATTTTCTTTACAACCATTTTTCATTATTTTTACACTTAATATATGCACACACATGCATAGACACACATTCCCTGAAATACAAATAACTCTGTATGTTAATAAATATATATCATATTTACAAACATAGAGGAAGTACTTAAAACAAGAAACACCTTCTAAAATGACTGTGCTTCTTAGTTTGTTTTACCAGTACAAGGCAAATATCTAAACACCATTGTTTGATACACTAGTTCACCCCTGATAATGCCAAAGAGAAATGGTTAGTGCAGAACTTATGGTTACATTGGGCCATTTCAACTGACAAATTCATTGATATATATACATATATATATAGGTGTGTGTGTGTCTATGTATGTATATATACAGGGTGTATCAAAAAACTTTTACAAAATTTGGAGGCAGATTCCTTACACTGAAACAAGGACAAGGGATGTTATGCCATAGTGCATTCTGTGGTAAGAAATATAGTGTATATGCATATTTACATGGATTGTTAAGTGGGTGCATGACTAAGTGGTATGAACATAGGCATTCCAACCATGTGACTCAGGTCTGAATCTCACCAGGGTTGATTTATCAGGGCCGTGTCTTCTTGATACTATTGATCAGGGGAGTACCATTACCAAGTGCCATACACTATCTTTTGAGTGAATTTGAGTTGATGGAACTCTTCAGAAGCCATTGATGATTGTGTTCGCCCATAGTCATAAATCATTGTGATCAAGGTTTTGAGTTTATTGGCCTTTTGTTCAAACTATTGATTATGCCAGATGATCAGTTCTCTTCCAAAAAAACTAAACTAACGTCTACTGACTATAGTTAGACAAGAAACCATAAATTGGCTCTGTGAGTGTTAGACAAACACAAAATACCTGATCAGGTATGTGCAACAGGAATTAGCTAGCCACCCAAACATACAGCCATCCTCAGATACTAACCCCAGCCATACAGGTATTGTTAAAAAGGTAAACATACTGTGTCTATTATATTTAATTATAATTTTTTTACTAATGTGGTTGATGTGTACACTATTTACATTATTCAGAGTATTGTCCTCATCTTTGTCACAATGTTTATTACAACGTTTCAGCCATTGTATGCTCTGGCCTTCTTCAGGCGGTTGGAATGTTGAACTGAACCCTTTATTTCGCTCACTAGGGTAGTTCCACGTACCATGTTTAATGGATGTCAGTTATCAGTTATCTCCTGTTAATTCCCCTCTCCAAGTTCTACACTGCCTTAACCATGTCACGTGGAACTACCCCAGTGAGTGAAATAAAGGGTTCAGTTCCATATTCCAACCACCTGGAGAAGGCCCGAGCATACAACGGCTGAAACATAATAAATATGGTGACAAAGATGAGGACAATAGTCTGAATAATGTAAATAGTGTACATAATACCTTGTCTCAGAAATATAGACAGATACTGATTGATGTGTGTTGATAAATTTCTCAGAATTCAGGTTGGGCTGTCCCAAGCTTTTGATTCACATCACCAGGGGGCAGGGTGGGGGGATTAAATGAGCTGTTCTTTTCTTCAACCCTATCCTTGGATGGTGACAGGTGTGAGTCAAAAGCTTTGGAAAACACAACATGAATTTGGGCCAATTTATCCACACACATCAGCCACATTTATAAAAGGATATGTTTACGTTAGTAAAAAAGATGTTTAAATATAATTGCCACAAAATGTCTGTTGTTATTTAACAATACATGTTGCCCAGATATACCAAAACTACATCTGTAAACCATAATAATATAATATCTCTATTTAATAAAGAAATGATTTCATATTGGCAATGACTCGAAGAAACAATTTACTTGTTTGATAATAAAAATGTCATTCAACATTATCAAAAGCAAGTTTCAATTAATTATTGATAAACTACAGTAAAATCTATTTTATAATGGCCACTTGATATTATTTCTCATCCATTTGAACCTCAGATTCATTTTTTATTAATTTATTCTTTATTGACTTCACTTGGCACAACTGCTTCCTCTTCTTAGTGAGTTACTACACTACACCCATTCAGTGGGGAGCACAGAGTCTTGCCTGGGGCGTTTGAAGTCTGTTAAGCGTGTGTGTGAATTTTCAATACTAGAAGTAGCATGAATATAGTGTGGGGACAATGAATGGCAAATGAGAGAACTCACCTGACAGGGACCATGACGTGAATGCTCCTTCGGTGGACCTGGGTACAACCACAAAATTAAGGGGATTTAATTCTGGCAAAATCACTACTCTATCTCACCAAGTGTACGAATATACAGTGGACACTCACTTTTCAGAAAAGCTACTTCTCACATGAAGCAGCAGTAAAATCTGGACTACAAGTTTTTTGACCACTGTTCAAATTTTCCAGAAATTTCAGGTAGCACCTTGTAAGTGAATGTGTATGATATATATGATAAAATATAGCTTTAAGGTGGGTAAAAGTGCTCAATATCAGGGATAAATATAAATATAATATGTGTTCAGGTATGAAACAAAACTGTTGCTGCTCAGTGTTGACCTCATTGTCCACTATTTTATATATATATATATATATATATATATATGCATATATATATATATGCATATATACACCCAAGTATAGGATTAGTGTATATGGAATAAATTCCAATAACCAAAACATACTATTCTTAAAAGAGTGCTTAATACAGAATAGAGCAAATATAATTTATTTGAAAATTATAACATAAATATGTTATAAAATCACTACAAAAATAGCCATTTTGTTTCAACATTTCTGGTGTCTTATCAATTGATGGTGTTGAATGAAGTGTTGAAACAAAATGGCTATATTTGTAGTGATTTTATAACATTTGTTATACTTTTTGAGTAAATTATATATATATATATATATATATATATATATATATATATATATATATATATATATATATATGTATATATATATAATACAAACAAAATGTTTGTCATATAGTTGATTGATGTTACCTTCAGCATCCTGATGCCAGAGTTTTGTAGATGGACCTGTTCATCCACTTATCCATGGGTATCAGCAATTGACTGATTATATTTCTTGAAAAACTGTGATTATAAGTCACTACCATCTGCAAAATGTTATACATACATGTGTATATATATATATATATATATAATATATATATATATCTCCAGGTATGATGAGAATGAATAAAGTACAGTTCCAATGTTCGTAAATTTTAAATTAAAAGAGGGCTCAATACAGAGTAGTGCAATATTATTTATTTTAGGATATTACACTGAAAAAATGTAAAAAAAAGCCATGTTTCAATGCGTATCAAAGTGTCTCATCAGGTGATTGTAAATTACTGGCTAGTGAATGATTTATTTACATTTAAAAGCAAAATACAACCCCCTTTTTTGAAAAAAAATAAACAAAGGGGTTATAAGGTTAGTGGGCTTTACTCTGATCACTCAATCAAATATGACCTACTTTAAATTTAAACAAAGTGAAGAAGCAAAAATTATTTTTTATAAATGGGGAGTCATGACCGATAAATTGGCAGCTAATGTCAGCCAGACATAAACTAGAGCAGGTGCAAATAGTTACATAAATTATACAAACCAGTCAATGCTGTTTCCTAAGAAATAAAAATGGGGTGGAGAGGTAATTTAACAAAATGCTAAACAAGTTATATGCTTTGTGAATTTCCTACATAAAAAAATAGTAAATAATTTAAACAATTATTTGGTAAATTAATATGGAACTCTTAAATAAATATCCTTCATGTAAGATGTTAAGAATGTCAAAAATAGCAACCAAATACCAATACATCTGTACAAGATGTTACTAATGCTAACAGGAAATTAATACAAAATTATATAGAACCCAGATTAATCTTACAAATAGAAAGATAAGCCATATATAGTGCAACACAGTACAACTAAAATATAAGAAAATGCATTATCAAATTCCAAGGTTTAACTAAATTGGAAGGTAAAAGATAAGCGATGCTTACAATTAACAGTTAATTCACTTCTTTGATTTAACAATGAATTTTTGTCAAAAAATTTGATGATTTTGAGTTTTTCATTTTAACACAAAACACAGGTTTCACATAAAAATCTACATGTCCTTGCCATTTTTAAAATTTTTCATTTCATCTTAGGAGTTTAATTATCATCTTTCAAACTCCAAAAATATTTAGAAAGTTATGTATTATTTCTGTAAGTAGAATTGGTAAAGAACAAGATATGTTGATACCACCAAGTCTTAAAAGAATTTATAGTACTACCAATATAGAATTTTTCAACCCTCGGATTCTCTGTTGTAGAGATAGTACTAAGATAAACCAGAGATTTAGTTGAATATTTGTTTAGCAATGGGCAATGATCAGAATTCCTACAATTACATTGGCCAGTATCATTAATATTTATCTTGGAACGTGTATTATAATCCAGATTATTAAATTGGTTTAAAATTATATTGTTGTGTAACTTTATAATCTTCTCAAGCTTATTGGTGCAGCTATAACTTAGTTTTAATGTGTTTCTGCTAAATATTTTACTAAGAGGGTTACTTTTATGGAAATGTTTATTAAGTAAATGGAGGAACTTATGGCCTAAATTAGTACTGACTAATTGATTAAATATATTAAATATAAATATATAGGATAAGTGATTGCCACGGTTCTCCTGCTTGTGTGATTTGGTGCAGAGACCTGTTACCAGGCACGGGTTTTCCAGCAGCCACCCTCTTGACCCTTTACTGTGCAGTCATAAACAATAAAATAAAATGCTCAAAACACAAGTCAAAATTTTGCCGTGGTATTCACTTATCAGCATTTAGAATTATCTAACCTTCCTGATGAAGAGATACTATCTGCAAAAGTTTGAGGCAGGAAGATAAGTTTTGAACCTTTTTACTTTATTTGTTTTCTATTAATGCTTTATTTCTTAATATTGAGCACTTTCTGCTCACCTTAAATGTATCATCCTCCAGAAGTTCACTGGTCAAACTTATTGTTTATTTTTTTGTAAAACATAATCTTGCTTTTCAATGAATATATATATCTAGATAGATAAATAGATATACATGTACAATTGGTTGGATGTTCAACAAAAAAGTGAATTTTTGATGTAAATATACAGTGGGGGGAACAAGCATTTGTACACACACAAATTTTTTATATATTGTATTTCCAACTAATGAATAAACATACTTTTCATATAATTAACTGTACACAGATGCAATTATAAAAAGTATTCTTGTGTGTGTCCAAACAACAACTCCTCTCCCACTTGTCTGATTTCAATGATTCTAAATATGCATAGAAAACAGAACAAATTGATTTAATAGAAATTAATACCATTTATCAATTTTAATGAGTGAAAAAATTATTTGTACAATGCAAATTTCAGATTTGAAAACTGGATTTACTTTTAATTTGACAGTTTTATAACTTCAAATGGTGGATACTTTGTTTTGTAAATAGATGCCCCATTTTTAAATTGTGCTTATTTCATGTATTGAACTGTGAGGAATCTCAAAGAAAAAGGGTGCTCTCTGGCAGAGATCAAAAAGGAGAAACCACTATTTGATCTGTTGTACTTATACCATTTGGCTACAGAGAGCATCATGGCTCAGCAAGGCGCTGTTTTTCTTTCCTCTTTAAGAAAACCTCTATAATAACATTCAAAGTAATAAAAATGTCAGATTAAATATGAATGCATTAATTCTTTAGAAATTGTATTTACGTTTTGAATACGAAACCGAGCAGATATGAACTTTCAAGAAAAATATCAAAGTGAGGAAGTGTGCTTTCCTTAAAAGGGTTAACAGAGCCTTGATGAACTGTGATACTCTCTGTAGTTGAGTCGCAAAAGCACAGAGGATGCAGGTTTGTTCCCTGCCAGAGAGCATAATTTCTTTATTGTGATTTCTCATATATAGGCTGATAGAAATAATAGACTGTTTAAAGAGGAACTGATAAAACAAATAGGGATTAAAATCCAACTGAATGATAGAATAATGAATGAACAGGAAATGTTTATAAATTTAAAATGTTTCACTTTTATTTACGTTTCATCAGAAATTCTTTTTGAAATGTGTTAATTGAAGGGAACGTTCTGTTGAACGATGGATTTGATTTTCATTTGTAGAGTAGACCTCACATGTTTTGTGGTGTTACTGTATGTGTGTGTGTGTGTGTGTGTGTGTGTGTGTGTGTGTGTGTGTGTGTGTGTGTGTGTATCTGGATTCTAGTGGTTATATTTATGTCAGTCTGGTAGTGTGTCTGTTTGTTTAATTCCTGAAGATGGTAGTGGGATGATGATATGTCTGTACAGTTGCATATAATATTTCTAGTGGATCTTGCGGAGGTGGGTGATTAGGGTTAGGGATCAGTATGTCTTTTGGTTAGGGAATGTTTAATTGCTACATGTGGTGTGTTGGTTGGGGATGTTTGGGGTGTGTTGAAGTGAAAGATTTAGGTTGTATCAACTACAAGTATTTGGATCTTGCATTCTTTAAGTAAGGGTTTTATGAAAGCTGATGATTTCAAAATGTCTCACTGATATGGTGTGTTTATTGGTGCAAATATATTTATTAATATTCCTTCTGAATAATTTCTTCATAGTAAAGCATTTTCTTTTCTTACCACATTGCATATTTAAAGTAAAATAAAAATGAGGGATCGATTTCAAATATGAGTATCATCTATAATAACATTTAAAGTAATACAAATTTGTATATATCTATAATTTTAAACAATATATAATTTATATATATCTATAATTTTAAATAAATATATATATATATAATTTATATATTTATATATATATATATATATATATATATATATATATATATATATATATATATATATATATATATAATTTTGAATCTCCCAT